>OZ010716.1:13805966-13908654 GCA_963932345.1 Ophion ventricosus | reverse complement strand
ATTCTTCTTCTCCCTCACACCCTCTCGAGATATTTCGCTATCATTTTCTCCTTCGCTTTAACTGTCATTATCCTCGCTATGCGCAGTTTCCGATGGCTTCACGACTCGTCTCGTTTTCTCTAATATTCGCTTAGTTCCGCATTGCATACGTCAGGAGGAAGATCGCTATATCATTTATATGCCACGCCGGTATAGGAGACTTTTTACGGCGATACGGCTTTTTTCATCTACATTGCTCCACAATGTTTGCTGTTTGCATGTACGTGAAAAGGTAATTTTAGAGACGTTCCGACTTCTAGACACCTCTTCGTGTGCTCCAATTGGCCCAACGTTCCAACTGTCCCCACAATCCATATTAAGGGGTTACACCACCTTGGCGCTCGGGAAAATAATTATCAATGTAAATTAATCAAATTTACGTGACTATTGAATATATACAATAATTCTGACCCTCCACAAATACAATATACACTCAGCCAAAAAAATTAAAGGAGCAGAAAAATTCACAATTTTTTTCAGTGGTTTTTGAAAGGCCGTAAACTTCGTGAAAAATTGTCGTATCGGCAGAAAAAAAGCACTTTGTAGCTTGAAATCTCTATTTGTTTTGAGCATCACGCTCGGCGCTGTTATAAGAAATAGCGCGAGAAAAAAAATGTCGATTTTTTTTTGTTTTTCAACATCGCCCATGGGCTAAAGAAAATTTTCCTGGCTGAATCAATGTTTGAGTCTTTTAGCCTGATTCTTTAGCTTCAATTTGGTATTTTTTTTTGTTCTCTGTACGACCATTTGTCGCTGAGATATCGCCGATTGAATGAAAAGTCAGCTTTTTTTTTATCATCGTTATCTCATGAACTAATGATTGTACAGCGAACGGAAGGTGGGTTTCGGAAACTTGAATAACTCCTCTATTTCTTTTGGTATTTTAGAGGAAATTTCTTTTTAGCTCAATGGTTATTTGAAAAAGTACAAAAAAATGACTTTTTCTGCTCTTTTGGAATATCTACCACAACTTTGCAAATATTGCGAAAATAACCAATGTTTTCAGGTTTTTTTAGCTCAATACATGCCCAAAGACCCTGTAAAATTTTTAATGGATCGGTTAAACCGTTTTTTTACCCGAATCGTCAAACTTTTATGAAAAATTGAAGGAACACTTTTATTGCTTCTTAAACGTCAATTAATGATTGTTAAGATGAAAAAAAATATCGTTATTTTTCTCACAATTTTGCATTATCTCCGCGAGATTCTTAAACTAGCGATTTCAAGTTTCAAGATGATTCCATCAAATTCGGTTAAGTAGATCTCGAAATATTTTGTGCTTACTTCAAATTGCTATAACTTCGGTAATAATTAAAAAATTTACATGATTAAAAGGTTAACATATTGTTAAAAGTATAAAAAATAAATCTAGCTAAAAAATTGTTTTTTTTTTAATCTCAAGCTGGTGCAAGCCCTTAAGTAAATCCTAATGCCTTGGAAGATATCTTTGGATAAATGTAAACATATTTATATGAAGGATTGAATGGTCCAAAAATCGACGATTTGCTTGAAAAACTTTTAGGAACATCCTCGAACGAGCCAAATCTGCTAAATGCCAAAATTATTATACAGTCAACTCTCATCTATTTGTCGAGTTGCGACCACGGTCGTATATACAGGTCTGGGCACTACCGTATGCTTCGTATAGGCCGTCGTGTGACCCTTATTGAAGCCATTTAAGTTCCAAAACTGGCCGTAAAACTTGGAGCGCTGCAATCGGAATGACCGATTTGTGCGACAGAGAGCAATATACCAGCGCATGTGTATTTGTCTTCACATTAATGTGGTCGTAATAAGAGGTTAATACATGCTATATAATTAGTCGAACAAAAAAACTAAAAGCTTAAACCGAAAATACGAACGATGAGCCATTAGCTAATGGTACTCATAAACTTTGAGATGGATAGGCTTAAGTCTTGCTCCACCAAATTATATTTTTCTGATTACAGAAGGAAAATACTGCTTTCGAAGTTAACGCGTGAATAGATATGAAAAAATGATGTGAAAAAAATTTTGAAAGTGAGGGGAATTATAAAAATTAATAATTTAGTTTGCATTTTTGTATGATTCGTTTATTCCCTTAATATTTGATAATCTGACAATTTTTTTCCTATATCTATTGTTAATAGAATTATCCATTTATTACTGGCATTACTGCCTTCACTTATTTAGCCCGCAACACTTCATCTTTCGGCATCTTGAATAACGGCACGAGCTCGGCTTTACCCGAGTATTCGCTTTTGCATTCCGAAATGATGCACATTTCAGGCGTCGCAAAATTGTCACTTCACAATTTTTTTTTAAATGAAAATCTACATGCATATATTGATTCATAATATGAACTATACATAAATATGATTGTTGATCTAGTGACACAACGAGGTTATGCAGAATGTACCCGTAAACACAATATAAACCACTGCTATGTATAAGCAAATCGGTCGTCCCGATACTAGCGCGGTGGCAGAATTTGGAACCAAATTGGCTTCGTTAAGGGTCACAAAATCTTGGCCGGAGTGCCCAGGCCTGTTTATTTTGCGGCGTGAGGGGCGCCCCACTCTAGGCTCGATAACAGTGACGCCCCACGGTAACCGCGTGAAGTGACAGTACAATTTTAGCGGAGGCTACCTCAAGACGAGGTTAGGACGGTAAGTGGGGTTGTACCAGGGGGCTGACATTGGTAGATAAATGCTGTTCGCAAAATGTCCTTGCCGCACTGTGGCGCTAGTAGTCCTGTGACAGGCATGCATATGTATGTCGTACTGGTGTTTCGAATATTTTACATGAATAAAAGTCTATTGTAGATAACTTTATGAAAACCATTATTCGCGTGTATGATGGATTTGAATCATAATTGAGTTGTTCAGCTTAGCATTATCAACTTAGAATATTTCCTTATATAATATACAGGGCGAGGCTCATAAAGTGTTACAGAGCAATAGCACTCAAACTATTGATCATATCCAAAAATGTTTCAGACAAAAGTTTCAGTGTTCGAGAAGGCCGTCATACTGGACCACCCTATTTTTTTTATCGGTGGAGGCGCTGATGCTACGTCAAGGTCAACTCTACTTTTTAAAATGGAACCATGTATGTTTTTTCGCCTGACATTATTACCAATTTTAAGACGAATTCAGCGACCTACAACACAAGGTCATTATAGTCACGCAATGTATGAAAATAGTCGAAAAATCGAAAAATATCGGAATAATCACTTTCAAAGGATCCACTAACCTTGGTTTGGGTCAACCTACAGAAGGTGCTCGAAGTGATGACCCTCGACTTGTAAGCACGGAGTGTGTTCGAAGTCGAAAATTACCATTTGACGAAATAAATGGATTAATAAATGACTAAATAATTTAATATACTCACGCCAGTTTTCATGAATCATATCAACCATAAAACCGTATTTCGGGCTTTACTGGTGGTTCCCAACAACCACGACACACATTCAACCGATGAATTGCAACTAAAAATTCTGCAGTTCGTGTACATCCGTGATGGGACAGGTTATATTGAATTGACAGAGGTCCAGTTGTTTGCTTAAAACTCTGACTTGAATCGATAGATCTTTCGTTACAGTCACATCTTTTAATATAAAAGATGAAAAAAAATATAAGCTGCGTTTTGGCGCAGCCAGTAATTTGTTCTAGCCATTCAGGTGGCAGGTCCAGATCTGCTGTGACGATGTCTTTGAAATTCAGCACGTGAGTTTCTACAGGTCGTTGTTCCATTTGAATAAGTGAGGTAGATTCAATGGATGGCAAATCTGGTTCTTGAAAAACGATCGTATCAGCAACAGATATTCTATAGTCATTATTGTCAGACGGTAGTACGTGGATAGCAGCGTCAGATGCACTATCCATTTTACCTTGAACTAGAGGTTTTATCTGTACCCGATCAGGTTCCACCGGATCCATCCAATCGTGCCAAGAAAACTGCGCAGCCTAGGGACTTTCTACTGTGACTGTAATTCGACAATTAAATATTTTTATTGCCATCGTGAAACTACAAAAAGTAAACAAATAATTTTTGCCTCCTGCAAGACATGAAAGATTGCATTTCAAAATGAACTTACCACTCCAACTTTACCATTAGGATGGAGCAACTCTTGCTGACAAAGAATGTCATCTTTGGCGAAATATTTTTCACATACTGCTCTTCGGGTTTTAATAGACTCTTCTGTGCGTTTCACAGTGATTTTCCATTGTTTTACAGTTTCGGGATCTTTGGGGATTGTAAAAAAATGTATTTTTCCCGGTTTGAAGGATACCCGGAAGTACAGCCTGGGACTATGCACGTCGGCATATCACTATAAAAACTTCAGTTTTGAATAAAATTCTTTTATATATTTATTTTTATTTTTTTTTATTGGTGTGTTCCTCAAGGTACGCGCCTTTGCGCTTTTTTTACCAGTCCCATACTTTTTCCTAATTTTTTCTTCTTCCCTTCTTTTCTCCTTCTTTTTTCATCCCTTCATCATCGTTAACTCCCTTATTTTTCATCCCTTCCAGTACCCCACCCGTTACCTAACCCCCGTTGCGACTTACGCTACACTATACCGCATTTGCCGAGGGTACGGGGAAACTGTGGAAAACCCGTACCGGCATAGACGGCCCTGTATTCTCTGATTCCTTGGTATACAGACCTTTGCTCAAGGTATGTACGCCAAGGCCTCAGAAAAAACGGCCTCTCGCTCATTTGTCGATGCGCCAGCCCGAGCACGGCTAAGCGGTCACCGCACCAAGTATCGACCTCGTCCGAGGCTGCTTGACATCAGTGATCGCCCGAGCCGCAACCCGACCGCCCAACCCCCAGCGTCGGTTAAATTCTTTTATATATTTTCACAAAGTTCATTCACTTTACCACTTTGACACAATAAATAACGTCGCAATAACGATAACAGCACGAAAGCCACGAAAGTATAGAATCGTTCAGCTGATTGGAGTATTTAGAGCCGAAAGCTGTCATAATAGTCAACGCTAGGTAGTGGCGATTTCAAGAACTAAAAACCCGGGACAAAACGCGTTTTCGTTTATCGTATAGGAATAGTAGGCCAGTGTCAGGGGTCTGGGTTGTACCTACGAGCAGACGGGCATAGAGTGGGGGGTAGGGGAAGGTCCTATCGGACAAATAAGCGGTCGGAATCAGTGGGAATTTCGCAAAATAGCCGAGAAGGCAAAATGGGTGGCGGCAAAATAGGTGAGAGTTGACTGTAGATGGATGTAACAGGTTCAAACGATACTAAAATACTAAATACTTTCACAGGTAGTAAAAAGAAATCCATTATTTTTGCAATAGATGGCTTTAGTAATATGTATCTCGCGTTGTATAAGTGCGATCGGATTACGCTAGACGGCGTTAGAAAGATAAGATTTCGTACTAAAATAAACATCTCAGACAGTTTTGTGATTGCTTGACTCAATATTGTTTGAGCGCGCGTCAAAGATGACCACCAGTAAAGTGAAATTACGCCATATTTTACAGTTTTTCTTCGATAAAGGCGAAAACGCAAGCCAGGCGGCTGAAAATGTGAATAGTGTTTATGGCCCTGATACTGTAACAGCCAATCACGCGCAATTTTGGTTTCGTCGATTCCGTTCCGGTAATTTTGATGTCAAAGATGCACCACGCTCTGGAAGGCCAATTATCGAAAATGTCGATAAAATAATGGAAATCGTCGAGTCCGACCGTCATGTAAGCACTGTTTCGATTGCCCAGGAGCTAAACATTGCAAAAAAAACCGTTTGGAACCACTTGAATAAGGCTGGATACAAAAAGAAGTTCGATGTATGAGTGCCACACGAGTTAACGCAAAAAAACCTCATGGACCGAATTTCCATCTGCGAATCGCTGCTGAATCGCAACAAAATCGACCCATTTCTGAAGCGGATGATGACGTGATGAAAAGTGAGTTACTTACGACAACGTCAAGCGAAAACGGTCGTGGTCGAATCGCGGTGAGCCGGCGCAAACGGTGGCCAAGCCAGGATTGACGGTCAGGAAGATTTTACTGTGTGTTTGGTGGGATTGGCAGGGAATCATCTACTATGAGCTGCTCCCCTACGGCCAAACTCTTGATTCAGACTTGTACTGTCAACAATTGGACCGTCTGAAGGAAGCAATCGCCCAGAAGCGGCCAGCTTTGGCCAATAGGAGAGGAATTGTGTTCCATCAGGATAACGCCAGGCTACACACATCGATAGTGACTCGCCAGAAGCTCCGGGAGCTTGGTTGGGAGGTTCTTATGCATCCACCTTATAGTCCGGGTCTGGCACCAAGTGATTACCACCTGTTCCTGGCCATGGCGAATGATTTTGCTGGTGAAAAATTCGCCTCAAGAGAAGCTTGTGAAAATCGACTGTCCCAGTTTTTTGCACATAGGGACGAGGGTTTCTATGAGAAAGGCATAATGAAATTACCTTCAAAGTGGCAACAAGTTATCGATCAAAACGGTGCATATGTGACCTAAATCAGATTATTCTAACTATGCTAAATAAAGCCTTCAATTTCATGCAAAAATAATGGATTTCTTTTTACTACACCTTATATATATATATATATGGGGCATTCCATACCAATTCGACCTGGGTCTGACCCTCGACCCCTCAAATCTGGTTCCCGATTTTTCCTATCATTACTCTCACTCTATCAAGCAATTAAAATTTTTTTCAGATTTTTCAAAATAAATTTGAGCGCGTCATGAATTTTTGAATTTTTTTTGAACACCTCGATGGCCGTAATCGAAAAATCTGAAAAATTCCCAAAAATACAGTGTCAGATATAAAAAATGTTGGTGTAAAATTCATAATGTCTGGGCTTTTGCTTCAACCCGTTTTTTAGCTTTTTGAGCAAAAAAAAATGAAAAAAATAAGAAGCAGAGGTCAATTTACTATAGACTGCTGCTCGAAATTTTGTATGCATAGTACCAGATAAAAAAAAAAAATTCTCCGATTTTTCTAAAGTGTATTTTGTAATTGTCGAATTTTTTTTTTATCATGGTTGACAAAAACCCTAATTAGGGATTTGGAAATGATGCGAATTGCACTAACAATAAGCGTAAGATGCCTGGTGAGGTTCGGTACATTCTAAACTACTATTGAACTGCTACTGTAGACAGTAGCTTGAATATTTTTGATGATAGCGAACGGTTTTTGGAAACTTTTAAGGATTTTTTAAAGCATTTTTTTCTGTAATATCATCGTAAAATCATGATTAATTAAAAGCGGCCATGAACAGTGATCGCTCTTAATTAAATAATTAAGAGCGGAAATAATTTTTAATTTGAGGTTCGGTACACTCCAAACTACTATTGAACTACTACTGTAGACAGTAGCTTGAATATTTTTGATGATAGCGAACGGTTTTTGGAAATTTTTAAGGATTTTTTAAAGCATTTTTTTCTGTAATATCATCGTAAAATCATGATTAATTAAAAGCGGCCATGAACAGTGATCGCTCTTAATTAAATAATTAAGAGCGGAAATAATTTTTAATTTAACAATCAATATCAATTTTAATTATCAATTCGCATGGTTTTATCTACGCTTTATTCCAGAAACTACAATGAAATCATCGTAGAGAGTAATATTTCCATCACTGACAATCTGAGATGCGTCAACACATTTTTATATCACATGTGCCTTTAAAATGATTTTTGATATAATAAAAAGGTTATGCAGACTTTTTTCAATTTTTTTTTCTTTATAATGTTGTGGATTTTAAATGAATGAATTAATTATTTAATTAAGAGCGATCACTGTTCATGACCGCTTTTAATTAATCATGATTTTACGATGATATTACAGAAAAAAATGCTCTAAAAAATCCTTAAAAATTTCCAAAAACCGTTCGCTATCATCAAAAATATTCAAGCTACTGTCTACAGTAGTAGTTCAATAGTAGTTTAGAGTGTACCGAACCTCACCAGGCATCTTACGCTTATTGTTAGTGCAATTCGCATTATTTCCAAATCCCTAATTAGGGTTTTTGTCAACCATGATAAAAAAAACATTCGAAAATTACAAAATACGCTTTACAAAAATCGGAGAATTTTTTTTTTTAATCTGGTACTATGCATACAAAATTTCGAGCAACAGTCTACAGTAAATTGACCTCTGCTTCTTATTTTTTTCATTTTTTTTTGCTCAAAAAGCTAAAAAACGGGTTGAAGCAAAAGCCCAGACATTATGAATTTTACACCAACATTTTTTATATCTGACACTGTATTTTTGGGAATTTTTTCAGATTTTTCGATTACGGCCATCGAGGTGTTCAAAAAAAAAATTCACAAATTCATGACGCGCTCAAATTTATTTTGAAAAATCTGAAAAAATTGTAATTGTTTGATAGAGTGAGAGTAATGATAGGAAAAATCGGGAACCAGATTTGAGGGGTCGAGGGTCAGACCCAGGTCGAATTGGTATGGAATGCCCCATATATATATATATATATATATATATATATATATATATATATATATATATATATATATATATATATATGAAGCGCACTGATAAATTATACAGCAAGGAATACCGTATAAGGATCGGCCAGTAGAAGGCACGACGAGAAACTTACAGCACGCATGAACGTTCGCGCTGCTCGAGGTGCGACATGAAAACTCTGAGATGCGCGGTACTTATTTTTGCTCGCAAATTCTCGTTTCATTTTTTTTTCTCCTAATTATCTATGAATTTGACACTCGGAATTTAATTATCTATGACTGTGAAACTCGGAGTTGCTCTAAACTTGCTTGCGATTTCGCCTGCATGAAAACTAACGCCAATAAGGTGTCACCGAATAGCGCATGCAGTCTACGGGTGACAAAATGTTGCAGGGAAGTGCAGAGCGGTCATACAGTATGGCGTGACCAAGTGAAGAAGGCTGGAGAAGCGTGAATACTGAGTGATAGAGCCGAAAAAACAGATTGATTTTTCATATTTTATCGTAACAAGAATATGGGGGCTACGAGGTCAGAATTTTACACACAATTAATACATAATCTTGCCAATTTAGAGTTTTTATTTTATTGAAAGATATTGATAAACTATGAAGTTATTATTATTCAAACGAAGTACTGCTGGTTCTGTATGGTCAATGGGGGAAACTGGTTTCGGCAACTAGAACGATCTGAAATGAAAAATGAAAAAATTTACTTTTAGTACAATAATAAATCTTTCGGATGGCCAGATACTTTTTTGAAAGTTTTGAATGTACGAAAATGGCAAGCTGTAGCGAAAAATAGTTCTATTTTTTACCAAAGAAAACCACTTTGATAATGTTTTATGGAAAAATGGATCAATATATCAAAAAGTCGCCCGATCATACGATAGCGAACGTTATAAACTATGCCAGGTACTAATTTGAAGTGCCTCGGACGAAAAGATTTTCAGATACCACTTACAACGTTTCAAAAAAGATAGATTCGAGACAAAAGGAAAAGAAAGAAGTTTGCCGTGGTGCAGTGGTCGATCTGACCCTTCACGAAAATCGTCATAATTTGGTCTATTTTTTAAATTTTTACAGAAGCTTTGTTGCAAATGAAAATTAATACTCGAGGTTTTAAAACTATGCAATAAAAAAATCATATTTTTGACATTTCAAGATTACGCAGACGCCTCAACTCTTATGGTTGATTCTCAGTTCAGTTAAATTCTTTTCTATTCAAATTTTCCGTTATTGATCAGTCTCGTTTAGATAAAGGTACTGTGCGCGTTGACAAAATGTGGTCTGACGAAAACTTAATCCTAGTGGCTATTAGATGAAGAAGCAAGGTTATATAGAAAAAAATGGACGATTTTGGATGCATAATATGTTAAAGAGAAGAAATATTGAGGACGAATATACGACACTATTTAGATAAATACCCGTGCAGAAATATTGACATGGATACTGTCCGATTTGGACTGGCGTCCTGGTTTCTCAATCGGGATCCAGTCGGATATCGGATCGGATCGGGAGCGAAATTTAACGCTCGCAAATCGGATTCCAGCCAGGATCCTAATCCGGAACTATTAAGGATTCTAGTCAGAATCCAAATAGAAACTTTGCATAGGATCCAGGCTAGAATCCCGAACTTTTATAACGAGATCTAGTTCCTCATCGAGTCTGATCCCAGGGATAGATGTAAAAATCACCAGGAGATACCGATCCGTATCAGCTGGAGACGCTGGACGTTTTCCGAAATTATTTATTCAAGGATCTCAAAAACTTTAGGTAAAAATTGGTGCTACAGTATAACTGTCAAAACTCATATATTTTAATAACAGAATTTCGAACAAAATTCTTTACATTTAATCAAATTTTTGAAAAAACAATCTATAGACCTTGAAAGACTTATTACTGGAGAAAAGTGATATAGGTTATTTATTCGAAGTAATTATATTTAAATTAAATAGGAATCTTTCGAACTAAGAAAATATGTATTTAATTTTCTAAGAAAAATGTATTTAATACGTATGTCAAATTCTTGCCACCACGTCTTCGCTTTGTGCTACGTAGTGGGCGCCATCTGGGGATTCCGATGAACCTTCGAGGGAATCCGTATCATATCCCTATCGGAATCTGATCGGAACTTAGGTATCCCTAAGAAATTTCTGCACGGGTAACAGATGACGAAACCAATTTTTTTTCAGTATTTCCGCAATATTCCTTACCCGTTTAATTTACTACTCGTCATTCATACTTAAGGAGGTGCGATCATGGGGACGAATCCAACTTTGGGGCCTGACATTTTCATATGATGTTGAGGAATACGTTATGCACCCTTTGGAAAAATTTGAGCTATATTGACCGTTCAGTTTTTCCGTAATAAAATTGCAAAGTCGAGCACTTTCAGCTAGTGAAGCACGTCGGTTTATGGAGACGGTCGACCAGAAGTGTGTTGATCACGGTTTTGCTGCTCACGTATCCAACTAAGGCCGTTGGAAAACTGAAGTTTGGTAAATTAGACATAATAGATATTGTAAAAAATCGAAATTTCCCACTTCACCGTGTAGTTCAAGCACTACATTATAAAATGGTTTCAACTTCTGGTTGAATATTGTCATAATGACGAAACAGTTCCTATAGACTCGCCAACGTCGGACGTAAAAGCTGATTCGTTTGGCGAGCATAACCCAGCTCTGCAGCGAGATTCTGTAACTCGGTAGCGATAGTTTTCGTTTTCAGTGGCCAGCGACAGCCAATCCCATGCACGATCAGAAGAAAGGGAGCCTCTTTTTGGCTGTTGCTAGCTAACGACAACGAAAACGGTCGGTACCGAGTTACAGAATCTCGCTACTGCTTGGAAATCGTCGTGAAGACTCCAGAGTTGTTGAGGATCTAATTTTTCAGTTTTTATTAGTAAATATGCAGTAAATAAAATATTTACCACAAATTTTGCACTTTGGGATCGACAATACGAATATTCAACACAAGTTAACATACATCGAAACACCCGTGGGGTAACATAAATTTAGTCTCTGTTGACTCTGAGGGAGTAGTCGTACCTCCTTAAATATCAATGGGAAACACAATTTCCAATTCAATGCAATCGTACGTATAAAGTATAGAACTGAAATGTGACGATGTTTCCACTGATCAATATTGCTTTCGACATATCTCAGCCTGTCCATGAAAAAAATAAGTTTGCATCTATATTGACTGGAACTGATTAGAGACGGTACCGAAATGGAACGGAAGATATGCATACATCCGCATTCGCTTACAGCAAATAATATTTTACGTAAACGGAACGTGAACCCGGTATTGAACGAAGACGGAATGTATATAGTGAGAATCAACCTTTATCCAGATCTTCGTTGTTCACATATGTGAGATCCACCCATCTTTCTCCATCTCGCAAAGCACAAGGAGAACTGACGGAGTGGACGATTTGGCGCCGCACTGTCGCACGTTACATATATGCTGTGTCCTAGGATTGAAGTTGTGTTATACAGTAGGACACTGTGAGGGTGGGCGGTAGAAAAGGAAGCGTGAGAGATAGGGAGCAAGAGAGAGAGAGAGAGTAGGATCGAAACTCTGGTGACTCTCGTACAAGGGACAAACAGCTCTCACGCCATCAGATCCTCGCATCCTCGCTCCACTGCAACACATAACAGGATTGCACGATGTCCTGGATTCACCAAACTCCACTCCGATCCTCTCGCTTCCACTGCTGCATTAATTAAGCGCAGATGCCGATGCCTTGTCACCCGCCATTTGCCATTCGCGTTTGGCAAGAGAGATATGAGAGTGTGTGTGAGAGAGAGAGAGAGAGAGAAAGAGAGGGCGTGAGGAAGAGCAAGAGAGGAAGCGAGAGTGGACGACCAGGACCAGGGTGAACCGGTGCGTTGTGGCTTGGGCGGCACCTAATTCATCCTCGTTCGTCCGAATCGTGCCTGTCTGTGTGTCTTGCTGTTGCCTTCTCACACTCCGCCATAATACGCCAGCTTAAGCTCAACTGTTTGTATATCTGTAAATAGCAAGACCCTAACTCCCATACACATTTACACGTTGCTCATTCGAATTTAAGCCGATCTTGGACACGAACGTGTCGAGTTGGATGGACCAAGGGTATCAGATGTCCAATTTCATTGCCATTATTCTACTTTAGAATAATCGGACCGGATGCATTCAAGTTTACCCGCATCAGTGAGGTTTGAATTAAAAACTTTTTTGCCAAATTGTTGTCGGTTTATTTAGTACGTGTATGTGTGTGTATACAGTGGCGTGAAAAAGTTTCAAGCCACCCTATTTTTTGAGTAGTGATAAAATATTTAATTCCTGAACTCGTTAATCATTTCAAATTTTTAAGAGAGCTATGAATAATAGGGTGATATATTACTTTTCTGCACGGCGTATTATTTGTGTACAGCGTCGAACGAGTTTCGTCGGTGTGCAAAAGTATCGGGCTGCTATCTCGCCCGGCTTCGTACGCACAGTTCGTTTGCATTTTCGTTCGTACTAGTTTCAAAACATGCATAACAATAAAAAGTCAGTATTATTTCTGCCGCGATGGCGAAACACATGAATATTGAGGTCCGTAAAATCGTGTTGAAAATTTCTGCAGAAGGAAAGAGTTTTCGCGATATTGCGACTACTTTATCCATTGGAAAAAGTACGGTCAATCGTATTATTCGTAAATATAAATTAATAAATTCGTTGTGTGGCAAAAGTCTGCAGCAGGCATTTCGAGAGAATTGCGTAATGAAAATCGTGTCGACATCAGTAGGAGTACAGTATTCCGACGTCTGAAGGCTGTAGAACTGATTTGGACATATTGGTGTAAAAAAACCACTCATCAGTAAAAAGAATCAAAAGGCCAGATTGAATTTTGTAAAAAAATATCAGCATTGGACAGCATCAGATTGGTGGAAAGTGAATCCGATGAATCCAAATTTCTTTTTCCGTAATCCGATGAATCCAATTTTTTTTTTCGATGAATCCAAATTTTTTTTCCGATGAATCCAAATTTCAATTATTCGGAAGTGATGGTCGCAAGTACGTGAGACGTCCAACAGGTATCAGATTCAACGTAAGGTATAAAATTCCTACCGTAAAACACGATATCAGGAACGTTGAAGTTTGGGAAACATTTTCGGACGACGGCGTTGGTCCGCTGGTAGAAATTCAAGGCACCATGGGAGCTACAATGTACAAAAATATATTGCAAGACCATATGCTTCGATTTGAAATGAAAAAAAAATGGTGCGTGATTAGGTTTTTCAATACGATGACGACCTCAAACATGCTTCACGTCTTGTAAAAGGTTTTCTTCAAAGACGGAAAGTACGCCTTCTCATGCCTCGTTATTTGTAAATTTTAGTTAACTACTTAATTTGCACTTTCGTTTAGTATTTTTTTTTCAAACTTTTGACTTATATTGCTTATTAGAAAGTCATAACGAATTGCAAAGACAATTCATGAAAATTAATGACTACCAACTACACTGTACTCATGACTCGTCATTTTTTGTTTCTTTTTTCGTTAATTCATATTGTTATTCGTTAGTGCTTCGTAAATTTTTTTGTACGATTTTTGTTATGTTTGTTTGCTGTAATTGTAATTAACTGCATAGGGTAACGTTCATTAGCCTAAATCTCATTCCAGACTTCGCTCTGTATTTCCGTAAATGAATCATCGGAATGTATTAAGTTGTCCTTCAGTTTTATTATGTGCAGAGATAGATTTTGGAAAAACACGTTTGCACTTAGATGGGCTTGGACATGGGATGTCCGCTTTTATTGTCATTCTGCTTTAGAATAGTCGGAATTAAAAACTTCTATGCCGATTTGTCGTTCTATGCAATGGTACATGAACTATATGCAGTTTGCAGTTCTATGGCGCAGTAAGCGTGTGTGTGTGTCTGCGTATTGAGTAAAATTCTTTGGGCTAAAGCAAATAAGTGGTCCACGCCCGTTTTCGCAGGTAAAGTCAATTGATGGTGTGCACCTGCTCGTCGCTTGAGATGAGACCAGCTGAGGTCCCCACGAGCCTCTGGATATAAACTTTTTTGCTCCACTTTTTCATTGAACACTCGATGACACGTCTCCCTGAATAGTGTTGGTTCTCGTATCCTGTCGTTGTATGGTAGGTGTCGCATGATGGCAACGTTTCTCTATCTTTCTCCGGCTCCCTCTCCCTCATTTCTCTTTCGCTCTCATTTTACAGCACACTCGATCTCACGAAACCCGGAGCAGACACGTATAATCACCCCCCAAACGGTATAATGGATGTGGCATTCCTGAAACCGGAGGACATTACGGAAAAAAAGGAGGAGAACCCCAGGCGGAGAAGCAAGAGATGATCCGACACACCTGTTCTTAACAGCGACGACGACGACGACGACGACGAAATTGCAACGATTGCTACCTGAGGCGATCCTGAGAGACTTCCTCCCGTTTCGCTGAGAATTCGTCCTTGGATCTGTATCAAGGGTTTCTGGATCAAGGCGTTTCCGATGATTTTTTGCGACTTTCTCATTCCCTATCGGATATTCTCGACGCCCGATGGATGGCCTTTTATGGTTGGTAGAGATTGAGTGCTACGCAAGGTCGATCAAACGGACTGCTCGATGTTAATTAGGTGTATGCATTAAGTTTAAGGGATTTTCAAGAGATGGCGTAACTAGTACTATATCGCGTCGGGTCATATTGTTACTAATTTTATGTCACAGCATCATCGCGTGGTTTTAGTTTTCAGTATGTGTTATTTTCCCGAAGTGTAAAAGACATAATTTTTTTGAGCGTGAAAGATGTCGAATTTTGTGCCAACAAAATGCAAGTTGCGGGAAGCTTTGCTTTTTTGCTTCCATTTGAAGAAAAGTGATGCTGAGAGTCAACGAATGCTGAAGGAAGCTTATGATGATTATGCTCCATCGATTTCAACATGTGAGTACTGGTTCCGACGCTATAAAAAAGGCACGGAAGATAAGGAACGGCCAGGCCAGCCGAAAAAGCTTTAAGATAAGGCAGTGGGAGCTTTACTCGATGATGACCCGAGTTAAACGCAACAAGAACTTGCCGAATCATTGAATGTTGATCAACATCAGGTGTTACCAATAACAATTGATGCAATTGAGCTGAGCAATGAAGCAAAAACGGCCAGATTGCGCGAAAAGACACGACAAAGTGATTTTCCAGCATGACAACAGTCGGCCTCATGTTGCGAAACCGGTCAAGGAAACGTTAGAAGCGCTTATGGTAGTAGTCTCGCCAAGGCGTTTTCCTATAGGTTTTTTTTTA
Organism: Ophion ventricosus; assembly: GCA_963932345.1. Lineage (NCBI taxonomy): Eukaryota > Metazoa > Arthropoda > Insecta > Hymenoptera > Ichneumonidae > Ophion > Ophion ventricosus. The sequence continues at coordinate 13,892,887 of OZ010716.1, read as the reverse complement.
ATTTGAGGATTCATTCAAGACGCTATTAAATAATTGCCTGCAAAATTTCAAAAGGATTCACCGTTCCGTTTTCGAGATATTGATAATCAAAGATTTCATGATTTTACACGTGTTCTTATGGGGAACAGTAGAATATTTCACATTTCCCGCAATAACTTCGAAACTTTTCTACAGATTAAAAAAAAAATCACGGTCATGAATTTTGACCGTCTAGTTTCAGAGATATAGCGATTTAAATTAAGCAATGTCCAGCGACGCTAGGGCGACTGGAGCAGACTAGAACTAGATTACAGTAGTGTGTGCATATCTGTATATGCAGAGTATCTGCGCATTAGTCGCCGGAATGGATGGTCTGATACAAAAGTGAGGGTTAGGTAAACATTATGGCGTTTTCATCATTACTTTATAAGTTTTTACGTCCCGATAAGATGTTTAACCTACATTATAAGGATATTTCGCAATATTTCGAAGCTTTCATTGATTGAGCGGAGAATAAACTTTTCAACGTGACTGTGGCGAGACTACTACCTTAACTGGGAGGTCCTACCACACCCGTCGTATTTTCCAAACATCGTTCCTTCGGACTACCACTTATTTCGATCGATGCAGTCGATTCGTGGATAGCCTCTAAAGATGTGTCGTTTTTTCGACGTGTAGTCCGCTTATTACCAGAAATATGGGAAAGAGTAGTAGCTAGCGATGGACAATATTTTGAATAATCAATTTGTAACCATGTTTTTTCACAATAAAGCCGTATTTTGACAAAAAAATCCCTTTATAATTAATGCACACTCCTAATACATTCGCTGTGAATGATTTTTCTGGTTGGGCATCAATTAGGAATAGCCTTGCACTGTCCCCTTCCTATTATATCCTTTCTTCTTCATTTCTTTTCGTTCTCTATTTTTCCGTTGAGACAGAGGTGCGAGTAGCAGCGGTAAAAAAAACAACAACAAAAAAGTATCCCTTGGGCGGAGATCACGTTTAAGAAGCAGGTAGAAGCTCGCGGGCTCTTTTATTCACCTGATGCCAGTGGTTGGGCGCCGGTTCCAAGGGATCTGATGTTCCGTGCCGAAAGCCTATACAAACGGTCCTATGTGCTAGACCAATATACACAGACACATATATATATATATATACGTATACGTGCATTAACCCGGTGTTCATCTTGAATCTGGCCGATTCAATGCGGGTGCTAGAAGCCTTTCGTTGTTTCTTTTATTTTTCCCTTGGCCTCTTCGCAAGCGATTCGTACCGAAGTCTCTCTCTCGGGAGATGTGTAAAAACGAGCTTTACACGCTTTCCTAGCACCGACCCTGGTTCACAGGAGGGATGTGTTGGTAGAAGACGAAGAGAGAGAGAGAGAGAGAGAGAGAGAGAGGGAGAGGGAGAGAATCAGAGGGAGAGAGAAAGAGATAGTGTGAGATGCTGGGAAGGCATCATCATCGTGGATGGAGAAAGAGATAGTGCAAGAAGAGTAAGAAGAAGATCAAGAGGGAATCAAGAAGGATAGACTGGTCAGTCAGCTGCTGGCGCCAACGGGTCATATCACATCGTGTTCTAGACCATCGCTACATGGCTAGTTCTGACTAACAGACGTATAGACCTCTCCAACCTTCGACTGGCATTCTCCTCGTTTCTTCGGATCTCCTATTGCTCCCTCCCTGCCTCCCTCCCTCTCTCTCTCTCTCTCTCTCTCTCTCCCTTTCGCGCCAAAGTACATTTCGCCTCATTAATCTTGCTTTATGGCGGTGCCGCAACACACCTCGGCCTTCTCGCCTCTTCTTTCCCTCACTCGTATTCGTCGTCGTGTCCCGTTCGAGATGAGCATCCGTCTAACGTCGAACGACCGTTTTTTTTTTTTCTTCTTATTCATCGTGAATGGCCGGATGCACGGGGTGTCCGCGAGACCAGAAAAAAAAATCGGTTCTCGTGATTGGAGTGAAATTGAGTGAGACGACGAGCTGTATACTGTAATTGGAAACACTTTTATCGGGCGATAAGCTCGCCTGGAATAAATATAGTGGGCGGAGACATACAAAGAGTTGCGGAAAATGTTTCCTCGGCCAATGACAATTGTCGTTTGGAACTGGAGGCAAACGGAAGTGCCTCTTTTGTAAAACCTTTGGCTGAGCCTGACTTTACCATAGTTTTTAGCAAACGCGACGGATCATGGCTAATAGAAATAGTTATCATTGCTCGTTGAGGTCAGGAAGAAAATATTCAATGTTTCGAAGTGCTATTGTGAGCTTGGAGGTTTTTCACCAGTAACAACCGGAAAATGGATGTAGGGTAGAGTGGGGCACAATGTGTCACGGGCAACTGTCAATCACATGCGATTTCCCGGAGTTTTGTAGCTCGTAAAATCCGAAATTTTTTGTGTTGTACCGTGATTTATATTAAATTTCGGCTGGCCTACAAGAAAGTCTATAGCAGCTTACAAAGAATTATTAAAAATACAAAATTAATTAGAGCCACGAAAAAAAATTTCGATTGCCGGGAAAACGTCAAATATTGTGGGGCAATTGTGTGGAGCACAATGTGTCGTCGAGTTGTTCAGCACAATGAGTCGACTCCCAATGTCATTGGCAAATAATACCCGTTGTGAAAGTATCGGTATGTATGAAAATCTGTTATCTATGTTAGGAAAATATAAGAGTTTCAACTGGCTCGTTGTACCCTACGTTTCGCAGCACTTGACACAATGTACCGACCTATCTTGACACATTGTATCCCACCCGTGGGGCACAGTGAGCCAATCCGCAAATTTTTTTCGATCCCATTATTTTAGGATTTTTAATCTTTTTGCAAAAAATATGGTAGCTATATTGTACGGCCAAAGGTCTATAAAATCGGTTATGACTTTTTTTTTAAATCAGACTACTTTGGTAAGAGTAAAAATTCGTTAGAAAAAAAGTGACACACTATGTCCCACCTTCCCTTAAACGAAAAATTGACAGGCTGGGCAAGTAAAACAGCGTTCACCCCGTTTATCTTGATTCCATTTCCTGATAGAGATCCAATGGGTCATCGCGTTGGAGCCCTATACGAAACCGTCACGCTGGTACATTGGATTCTAATCGGGACGTCCCATTGGAATCCAATGTACAAATCCAATGTGAATCCTGAAGGATTGCCATATTATCGAACAGCATCCGGTATGATTCCGTTCGATACATTTTCTAATCAAAATGTGTAGATATTCATAATGATCCTCAAAATGTACAAATCCCGTCACAAAAAAGTATGAATCGCTTACAAAACTATATCTTAAGGAGGTTGGAGCATTACCTACAATCCAAGATTTAAAAAAATATATATGTTATTGTCCAGACTATACTGAGGCTTTATGAATTTTTTGAAATTTTTTCACCACAAAACACCAAATTCAGTTAGATGAGCAAGACGTTTATGCCACGGGTGAAGTGGAATGATTTTGGCTATTTCGTACGAAGATAAACCATTTCTAACATCTGATTAATGTAAGCTAAACCTTTGTAAACATGGAGAAAAAAACTCATCTTGTCCATCCATATATATTCATACCATATATATTCAATATTCAATCATGAACGTTTGATAGAACATTACGAATCGTTTTGACATTTTCAATCTTTTAATGTTTTTAATCATTTTAATTTAGTAAAAGATTCCGACTCTTTAATAATAATCATCAATAATGTTATACTTTTTCAAGTTGGTAGTAACGAAACAGTTTTTATTTTTTATGTAATGAAAGTATAAAAATGCATAATTTTGCCCGTCAATTATTCTGTACATGCTCAATTTTAAGAAAATTGAGCATCTACAGAATAAATCTATGCCACGTATGCAATTTTTTGAGGTTTATCGAAAAAAGAAAATCATAAGCCGTCGTTTGACTCAACTGGAGCAGTCCCCATGCGGAAAATTGACGGGGAATCCCCAATAGAATTCGGGGCCTTTACGGGGTACTTCGTGGATTCCCTAGTAGGGATTTCCATAAAAGAACCAAACCGGGCCCCTATTGAGGAATAACAGGTAAGTTAGGTTGACTAAAACTATGTCCTAAGTACGGAGACCAAGGACGGGCTTTTAAGGGGAGTAGTAGATTCCTTAGAAGTAATTTCCCCAATACTACCAGACTTTGCCATTATATGGGCAAACCAGTAACAATGTCTTGACTAAATAATTTATGGCACAATAGTTATCATAATCGATTAAATATCATCGGTGTAACATAACAGGCATATAATTCTTCTCTCTGCCTGTTTGACACTTCCTCTCTCTCTCTCTATAACCCCCTTGCCCCGCTCTATTTTACTCTATTTCAAAAAATGATTTTTTAAATTTAAAAACATTTATTTTGAATAAAAAATAATTTTCTTTTAGTTAAATTCAGCACAAAATAAAAATAAACTGTTACAGGCCTGTCGAAGCCGAATTGGAAATCACAAAATCATTAATATCATTATTGGAGATTAAAATGATAAAACTCTTCTAAAAAAAATATGATGAATTTGGAAAAAAAATGAAGGAAAATTGGGCTCACGATCAGACTAGTCTTAAAAATCATAGAATGGGTCACTCTATTTTCGAGAATTAAAAAAAAAAAAAATGGCATTCATCTTTGAAAAAAGTTTTCACTTTAGAAGCAAAAAAAAAACGTTGACATTGATAATTGATAATTTTTTTCATATTTTTTAACGAAAGTATACTTCAAAATGAAAAAAAATGATGTATCGACATTTGTAGATATCTCAATTAGTTCAGTAGTTATCAGCGTTTAAACGTTTTCAAAACTTCCGAAATCGACATTTTTTTTTGAAAATTATAACTCCTAAAAGAGAACAGATAAAAATCTAAAAAAATGTGTGGATTTTCATTTCATGGGGTACAATTTTACAAAAAAAATCAGGAAAATCAGAAATGGTCGGGGTCACGGGCCAGGTGAAACGGCGTGGAATGCGTCATATATAAGTATTTGATTATATTTTGGAATTATGAAATGAACACAGGATGAAACGTGTCAAAAAGCCATAGAGTTCCAGGCCTGAATCGTATTGAAATAACACATTTCTTTTTCACACACACTCTGCACACACGAGCCCGTACGCATATGGCTGCAATAGTTTTTAGGGGGCACCGTTGACGGAATCATAAAGGTCCTGATTATTTGGCTGTCAATGGCCCTCAGTAGCAAAGTCTGACCGGCCACTGATGGCCCATCTGATGCTCCAGACTAGGGCCTTAATAAAGTTAGAGAAAATTAAGATGGGCCCGATCAAAGCCCGAACTCAATTTCCGCACGGAAACGTAAATCGGGAAATAGCACGGAATCCACGTGGATTCCAATGTTGACTCCCTACGTGGGGTGTCCCTATCAGATCCCTTTAGGGATGTGGCATGATTTAGGGATTCCCCAACAAATTTTCTGCACGGGTAGTGTTCAAGTTACGAACGCTCGACTGCCATCCCTCCATTGTCACCTCGCGGCAGTGTTTCTGGGGTGGACTTCGAAACGATGATAATAGTCGGCTCTCAGTGTCCGCCTAGGGCCATTATACAGGAATGGCCTTTGACTCTTTGAGATCCTTTGTGTCTTTCAATCAACACAAAAGGATCAAAGGTATGAGTAAAGCATGGTCGTAACGATTGTCCTGTAATTATGGAAAATGTTGCACGGCAATTAACTCGCGACTCTTCTCCATGAAGTCTTCATTCGTGCAGCGTACTTATGGAAGAGGAATAGGAGAAAAGGAGAGAGAGAGATAGATAGATAGAGAGAGAGAGAAAGAGAGAGAGAGAGAGAGAGAGAGAGAGAGAGAGAGAGAGAAAGAGAGAGAGAGAGAGAGAGAAACACGTCGACACAAATAGTGGCATCGAGGCGGGGATGACAAAAAAAAAATGACACACGATACGTGCAAGCGAGTGGAACTCGGGAGGTTCGAAAGAAACGTGGGAACGACTTGACGAGTCAGTAAACTATATATATATATCTATACACATATATAATATAATCGAAGAATAGATTGGCAAAACGGGGGATATGGATGCTGGAAGTACTGCCGAGCGAGGAAGACGCAAAGTTGCGAGCTGACCATTCCTGTGAAAGCAAAAAAAAAAGCGAAATCGTTGAACGACGTAGGAAGCAGCTGTATTACAGTGTTTTGTAGACATAAGAACGAGTTTACGTATCCTTTTTCTCTCACGGCGGAGAATCCTCGAGACGAGCGGGAATAAACGGACTTCTGTAGCCATTCTGAAGCCATCGAGGGCAATAAACACGCATGTAACGTTGGTACGTAACTGACGTGAGCGTAGTATATGAAAAGGCGCCTCGCAATGGTGGTCAAGCCTCATCCTCGCGGTTGGTCATTGGAATTGCGCCAAGGGGCGCCGGATAAGTAAACGTACGTGACGATCATCACTGTGCACGAGGAGATTTCTGCGGTTCGGAACAACGGGACACGAAGAGGGTGGAATCCGAAAGGGGACGCGCTCGGAAACTGTATTCCGATTGTTATGCTAATTTTGCGCAATGTGCCAAGATTGAAGATGAAAGTTTGACGATGAAACGAGACATACCGAAGGAACGAATTGCTTGGACCATCTTGCGCGAGGGTAAACGATAAAGGAAATTATTTTTTATCGTAACTCCCCACGCACGTGGGGGTTGTCCGGAGGGAATTTTTTTTTTTTCCCGCGATACATTACTCTGGGAAGTCTTGAATGTCAGAAGAATAATGAGAACTCGTTTCTCAGGATATGGCTGGTCTCTTTTTTTTCTCCCCTCTTTTCATCCTCCGTCTCGTCCATTTCAATACGAAGGGATGCTGACGGTTGACTCTCAGCTAGGCCGTACGTTCTCTCGTCTATATGACGTAGGGCAGAGCTTTTTACGACGTGGAAGGGAATGACAAGGCAACGCCGAACGAGGGCCCATTCACTTGAGTAGAGAAAGGCACGGCATTTGGGAAAGTATATACTCGGCCGTAGTAGACAAGAGGACCTTCTGGCGTAAAGTCGCGTGCCAGCCGGAAATGACTGCAGCGCCGGAACCGGATGAACGAGGGCTCCTGTATAGCCGCACGCGTCAGACTACGAGAGACATTAGGGTGATCGTTTCTCATGCAAAAAAACGAAGAAAAGAAGGGCCGTTCACTATGACGTGGAAATGATTTTCGTACGCATCAGCGGACTTATGTGCTCGTACGGAAAATACATCCCACTCGAGTTCTCATCGGACACACGGGCGCGCGCACTTATACAGGCTGGTCCAAAGGTCGTGGATCAAACGAAGTGGGGATCATTTCCAACCAAAAAAGTTATACACAGGTTGATCCGTTTGTCTATGACTCCGGAGTTATGACTTTTTTTCAATACTTTTGTAAACCGGTTCCCATCTGGACCAAAGAATGAACATGAAGAAAAAAAACTACCTCCCGTGAAGAAATATTGTGATGGATACAGTCCGATTCGGACTAAAATCCTGGTTTCTCAATCGGGATTTCAGTCGAATATTGGATTGGATCCGAGAACGAAATGTAACGCTCGTAAATCGGATTCCAGCCAGAATCCTAATCCGGAACTATTAAGGACTCTAGTCAGAATAAAAATAGAAACTTTGCATAGGATCCAGGCTAGAATGCCGAACTTCTAGAACAAGATCTAGTTCGATATCGAATCGGGTGCCAGAGATGGATGTAAAAATCACCAGGAGATACCGATCCGTATCAGCTGGAGACGCTGGACGTTTTCTGAAATCATTTATTTAAGGATGTGAAAAAGATTACGTAACAAATTGGTGCTACAGTATAACTGTCAAAACTTATATATTTTAATAACAGAATTTCGAACAAAATTCTTTACATTTAAGAAAAAAATTCGAAAACACAATATATAGATTTAGAAAGACTTATATTTCTTAGAGAAAAGTGATATAGGTTATTTATTCTAAGTAATTATATTTAAATTAAATGGAGCTCGTTCGAACTAATAAAATATGTATTTAATTTGCTAAGAAAAATGTATTTAATACGTATTTCAAATTCTTGCCGCCACTTTCCGCCTTGTGTTACGTAATAGGCGCCATCTGGATTCCGATGAGGATATCCCTTCTAGGGAATCCGTATCGTATCTCGATCGGGATCCGATCGGAACTTAGGCATCGCTAAGAAATTTTTGCACGGGGGTTGCATATGTGGGTTATTAAAAAAAAAAGATATCGCATGATCATGCGGCTTTTTGTATGAAAATGAAGTCTTCATAATTTTCATCATTAGTTTTTAGAATAAACTGAATTCGTAACAACTTTTTGGGTCATAATTTTATTTTTCTAAGTTTTCATCATTGAGTTAGAAAGAAAAATGTCCCACCAAAACTTTCTCTTATAGTAGAAAAATTGGTCTACCTTATGAGGATCCGGCCCGGTCCGGCTCTTTTACGAAAAACCCTACTATGGAATCCACAAACAATCCACTGAAGGCCCCGAATTGTATTAGGGGTGCCCTGCCAATTTTCCGCACGGGTTGGGACTTCCCAATAAATTTGTGCACGGCATCAGAATAGGATATATTTTCTGGGGAGATCCAACAAATTCCGGTTGAGAATTTCAAATGAAAAATTGTCAAACGACATCAATCGGAAATAGCGCGGTTTCGACTTGGATTCCAATGTGGACTCCCTATGTGTGTTATCTCTATCAAATCCCTATAGATATGTAGTTGGATTTGGGGACTTCGCACCAAATTTCTGCATGGTTTCAATTGGATCAACGTTCGTTCAATGTTTTGCTTGCTGTCTGTTTATTACTACGGTTTTCATTCTGAAATTCGTTGTGTATTTAGTGATCAGGGCATTTAGTGGTTTGGATATTTAAACAGTCCAAAGCACCAAATGCAAAACAAATTTCATTTTGTTGAATGAAACCGTAAAAATAAGCAGACAGCAAGCGAAATACTGAACGAATGTCGATCCAATTAAAAAGTCACTAAGGCTCCGCGTCCATTGGCCCACGCCGAACGCCGGCGCCAATGTCGGCGCTTATGCTCAGATCGTTGGCATTTTCAAGGGGTTACGTGGGATTGAAAATAAAAAAAAAATCCATATTTTAAATTTTATTATCTAATAGTACATGTCTAGAATATTATCCCAAAGTTTTAAGTCAATCGGAGTAAAAGTCTAGGAGGGAGAGCCTTTGGGAATTCCCTTCGTTGGGAAAGACCGGCTGGGAGCAACGCAGGTATACGCATTTTTCTCGAAACACTATCTTTGAAGTCGGTGGACACGATTTCTCAAAAACGAATGCACCGATCTTATTGAAATTTTGCACACTTCTTCAAAATAGCATTGACTAGTGATTAAACGAAGGTTTTTTTTCGTCTACAACTAATTTTACAAGGCTATACGTAGTAAATTGTACCAAAAATTGAACTATTTTGAACATACAACTCTGATAAAAGTTCAAATTTCAACTTTTTTTCAAATCCTTCATTCAATCACGAGCTATACTTAACTACTAACAGAAAAAAATTGGTTTTTTAATTTCAAATAAAGCTATCATGAGTTATTCTGACCACCTCGAGGACACTTTTTTTTGAGGATTCTCCGGAAACCAGGTCCCACCGGCTGAATTTCCCCAATTTTTGGATACATTTAAAAAAAAATATTGTTGAAATGTTGCTCTTTTATGTGCTTAATATTTTTAATAAAATAATTTATATATTATATTTTAAAAAAAATAGAGAAAATATGCTTTTTTTTGTTTCGAAACCCACGTAACCCCTTAAGTTGCGTACGAATCTGAAATGTATTTCAAGCTCATTAAGGTCTAAAATCTAATTCGGCGCGGGTCAATGAACGTAAGCCTTATTATTTACCTGACAACCTGTTTTGGTAGTACCGACTTTCTTCTACCACCCCACAATAAATACTCTGCATTCGAATAATGCATTGCCAATGTAAATTAACAAGTCAAATTTGTTTGGCGCCAAACTCGACTTTCTAGGAAAACACTATCTGGCAGTGAATAAAAATCGATAGTAAAAGACTTTCGTGGGTCAGGGCTATGAGTTATACGTTTTTAGAATCCTCATAAGGTAGATCAATTTTTCTACTACAAGGGGAAGTTTAGTTAGAATATTTTTCTTCCTAAATAAATAATGAACACTTAGGGAAAAGAATCATGATCCAAAAAGTTATTACAAATTCATTTTATTCTAAGAACTCATGATAACAATTATGAAGAATAGATTTTCATGCGAAGGCCACAACATCAGGCAACATTAAAAAATAAACCGCATATGGTGAGTGGTTTGTTTTAACTTAATTTTCTCACACAGCTCGAAACAGAATTTCAAAAATATTGAAAAAAAATCATAGGTTTGGAATCGTTGAGAAACGGACCAACCTCTATATAACCTTTTTGGTAACAAATTATCTAGGCTACCTCCCGACTTCGTTTAATCCACGACTTTTGGACCACCCTATATATCCACAATATACCCGTATTGTTGCGGCAATCAATGCTCATCCTCGTAGAAACCCAGTGACTCAGACGGTCGGCACTCTCCGTAAAGCATCGTATCACTCGATTGCGAGAGACGCCACGATTTCATCCGACTCCGATTCATGCCAATGATATTCCTCATCCTCAAGGGTGTTCGCGCACAGCGTCCATTGAATGCGAGAAAAATGCAGCTTATTTCCGAAGCCAGGATTACAGCCAGACATATCAAAGATCCAGGAAATGCCTCGGCCGATCTTTCGTAATCAGGAATGAGAGGAAGCCGTTACGCGGTGATACCTCGTCGGATCGTCGTCATTATTGAAGAATGTGATGCTCGCGATGATTTCCGCGATTTATCGCTACGAATCTCATAGGGAAGCTTCGAGGATCGCGGTCCGCGGAGGAACATACATATGTTCACATACCGCGAGGACATCCAGCACATTGACAAAGAGGAAGTGGAGAACGGAGAGAGTGAGAGAGAGGGGAGAGAGAGAGAGAGAGAGAGAGAGAGAGAGAGAGAGAGAGAGAGAGAGAGAGGGATGGAGAGCGGAGGTTCGTGACCAGCAATTTGTTTGCATGTAAATTACGCAACGTTGTTATATCCATGAATTAGCATATTGTGTACTGGTACGTGGAGTACGGGGTATAATGCATTTGAGCCTTTAGATCCATCGTGCGTACTACGAAATTCGCTTGTACCAGGATAAATAGGGTATGGGAGAGAGGAGAGTTGCCTGGTGTGGCATGAACGGAGAGAACAGAGAATAGAGAGACCGAGAGCGAGAGAGAGAGAGAGAGAGAGAGAGAGATCCAGTTCGAATCACGACGCAACCATGAACCGGTGTATTCGACGTGGCCTCGAAAACCCAGGGGAGCCTGTAACGAGCTTTTGGCTCCGTTGGACCCTTCTCCGGATCATCATTACACGGTGAACACACTCTCTCTCTCTCTTTGCCTCCGGCATTAGTTATCTTTGTCTATCATTCGACGTCCTCTCGCGCATCATTGAGCCACTGACACGCCATCACGGACGTCATTATGCGGGCATAGAAACCGTTTAAATAGGTATTTACGTGCGTGTATACGTTGTATACGCATACAGCTAAGGCGCTGGATTGGTAGATGGACCGTGCTCCAGATATACTGCCGTGATAATTGAGTCCATTGACCATATCATCGCAATTGTGTTGTTGAAAAAATCGCAGCGAAGGGCGGAGGGGAAAGTCGAAACGAAGATTCGATATGCAGAAAATGGTCGGACACACCCGCGCGGGGTCTAGATTTTTATAGAGTTAGATGAAGGATGGGAAGACAAAACAGAGAGCGCGTGTCTGATGAAATTCTGTTTCAATATCTCGAAAATGGAACGGTGAATCCTGTTAAAATTTTGCAGGTAATCATTTAATACTGTCCTGAATGAGTCCTCAAAAAAAATAAAAAAACCTATAGAAAAACGCCTTGGCGAGACTGCTACCTTAAGGATCATATCTTCCCAATTTCATTGAAATAAAAGCAGGGAATTCGATTTTCCCATACAAACTTCAACACACCGTTGCACCCCTAATTCGGGTGCAACGCAAAATCCTCAAATATCTGTTTTATTATTTGTTTTTGCAGAATATTTATAACAAGTTTGCAAGTTGATATACGCAAGGAATTCAATTTTCCATACAAACTTTCACACCCCATTTCAACCCCTTAAGAGACTTAAAATTTGATTTTCGAAAATACCTTTCCCAGTGCACCTCTACATCTTCTAAGAAACATATTTTTCAAATTTCATGTTTCTATCTTTAGCCTGTACGTTGTCCATATGTCAGTCAGTCATGGAACTGTCTTATATGCATATAAAGAGGCTGCAGTCTCTTTCCTGGTCAAAAAAAATCGATTCACGCCTCTTGCCTGGTGCGTTGGAGTAGTAATCGTTCGATTATGTTCCATCCAGACATAGATTCGATTCTGGCCTGGAAAAATCGATTTTCAAAACAGTCGGACGTCCGAGAATCGATACGAAAAATCGATTTTTCTCATCGAGAAGATCGATTCTCCTGGAGATCGATTCAGAATCGAACATCCCTAATATCGGATTTTGTGAAGATTTAGATGGTTCATTATAGCACTGTCACACGGTGATATAAAGTTTCGAAATTACTTTTATACAAATATTCTGTCATTGATCTAATGGTGATTTCGAAGACATCGGTGTTGGTTAGATGTTAAATACGGGAAAAGTAAGCTACTACGAAGATATTCGCTCGACGTCGAAAGTCTCCAAAATCACCTTTCATCATATACACGTGTAATGTGTGCGTCTGTGAGTATAGGTACCAGCTGTGCAATTTACAATTGCGAAGCGAGAGCAAGGGAGAGTTTGCACGAAAGGTTTGCACGCTCGGTTCGTACCTATAATGACAGATTCGATGCGGGACTAATGACACATTCGATTCGGGATTCGGCAATAATAAAGGTAGAACGAGCGAGTAAAAAAAAAAAATAAGCGCGGATAGGTATAGGCATGTATAAAGCCGAGCAGAGGAAGGATCACGCAGAGAAGCCGAGAAAGCGTTTTCAATTTTTTTATTTCTATTTTTTTCCTTTATACCACCCGAATATGATTTATAGAGAGGTGGAGAGGCGTTGCCGGAGATATTTTTGTCTGCCGGGCGTTGATCAGAGGCAAGCCAAAGACTTGGCTCATCGAATGGCAAACTCACGAGTGCACACGACGCGTCGTCCAAGCGCGCCCTCTGGCCAAGGATGTATACGACACGCAGGGAGAGGAACAGGTGTTGGCTTAAATTCCGCGTGTCCACCTCGCGTTTCATTTTCGCTCTCTCCCTCGTAATTGATCGAAGCTGACCGGGCAAATCGGGACTGCATATCTAGATTAAAATTGAACGAAGCGAATCCTCGATGTTTGGTCGCTTTTTTTTCGCGAGCCAGCATACGTTTTGGCATAGGACGCTGATAAACTTAACCCGTGAAGGGAGGAGAAGGGGGGGGGGGGGGGGCAAGGCAAGAGATTTTTGAAAGGAACGCCATAGGCGCGTCGTCTCATCCCCCAAAAATTGGTTAACCGAGCAAGGGGCATGGATTATTATTCGGCCTATGTAACTGCGCCGCCAAAAATTAAGTAATGCTCACAAAAGGTATAACCGTGCGCACCTGCGCGCGCGTTCGTTTCCGTGCAATTCAGCAGGTGATGCGCCCTTTAGACACGACGACACAAGAGGACCGCGAAACGTCAGAAAGAAAAAAAGGAGACGATTGCGGAGCGTGCGCGCGCGGTTGTGAATGCAGTTTGGGACTTTTAAGGAAGCATTCACTATATAGACATAATGCTTAGGTTTGTGTGTGTGTGAGTCTGATCACGGTCTCTCGCCGCTCATCTTTCACTCGGCTCTCTCTCTCTCTCTCTCTCTCTCTCTCTCTCTCTCTCTCTCTCTCTCTCTCTCTCTCTCTCTCTCTCTCTCTTTCTTTGCGTGTTTGGCGTAAAACCGCGTAACGAGCTCGTACGTGCTGCTCATATACAGACACGAAAAAAGCCTTTTGCTGAAATGCACGAGAATTCTGTAGCTTGTGCACGCGCCTTCGCGATCACCATATCCAGGGAAAGGGAGAGTTCCTGGTCGGAGGTCTGGCAGAAAATTTTGAAGAAAGTGTTTTTTTTTCTTCTTTGTATCCTCGTGATGTAGGGTAAAGTGGTATAGGCGTACGCGGGCGGTAAGAGTACGCAGTTACGCTACTGCCCAAACGGTTTGCTAATGGAAGCTTACTTTAGTTGTGTCTAGACCGCCTAACGGGGTAAGTGTTTGTGATAAAAAAAAATCCAAAGTGGAATAAAGCGGAGAGGACAGGTAAGTTTGAAGTTTTTGTTGCAATTTCTTATTTATCACATTTTCAAAGCATAACAAGTACGAAACACAATTTACTTTCTTCGAAAACAACTATTCATTTCCTATGCCGGTTTACTAAGGTTCAAAATGATAGTAATTTCGCATCTCATCAATAAATGGCAGTAATAGTCATGTTTGTTAAAACTGTGCAGGTTGTATAAGAGTACGCAGTGCTTAGATGTGTAGGAGCACGCCCACACTCTTATACGACTGTTGTTAAAGATTACGTTTTTTTTTACTTTCAGCATGTCCCGAAGGAAACGGACTACCGATCGAAGTCTATGGTCAATTACGGATCTTGAAAATGCAAGGAAGCGAGTTAAGGGGTTACACCACCCTGAGAGGCTAGAATAAGACTCGGTATTCATGAATATTTTGTAGCTAAACTAATGCATATATATTGTATTTCAATCTTCATACACTATTAGTATATGGATTCAGCTTGTTAAATGTATTTTTTTGATTAAAAATATTGATAATTGGCGGTAATACAAGACTCCGCCCACGTCAGGTTTTTTTCCACCTTCAATTTGCGGGAATCCTAATGGCCTCACGGTTAATCTGAAATATAAAAGAATGAAAACATTTTGTCGAGTTAGGTTAAATACACGGCGCATACATAGGATTTTCTGAGAAAAAAAGAAAATGGATTTTTGGTATCGCGCAGAAATTTATGTTTGTTTTTCACATAAAATTTCTACCTAAAAACATTGATTAAACAAAAACGGTTAACATTAGAAAAAAATCCTACGTACGGATTGAGATAATTATGTTAAAAATGGGTGGTATACATTTCAAATTAATCGGAATAGCTGTAGTTGAGGTATCTTTCCGGCAAATTCGAAAAATGTGGTTTCGAGTAAAGCGCTTTTAAAGTTTTGACGCGGCTTCAACAGTAAAAAACATTGAAAATTTGCGACATACCTTGTTGTATAGTTAATCGGTCATTTCTGCTCCATATTGGGGTCCTTCCTCAGCAAGTTGTTGGTCCTCGAGAGATAATATTGACTTTCTCCGAGCTGTTCTAGCCTCTTTTGTAGTTTCTTGGGCGCGTTTTTCAGCAAACGATATACGGTGCTCGTTTTCGTCGTTACATATGTCATAACAATTATTTCCGATGATTATGCTTAATACGTGTAATATTAATAAAATATTATCATAACCATCATTATAAATACATGTAGTGATGTAAGTAGCTATTTCAACTCCTTTCATACCACTGAAACTTATTTTCGGTACAATTTTCCATATCATAGCGTTTATGCTTTCGTTACAGTTTTGATTATATCCTCCTACATCTCCAATTAATATTGGAATCGGACCTTCCAAGAAGAAATCTATGCTCGGGTACAAGTTTCATAGAAGCGAAGGGTGAATCTATCTAAGGGAGCGCTGCACAGTGCGGTAGAAAAACATTAATATCTTTGTTCATATTGTAGGTACGGACTTCGCATTCAGCTTAAAATTTTCTTTAAGGTTCAAACTGCGAGAAAAAAATTGAAGCCAAAAATCGATTTTTCGAAAGTTTCACGGTGGTGTAACCACTTAATGATGGTGAATCTATAAGGGCGGTAGCACGTTTATTAGAAGCGATTGAAGCCACTCTTCGTAAGAGGCTGATGAGATCCATACCAGCTATATCTCTGGGGAGATAAGAACTCACGAACTTCATGAACGTCGCAAACTTTACAAACTTCACAAACTTCACCATCTTCATGGACTCCACGAACTCTACGAATTTCACGAACTCTCCTTCTCTCTCTCTCTCTCTCTCTCTCTCTCTCTCTCTCTCTCTCTCTCTCTTTCTCTCTGTCTCCAGCTCTCCAGATTGAGGTTTCCGTACTCTTATCGACTCTCGTGCGTACTCCTAAACGTCCGTATATCTAAGAGTTCGCAAATCCCTTCTTGTAGTTTTTAGTTTGTTATTAAAAAAAAATTAAGATTTCTAATTGTCTAATTGTTCTTTCAATTAAAACAAAAACTGATTCGTAAAATGTATCTGTTTATTTTTTTTCACCGCTTTGAAGCTTCGGTACGTACTCCTAGACCACCTTACTTTAGTCTCTTTGAATTTGCATGAAGGGAAATATGTATCGATTTGTTTGGAAATCAATATCCTTGGATCGTCTGTAGCAAGTAATCGCTTTAAGCTTTATGATTTCGTCATTTCTCTTCGCCCATCTGTCATAGCAAAGTGCA
The DNA here is from genome assembly GCA_963932345.1 of Ophion ventricosus. Lineage (NCBI taxonomy): Eukaryota > Metazoa > Arthropoda > Insecta > Hymenoptera > Ichneumonidae > Ophion > Ophion ventricosus. Next base: position 13,876,300 of record OZ010716.1, on the reverse strand, counting down.
CTCCCTCGCTTAGTTCATGTGACGCTCTGATTTGAAAATTTGGAATAATTTATTATTTGGAATTATCGCGGTTACTGTGGAACAATTTGTTTCGGAATAAAATTGGGTTTTCATTTGACGAAGTTCTATCCACTGTATTTTTAACACGATTTGAAAAGTTTTACATGTCAAATATTGAAAATTGTCGGCATTTGTACTATACGGTTCATTAATTGACGGCGGATTGATTTAAGGTCTATTTGAAAGCAATTGAGTTGCGACCAAGTATTATCACGACTAGAAATTTTGCTACGGGGCTGACTAGGGCCGAATCCGGCATGCCGTATGCCGTAATACGGCACTGTACAGGCTGCCGGATCACAGCTTTATCAGGCGGGTAACACTTGTTTGTATCCGACCCTGATCCGACTGCCGATTACGGCCTCGATCCGACTGCCGGGTACGGCCATGATCCGGCTGCCGTATCTGTGCCTGAAATGAAAAAATAAATTAGTCATCAAATTATGAATAAAAAAATTCCGGTAGTATTTTTTGTTTCCATATGCTTTATTCATGTTCCTGCATATATGTGATAATTCCATTAAAACGTGTTCTGCCTCATTAAAGTTTTTATCTTAACACCTCGGGTTTCGAACCTATGTCTTCTAAATCGAGAGCTGAGCGCGCTTCCGAAGCCATCCGAACACTTGTATAAATTTCCTTTTTTTTGCTCCATATTCTCATCATTTTTAAAAAATGTCAATAAGTTGGCAAACGTTGAAGTTTGCATCGTTGCAATGCAACGAAAATTAATTCTTTTCGATTGCTGATTTTTTTTGTCTATCTAGGCAGTAAAAATAACTCATACGTTTTTACGTATTCTTATTGGAGTTTTGGGACTTCAATTTGCAAAAAAGGCTTTTGATGTCTAGAATAAAAAGGATTGGACGTGATACTCCTTAGATATGTTACTTTTGAAAAAAAATAGAAGCACAGTGGGCGGTCCAAAAAAGGTATTTATTTCGGCATGTGAAGAGGGTCAATTTTGATGGGATGAGGATACTTCAAACTCCAGGTTAGTTGGTGAATACAGTCCCATTCGAAGCGGCGAACTATTACATATTTACGCAACAAATTGATCGACGGGTCGATTTTACCCAGGGTGACCACGAAGGGTTAATGGTGCGTCCAATTGCTTCCTTGAGCTCCGGAATGGTCTGTGGATCATTGGCAAACACTTTTCCTTTCAGAAAACCCCAAAGAAAGAAGTCCAATGCCATCAAATCGCACGATCTTGGTGGCCAATTCACAACGCCGCGGCGCGAGATAACATGACCATGAAACTTCGTCTGCAATAACTGCATTGTTTCACATTGCATTTTCACAATTTCTATGCGTTTCTCGATCGTGTAATTCTCCATGACTAAACCACAATACTTCCTGATGCTACCCGAGTAGAAATATTGTCAGGCTGGCTTGATATTTGATCCGGGCCTGATCACGTTGTAGTCCAGAGGCCTTACTTAAGGTATGCCTCAATTTGCCTGACCCGGTCGGTGTCAGGTGATAGTCAGGCAACTGGATGTAGTGTTTCCTCCAGTTGCCTGATCAAGCTAGCTTCAGGCGATGGTCAAGCAACTGGACTTACTGCTCACTTCAATTCGCCTGGTCAGGCCTTGATTTTTTCACTGATCAAGTCTTGACGTTCTATCCTGGTCAGGCCTTGATTTTTTTCACTGATCAAGCCTTGATGTTCTATCCTGATCAGGCCTTGATCTTTTTCATTGATCAAGCCTTGATTTTTTACAAAAATGATCAGGGCTTGATAAAAAATCCTGATCAAGGCATGAAAAAGAAATCAGAATGCCTGATCAGGCCTTTCTTGAAGCCGGAGCAGGATTTCTACTCGGGTAGTTGTCAAAGATTAGTACTCTATGTTCGCCACAAAAAAGTGGCGCGCAATTTTAAATGTCAGGTCATTTTGAGACATTCTTGCAGTTGCCTGAAACTGTACTCAAAATTTTTAACGTGTTTCTCTCGAACCTACTTTTACCAATCTGGTTGATATAAAACCTTGAGTTCTATTCAACCGATTGACGTGAAATTTGGTATAGGCCTTCAGTCTATATCCCTCTATCGTCCTTACCCCAGGCATTGCGAAATTGTTATTATTACCATTAAAAAAAACAGTCGTTATTAAAAAAGAAAATTGCTGTGGTACCTGCCATAATGGCATTCTTATTGATTAAGAAAATTAGTTCTATTTCGAAGATGAATGTGAGCTTTAGAATGATGTCAACCACCTCAACCCAAGCTCGAAAAAACACCCGTAATTTAGGCCTCTAGACTAGAATATCGCCTCAAGCTTATGCAAATCCATAAATTAAGCGTACAGAAAATTGCGCAATAGTTGGAGCAAGAAGGGACAGCTAAGACGAACAGTACTATGTGACCGAGACGCGGTAGCAGTTGAAACAAAATCTGTGATTGCGTGATGTTCCTCCGGTTTTTATGACCCTACGTGAGCCAGCTGCTCGCGTGATACAAACTTGGCCTGATTAGTTTAAAAAACGGAGCGAGAAATGGTCAGTCACGGCAGTCATTTTCGGCCGACATTCAGAAAAAGATTGACTAGCGTGTATACACGGCTGCAGAGACAAACGGTGTGTATACGAAATTATGAAACCGTTGCGAAGGATCGAAGAAACGATATGTTCGAGGGCGATATGAGGTATAATTACGATTCAGGGCCTATCGTGAGAAAACTATCCCTCCTTCATTTATCTCGTCTCCCGTTCTTTCCGTAAAAAAGTTTCAACGCCACATGGAAATAAATCATTCTTGGTCGACTAGACTATTTGGTTTATTCAACATTTCTTAATATTATCAGAGTCCTAGTGTGGATACTTAGTATGGACTTTTGAAGGACGATTACAATTCCCTGAGGCTTCTCAAAGGCTCTATAAGTTAGCCCTATTAGGAAATTATTAAACTAGCCTTGTTTAATTTTGGTAAAGCGTTGGATTTCGAGAAAATGTATAGTCTAGTGTAGCTGTAATTGAAATTTAGTATTTTTAAAGCAAATCAATGTTTATATAATGTTATGTTTTTAAAATTGCAAATGGCGCGTTAAAATGTAAATAAATATTTGTTTGTCAATTTTATATTTCTTTACCATTTCCAATTTTACCACTTCATATGGTATACTTGGCAAATTAAAAATACCAATGAAAATAGCAAATAAACTTTATCATTTTAAGTTTGATACATGGAATATCGGGTTTAGTTTCAGCGATGGTAAAAATCACAATACATGTGTCATACTATGAGACATAATCGGACTATGCATAATTCCGTAGAGAAATTCTGACAGACGCCGTTTGCAGTTGTTTCTTCCCTTACACATGCGTCAACCATATGAAATGTCGTATATTAAGTTAAAGCTGAAACTTGTGCCGACATTAAAAAAAAATACCCATCGAGATCCGTGACGTATAGGAAGTCCAATTATGTTTTGAACATGGAAGAAAAAACGTGCATTTTTTTATGCATTTCGCTTTTTTATTTCCAAAAAGGCAAAAACGCATCGCAAATGCACAAGTAGATATGCGTCGTGTACGGAGACAATGCCGTAAGCGAAAGTACGAGTAGGAATTGGTTTGTGAAATTTCGTTGTGGAGATTTTGATCTCCGAGATGTTCCTCGCTCCGATCGTCCAGTCACTGCTGATGTCGATAAGATCAAGGGTTTAATCGACGTCGACCGGTATTCGACGACTACAGAGATCTGACATAACCTCAACATTGACCAATCAATTGTTTCGAGACATTGGCAGAAGCTTGGGATGGTGAACAAGCTTGATGTTTGGGTGCCGCACGAACTGAGCGAAAAGAATTTAACGGGCCGAATTTCAGCTTACGATTTGTTGTTCAAACGCCATGAAAACTAACGATTTTTGAAGCGAATTATTACTGGCTATGAAAAGTGGATTGTATACAACAATGCCAGTCGAAAAAGATCATGATCGAAGCTTGGAGAGGCTGCTCAGACGGTCGCAAAGGCTCGATTACACCTGAAGAAGGTCATGCTCTGTATCTGGTGGGATTGGAAAGATCTATTATGAGCTGCTGCCACTCAACAAAACGATTGATCCGACCAAGTACTGCTCACAACTGGCCAAATTAAAGCGAGCGATCGATCAGAAGCCGCCCGAATTGGCGAAAAGAAAGGGCGTAGTGTTCCACCAGGGCAACGCTAGACCACACGTTTCTCTGATGATCTGGCAAAAGTTATTGCGGCCTGGCTGGGCTGTTTTTGTTGACTCACCGTCTAGTCTAGACCTTGCACTTTTAGACTATCACTTGTTCCGGGCGCTACAGAACAGATTGAATTAATACAACCTTTAGTTCCCTGGACGTCTTCAAAAACCACTTGGATGACTTCTTTGCCCAAAGATCTCAGGGCTTTTAAAAAGAGGGATAATGAAACTCGTGGAGAGATGGCAGAAAGTCATTGAATAGAAAGGAACATATTTAGTTCATTAAGATCGCTTCTTTTTTGGTTAATATTTTGCGTTTGAAATTTACTCGATTTTCGCAACGGAATTATGCACAGACCAAATAGTTCATTTTTTTAAGGAACCGCATATGCTTTGAATTAAAAAAGCACGATTTTTTTGTTACGATATTTTATAATCTAGGACCTTGACTTAATTTGCAACAAAGATTTTGTGAAAATTACAAAAACTGATCGAGTTATGACGATTTTTGTGAAGGGTTAGATCTCCATCGGCGCTACGGTGAACTTCTTTCTTTTGTGTTTCTCTCGAAACTATGTTTTATGAAACGGTGCAAATAGTATTTCAAAATCGATTCATTCGATTCACTTCAAATTTGGACAGAGCAAAGTTTATAACATTTTCTATCGTCTAATCAGATGATTTTTTTAACTTCCTCATCCATTTGTTTATACCAAAGAATTCAAGTTGTTTTTGATAGTTGATAGTCGAACTTTTTTTCTACAGATTTCTATTGTCGTAATTTTGAAATTTCGATAAAAGTATTTGGACAGACGAATGTTCTGTTATTATACGAAAAATAATTTTTTTTATTCCTCATTTCAGATCACCCTATCTCTAAGAACCATTGATACCGATTCACCACTTGGCAACTGCGGTACTTCGTATAAATAATAATAACTTCGGTGCTCATGAATATTTTTCAATTAAAAAAAAACTCATAGTTGGCAAGACTATGTATTAATTGTGTGTAAAATTCCGACTTTGTCATCCCAATACCCTCATCAGAGATTTTTTTGAAAATTGAACTGTTTTTTAGGCTCCAAGCTGATGCAGACCCATTAGGTATATTTTTAAAAAACGTGTACATAAAAAATTGTTCGACTTTTTGTTCGATATCCTCCAACAATAGCCAAATGAATGCTCAATTTTTCGTCTTGATCAAGCCCTTTTGATAACCTGAAATTCACTTAATGGGAGCTACCCGGGCTATTTGTAGTGAACGTTAATGAGCCAGCCTTCGAAGGTTTCGAATTGTCCGAATCCATTCTGGGAAGCAAAAAATCATCGATGAAATCGAAACTTCAGATGACTAATAAATCTGCAGAAGTATCTCATGTACATAATTGCCAAGGTTCGATCTTTCTTCGTCTTATTTTCTGCGCTCGCAATTCGCCTCGATATCATTAATTTAGTACGTAATTATACAACGCGTTGTATACATAAGGATAAAGAACGAAAGAAGAAGAAAAAAAAACGGAAGTGGCATATCATTGACGTTTCCCGCTGTGGTAAAACGGTCGGGAGAAATTCTTGGGGTAATTAAGTGTCACGGGTGTCATTGGGCTGTCGGCTTGTTCGCGGCTGATGCGAGTGCGGCCTTCCCCACGATCGTTAAGCATGATCAGAAGCAGAATGAAAAGGGGCTTGATGCTCATTGATAGCCGCACCCGGAGCAGGTGTGCCTGATTCAAGAGCCTCGTCCTACGTACACGCACACAGCGTGTACATTAAATTGAACACGAGGAAGGAGGATTCTCTTGCACGAAAAAAAAAACTTCGTACACACACGCGCTCACATATCGAAGCCTTAAAGTCACAAGGACTGTGGATCAGTGCTCGCGTATGGTCGATATGACTTTTCAACTTTATAACGTTGTCGAAACGTCACGAATGCACGGAACATGAGAAGACGCACGTGTCCAAGTGAAAAAAAAGCATATTTTCGAGCGATCCGGATGGGAACCGGGTCGATCTCTCGTCATCGCGAAAAAGCTGCACCGAAATTTTTTTCGCGTATTCGCAATTGGTAGTTTCAGTGAAAGTCCCACAGCGAACTTGTCCAGCGTTCGATGAAAGTGGAGGGAGAAATTTTATATCATGCACTGAGGGAAAAGTGTATCGTATTTACAAAAATCGTCCATGGTAGAAGGGGGTCAAATACCCTATAGTTTATTGACACCCCAATCATAATGTGGTTGACACAACATAAGCGAAAGCTATATTTAAGGACTTAGGCCACTCTAGGATTTTCCAAAAATTGATTTTTTTTGGTTAAAAATGTACTTTAGTACCTATAAAATTATATTAGGTTATACATATCTTGTTCACATGACGATAACAGATTTTGTACTGTGTTTTGAGATTTCGAAATACAGCGGAATCTTCTAACACGCATTCGAGTTGTATAACGTTTTTCTTTTTCGCCACAGTCCACAACACCTGTCAAAAACGTAAAAACTTAAAAGATAAAATACTGCTGAATGAACATTTCGACGTAGGATATAGGAGCTTATTGGCGTTGATGGAATGATGAGGCAGTTGTAAGGCAAGCTCCAATAGGGCCTTATTAGGTTAAGCCCTAGTAGGGCCATATCCGTTTTGCCTGATTTACGGGAGTAAAAAGGCACCCTGATCAGGTCGCAGTAAGGTAGCCTTCTTACTCCCGTACTATGGTTTCACCGATCCCGTCAGCATCCAGCATCGATCAGGCGTACCTCATTATGGCGTCCGGACCACAGCATGATAGCGGCTTGATCAGTGTTCAGGCTGCCCGATCAAAATTTTTAGTCGGGTATTGTAAAAAGCTTGACAATAGGCTTGACAATAGATATGGTTAATTCAGTGCCATAACAAAATCGGCACACAAATACTAATGCTGCATACCGTGCGTTAAGTTTTGTTCCGGTTAAATTTATACTATTCTATTCAAGTTTCTACTACCTGTGCAGAAATTTCTTAGGGATATATTTATTATAGGAGTACGCGGGAGATAAGCGTCGCAGTTATGCTACGGACAAAACGAGTTGCTAATGGTAGCTAACTTTAGTTGTGTGCAGACCGTCTAACGCCGTAAGTGCTTGTGACAAAAAAATCCAAAGTGGAATAAAACGGAGCGGCCAGGTAAGTTTGAAATTTTGGTTGCAATTTCTTATTTATTTTTGACATTTGCAAAGCATTACAAGTACGAAGCCCAATTTACTTTCTTCGAATACAACTATTAATTTCGTATGCCGGTTTACTAAGGTTATTGTTCAAAATGAAAGTAATTTCGCATCTCATCAATAAATGGCAGTAACAGTCATGCTTGTTAAAAATGTGCAGGTCGTATTATATAAGAGTACGCAGTGCTTAGGTGTGTAGGAGTACGCGCCTACTCTTATACGACTGTTGTTAAAGATGTTTTTTTTACTCTCAGCATGTCCCGAAGGAAACGGACTACCGACCGAAGTCTATGGTCAATTATAGATCTTGAAAATGCAAGGAAGCGAGTTAAAGCGGGCAATCACTTTAGATGCTTCAAAAAATCAATTTTTTTATTTCATAAATCGTTAGCAGATATCTTAACAATACACCCTGAAAATTTCAAAACGATATTCGGATTCCTTCTAATGGTATGTATATAAATGATAAAGACTTTCCGCTCGACTCCCCAGCGCGCTCAGGTATCCACGAGCGCTCAGTTAGGTAGTTTGTTTGGGTTTTCATAACCTCAATTTGGGTTGTCATAACCCAAACAAATCCAAACTCGACCCTTTGGCGATTAGCTCCAAAACATCTCCATTTTGGGTATAAAATAATCGAGGTAGTGGCATTTCTTGCTGCTATTTTATTCAATGAAGGAAAGTAAGCCCTACTCATAGTTATGAATGAACTACAAATCGTAGTTGGCAAGCAGAGCTGGAGTTGGATATGCCGAGCAAATGGATCCGATGCGCGTGGCTCGGCAAAATAGAAAAAGTTTATTAGAGACAAAAGAAGCTCGAAAAGTTCGTAAAGAGGAAATTCAAGCTTCAAATGAGTTGCATGAGGAAGAGGAAGGACTGTTGTATGGTGCTGGAATCGCTGATTAATCGGTAAGACACTTTATCATTTTCTTAAACACATTTGACTTTGAGTGTTTCGTTTGTGAAACTTTAAACGTGTTTTTCTCGAAACGACATTTTTAAATTTGCGGGAATCATAACTCAAAAACTAATGGATGGATCATCTTCAAATTTGGAACACGTTTACATAATATAATTTATTAAAACATGAACCTAAAGTTGGAAAGATTCGACTGTTTAAAACATATTTATTATTGCAAAATGCCGGGAAAAAAGTTAAAAATCGATCATTTTTTTTCAAACACGTTCCAACATTCAATTCTCGATTTTTTTTTCAAAATTTAGGTTCATGTTCTTAAAAAACATCTCAAGAATGTATAAAACTTTGTTGGACTATTTCAGATATGAATTGCGAGCTGCACAATTCCCGCAAATCGACAACGACGATGAGGACACGATGAGGACAAAATTACCGGAGATGTATGAAAATATAAATAAATTATTATCAGACTTGCGAAAATTTCCGTTTTTTTCACAATACAAAAAATCCAAATAATCATCTAATTTTCGGTCTCCTAAAGTGATTGATCGCCTTAATGATGGTGAATCATAAGGGCGGTAGCACGTTCTTTGGAAGCGACTGAAGGTACTCTTCGCAAGAGACTGAAGAGATCCACACCAGCTACATCTCTGGGGAGATACGAACTTCACGAACTTCATGAACTCTCCAACTCCCCAACTCCCTCTCTCCCTCTCTCTCTCTCTCTCTCTTTCTCTCTCTCTACAGCTCTCCAGATTGAGGTTTGCGTACTTATCGACCCTCGTGCATACTCTTAAACGTCCGTATGTCTAAGAGTTCGCAAATCCCTTTCTGTAGTTTTTTAGTATGTTATTTAAAAAAAAATTAAGATTCCTAATTGTCGCTCATAAATTAATTAGAATGCTAGATATTCTTTCAATTAAAACAAAAGCTGATTCGTAAAATGTATCTGTTTGTTTTTTTTTCACCGCTTGAAGTTTATGCGCGTACTCCTATACCACCTCACCCTACCATATATTTCTCCCAGCGTGGGATCGAAGGATCTGATCGCATCCGTTTCCGAAAACTCATTTGATCGCGTCTCCAAAACGATTGGACGTTTCTTCGAATACATTGCGCGCGTATGTCATTATCATTTGTCAGATATTTACAGCGTTTTCTTCGCGATTTCAGCACCCTTATTTTCGTTTGCGAAATACTGATGATTGATATTAATGCATAAGCGGCAATGATAATCGCACCTCAATGAGAAAATACACTGTCACATGCGTGTGAATCAATCCATCGTACGTTCAATTAGTGAATGTTATTATTTTTTTTCTTCGGATTCTGGCTTATTCTGCAGGCTTCCAAGCAGGGATCGAATACATTCACGAGAATTCGCTTTTTTTACAACGAGCAAAACGAGTTCTCTCTCTCTCCCTCTCTGGCTCTTTCTGTCGTCACTCATCGATCTAGGAGGAAAAAAAAAGTTTCGCAGTTTCAGTCCGATCGCTTCGATTTCTAGAAAGATTTTTAATTACACACCGAATGTCATGAATCAATCGCTCCAGGGCCAATGGGACTTTTGTAATCCAGCATATATACATCCACACACTGTGATTATAATCGGGCGATCGAAAGACAGAAAGAGTAAGGGAGAGAGAACGATCGCGTTTAAAATAATCGGCAACGTATATATGTACACACAACATACTAAACGTGCGGGTGTGCTGGCACGCCCCAATAAAATAAGAATCGCTACAGTTTTGCCGAAGGGGACCGGAGCAGCAGCAGCAGCACTTTTAAGGCCCACGGAGGATAATCGTTCACCGGACATGCCGTTAATTGGGTCACGTTCGTTCTCGAGTTTGCTTGGAACCAGCAGCAGCTTATTAAGCAGCACGATCCGTGAGAAACCTCGTCGCACATGCTTTCCTCCTTTTCCTTTTATTCCGAAATCTCGTTTCTTAGTTATTTTTCAACCCATAAGTATATACATATATATACACTGCCGGCCAAAAGTTTGGATACACTAGTCGAAATTTTTTACCGCACTAAAAGTTAGACAGCGGACTCAAAAATGAAGATAATTAAATTTCCTAAGTGGCGTTTTAAAGACGACAAATTTACCTTTATTTTACTTTTTTAGAAAGTGTCATACGATTTTTTTTCGCCCCAGTATTGCATTTTTAGCAAAAAAATACATGTTTTAGAAAAAAAGGTGTAATCGAAGAACTATAAGGTTGCAGAGGAAATCTTAAGAGGGTAAAAAGTTGCAGGGGTTCACACTGGAGTGGCTAGAATTTTTTCAGAATTTTTTTTGGACATTTTTGTTTCTACCTTTTTTGATTGGAACTTTGATGAGTGGAGAGGCTCCACTTGGGAATTATGGGGGCTAGAACCATATATTAAGGAAGGAAATTTGTTTACAATATTATTTTTAATTAACTACTTATTTTTAATTAACTAAGCCCTTGAAGGCCTCGAATTGTATTAGGGAAGCCCCGTCAATTGTTCGCATGGGGACGTACGAGAAACTAAACAAAATACAGAAAAATATCACTCAGCTATGAGATAGAACATGCAAAACATTGTGATAGTGGTTTTTTTTGGTCCTGTACTTCAACGAAAAATTCACGAAAAATATTACGAACGTAGAAATTTGCTTCAAACATTAAAACTAATTGTAAGTCACTAGAGAGTTCTGTTAGTATTGGGAGTACAAATAAGTCTCCGTCTTGTGACAAAAGATGGCCCCACCAGGAGGTTATGGTTGAAATTATCAGATGTAAGGTTGAACATCTGGCAAGAATATAATCTTGAAATATTAGCGATTTTGTATCAGCATCACATAATTTTTTTCGTGCGAAAATGTCGATTTTTGAGCCGAATAAGTGTCATTTGCAGGAACTTGTGATTTACTTCTTCAATTTGAAGAAATCTGCAGCTGAGGCGCATCGATTGATTGTAGAAGTATATGGTGAGGCCGCTTTAAGTGAGAGAAGTTATGGTGACTGGTTTCAAAAGTTTAAGAACGGTGAGTTTGACGTCGAAGACAAAGAACGTAGCAGAAAGCCGAAAGTGTACGAAGACGCGGAAGTGGAAGCATTATTGGAAGGAGATTCGTGCCAAACGCAAGAAGAACTTGCACTTACATTAGGAGTGACTCAAAAAGCAATTTCACATCGTTTAAAATCGTTGGGAATGATTCAAAAGCAAGGAAATTGGGTTCCATATGAATTGAAGCCGAGAAACGTTGAATGCCGATTTTGCACATGTGAAATGCTGCTTGCCCGGCATAAGCGAAAGGGTTTTTTTGCATCGTATAGTCACTGGTGATGAAAAATGGATCCACTACGATAACCCAAAGAAAAGGAAATCATGGGGACAACCTGGCCATGCTTCAACATCGACAGCCAAGCCGAATATTTATGGAAAAAAACTCATGTTGTGTATTTGGTGGAATCAACTTGGTGTCGTGTATTATGAGTTGCTCAAACCGAACGAAACCATTACTGGGGCTCTCTACCGAACACAATTGATGGGATTGAGCCGAGCACTCAAGGAAAAACGCGACCACTACTACTCCAGACACGACAAAATTATTCTCCTGCATGATAATGCTCGTTCACATGTTGCGCCGGTCAAAACCTACTTGGAAACACTCAATTGGGAAGTTTTACCCCATCCGCCGTATTCACCAAACATTGCTCCCTCTGACTATCATTTATTTCGATTGATGACGCACGGTCTGTCTGAGCAGCACTTCACATCATATGAAGATATAAAAAATTGGGTTGATTTGTTAATAGCCTCAAAAGATGAAGCGTTCTTCCGACGCGGTATCCATATGCTGCCAGAAAGATGGCAAAAAGTAGTGGCTAGCGATGGACAATACTTTGAATAAAACATAAAGTACCGTTCTTTCACAATAAATGCGTTTACATGACAGCACCACTACTGTAGCGCGTGTGAACGATGTTCAGATTTTCGGAGTTTTGGTCTTTCGGGTAAAATTCTTTCGGAGTTTTGATCTTTCGGGGTAGTATTCTTTCGGAGTTTTGATCTTTGTTGGTCAAATTTTTTCAGAGTTTTGATCATCTTTCACGTTTTATTGTGAACATATAATGTAACGATGTTTAGCTATCGATGATTCTTATCGATATTCTTATTTTCGGAACTTTTCCCTGTACAAACCTTCGCCGTTCAGGAACTCGAATTTCTAATACTACAATTTTTCGGAACTGTGGACTCTCTAATTATGGGAAGTTGATACTTATTTTATGTGCTGTGTTTTCATGTCGACGCTTTATCAGTCGGCCCCATGATTATTGTCATTTAATTCCTTGGTGTACTATTATTTTCGGTTATATGATAATTCTGTTTACAACATTTTGGAATTATAAATTTTCAGAAGTATTGAGTACTAGCTAATAAATTTGGAATTCTGAGCGTTCTGACGATTCAAAGTTCGAAATTTCAACCCGGCCCCGCGAAAATCGATTTGGGCCTGACACGGACTTTATTCACCATTTGCACGAAATGATCTGTTTTTGTTTACCAAAAGTAAGATATTTCTTTTTGACATTTTTGATAAACAATCGCGATGTCATGACGTAAAAAATAGACCGAGTCATAAAAAGGTAGCGATTTTTCGATCAGACGAGTACATACCTTAAAAGTGAGAAAATAGTGATTTCACAAGGAACCGAGTAATATAAAATTCAGTTCGCGTAGTTAGCAAGCGCCCTCCCGAATCTTCGGAAAAACGATGGGGTAGTATAGCAAGCATATACAATTCTAATGACGGAATTCCGGAGCAACGTGTGTGCTCTGCATCCTCTCATCTTTCCTCTCAAAGGCTTGCGATTCCCCGCGGATGTCAACGGTGCGATAACGGCCGGGGAACGAAGACCGAATGAAAGAAGAATCGATAAATCCCTGAGAAAGTTGTTTTTTTTCTTTTCTACGTGGATCGGGAGCGTTCGAATTTCATCGGTACGAATAAGTGCTACGGTGACGAAGGATGCGGATCGACTTTAAGCGCGATCCTAACTTTCGTATGTATTTGTTTCGGCAAAGGCTTGCGCCTACGTTTATACATCGAGGATGTGAAGCTTGATATATAAATATATATACCCTTGGAATTAAATTCCTGATGACGAACCAAATATATATTTATATATATATATATATATCCTTGGATTTAAATTCCTATCGACGAACCAAAACTCAACGACGAGAATTTGTGGACATTTATGTGACGAGCAAATCAAATATAATTACTATAATTACTGATGAATTATATAATTTATGTTGTTTATTCATGAATTATCATATTATAATATTATAACGGAGTCTGAGATATATATATATATATATATATATATTCATATATAATTTATCAATAATTACAAATTATATTTGATTTGGTCGTCACATAAATGTCCTCAAATTCTCGTCGTTGAATTTTGGTTCGTAGATGAAACCCATCTTTGTCATCAGGAATTTAATTCCAAGGGCATATACAGGGTGAGGCACATAAAGTGTTACAGAGCCATAGCACTCAAACTATTGATCATATCCAAAAATGTTTTAGACAAAAGTTTCAGTGTTCGAGAAGGCCGTCATACTGGACCACCCTATTTTTTTTATCGGTGGAGGCGCTGAAGCTACGTCAAGGTCAACTCCACTTTTTTTAATGGAACCATGTATTTTTTTTCGCCTGACATTATTACCGATTTTAAGACGAACCTACAACACAAGGTCATTCTAGTCACGCAAAGTATGAAAATAGTCGAAAAATCGAAAAATATCGGAATAATCACTTTCAAAGGATCCACTAACCTTGGTTTGGGTCTACCTACAGAAGATGCTCGAAGTGATGACCCTCGACTTGTAAGCAATTGTAAACACGCCTGACCACGCCTGACGACATGAAAGAAAGAAAGAGTACTTTTTTCAGAAAATTCTTTACGATTTTTTTTCGCTCCGGTCCGCACTTTTGAGCGTGGCTATTATTCAGCTATTTCTTGGCCGTAGAAAATTAACTGCAAAGTTTGTGGAAAATTTTTACCTCGGTTTTTTTTCATAGTAAAATTAAAAAGGATATCAAAAGCTATAATTTTATTTTTTAGAACGTCTCGTACGATTTTTTTTCGCTTCAGTATTGCATTTTTAGCTAAAAAATACATGTTTTAGAAAACAAGTCGTCATCGAAGAACTATAGGGCTTCACAGGAAATGTCAAGAGGATAAAAAGTTGCATGAGTTCACACTGGAGTGGCTAGAAATTTTTCAGAATTTTTTTTGGACATTTTTGTTTTCACCATTTTTTATTGGAACTTAGATGAGTGGAGAGGCTCCACTTGGGAATTATGGGCTTTAGAACAATATGTTAAGAAAGGAAATTTGTTTACATTTTTATTTTTAATTAAGAACAATGTTTTTAGATTTTTTTTATTTTTGAAGATTGAAATGAAAAAATGAAAAATAAAAAAATTAATATTCTAAAACAATTGTAGTTAATTAAAAATAAAAATGTAAACAAATTTCCATTCTTAATATATTGTTCTAGACCCCTTAATTCCCAAGTGGAGCCTCTCCACTCATGAAAGTTCCAATCAAAAATGGTAAAAATAGAAATGTTCAAATAAAAAATCTGAAAAAATTCTAACCACTCCAGTTTGAAACCATGCAGTTTTTTACCCTCTTGTCATTTCCTCTGAAACCCTATAGTTCTTCGATGGCGTCAGTTTTTCTAAAACATGTCTTTTTTTAGCTAAACATGCAATACTGGGGCGAAAAAAAATCGGACGAGACTTTCTAAAAAATAAAAATGTAGGTTTTGATATCCTTTTAAGTTTACCATGGGAAAAACCGAGGACATTTTTTTCCACAAACTTTGAAGTTAATTTTCGACGGCCAAAAAATAGCCGAAAAATGGCCACGTTCAAAAGTGCATACAGGAGTGAAAAAAATCATAAAGAATTTTCTAAAAAAGCAAATGAAACGTAAATTTATCCTCTTTGAAACGCCACTTGGGTAATTTAATTATCTTTATTTTTGATTCCACTATCCAACTTTTAGTGCGGTAAGGAATTTCGACTAGTGTATCCAAACCTTTTGGTCGACAGTGTACATACATACATATATTCGGAATCAACTAGCCGCTCACAAGGATCAATTTTATTGAGAAACTAAAATTTATTTTCGCGTCGATTCATTCAACGAGCGCATCTAAATTAATTCCTTTCTATTTATGATGCACATAACTTTTGTTCACTACACATTAAGGCCTTATATACCTATGGATGATCGTAAAACAAGGCTCTTTTTGAGATTTTCGTAATCATAATAGACTATTTTTTCGTAATCTACACGAGTTTTGTTAGCAAAGTATACACGTTTATTACATAGTATTGATTTTTGCAAGATTGGCGCTATTTTGAAAAAAAGTCGCATTTTCGTCTAAAAAAACCGCCTTAACTTGTTTATAAAAACCGTAATTGTCAATCGATCGTAAAAATCGTGTGTACTTCGCTAGAAAATCTATCTGAGAAGCTACAGTTGACATTTGAAGTCAATCGGTTGTAGCCCACAAGACCGTGCGATCTTGAAAACATCGTTTCAAGAAAAACGCGTTGAAAGTTTTTAAGCCGTCGGCGGAATATTTCTAACATTTTTTTTCCACCGAAAATAACTTTTGCATATTATTCTTGGGAGGTCTATACATCATTTAAACCAATAAAAAAAACGATACATTTTTCTTCAAAGATATACAAGGCTTTAAATTTTATGTTAATAATTATCACAAATTTTTCAAAAGAAACGAATAGCAATGGCCTGTGGTAAAGAAACTTAAATCAAATTATCAAGCTGTCAATGATTGCGTTCCGCCAATATTTCCAACCCCCTCGTTTTGGTAATGAAATTCGAAAATTGTAGCACGAATCCTCAATATTTTCAATGCAGGTACATCATTGTGGTTTTTCCAAAGAGTATATTATTGTTGCGAATCTTTTTCTCAATATCTCCCGTTCATTTCGTGATTGCCGTATCGTTTTTTTTTCTTCTCGATTCATCCCGTTCGGACTTTTGGATAAAGGATAATAGTACGCGGTGGCGCACGTGGAGCAAATCCAAAGGATTCATTGTGCGGAAAAAGATAAGAGGGAGATAAGGAAAGTGAGAGGGGCGAGAGGAAAGAGAAGATATAAAAACGTGCACGAGGTTCGATGCACCGTGAGGCGCGCGCGATCCCAATCATCAGGGTCTCGAAATTTCTTCTTTTTTTTTCTCGTTTTGCACTTCTTTCTCCATAGTATTACGTTGGATGTATGCACCGCCACGAAATTAGCGTTGTTAATTGGACCGCGAGCGTGGCGCATGCACGTTGCACAAGGCGCAACGAGACCATCGAGGAGGGCAGCTCGACGACCACAAGAAGGAGGGGAGGAGATGGAAGGGAACAAAAATGTCGAAAAACAAAAATTGTGAGAAGACGACTTAAATTGTGCGAGCGAGAGAGATAAAGAGTGCAGGTGCTGGTCGTTGATGGTTCTCGAGAGAGTTCCTTCCTCTGGGCTCATCTTCTCTCGGCTGACCACATACACAGACACACACACACACACACACACACACACATACACTATTTTGGCAAGGTGATTCTTGGTCCGGGCCTTTATCTTCTCCCTTCGCACACGGCGTTCTCGATGCTCGAATTCCCTTGCGAGCTATTCGCATAATATTAGATATATATACGCACACATATATAAATATATATATATATAAAATACATGTACTTGTATTATATAGGTTGCAGATTTATCTGATGCAATCAAGAAAAGCGATTATCTCGTCGATCATGGAGCATCGTACTGTAGATCGTTGCTTGAAAGATGCTTATCTTCCGACTCGCATTTTTATATAATTAATTAATGTTCTCATTTATTTGTTACGTATGAGCATTAAGGCGGCACACCATCTTCGCGCATGGAAAAATAGGTATACATTTTTTTTTTATTCAACGCGACTATTAAATGATAAAAATAATTTTTATCTTGTCTACATTATAGTTTTATGATTTTTTTTTCTAAACCAATAAATTTTTTTTTTTAATAGCGTAGATATGTCTAGTAGGACGCTCTTTTACAAATCTATGCCGATGGTGGAGTTTTTTTCACTGTCGGACATCGTCTGAATTTTTTTTTCATTTCTTGTAAAGAAAGGTAATAGCTAAAGTGAAAGTGAAGTTTGCCAAGATGTAGCGTTTTGAAAATTAATAAAAAAACGAATGCGGCATCCAATTTTTTAAAATTCTATGCTCTATCCTAGATAATCTTATAAAGAATATGTTTTATTAATTTTATAAAAATCGATCGAATAGATCTCGAGATATTTTGTCCACCAGTTTGAAAAGAGGGCCTTACTAGACGACTTATAGCAACGCAATTATTGTTTTCTTTTATCCGTTCATAGCATATATTATGTATGGGTGAAAAATAACCATTATTTTATGTATTTAATGGTCGCTTCAATTTTTTTTTCTTTTTTATAACGTTTTTTCCAAACGCTAATTAGCGTTTGGAAAAAACGGATCTTCCAAACGCTAATTAGCGTTTGGAAAAAGCGGTTACATCACCTTAAGGTGATGTAACCGCTGAAGGCTAGCGGCGCATTACCGACAAAATACGTAAAAATCGTGGCGAAGAATGAGATTCCAATGTTAACGACACCCATAGCTTCTATGTGAAATTATCGATGGTTGAGCAATTTTCAAACATCTTTGATGACAATGATTTGCTGGACACTTTTATACTTATTTGTCTCGTGTACGACGATTCTTATGTCGCCAGCAGAGGGGGGGGGGGGGGGGGGGGGGGGGGGTAAAGGTAATTTTTCTTGGATAGATTGAGAAGCGATAAAGCGAGCAAAGTTGATAAGAATTCACGACGAATCGTGCGTCGAGGCACAAAAGCGTCACGAAGGCAACACGAAGACAAAATACACGAAGTTATGGGATATATGTATATATGGGTGATTTATGCATTGTGGTTGCAGTGAGCGAATCATGAGAAAGCGCAAGTAAATAAAACAGGAACAAGAAGAAAAATTTCGTGAGAAATTTTGCGGGCTGTCTCAAAAGTCGAGTATGCCATTTCATGGACTTGCCAAACGCACGATCTTCTTCGTATGTTTCACAGGGACATTGATATTCGAAGTGCACGATCGAGCTGAAAGAGGAAGAAAGAGAGAGAGAGAGAGAGAGAGAGAGAGAGAGAGAGAGAGGGAGAGTACGTTCTCTCCTTGGAACCTTCATAGTATTGCAAAAAGTCGACGTCACCAAAAGCCGAGATGCTCTCGGAAGAGAGATCCTCGCTTTGCTAATACGTCAGGTGCGCCACGTTCAACCGAAGGATTCTCCCGATCTGCTTTATGTATATAACGCTTAAAATAAATACTCTTGACTCCGTGGTCAACGAGGAGACTGAGAGACCGAGAGGGAAATATGTGCGAGTGCACGAGAAGAAAAAAAAAACATCGTTTGACTGACTCTCTCGTTCTTGTGCTGAAGAGACTGATGGGAACTTTACGACAGCGAGAATTCGAAGTAATACTTGCCGAGGAATTTTTTCGAGATGAAATGATTGATAAGGGTTTCATTTTTTTTCTTCGTTCACTTCGTTGTGTGAAAAAGTAAAGAGGTAGTACGTAGCCATGTAATTTGCATCTTTTGTTGATTGGAATTCTCGTTATTCAAGCGTACCAATAGGTAGATACTCTGTGGTGATGTGGTTTTTATGATATATTATGTTTGTGTATGCACGCAAATATAAATATAAATATACACAGCGCCAGTAAACAAATTTCGATCGCTTTGGATAATTGTGATGTTTTGTTAGAACTAGCTTTTGTGTGCGACTTCGTCCGCGTGGACTTTGGGATTTGATGCAGAGAGGAGATAAACAAAAAGTGAAAGAAGTAAGAAATAGAGAAAGAAGGTAGAGGGCCATTTTCGGAGGCACGGTGGTAAGTGTTGGTAATGAAATAATCAAGGCCTTAGGCCGCTCCAGAGGCCAAAAAAGGGCAAATTTTGTGATTTTTTTCAGAGAAACCATAAAATAAATCGGAATTACAGAATAAGGGTTTTATTATACACGTAATTGACTATATAAAATTATTTTTTTCACAGCGATACATGTCAAAATGGCGTCTGTGCAGCATTTTTCCGATGACGCATTAATTTCTGGAAGGTCAACGGCCGGACCAACAGCTCTTATAATTTTTGAGTTATGATGAGGCACTAAAGTTTTTTCGATTATATATAAGAATAGCGATAGAAATACGTAAGATTTTTTTGATGTATTGTTTTTTGTCAAAATGGCGCATTTCTACAACAAAAAGTATAAAATGCCATGAGTAAATTGTCAGAAAATCGTTTATAAAGGAACTATGCAATATAATTAAAAAATTCTACGTAGTACCTCAGAAAATGTAATTCTAAATATACTGTTAAAATTTCAAGTGAATCGGTTGAAATTTGTTTGAGTTATGAGTTCGGCCGACTTGAAAAATGTAGTTTTTAAATGAACGCGTTTTAGTAGAAAGTCACGACATGAATCAAGAGGGGTTGCGCTAGATTTCGAAAATCAAGTACTTAGAGATGTTTCACACCCATAATCTATGGGAATATAATTTTATAGGTACTGAGGTACATTTTTATTTAAAAAAAAACGATTTTTGGTAAATCCTAGAGTGGCCTAAGGCCTTAATGAAATAGTAAGGTAGGGAGGGGCATGTTGAGCAAGTTTGCAATTATCGCCCTGTAATTCCTTAACAGCCTGCCGTATAAAAATAAAATCTACTTTGGTCAATAGGAAACTTATCTGGGGAAAAAAAGTCTGTAGACGAAATTCCTGTCCTCCTTATTGTTTCACAGATAATCGCTCTCAAATGACTAAGGCCATATTTGCTCAATCTGACCCGATAGTGGGATAAGTTGAGCATCGGTAGAAGGTAAGTTGAGCAAAGTAAGAATTGCATTAAAAAATCAGACGTATGCAACATGATTTCGTGCAACGCAGTAATAAACCAACAGTCACTTGCTAATTAGTAAGACTTTAAAACATTTATATTAATTGCAATAAACTTTGAAATATTTTTTCTCATACAATTGTAAAAGAAAATTTTTCAATCACGTTTTTTTTTACTTTTGGGTGCATAAATAATGAAACGTCCCGAGTTACCGTCTCGTGCGCTGCATGTCAACGGGCGATGGCGTGATGTGTTCCCCTCCCCCATACCATACTCTTTCCGCCATTTAATGCACCCGCGTGCGGTGCTTAGTTTTCCAGATATTTCCATTGCCCAACTTACCCGACTGCTCAACATGCCCCTCCCTGCCCTAGTATAAAAGTGACAACCTCACCTCCAGTACTGATACAATGTCATTGTTGTCAACTGAACGACACTGCAACCTCTCTAATTGATACAGTGGCGGGATCGGCTCTACATTACACTTGCAAATACAGAGGTTGCGCATCATCCACTCACGTTAACTCTGCGCAGCTGAAGTAGCGGATAGTACCCCTCCAATCTCACTCTTCTTGTCTAGAATGCTTCGAGCCTGACGCTAGGGCCTGGTGCTTCTCCCACCATGCGCAATACCGATATTCGGAACCTAGCAGTAGGGGCGGGGTGGGGGGCTGATTCCATTTATGGCGGTGCGATTCGGAGAGGTTGTGAAGTATATATGGACTCCGTTCTGTGGACAACATTGTATGATTTATGGTATTTGGCAAGCACATGTAAGTTTTGGGCATTCACTACTCTCGAAGAGCTCACATATAGTTGACCGTAAGAGAAGCACGACGTGCCCAAATGCATTCCAGCTACGTTCAGGGTTTACCTTGAACTTATTAATTATCATTGAAAATGCCAACTTCAATGAGAATTGGAGCCTTTGAAAGGCGCGGGGAATTGAAACGTCCTCGCCTTTGTATGCTCCGTTGAAAATGATCGCCTTTACAACATTTCTTCCTAGCTCTGTGATGTTAGCATGCTTGAGGTGACGTCTCGTGACTTCTACCTACCTCCATAGCTCGAGTTTTATTCTAACTTTGTGACAGATTAGACTTACCTTTACTCGGCATGTTTTAAGAGTATGCCGTCCGTACGTGTAATCAAGATTCTTTTGCTTGGCGCCCGTAGGACTCTTTAAGGTAGTAGTCTCGCCACAGTCACGTTGAAAAGTATATTTTCCGCTCAATCGATGAAATCTTCGAAATATTGCGAGATATCCTTATAATGTAGGTTGTACATCTTATCGGGATGTAAAAATATAGAAAGAAATTATGAAAACGCCCAATATAATGTTTACCTAACCCTCACTTTTGTATCAGACTATCCATTCTGGCTACTAATACGTAGATACGTATACGGAAATGCACACACTACTGTAATCTAGATCTAATCTGCTCCAGTCGCATCGTGGCGCTACCGTCGCTAGACATTGCTTAATTTAAATCGCTATATCTCTGAAACTAGACGGTCAAAATTCATGATTTTTTTTTACCCACATCGTCATATATTGAGAATTTACAAAATTGAGAATTAAAAAAAAAATCGTAATTGAGAATTTAAAAAAAAATCTGGATAAAAGTTTCGAAGTTACTGCGTGAAATGTGAAATTTGCGACTGCTCCCCATAAGAACACGTGTAAAACCGTGAAATATTTGATTGTTAATATCTCGAAAACGGAACGGTGAATTCTTTTGAAATTTTGCAGGTGATAATTCAATTGTGTCCTGAATGGGTCCTCAAAATAAAAAAAAATCTATAGAAAAACGCCTTGGCGAGACCACTACCTTAAGGGGTTACGTGGGTTTCGAAGCCAAAAAAAGCATATTTTCTCTATTTTTTTTTAGATATAATATATAAATTATTTTATTCAAAATGTTAAGCACATAAAAGAGCAACATTTCAACAATATTTAAAAAAAAATTCATCCAAAAGATTGGGAAATTCAGACGGTGGGACCTGGTGTCCGGAGACCCCTCAAAGAAAGTGTGCTCGTGGTGGTCAGGATAATTCATGATATCTTTATCTGAAATTAAAGAACCAATTTTTTTCTGTTAGCAGATAAGTATAGCTCGTAATTGAACGAAGGATTTTAAAAAAATTGAAATTTGAATTTTTGACAGAGTTGTATGCAAAATAGTTCAATTTTTGATACAATTTACACTACGTATAGCCTTGTAAAATTAGCTGTAATAGAAAAAAAAACCTTCGTTCAATCACTAGTCAATGCTATTTTCAAGAAGTGTGCTCAATAAGATCGGTGCATTAGTTGTTGAGAAATCGTGTCCACCGACTTCAAAAATAATGTTTTGAGAAAAATGCGTACACCTGCGTCGGTCCCGCCCGGTCTTTTCCAACGGGGGGAATTCGCAAAGGCTCTCTCTCTCCTAGACTTTTATTCCGATTGACTTAAAACTTTGGGCGAATATTCTAGACATATTGTAATATTAGATAAAACATTTTAAAAAATGGTTTTTTTTTAATTTTCAAACCCACGTAACCCGTTAACAACTTTTTGCCTTTCCAAGGGCTGTTTTCCAAGTTTTTTCGACAGATCGATAGCTTTGCACGTGTAATAAAATAATTGTCGCCTCAGGGAAATATAAAATATGGTTGAAAACACCATACATTTATTTCAGTGCGACTGCCCATCCACCAGGTCCGGTCCCATTTATGAATATATATATATAAATATATATCCATGGAAATAGATACTATCTTTGTCAAGAGTATTAGGCATTCTCATCACAATCTCATTATCTCAAAGTATTTCCATCGCAAGAATACCAAGAGCATTGGAACTCACAAAAAAAAACTGGAAAATGGTGTGTCAGCATTTGCCCGCACTAGGCGTAGAGCAATTACTTTTTAACTAACAAAAAACTTGTAAGCCAGAAACTTTTGGTCAATGCTTTGTGCGGGTGTGTGTGTGTGTGTGTGTGTGTATTCTCTGTCCTACTTGGGTTTTAAGAATACCAGGTTGAATGCGGGCAAACTGGGCGATCATGAGCGAAACAGCAGCGGATACGTTCTCGGCTTTGCTAATTGGAAGAGTCAGTTTTATCGACGAGAATGCACGCCAGAGTCAGATCGAGAGTAAAACAAGTAAAAAAAATTGGGATAAGTAATGGGAAAAATGGGAGAGTAAAACAAGTAAAAAAATGAGAGAGAGAGAGAGAGAGAGAGAGAGAGAGAGAGAGAGAGAGAGAGAGAGAGAGAGAGCGAGAGAGGATGATGCCGGTGTATGCAAAAGGTTTGTGGAGGGGGAGTGTTTCTCTCGGCGAGAAAAGAAAAGACAGAGAAAAAGGAAAGAGAAAAGAAATGAAGAGGGATCGAGTGTGGCCAAGGTGTGTGTGTGCGTCTGTGTGTGCACATACATATATATATATATAATATGTATATACTTAGAAAATTGACTGGCTATGTGGACGCTTGCATTTTTTTTCCTCGCTCATTTCTCGTATCGTTAATCAACGCTAATTAATACAGATAAGACGGAGGCTCGCCGAGAGCGTTCGATACAAAAATCATATTAGACGCACATTCGGAATCTTCGATCATTTTGATTTGAAAGTTCATATAATTTCCTCCACGATTCTTATCATCGTGACAAGAAAATCGCAATTTGTACATTATCGATACCATACACTACCGGCGAAAAGTTTCCGGACGAAAAATTCAAAAAAGTTCCGGAACGATTTTTTATGCTATTTCGCCGATGGTCGACATAAATGAATTTAATAAACGACATTTTATAGGGGAGGAATTCACCTTCATTACGTTTTTTTTTATTTATTATTATTTGCACGACCCTTTTCGAAAACGACCATTTTTCGCCTTTTTTTGTTCCTTTTCTGGTGGACCCCGTTTACAGACAAATTTTTTTTTATGCATTCCTCCGACTGGAATCATAAAGGGGGAAGCTTGAATTATCAAGCTTCAATTTTGTTTTTTTTAAAGCTTCGTACGATTTTTTTTTCTAAAGATATTTTGATGTTCTTGGAAAAAGGGACAATTTGAAAAATAACGAGTAACGCGAAAACGACAAGGATTCAAGGAAAACCTCGATTTAGTAAAAAGTTGAATCGATTTTCGTTGAGTTCGCGAGAATTTTTTCAGATTTTTTTGTCGAAATTTTTTTTCCTTCTATTTTCGGTAAAAAATTAGATTATTTAAGTATCGTAACTCCAGAAAAAAAGTTTAAAAAAATCTGAAATGATTCTATAGCGTTGAAAATATATAAATAAACATTTTTCGTCTCTTGAAATTTTACCACAAACCTCTTAGTTCTCGAGTTACGGTGATTAAATCATCTGATTTTTTACCGAAAATAGGTGAAAAAAAATTCAAAAAAACCTGAAAAAATTCTCGCGAACTCAACGAAAACTGATTCAACTTTTTACTATCTTGAGGTTGTCCTTGAATCCTTGTCGTTTTCGCGTTACACGTTATTTTTCAAATTGTCTCTTTTTTTTAAATCAAAATATCTTTAGAAAAAAAAATCGTACGAAGCTTTAAAAAAACCAAATTGAAGCTTGAGCTTCCCCCTTTATGATTTCGGTCAAAGAAATGCATAAAGAAATGTTGTCTGTTAACGGGGTCCACCAGAAAAAGAACAAAAAAAAGGCGAAAAATTGTCGTTTTCGAAACAGGGTACTAGTCGTAAAAAAAATAGTGAAAAATTTTCAAAAAAACCTCAATGAAGGTGAATTCCTGCCCTTCAAAATGCCGTTTATTAAATTCATTTATATCAACTATCGGCGAAATGGCATAGAAAAATCGTTCCGGAACTTTTTTGAATTTTTGTCCGCAAACTTTTCGCCGGTACTGTATTATGAGCAATTCAGCGGAAAATGTGGTATATTGCGTATTGACGATCGATCAATCTCGTCCGTATCGTCTGCAAAGAATCTCGGAGTTTCTGTAAGTAGAAACGGCTGCTCGCGATCAGACGAGGTCTCTGGATTTGAGGACTTGTAATTATTTCTGCGCTGTTCAATCTGGCGAAGCTACACATAAACGGGCAGTCACGCTAAAAGATGAGGAATACTTTAAGGGAGAGGGGAAGTTGAACGCGAGAAATAAGCAAAATTATATTACCTGAGAAAGGTTTGAGAGAGAGAGAGAGAAGCGAATGTCGGCTCGTTGTCGAGCACCCTCGTTAATATTTCTCAAAATGGTTGAGGGTCCGATTTAAATCGACTCGGCTCATTAAGGGGGTAGGCAGGCCATCGTGCTTCACCCTCGTCCCTTTATCCCCGCCACGCTCATTTTTTTTTAAGGCAAATCTGATAACGCGACTAGTTGGCCGAACATCGCAAGGTCTCCTTCTTCTGCACACACGAACACGGCTTTCTCTCTCTCTCTCTCTCTCTCTCTCTCTCTCTCGCCATCGCCGTCCCGAAACTTCAAGCGCATACACACACACGCGCTCATGCCGCGAGTTTATATGCAGTAAAAAAAAACGAGAATACGAGAGAAAAAGTAAAACGATCGCGGGACTGTGCGAGCAGGTTGAGAAAACCGCAAGAAATGAACGCACGAGTCGAAAGAAACTCGCGCACAAGTGAGACGAGGAGTAACAGCGAGGAGCCAAAAAAAAAAAAGAAAAGAAGAATAAACAAAAAGCAAATAAGCGAACGGCCGAGCGAGGGAGAGTGAACATCGGGTTTTAGTTTTGTTATCTGCTGGCGAGCATCTGCTCGCGTTTGTCATCCTCTCTCGGTACATCTGTCTAATTGACGGACGCGGCGACGAATTACGACAACCGTGCTAGTGAAAGTTGCCTTGCTGTATTAAACGCATGCGAAATCCTAGTGCTATTAGTTAGGCGTTAAAGGATTGAGCTAATCGATTATTTTGAGTGACAAAAAAATTTCAAAAGCTCGTGCCTCTCGAGTGCCGTTGACCTGGACCGATACTCGAATGGGCGAACGTTGAGCTACCCGACTGGAGAGCTGAAGGCTGTTTTACCGCACACCGATCGCAACCGAAACTCGACGAAAAATCGACACGGGTTTTCCGCAGTTATCGGTGCCCTCGTGCACTGCAACTACAAGTGTGTTGTTTTAAGGGGTTTGATTAAGGGATTTATTCTACTTTGATGCCTCAAAAAAATAAGCTATTTTTAATAATTTTTTTTTTTCGAGAACTGTTGCATGTTTTGTTACAAACTTTTTTTTTACTTAAAGGTAGACTCTTACAGAACAGAGAACAATTTTTTGTTGTTGCATATAAATGTATTTTTATTTAACACTTGATAATCGTGTAACGGCATGATAAAAAAAGTATGTCGCTGGCGTTGATGATTTGCGCTCTGCAGGTAATCTGAAACAAAGAATTTAAAAAGATTGTTAATCTGTATGAGTAGCGCTATTGCCCGAATTAGAATTATTATTTTATATTGCAAAATAACAAAATTGTGCCGTTTTTTGCATAAGTGTTCGAAAAACACGTTTTTTTTCGTTATAATTCGGGCGAAAGTATAAGTAAAAATTAATATTTTTTAATAATTCTAGTTCGGGCGATAGCGACGCTCATACAGATGAAAAATCTTTTTGAATTTTTTGTTTCAGATTACCTGGAGAGCGCAAATCATCAACGCCAGCGACATACTTTTCCTTTTTCATGCCTTTATACGATTATAAATGGTTAAATAAATATACATTTATATGCAACAAAAAAAAATTGTTTTTTATTCTATAAGAGTGTACCTTTGAGCGAAAAAAATGTTTGTAACGATAGATGCAACAGTTTTCAAACAAAAAAAATTATTTCAAAATAGCTTATTTTTTATCCATCATAGTAGAATAGCCCCTTAACACAGCTACATGCATTATTACCTTGTGGTCACTTCTTACACATTTCCGAGCATGTAATTTCGGGATTCGCTTCATCCATGCAGAAATTTTCTAGAGATACCTAAGTTCCGATCAGATCCCGATTGGGATATGGTATGGATTCCCTTGAAGAGGTATCCCCATCAGAATCCAGAGGGCGCCCACGACGTAGCACAAGGCGGAGACGTGGTGGCAAGAATTTCAAATACGTATTAAATACATTTTTCTTAGAAAATGAAATTCATATTTTCTTAGTTCGGACGATCTTCATTTAATTTAAATATAATTGCTTAGAATAAATAACCTATATCACTTTTCTCCAGAAAATATAAGTCTTTCATGGTCTATATATTGTTTTTTTTTCGAAATCTTTTATTAAATGTAAAGAATTTTGTTTGGAATTCGGTTATTAGAATATATACATTTTAATAGTTATACTGTAGCACCATTTTTTACCTAATATTTTTCTGATCCTTGAATAAATGATTTCAGAAAACGTCCAGCGTCTTCAACTGATATGGATCGATATCTCCTGGTGAATTTTGCATTCATCCCTGGGATCCGATTCAATATCGAACTAGATCTTGTTCTAGAAGTTCGAATTTCTAGCCTGGATCATATGCAAAGCTTCTATTTAGGATTCTGACTAGAGTTTTTATAGTTCCGAATTAGGATCCTGGCTGGAGTCCGATTTGCGAGCGTAACATTTCGCTCCCGGATGCGATCCGATGTCCGACTGGATCCCGAGTGAGAAACCAGGATACTTGTCCGAATCGGACTGTATCCATGGCAATATTTCTGCACGAGATGCGTTTTGTGTTGCACACCTCAGTGTATTATTTCTATGCTTATTTTGTGGAAAATTGGATAATTGTTTACACACTGCACGCGTGTTGGTTCTAGGTATCATGGCCCTTCTACTAAATGCATAGAATATTTCGTAACTCCAAAATACGAGGGGGTAACTAAAAGAAACCAAACTAATGTTTGTGGTGGGTGGAGTTTTCGTAGTACCGTGTTCTGCCATTAGAGGCGTATAGTTACCATTCCCGAGTCAGTAAGTCAAGCGTTGTCGCTAAAGAAGGTTCCGTTCGGCTTGTGTGATTTTTTTTAGTGACAGTTATTTTGTGTGCTCGTTGTTTTTGCAATAGCTGATTCTCGTGAACAACGCGCGCCCTGCTCACATAGCCCTGCCTTTGTGCCATTTTTTTTACCAAAAATGGCATAACCCCTGCGTCCCATCCCCCCTAGTCACCCGACTTTACACCCAGCGACTTTTTTTTATTTCCCTAAATGAAAAGAGACATGAAAGGAAAGCGTTTTGCCGAAGTTGCTCAGGTGAAGAAACCAACGACAGAGGCGCTATCGGGCATCACAGAAGACGAATTTGAAACAAGGTTTTGAATAATGGAATAAAATATTAAATCTCTAAATTTGATCTAGTTAATTTTTTTCCGTACCTGAAATGCCCATCAAGATGTAAAAAAGCACCGCCCGCCGGTTTTATCACACCTCAGGCGTGTCCTCAGCTCGACATTTGCTGCTCTCTTCGGTCGGACTGTTAAATTTTCTCAAAGCGTTATGCAAATGGCTCATGAGCTCGCACGTGTATTTTCCTTCGTCGTCGTTTTTTTTTTATCCGCAACACATATAGGCATAACGTTTACAACGAATGTACCAGCAGGTAATATAGTACATACACGAGACGTCATTGCCACCTGCCACATGGAGACTCCCGGGATAAGCACGAGAGAAGGTAGGACAGAGAGTGGAAAAGACAGAAAAAAAGAGTGTGTGGTCATGCCGCGAAGAAGACTCGTAGTCATTATATTTTTAGGCAATTTGCCTTTATGCTAAACAGCTGCCAAAGTTGGTCTTTTATTTTTTGTTTCTGCGTGCCTCTTCGCTCCTTCTGCCTCGCTGTAAGCTGGCACGCCGGTTCAATATAATAATCAATGGACGTTTGCCAAGAGAGAGAGACAGAGAGAGAGAGAGAGAGAGAAAGGGAAAGAGAGGGGGGGGGAATAAGATTCGAGAAGGATCTTTCATTTTTGCGGTTACTTTTTGACTCCGTCACACATACGTTTTCTAGAACTTTCGTACACTTGGAAACTTTGTCCGTATTTTTTCCAGTAGCTTTTTATCGAGATGGTCAGAAAATGAAATTTCTACCTTATAGGAACGCGCCTTTTTTTATAGCAATTATATTTATTAATTTATTATCGCTCTCTGAACATTGACTAAAAATTAACTTACATATATTTTTTCAATTTAACAATGATTGGTACATCCTTCCGGCTTTTGACGATCCCATGTCCTTCACTTTCAACCCCTACCGCCACTTTTTCTTAATGCAATATCGTGTCGCAATGACAGCGAGGGCACGGGGAAACTGCAGAAAATCTCTGCCGATAAAGGCAACAATATTTTGCTGTGCTACTCATTTCAAACTCTGGAAAACAGCACCCCGCTCGGTGCCCGGCCAACAAGTTCCCGTGCAGAAATATTATCATGGATACAGTCCGATACGAACTAGGATCCTGGTTTCTCAATCGGAATTCAGTCGGATCGGGTTCGGGAGTGAAATGTTTTCAGCCAGAATCCTAATCCAGAACTATTGAGGACTCTAGTGAGAATCCAAATAGAAACTTTGCATTGGATCCAGGCTAGAATCCCGAACTTCTAGAACAAGATCTAGTTCGATATCGAATCGGATCCCAGGGATGAATGTAAAAATCACCAGGAGATACCGATTCAAGGATCTGAAAAAGATGAGGTAAAAATTAGTTCTACAGTATCACTGTCAAAACTTATATATTCTAGTAACAGAATTTTGAACAAAATTCTTTACATTTAATAAACATTTTCGAAAAAACAATATATAGACCTTGAAAGACCTATACAGGGTGTCTACCGACCTGAAAAGTCATGAAAAGTCTTAAAAATCATTAAATTACACTTGACCCTGAAAAAGTCATGAAATGTCATGAAAAATTACCATCCTACCTGATTTTTTAAAGATCACTACAGCGCTCATTATCATGGCCGATTTTGTATTAATTTATCCAAAATAATTTCAAATTTTCGCCGATTTGCGACTATCTACGGTATTAGAAAAAAAGGTAGTAGAAAAAAAAATTATTCGTTATCTCAACATATTAGTTTATCTTTGTAATTCGTATTAAGCGACTAGATGTTATTACCCAAAGTGCCTAAATGTATGTAATATTTTTCCAGATGTTCCCAATAGTAATTTATGCTACAAGTGCGGGGAAACAATGAATTCCATCGCGCGTGAAATGCACCATAAGTCGAGGCGAATTCGGCAACTTACGCGCGATGTAATTCATGTTTTTCGCACATGTGCCATACATTATTTTTTGCAATGACTGTCTCGAAAGTGGGATTTGAGATTCAACAAAATCAATAACAATTATATTAAAATATATCAGATCAGTTCAGATCATTTCCTTGTCAGAAAATACGACTGTGATAAGTTGACGTTTCATATCACATGAATTTTGCTACATTCAAGTTTGTTCAAACGGTCCAAAATCGTAGAACAAAAAACTATCAACCGTGAAAAAAACCGTTTTTTCGTGAATCAATGCGGTAAAGTGAGCTATAAATAGATTTTTTTCCGCAATAGTGCGGGAAAGTCTCACATTCCCGCACGAGTGCGGGAAAGTAAGCATCGTTGAGAAATAAGCCACTTTCTGCACGCTAAACACCAATCGAAAATCGCACTTTCGGGGCAGGCATTGCAAAAAATATATTTCTTTACAGCAAACTTGAAATGATGTTTGTCTCACATTTTTTATTACACATGGAATTGTACAGTTTGGTGACTTTTAGTTTATTTCGTATACTTTTTATTGTCATACACCACACATCTGTTTCAAAGAGCAGAATATAAATATAAAAATTTAGATAACTATTCGCACTAAACAATTATAAAGTTTATTTTTATACCAGAAGTCATACTAAAAGTCATGAAAAATCCCTATTCCTTGCCTTAAAAATCCTTAAATGTCATGAAATTTCATTTCTGATCAAAATTAGACACCCTGTTATATTTCCTGGAGAAAAGTCATGTAGGTTATTTATTCTAAATAATCATATTTAAATTAAATAGAGTTCATTCGTACTAAGAAAATATGTATTTAATTTACTAAGAAAAATGTATTCAACACGTATTTTTAATTCGTGCTACCACGTCTCCACCTTGTGCCACGCCATCGGGTTTTCGATGAGCATACCCCTTCTCGGGAATCCGTATCATATCCCGATCGGGATCTTATCGGAACTTAGGTATCCTTAAGAAATTTCTGCATGGGTTAGTGCACAGCTAAGAACTAACTTGTGGGTTTGTCACCCATCTCATTAAGACCTTGTATACGCGAAAAATTTCAACATTTTTCATTTTTTTTAATTTTTGATTCCATTAGCCTGAACGGTTAGGAATATTTTAAGCTTTGCAGAATTGAAAAATTCCAAAAATTGTTAAAGTCACAGCATTTAGAGCTTAAAATAGATACCGCGCGGCGCGCCCGACCGCCAACTTCAAAGCCGTTTTTCCACGATTCACTTTTTTGAACCTTGTGAAAGTTCTAACTCTTGAACGAAGGTTCAGATCGCTTTGAAATTTTTACAACATATTCTTAGTATCATTACCTATCGTGTGAACCACAGAAACAAAAATTTCAATGACACAAAAAATATAAAAAATAAAATACCGACCGAAAATTGAGTAAAAAAATTTTAAGTTTCGAATTTTTATTATAATAATTTTTAAAAAATAATATTGTTCGTTCACACTGAAGATACATTCATTATGCAATTATAAATATGTTCATTTTTTTTCAGACACCCACATCGATGCCGAGAACTTTCACCATCAACGCGCGTGCAAAAAAATACATTGCTTTATTATGTTATATCTCCGCCATCTGTTAATTATTCTGATTTTTTTTTTACATATACTTAACCATGTGCATAAATGATCTGTAAAAAAAATGTTGTCAATATATGCGTCATTTTTTTTTAACCGCGTCTAGAACAGTACCTTCGAAAATCGGCGAAATCGTGTATATAAGGTCTTAATGACCTTAATGAACCGCACATCGACGGAGTATCCACTGCTGACCATATTCATTTATTCCACCGACAATGATTTTTCCTCGATTTCATCCCCAACGTCCTCATTACGTTAAAAGGCCGGACCTCGTTTCATTAGGAAATCTCTTTTGCAAAAGAGAATTGCGTTTCGAAGAGAGTACAGTGAGAAATTTTAATTAGTGAGGATTCGCACGTGTTAATACATAGATCAAGTCTTGCCTCGTTTCATAGTCGGGAAGAACGGTTTCTGGTTCTCGTGTCGAGCGTAGTACCCACATAATCGTTCCGAGAGTAAAGCCGTCCATGTACAGGAACAGTCTGAAGCAGAGAGACATAGACAAAGAGAAGGAAAGAACGAGAGAGAAAGGGGATGGGAGAGCAAAAGCCAGAGTGACCGAGACAGGACGATGATTTAGTCTCACTAGAGACGTGTTCATAGTAGTAGTAACGCGTTTCCAGTAGTACTACCATAGCAGGAAGCGACCAGCCAGAGGGAGCGAGGGAGGAGGGGGGTAGAATAAATACAAGAGTGTACCGGTACTCTCCGCAGAGTTGGGATTTATGCACTACCCTTCCCCGTTAGATCTCTAGGCTCGTGAGGAGCTTGCGTGCGAAAACCACAGCAGTCGGCCAGCTGAGGGAACATACGGAACGTTCTCCCTCTTCCTCTCATCCTCTCATCCTCTCTCTCTCTCTCTCTCTCTCTCTCTCCCTCTCTCTCCTTCTCTCTCTGTTCCCTTCTCTTTATCACTCTGTCTTTTTCTCCCTCTCTCTGATTCGCTTTACATCTCCTATTCAACCGAAGCTCGGTTCTCTCGCTTCTGGATGCCTATATCCGCATATCCGGAGTTTATATAGCCGCGTGTGCGAGCTTGCAGCCTTCACCAGCTGTGATCGTGTATATGTATATTTATTATATATATATATATATATATATATATGTGAATGTGCGTGTATATATACGAGGTACGGCTCATCTGCAAACGGACTTCACGTGCGGAAGTACAACGCCATCCCTCCTGCTCGCAGTTTAGTCTACACGTACGTATGAATATGTATACATGTATGTATATATACTGGGCACAGTAAAACAATAAAAATATACAACTCGACCAGATGGCCCGGCGCAAACGCCCGGGACAAATGTCCGCGCGGTAATTCCCACCCGGTTAATTTCGAGGGAGCTCTGCTTGGTTGTATACACCGGATGTGAAATTAAATCGAAGCTCTCGGCGAGAAAGCTTGACAAAATAATTTTTCTTTTACTCTCGATGTTGGGGCTATCCTCAAGTGCGTCGCGGCAAAGAGATAGATGTGAGATTGCGTTTCGTTTTTTGGGTGTTTTAAGGTAGTAGTCTCGCCAAGGCGTTTTTCTATAGATTTTTTTTTCATTTCGAGGACCCATTCAGGACACTATTCAGTGATTATTTGAAAAATTTCAAAAGGATTCACCGTTGTGTAGGGGAAGTCCGGGTAAAGCGAATACCCCGGGCAAAATGAATACTCGCTACCGCTCGCAAATTATGCGGTTGCCGATCGCCACATTACTGTAGCAACGTTCGCCCATCGTCATCCAGTACGTGGCAAATACTTTGGTGAGTGGCCGTGTCACGTGCCGTCCAGGAGATACGACGATTTGTGTTTTTGCTTGAAAAATATTGATTCATCAAGGTAAATATATTGCTAATAACAAGTAAGTTATTTAACTATCGTCCTTTGTTTTTGGGTGGTTACAATGTATGTTTATGTAGCTTTATCCACTATGTAGAGAATGAGACCCAAAGCAATAGTTTTTATTTGAAACGGAATAATATCAGGACTGACCATGTGGGGCAAAGCGAATAGGGCACAGTGAATACCGGATTCACTTTGCCTGGTGATCGTAAAGAATTTAATTATACATAATAATCTGCATATTTCGTAGCAGATGGTTAATAAATTTAAAAAAAGACGACGCAAAGTTCTTGAAGTGCAGACGCCATGCAAACAGCAATAAATTTATGTAAAGCTGGAGAATCCATCAAAGGAACAGCCGAAAAGCACGAGTTAGCATACGCTACCTTATACAGATCATTTTGTTAGTAACTTACGTTTCCAAATATTTCTTTGTTGTTATCCACTTTGCCGTTATGCCATATCCACTTTACCCGGGCTCTCGGGCTAAGTGGATAATTTGACATTTTTTGTTATTTGATTTATAGCAACTAATTAAACTAGAATTAATGGAAAATCGTTAACGCGTTTCGAAAGCTGATTAAATAAAGACTAATCTCAGATAAATGTTTTAATTTTCTTTATTATACATTATCGGCAATAATCATCGGAATCTTAGGGTGTTCACTTTGCCCGGACTTCCCATATTCGAGATATTGGCAATCATAGATTGCACGGTTTTACACGTGTTCTTATGATGAGCAGTGGAAAATTTCACATTTTACGCAATAACATCGAAACTTTTATACAAATTGAAAATAAAATCTC
Source organism: Ophion ventricosus (assembly GCA_963932345.1). Taxonomy (NCBI): domain Eukaryota; kingdom Metazoa; phylum Arthropoda; class Insecta; order Hymenoptera; family Ichneumonidae; genus Ophion; species Ophion ventricosus. Next base: position 13,841,438 of record OZ010716.1, on the reverse strand, counting down.
AATTACTGAGGAACATATGACGAAGTGGTTAATAAAAAAATCATGAATTCCGACCGTTTAGTTTTAGAAATATAGCGATTTAAATTAAGCAATGTCTAGCGACGCTAACACTAAATATCACAAAAAAATTCGCTAGGCTTGCGACGTTGCCACGATCTCGCCGCTCGCTAGACTACAGCAGTGTGTGCATATCCGGGTACGCAGAGTATTTACGTATTAGTAGCCGGAATGGATAGTCCGATACAAAAGTAAGGGTTAGGTGATGGAGGGAACGTTGTTATTTTTGGAACTCTAAACATTAGATTAGGCATTTTCATCATAACTTTATAAGTTTTTACATCCCGGTAAGATGTACAACCTACATTATAAGGGTATTTCGCAATATTTCGAAGCTTTCCTCGATTAAATGGAGAATAAACTTTTCAACGTGACTGTGGCGAGACTACTACCTTAAGGAATAAAAAGCGACACGATTGCGTGATGAGCAGATATTGGTTGGGGAAGAATAGCTTTTCAGGGTGGAACTTGACATTCGCGGCTGTCTATTTGAAGGGGTCACATACCGAAGTATCTTCAGAATATTGTTTTTTTTTGGTGATTGTTATCTATGCATATAAAACAGTTTTGTGATTGACTGAATCTAGGCAACACACAGCCTAAACCGCTGAAGATAGAAACATAAAATTTGGAAGATATGTTTCTTAGAAGGTGTAGAGGTGCACGTAGAAATTATTTTTCGAAAATCAACTCTTAAGGAGGTGAAATCGGGTATAAAAGTTTAAATGGAGAATTGTATTCTTTGCCTCCCAACTTGAAACTTGGTATAAATGTTCTTTGAAACAAATAATATAACGCCTATTTTAGGATTTAAAAAAATAACCCCTAATTAGGAGTGAAACGGGGTGTTGATGTACTCAACCCAAACACTTAATAACTTGAAGCCAAGTTGTACGTGGGCGAAGCCGCGGGCGGAAGCTAGTTCTCTATACTTCCACGTGGTATCTGAAAAAATATATTCTGAAACGTTTAATTTATATTTTTCGAGATGGTCTGCACGATAACTTGGACGTGACTGTAGCGAGACTACTACCTTAAACGAAATCCATAAATGGGCCACCTTTCGGTCTGCCTGCAGGTATCATGTAATCCGACAATTATTTCCTCCGTATATCTTCCATTTTCATCCCACGCTCATCACTTCATTATCTTCAGTTGCTAACAGACGCCCACCGAATGATTCCACTTTGATTCGCATTTGCGTAGTTTTTTTTCCTCCTTAATTCACTCATTATTGAAAGGCTGCGGATTATTCTGCTCTCTACAAAAAGCGTGATAAAGCGAATGGTTTTGTCGTTGCCGATGATGATGACGATCCAATCCGTCGATGAAGGACTTTTTTAACACCCGACATAATTTTGCAGTGAGAATATATCCCGGTACATTACAACTGGCTGAATGGTCGAATTGAGCGTATTTATCGTAGTAATTCCAGATAGAGCTCGTAAACAAGAAGAGAATAGAATGAAGGAGAGCTCGACAAACAGCTGGCACCGATGCCGTAGTATTTCGCGTCACGAGAGTATAGTAGCGATCACTTTATATTTTATTCTTCTTCGTCTCATTTTAGTGGATTAGTCGTGGGTTCGCCACGGCGGCGGCGGCGTTGAATTTTTCTCGCTCGTCTCGCACGGCGATCGTAAAAACCGGAAACTTTGGTGCTATTTTTACGATGCACATACGGATATATGCGTTATCTCGTACAACTACAGTGCGTGCTTCAGACCCAACGACGAGTCGACACTTATCGGTTAGGTATATGTTTAATTAATGAATTAATGAGATGATTATGGCTCGATCTGCTGGGTAGATATATATATATATATATATATATATAGATGCACGGTGGTTAGTAGTGATACAGAAATGAGTGTACAGTAAAACCTCGATTAAGGCAGTAGTCTGCTTTACAGGCTTCAAAAAATCGATTTTTCGTTTTTGTCTTAAATCTATTCCAAAACTATCCAAGAATATGTGTTCAAAATTTTAGAGGCCAATTCGACATATTTTCGAAGCTAGATCAGTTTTAGTGGCCGAGCGTCGAGCAGGTGCGAATGCTCGGGCAGAACTTTACAGCCCGTTTTCTCGAGTTTTCATTTTCACAAGTTTTGGAAAACGGTGCCGGCGATAGTAAAAACAATATATGTCCGATCGAAAAAAACCAAAGTGATCTAGCTTCAGTATTGAATTATCTTCTATTTGAACTAAAAAAGTTGGACAAAAGTACTATTTAAATTACTTGTTTTGCAACTTAAAGTGAATTTTTTTTTTCAAAAAAGTGAATTTTTTTTTCAAACTTCGACAAAATTTGGAATTTCGTCATTTCTTCGGTATTTTTTTAGTTCATATAGAAAAGGAACTTATAAAAACTAAAAAAAAATTTGGTTCCACTGTTTCAGATGCATCGCACGACCTCCATCACCGGCACCGATTTACGAGTGCACACTCCAGGCGCCCCAGAAAAATCGTTACAACTTTGGCAAATTTCAATAATTTGTAATAATAAAAATTGTTTTTTAAAGCTTGAATATAATATACTATCGTCTCAAAATTTCGTTTACCGCAATCATTTCCTTCCCTTTCAAAAAAATTGTTGAAAAAACGCTTTTTTTTCGGCTCCTAAAGCAGACTACTGCCTTAACCGGACAGCGGATTAACCGTTCCGGACTGCCGCCACCTATATTTTCGCGCGCTATGTAATACCAGGTATGTAAATATGAAACCGGACCTTTTGTATAAAAAATATACGTTTATTTTATGAAAATTATGAAAAATATTTTATTCGAAGTATTGTCCATTGCTTGCTATACATTTTACCCACCTGTCTGGCAATTTGTGGATGCCACGCCAAAAAAACTGTTGCTCTTTTGAGGCAAACCAGTCATCGAGCCATTTTCGTACATTTTCGTAAGAAGTGAAGCGCTGCTCAGCAAGTGCGTGTCCCATCGATGCAAATAAGTGGTAATCGGACGGAGCCAAGTCTGGTGAGTAAGTCGCATGCGAAAGTATTTCCTAACTAAACGCCTCAATTGATTCCTTGATCAGTTTTGCTGTGTGTGATAGTGCATTGTCACGAAGCAAATCACTTCGTGTTGCATTTTTTTAATATTCTGGTCGTTTTTCACGCAAAGCTTGATTCAAATCGATCATTTGTTATCGGTAGCGTTCAGTATGAACAGTTTCGCCAGCTTTTAGCATCCATCAATGCTTGCAATTCGCTATCTTCAAACTTTTTCGGTGGCCTCCCACGTTCTTCGTTTCTCACGTCAAAATCGCCACTTTTGAATTTTTTAAACCCCTCAAAGCACTGTGATTTACCAAGAGCATGCTTACCGTAAGCTTCGACAAGCATTCGATGCGATTCTGTAGCAGTTTTCTTCAAATGGTAACAGAAAATTAATGCTGCCCGCAAATCGTAATTTTCAGGCGCAAAATTCGATATGATCAACGCTACAACAAACTATGTTAGGGCATGAAACTTGTATTGTTGTGAGTTAAAAATCTTTGTCAGATGTCAACAAAGCAAATGGCGCCAATGACGCGACTTGACGGTAACTACATTGACAGCTAGGGCCATTTGCTATGGGCAAATTCCGGTTTCATATTTACAGACCTGGTACATACTCAAATTGTTAACTTTACAGAAGAGATCTCATGACCAATTTGATCGAAGACCGCGATGTGTTGACATTCTGGAAGTCAAGGAGATAATTACAGACCCGTTGGTGCATGGAGTGAAGTGAAAAAATGAAAGTATTGCACGATTGTTTTGAAAAATAATGCCGGCAGAAGATGACATTGAGACCCAGAACGAAGCTTTGAAGACATCTGCGAATATACTATCGTCTTATGGCTTTGCAGCAATACTACAATAAGTAGATGGATTGGTGGGATAGAAGAATCGGGCATCGAGCCGTGCGGTTGCACTGCGATAATAGTGTTTCGGGGCATGAAGTTCTTACGGATGAAGAGCTGATACGGGACGTTCTGAAACAATCGGACACATTGCCTATGGGATCTGAGGTGGAAAATGAATCCAACAGCGATGAGAGTTTGCTATAGATTAAGGCCTTAGGCCACTCTAGAGGCCAAAAAGGGCATATTTTGTGATTTTTTTTTCAACGAAACCATAAAATAAATCGGAATGACAAAATAGAGGTTTTATTATACACGTAATTGACTATACAACATTATTTTTTCACAGCGATACATGTCAAAATGGTGACTGTACAGCCGTTTCCCGATGATGCCTTTATTTCTGGAAGGTCAACGGCTGGAAGTCGACCAACAGCTCCTACAATTTTTGAGTTATGATGAGACATTAGAGTTTTTTCGATTATATATAAGAATAGCTATAAAAGTACGTAGGATTTTTTTGATATAGAGTTTTTGTCAAAATGGCGCATTTCTAAAACAAAAAGTATAAAATGCCATTAGAAAATCGTCAGAAAATTGTTTATATAAAAGGAACTATGCAATATAATAAAAAAATCCTACGTGGTACCTCGGAAAATGTAATTCTAAATATACAGTTAAAATTTCAAGTGAATCGGTTGAAATTTGTTTTAGTTATGAGTCCAGCCGACTTGAAAAATGTAGTTTTGAGATAAACGCGTTTAAAGTTGGTAGAAAGTTACGACATGAATCAAGAGGGAGTGCGCTGCAATTTGAAAATCGAGTACTTAGAGATTTTTCACACCCATAATCTTTTGGAATATAATTTTATAGGTACTAATTTTACATTTTTAACAAAAAAACCGATTTTTGAAAAATCCTAGTGGCCTAAGGTCTTAAGAGATCATCACAGTGTAACGTGTCGAAAAATAGCTGATTTTTGCGATTTTTTTTTCGATCGTTGAAATACGCTAATAAGTCTGATTTTTTCATGTCAAGAAAACTCCTGAAGTTTACTTCACTCCTGAAGAACAGAAAATAAATTTTTAAACAATCATTTTTATTATTTTTACATTTTTTTAACGATTGAAAATGCCTATTTTGTCTAAATGGCTAGATTGTAAACATTATCTGAAACAAAATTTGTAAAACGATTATTAATCAGTATGAAAGCCGCTATCTTGCTATGGCGAGATTAAAAAAAAATAAAAATTGACAAAATGGCGGCGTTTTGAAAAACAGTATCGAATTTAGCCGATTTTTCGACAGTTTTTCGTTAAAAAAATATGAACATTAAAAAAAGCTTCCATAGGTCCGCTATCACACCAGAAACTATTCGAAGGTCAAGAGAATCATTCATCCGACGTCTTTAAAAATGTGTCGAGGTTAATGGCCATCACTTCGAACATTTGTTACAATACATTTTCTGCACAAAAAAATCAATTACATTATTCGGATATTCTTATTGTCAATACCATCACGATTTCCCATTTTTACACGTGTATTTTGGTGAAAAATGATTTCAATGTCATAATAACATAGGTCGTTGGATTCGTCTGAATATCAGCTACAACGTCTTAATAAACAAAAACATGTTCCCATTTGAAAAACCGTTGATGGCCTTGAGAACGCAAAAACTATGACCTTGACAAAACGAATTTTTCACCACTGTATCAGCCCTTCGAAATCAATCAAATTAACCCTGACATTTTTTTCGTCACTCTAAGGGCAACGGAGATATTTGGGGTGGTCACGTTAAATGGTCCACCCTGTATATTGTTCTTTTTCATAACAATGTACATAAAAATTAATACAAATTCCGATTATCCGTGGACTCTTCGGTTCCAGCTTGCCCGGTTAATCGAGGTTTTACTGTATATGTATACGAATGTGCGCGTGTGATACTGGGTCATCGGTATCTCTTGCAATGGTTCGCTCTGATCTGCCGCGATTCTTTCTTATTATGCTGCGGTGGGTGGCCGGCCGATTGTCGTTGTCGACAGATACGCCGGAACGATGTACCATTCGTTTCACTATTTTCCCAGTGCAGCAAGAAAACATTTATCTATACCTGTCTTGAAATCGCTTTTAAGGGGTTGAGCCAATCTAGAATTTTGGAAAAATAAAAAAAATGTTGCCGCAAAAGCTGACGAAGGGTCTTAAAAATGATATACCAAAATATTATAGGCGGTCAAAATGAATTTAAACAGTTTAATTATGTAAAAATGGTATATAAATGTTCATAAATGTAAAACATTTTGTTCCTTTAAAAAAAAAAAATGATCAAAATTGGCTATTTCTTCCTCGTGTACATGTATTTCCCCCTTAATATATTTTCTTTTGCACGAAAACTATATACTGGTACTTATGAAAACTTTGAAGGTAAACTTTCATCATATTTATTACTATATTTTTAAAAATCTCACTATAATCTAATATTAATCGGCAAAAGGTTTGCGATTATTTTTAAAGAGTAAACTTCGACTTTTTCGATTAAGAGTCGTCTTTCTGATGGCTGGAAAATTATGGTCGCGTGCTCAGACACGGCAAGCGACGACGAATCGATTTCACGCATTTTTTTTTTTGTTATCTCAAAGATGCCGAATCGAATTTGCATGAACGTAACTGTATGTTCTTTCATTCAATTTTCAGCCTCACTTTGTCCCAAGTACTTCGATCATTCGAGACGCGGCCGTTTTGCTGCGATCCAGGCTCGGCTGCACACGCAAATGCCACGCAAATTGTCGTCGGTTAAAGAGACACACGAGTGTGAAACTTGTAAATCGCACTTTCGTAAATACTGAACGGCAGTATACGGCGCTCCGGTTGCGTGTAAACTTCCAATTATATCGGTTTCTACAATCGTTACTTAGTTGCGAACGAGAGAGAGACAGAGAGAGAGAGAGAGAGAGAGAGAGAGAGAGAGAGAGAGAGAGAGAGAGAGAGAGAGAGAGAGAGAGAGAACGTTACCGATAATAGACTACACCATTACATTCAGTTCTATATTGAATTTTGTGACGCTACTAAAAAATCCAATTCGTACTGGGAGGTCGAACGATTTTTATTTGCGTATTGCATATGGCGACGAGAAAATAACGATTCTTTGACATGACTCGTTATATGTCGTTTCATTCCATTAATTCATCCTTCTAATTAAAAACAATAGCAATGCAATTTTTTTAAATCAACAAAAATATTCACTACGAACAAAAACATGTCAAGCTTATTTTGCTTTCGAGAAATTGCTAAAAAAAAATTATTGTACACGATTTTACTCCTTTGGTGTCGGAACGCGTCATTTTCATCTAAAGTTTTATAAAAGAAAACACGTTTTTATCAAAAAGTATACCAAACGGTTTGACATCAAAATGTACGAGGTAAATAATTGTTTTGAGAATGAAAGAAGTAATTGTTGGGCAAAATAAAAAACGTGGATTTCACGAGATAAACGTTTTCTTATTAAAATAAAAGCAAAACGAAACTTTATTTTATAAAAGTGTACTAGAAGAAAACAAAAAAATTACCATTCATTCTTTGACTCTTTGGACATGTTGAATAGTTTTTGGGAAACTAACCGTAATATTTTCGAACTGAATTGACGTGAATTAACCCGTATACGGAGTGTTATCACGAGGCGAAGATCGTAGGCGAGAATTACGTTGCGACTTTAAATCCTCAAGTTACGATAATATAAAGTGCTTACTAATTGCAATATCTATATCTGTGTAATGCTCGGTAATAATCGTTAATGTGTCTTCTATTAATTGTACGAATGTTACGATGACTGAATGAAGGGCGAAAAAAAATATGTATATATTGACATCGATTTTTCTCGAGCTTTCATTAAGGGGTTACACAACCTTAGCGGTCGGAAAAATAGGTACACATTTTTTTAGGAATTTTGCTGCGACTATTAAGTATATAAAATAATATTTATTTTTTATAAAAAAAATTATTTTCCACAAATGCGTTATAGTTTTGTGAAAAAAAATAAATAAATGGATTAATTTTTTTTTTTAATGACGGAGATGTAAGTTGTCTAGTAGGACCCTGTTTTCAAATTGGTGGACAAAATATTCCGAAATTTATGCCACATATTCTTTATTATATTATCTAGGATGTAGCATAGGATTTTATTGATTGGGTGCCGCGTTATTTTTTTTTGTAATTTGTAAGCTCCAAATTTCGGTAAAAATGGTTTTTTTTTTCAAAGAGCTGTCATTTACAAAAGAAAATACAACATACAGCCACAAAAAAATGTCCATTTTTTTCTCTATCTTTACAAGAATCAAAAAAACAAAATTTCAGACGATGCCTGACAGAGAAAAATATTCCACCATCGGCAAGGATTTTCCAAAGAGGTTCTTACTAGACGTCTTATATCTTCGCCATTCAAAAAAATTTCGTTCGGTTTTTTTTCAATTTGTTCACAAAACTACAATGTATTTATGAAAAATAAAACTTATTTTATATATTTAATAGTCGCGTCAACATTTTTATTTATTTTAATACCTATTTTTCCGAGCGCTAAGGTAGTGTAACGCTTTAATCCTATCTCTTTCCACCGTTTCGATTTTCCTCGGTACTCGAAGCAGATGACTTCGAAAAGGTGGATCAGAAGACGTTGGAAAAGTGCTCTGCATATATTTGCCTAATGACCCTATCAATCGCGGTTTTCTTCAGTCTTGAAACGAGCTCTTTGAGAATTATAGTAAATATCTCGTATCGAAAGTTTCGGCTTGAAATCGCCAAATCAATATTTTATTCGGAGGCAAAAATAATTGGTATTGGAAAATGTTCTCTCTGTGAGTTTGGGTGACTAGAGATATTAATGAATGAAGGACGATAGTTTATTGTCTGACAAGAACAAGCCTTCCCGGGATGCCTCATCGAGATATATAACAGTATCGCTAGATCTCTTTGATAAACATTGATTGTGTGTGCTGAGTAGGCCGAGGTCGACTTAGTAGGTGAAACTTAATAATTTTTAATCGACTCGATCTCGGCGTTAGGTAATTATTTATCCACCGCATCGACACTTTCCGCAATTCAATGACGCTTGTTAAGATATCGAAGCGTGTTATTACGGTAAAAAAAAATACATCGATACCGTGGGATCGAGTGACAGAAGTATTTTGCTCATTAGCGATGAATATTTGGAGAGGCGGAAAGGGTGGGAAGTCGAATTTGTAAATTAGCGGGGGCAAAAAAATCGTTATCGGCTTTTAAACTGTGCGACGAGAAACTTTGTTCTTTCGAGAGAATCGGAACGAGCGAATATACGAATTTGCGAATGGGTCTTCTTATTCGCAGCCTCCAATAAACATTTTTATGGCTCTCACAAATTCTCTCGCTCGGCCTTAACCGTGTAAATATGTAAACGTATTTATTAAATATAAGAGGAATTCCACGACAAATGAAAGGATTCGCAATATGGTTGGCCTTTTTTTTGTTACAGCCGCGTGAAAAAGGTGTGTAGCTTTAATTTCTTTTTAATTCGCCGCCCGCTATTTTGTAAAGGTATTTTCTTCGTATTTTTTTTTTGGCCGAGGTGTAATATACGCCCCAAAGCTTAAAGCTTAAAGCGTCGGAATGTTTGTGCAGTATACGATAAATATTCGAAAACGGACTTTTAACAAAAAAGACGAAAAAAACCCTTATTAAATATTGTCCAACAAAATTTAACAATTTTAACCCTTCGTGGTCACCCTGGGTAGAATCGACCCGTCGATCAATTTTTGGCGTAAATATATGATATTTCCCGGTTGCGAATGGGACTGTATTCACTATCTTACCTGGAGTTTGAAGTATCCTCATACGATAAAATGTTCCCTCTTCACATGTTGGAATAAATACCTTTTTTGGAGCGCGCACTATGCTACTATTTTTTTCCAAAAGTAGTATATCTAAGGAGTATCACGGTCGAATTTTAGGTAAAAATGTCGAAAATTCATGGAACTATGACTTTTTTTAGCAAAAAAATCCATTTTTTGCGTTTTCACCTCTTTATGAATTTCTTTTTAACATGTCACTATTATATTTCTTATAAATAAATTTTTGGTACATCATCCAGAAAGTTCAAAGCATGTTCTGTAATTTTTTGAACCACTTCAGACGGATAGTTTGGTCACAATACTTTTTTGAAAACTGACTAGGTAGAATCGACCCAAGTGTGACCACCGGGATCGAATTTGGATGTGTGACCACAAAGGGTTAAAATGTATATTTCGAACCTCTTCTATTGTTAGTATGTGTACTATTAATTATTAATTGTAGCATTAAGGTGTAATATTATTTGATAATTAATGGTATTAAGATATAATATTACTAATTAATAATCGCAATTATTACTGGCGACAGTAGTGGAGATGCGGTCGGTATGCGGCTGTGGCGATCTCCAATGGCAAGTAGCGTCGACCTGGGGTCATACTTGCATCGGTGACCGCTCAACCGCGTATACTGGCGGAGTTACCGTAAGTACCGAGCGGAAGGCCGTTTTACTGATTGTCAGTTTTTTATGGCAGCAAAACTAAAATTCGATAAAATATAACCTGCCTGCATCGACACAGGTTTTCCACAGTTTCCTTCTGCCCTCGTGCAAACGCGATATAGTAGTGCATTGGGAAAGAGGGACTGTGGGCAACACTCTGGTGTGCTTTCAAGGAACGGGAAATAGTGAAATGGCGAACGAGAGATGATTAAAAATGAATACAAAATGAATTATGTATTAGAAATGAATATAATTGATATTACATTACATAATATGAATTATGTAATGTAATATAAATGAATTATAACCAGATATATTATGAATGCTAGTAATATAATTAATTATCGAGTCGTTATTCAGTAATATAATATTCGTTATTTAAAATGCAATTAAAATATGATAAATATAGTATATTGACATAATAAAAGGAAATACGATTGTTTGTGTAACATATTTATTGTGAGTCTACAATAATAGTCAAATACTTTATAAAGTCCTCCATTTTTTTTATATTCTCTTCCATTACGGTTTTATTCTCCTCATGCTGTTATAAGTATTATTGTTACTCAATTGTGAATTTAATGGTAATCGAATAATTATACTATAGTATAATAATAATAATAATAATAAATATATTAGTGTAATAATAAAACTTTCTTACGACTTTGATAAAATTTTGAAAATTGCGAAAATGGCAAGTTGTCGATAAGAAAGTTCGATTTGCGACAAAAAAAGGGCTTTTAATCATTCGTTATCAACAAATGGATAAACATATTAAAAAAACCATTCGGTCATACGATAAAAAATATGCTATAAATTGTGCTCTGCCCGAATTTGACGTGAATCGAACTACCAGATTTTGAGATATGACTTACACCGTTTCCTAAAACATAGTTTCGAGAAAATCGCAAAAGAAAAAAGTTCACCGTAGCGCACTGAGCGATATGGCGTTTTACAAAAATCTTCATAACTCGGTCAATTTTTATAACTTCTACGAAAACCTCCGTTGGCAATTAAAGTTAAGACTCTGTGCTATAAAATTATGTAAAAAATCGTATCCTTGAAATTTCATGCTCATGCAGATCCCGTAACAACGATTAATATTAGCCCACGACATTTTTTATTTCCCCATAAATTACTCATTCACAACATATACAAATAAAATACATACACAGAGAAAAATTCATGTCATTGTCTAGAAACGCCCGTTATTTTCAATTATTTATCAAGATCACTTCATATCAGACACGAGAGTGTTCACTACCGAAAAGACGTTATAAAAAAAAAGAAGTCAACGAAAAACGATTGCCATCCTTTTGCAATTAGGACGATAATGATATTTACAATTTTGCGGGCTCGGCCTGGAATGACCCGTGTGTATAGCGTGCTCTCACGAAATATTCAACTGGATGGTAGTAGCTTCTGGATGTTCACGATAACGGCGTCGTCGACCGATAGCCTCGCAGATCCACAGGGGATTCTTGATATTTTCGCCATTGGAATTGGCTTTTAGTATATTTATATACATATATACATACACTTATATGCACTGGCTGCTGATGGTGCTTTGTGACCGTGGCTGCAAGTGAGCAGATCGGAATTTGTCGAGCGAACGACCCGGGCTACGGTCGGCACACCAACGCGCATTTTCACGCGGTCGTTAAGTCGTCCCGAAACGAGGACAGCGATCTCCAGGATTACGATCGACGGACACGCACCATGAGCCTTTTTTTCGTTCTCTCTCTCTCTCTTTCTTTCTCTCTCTCTCTCCCTCGTACTTCTCTCGATCATTCTTTGTTCGTCCCTCATGATTTCCGTGTCCAAAAGAGTGTGGATTGTCGTCATCATCGCTCGCGGGAAAGGCTCTCTCCGAGGCGCATCAAAAATTGAGAGAATTTTAATTTTCTCGTCTCTTAATTCTTTTTTTTCGCAGAATAATTGACCTGTTGACGAGTTTTTTAAATTTTATTTGAGGAACTTCACTGAGAGCAATGTATGGTATTTTCAACTATATTTTATATTTCCCTGAGGGGAAAATAATATTCCATAGCCCTGTTATAGAATTGGTACTGCCTAAAATATAGTAGGGTAAGGTGGTATAAGAGTACGCACTTAAGCTTCAAAGCGGTGAAAAAAAATAAACAGATACATTTTACGAAACAGTTTTTTTTTTTAATTGAAAGAATATCTAGTATTCTAATTAAATTATGAGTGACAATTGGGAATCTTATTTTTTTTTAAATTAACGAACTAAATACTACAAAACAAATTTGTTGTGTTACAAAAGTCGAAGTGGTAGACCGCGAAAAACTACGGAATACGTTGACAAAATTATAAAAAAGAAGTGCGGTATAGATTCACGAAAAACGACGTCTAAAGGCTGTAGGCCTGATTGGACGCATTGGTGTAAAAAAAACCGCTCATCAGTAAAAAGAATCAAAAGGACAGAATGAATTTTCCAAAAAAAAATATCAGCATTGGACAGCATCAGATTGGCGGAAAGTGCTTTTTTCCGATGAATCCAAATTTTAATTATTCGGGAGTGATAGTCGGAAGTACGTGAGACATCCAACAGGTACCAGATTCAACGTAAAGTATCAAATTCCTACCGTAAAACACGTTGGCGGAAACTTTAAGGTTTGGGAATCATTTTCTGACGGCGGCGTTGAGCCGCCGGTAGAAATTCAAGGCAATATGGACGCTACAATGTACAGAAATATATCGCAAGACCATATGCTCCCATTTGCAATGAAAAAAAAATGCCGCGTGGTTGGGTTTTCTTGGTGGCCAATTTACATCGCCGCGGCGCGAGATAACACGACCATGGAAGTTCGTCTGCAATAACTGCATTGTTTCACATTGCATTTTCACAATTTCTATGCATTGCTCGATCGTGTAATTCTCCATGAGTAAACCTCAATACTTCCTGATGCCAGTTGTCGAAGATTACTACTCTATGTTCGCCGAAAAAAAACATGGCGCGGAATTTAAAATGTCAGGTCATTTTGAGACATCCTTTAGAAGTTTAACCGGAACAAAAATTAACATACGGTATAGAGAGCATTGGTATTTGTCTGCCGATCTTTTATGGCACTGAATTAACCATATTTAAATTGTCAAGCCTTTCATAATAGTTAAGGCGGGCAACCACTTTAGGAGACCGAAAATTAGATGATTATTTGGATTTTTTTATTGTGAAAAAAAAACGGAAATTTCCGCAACTCTGATAATAATTTATTTATATTTTCATACATCTCTGGTAATTTTTTCAAGTTATTTCATGGATTAATTAAGGTGTAATCCGTTGTCGATTTTCGGGAATTGTGCAGCTCACAATTCGCATCTGAAATAGTCCAACAAATTTTTATACATTCTTGAGATGTTTTTTAAGACCATGAGCCTAAATTTTGAAAAAAAAATCGAGAATAGAATGTTGGAACGTGCGTGAAAAAAAATGATCGATTTTTAGCATTTTTTATCCATTTTTCAATAATATTTTTCAATAATAAATGTTTTTCAATAATAAATACATTTTTCAATAATAAATATGTTTCAAACAATCTAATCTTTACAACTTTAGGTTTATGTTTTAATAAATTATATTATATAAACGTGTTCCAAATTTGAAGATGATCTATCAATTAGTTTTTGAGTTACGATTCCCGCAAATTGAAAAAAATGTCGTTTTGAGAAAAAACACGTTTAAAGTTTCACAAACGAAAAACTCAAAGTCAAATGTGTTTAATCAAATGATAAAGTGTCTTGCCGATTAATCAGCGATTCCAGCACCATACAACAGTCCTTTCTCTTCCTCATGCAACTCATTTGAAGCTTGCATTTCCTCTTTACGAGCTTTTCGAGCTTCTTTTGTCTCTAATAAACTTTCTCTATTTTGCCGAGCCACGCGCATCTGATCCATTTGCTCGGCATATCCGTAGCTCTGTCTGCCAACTACGATTTGTAGTTCATTCATAACCATGAGTAGGGCTGAATTTCCTTCATTGAATAAAATAGCAGCAAGAAATGCCGCTACCTCGATTATTTTTTACCCAGAATGGAGATGTTTTGGAGCTAATCGCCAAACGGTCGAGTTTGGGTTTGTTTGGGTTATGAAAACCCAAAGTAACTACCTAACTGAGCGTTCGTGGATATCCGAGCGCGCTTGGGAGCCGAGCGGAGAGTCTTTATCATTTATATACATACCGTTAGAAGGAATCCGAATGTGATTTTGAAATTTTCAGGGTGTATTGTTAAGATATTTTGTTAACGATTTATGAAATAAAAGAATTTATTTCTTGAAGCATCTAAAGTGGTTGCCCGCCTTAATAGTTATTTCGGGGATAATAGATAGTCTATGCCACTAAAATCGCATAGATATTTGCTTATAGTTGTGTTAACCATATTATAAATATGATGTCAATAAACCATACGGAATTTGACTATATCCTCTTTCACCATGGGTGTTTTTTGTAACTACCATGCACTTCTCCTGTCAGTGTATTGAGCAGTTTACGGAGATCCGTATGATCGGTATTGCGAGGACTCGATAATAGCCGATGCAAATGATTTCGTTAATGACACTCGGTGAAGTCGACACGGGTCATGATTCTCATTAGAATACATTTGAATATCATGTACATAGATTATATCGAAGGTAGGTCGACTTTTGCCTTCGAGCAATTGTATCGTACGATGCTCTCTGCGCTCATCGCAATATCACTTTAATCCTTTATCGACTCGTCGTTCAGTGACGCGATCTTTTCAAGACTATTTCCTTTTTTCTGTTCCTTTCAATTCTGTTTCCCGGTCATTTGTTGCAAAGAAATAAAAATCAATGCAATCAAATACAAATCCAATGAAATAAAGTGCCATAAATTGATTGCATTTTTTGTTTCGTCAAAAAAGTGATAATTCCTTGAACGCGAGCTTTTCGAACTTTTATTCAAAACCCGCACTCCGTAAAAAGATAGGAAATTTCAATAAATAAATAAAATTTTAACACGAAGCAAAATCAAAGATTGCAAATACGATTCCAAGGGTAAATATAAATTGGCCAAGGTCAACAAAATCAGTCTACCGGAAGATCGTTCACAAATGTAGAACGGATTTAATTTCAAAGTCCACGTGCGTATGATATTTCACAGTCTGATCTTATATATGTGCGCGTTGCGTTGCCTCTATACTCGTTTAAAATCGCACATGTGCGCTTCTAATTACGCGATCAAACCGTCTCGTATAAATTAAGCGATAAGTGCCGATGCCGCGTCACACTTTTGTCTAATGAGACCATTGAACTCAACCGCAAACATTGAATAACGTTGTTGGACGAGAGGGAGACTTGGGAGTGGTAATTTTCGTCACGTACCAACGAGAAAGCGGGTAAAGAAAAGAAAAACTCAGAGCGTAAAATTTTTCGTCTATAGAATCACTTTAATGTTTATTCTGAGCTTTGACAAATTCAGAGAAGATTCAAATGTTGAACAATATCGAGGCAGGCTCATGTTTTTTTTTCGGCCAGTCTCGTAAAAAGGTACATGCAGGACACCGAGTCCGAGATTCTCTCGCGCCAATCTCGTTCTCCACTTTTTCTTTTTTTACACAGTATAATAATAATAATAATAATAATATTTAATATATTTATATCTGTCGCAATTTTTCGTCCGTATCATCATTATACTCGTCGTTACAATAATAAAGATGAACCAAAGTAAATGGAGATTTTTTTTTTTCAATTATTATTCTCACCCCCTTATCTTGGTTGACGTTAACTCGGCGTGACCGCCGATCTCCCATAATTCTCTTCGTTCCTCAACATT
Source organism: Ophion ventricosus (assembly GCA_963932345.1). Classification (NCBI taxonomy): domain Eukaryota; kingdom Metazoa; phylum Arthropoda; class Insecta; order Hymenoptera; family Ichneumonidae; genus Ophion; species Ophion ventricosus. The sequence continues at coordinate 13,825,181 of OZ010716.1, read as the reverse complement.
TTATCACTAGCGCGGTATTGTTTGTATTCGTTGCTTTCTTTTCTTGGTTTTTTTTTTATACAATAAATTTTATTTACAAAGTCTTGCGAGGCTCGATCGTACAAGCTGCGAAAACACCAATACACGTAAATAGCGAATCGGACATTTTGTACTTGGCATTCAGTCGGCCAATGGCTGGAAGCATTACGATTTTTATTCCCGATCGAACGATCGATACCAGCGTGAAATCTCATCGCTGCATACAGTAAGTGTGCGTACTCGTGAGTACGACGTATCGCGAAAATCGTTCTATTTATTGTCATAAGTCGAAGGAATTTTGATCCGCTTCTATTCTTATTCTTTTCATAAGATATATATATATATATATATATCTAGAGCTATATTGATATAGCAGAGGTATAGAGCGATATATCTATATTTACAACTCTCTTTTAGAAACTTTATATATCGTCAAGAAAATATCCCTCTTCCCTCGGGGCCCTTCTCTTCGTTCTAATATCATATACGGATAGATCCAAAGCTTGAATAATTGAGGAAATAAATATGGATTCGCTTGGAGTCGCAGTATTGTGCCACGGCCGAACTTTAACACAATCGTCCATTCACAAATACGTATTTATGTGTACAATATGGCTGATCGAGAGATTTAGCGATTTGTCGAATTCCTACCATTGTATTTCACCGACCCATACCAATTTTCCATTTGGCCGAGGCCAATAGAAGAACAAAAAAAAAACATTATCCAAATAACTACGAGTATATCGGACGCCAGTTCCGCCTTTCGAGATAGTTCGGATTTACTCTGCGAATCGATCGCGAGATTTAAAGAAAAAAAAGGAAGAGATTGCCTCGGGTTGTCTGTTCCCGAGCAAAGCCACCGCAATTGATCCCTCATTCGTCTTTCTTCTTTCGGAGCTTTCCCTCGGTCTGTATGGTCCTGGAAACGAGATCGACGCACGCCCCGAGGGAAGGGCTCGTGGTCGGTTCACCCTCTGGTGTATTGGCAATGTTGCTCAGGGTCATGATGTAACTGCAGGCGATCCTGAGAACCGAGAGTTTCGATAATTTCTGATTGTTCGAGTAGGCCGGTACTGCTCGTCTCAGGGTGTCGAAGGCTGCGCTGATAGTGTGCACCCTCGTACGTTCACGCGCGTTCGCCTCTATTCTTCTCTCGCGGGTCATATTTTTGTAGTTTCTCTGCTGCTGCTGTTGTTGCTGCTGAGCTTCCGACTGTACGGGACTGGTCTGATGCCTCGAATGATTGCTGCTCGAGGTTCGATGATGTCCGTGTTGAAGATGAGGTGGAGAATCCGGATTGTACGAGGTCTCGGAGGTTCTCTCGTAAGATTCGTGGACACCTGGATGTGCAGGAACTCGTGGAGTCTCACCACGTAATACCAGGGATAGCGGTTCTTCCTGTAGCCTGGTATTCGTCACGTGGTCCAGGCTCGTTGGTTGGACAGACTCAAATTTCTGCTTCGTTCGGTTCTCTCTTCTCTGACACGTCGAATTGGTCGAATGGGCGGACAAGGTACGTGGTGGTGTGGCGATTAATTGAGGTGAGATTGGCGAGATTGGTCGTTGCTGTTGTTGCTGATGATGACTGTGATGGTGACGATGTCGTTGATGAAGTCGAAGATTGTCGGATTCTTGAAGTCTCGAAAGTACTTCCTCCTGAATTCTCGCTTCGTGACGTCGCCTCGTCTCTTCCTCGCGCCTCTTGTTCTCTTCTTCGATCCATCTGTCGTCGTCGTGTCGCCTAAGAATGTCCGGATCTTGGCTCTCGAGTCTGCTGCCATCTTGGGAATCTTCATGCTGTATCAGCATCTTACCGGAATCGTTCGTCTCGTTGCTGTTGTTGCTCATGTTGTTGTTGTTGTTGTTGCTGATGTTACAAGAGTTGCTGTGGCTCTTGTTGGTCGCGGGACTGCTCCAAGGACGGAATGGACTCGGTGAAGGTGAACCAGCTGGTCTTGACTCCTCATCCTGTACCACGCTCATACCGATGCTACCACCGTTAACCTTGCTCACAAGATTCGTCGTGGACGTTCTCTCGATTTGCTCGAAGCGACGTTTCTTCAGTGGTGCCATGTTCGTCTCTTGGATCTTCCGTGGTTCCGCGAGTTTTCTCTTGTTCCTCAACGATATGGGGGTTACTTGGACCTCGACGCTGTCCTCCGACGCGCTTGGCGAGTGAAGACCCGACATGTTGTCGTCCTCGTCTCCACCGCTGCAGAAACCAGCGTCCCTCTCGGAATTTGCCGCCATAACACCGCCTGCAACACGAGAATAACGGGGGGAAAAACAACATTAGACTGGAAGTCACAGATATGAGGCCCGAGGAGGCTTGGTTCGTGTATAGATCTTACATACTTCTACATATATCTATATACTACACATGTAAAAATCCAGGCATATGCACACCTTGAGTCGTTTTACATATACATGTATATCGACGTCAGTCAAACTCGCAGAAGCACCCGGTAATTACACGTTTAATAGGTAATAACCGTAAAGCGCTGCAGGAAGGTTAAAGTCAGGAGAGGGAATGAAGCGCATGAAGGATAAAAGGATGAACGAGACGAAGATAGTAAATGGGTCTTTTGAGCGTGCGGCTGGTGAGCAGTCCAAGTGAAGAATGAGGAGAGGAGGAAGGTGAAAGACGAAGAACAAAAAGCAGATAGAGTTGGGAGGGCAGAAAGAGCCAGAAAGCGAGTGAGAGAGAGGGAGAGAGAGAGAAAGAGAGACGCTAAGGGAAGATGAAGTGGAAAGAGACGAACGGATGTTAAAGAGCTACCGGTTTTTATCGCGTGAAATGCCTACCGATGGGCCCACCCCAGGGGGATGGGTGAAAAATCCTTCTGCTGCTGTGCACCTCGTGCATCGGTGCACCAGCATACATATATACATACGTCGTGATCTTTTCTCTCTCTCTCTCTCTCTCTCGATAGTTTCTCATCTGGCGGCTCGCAAACTCTTCCTTCTCGCAAACTCCTGCGGTTACACGCTCTCTTCTGATTGCTCCTCTCTTTCTCTCTCTCTCTGCCTCTCTCTGTCTCTCTCTCTCTCTCTCTCTCTCTCTCTCTCTCTCTCTCCCTCTCTCTCTCTCTTTCTTTGCTTCTCTCTCTCTCTTTCTCTGCTTCTCTCTCACATTCTTCGCGGCTTATATACGCTCCCGCAGCTCTTGCACATATTCGTACCAGTTCGGGCCAAGTTGGCGAATATTGCGCCCTCGAGAATTCCAACCAGACGCTATTCGTCCTCGTAAGGTTGAGTCCTTCGATCCTCGCCAAAGATCCAATTATATTACAGCTATACACACCCAAAATTCCGCTCGTCCACGGCCCATTGGACTTATCGATGTACATATTTTATTCGCGTCCAACCACGCGACAATCTTTCAATGTGTCTGCTTTTTTATTTTTGCCCCCTGTATTGAAGGGTGTACTAGTGTATCATATTTCAGGGAGGATAGAGTTCGGTAGCCCACGATTCTCGCTACCGCGGCAGCTTGTACTTCCCTAAGAAGTATAACAGAGTGTTAGGGAGATAGTGTATAAAACTGAAAAGGATGCTAGAGGAGGTCATTTAGGGTCGATTTGATGTAGAACAGAATTATTCGCGTTTTTCGTTTTTTTAAATAGATTTTTTCGGGTTTTACCACGAAATAGCGAAATTCGTATGAGTTTATTACGTTAAATGTACCAAATTTTGTATTATTTGTAATGTAAAGATTCTGTGCGTTCTATCGATCAAACTTTATCGTCTCTTTCATTTTCAGCAGTCAGTATCCTCACCCAAATGTTAGAAGTACCATTTCAACAAAACAAATCTGTAACTTTGAATACGAATGAAAAAAAAACGCCTCTGGCATTCAATTTATTTTAAAAACTTCTCTGCTTAGTGTGGTTTCCCTCAAATAAAAAAATCTTTGGTACAAATCATTAAAAAATGGAAGAATTCACTTTCAAAGTTAAAAAGTCTATTTATTCATAATCTATATAGTGCTAGTTTAGTGAACAAAAAAGCGGAAATGAAAATTCCTTAGAACCCACAGAATCTCTGGATCACGAAAAATACAAAACTTTGTACATTGAACATTAAACTCATCCGAATTTAGCTGTTCGGTACAAAAACCCCCCCAAAACTGATAAAAAACGAAAATCGTGGATATCTCACCGTTTTCAGAGTTCTGCACTATTTTTCTAACACACTTTATATACATATACATGTATATTGTGTATGGAGAAATTGTGATTTTAAAGACATTCGACTTCGAGGACCTGCCTCGAAACAGCCACATGAGCTGGTAGCTACCATTATCCAGATACAGTAAAACTTCAGTTATACGTTCTCCAAGGAGTACAGCAAGTATAATGAATAAATGAGAATAACATAGAAGTAACATATAGTAAGTATCTGAAACTCTTTAGCATTTAAAAATAGCGATTGATGCATAATCCGCGATATTTTTCAATAGCAGTACCTCTATTATGCTAATGTTTCGTTTTCCAATTGAAAATTTGATTGGTAGTAATGAAGTAGTGAGCCAAAACAAATGTTTTAATTCTCGTTTGGAATTTTTATTTAACGCGAGTTTGCAACATTAAAGTTTTGCCGTTGTAGATTAGTAAAGAACTGAAATGCTCCTATTAACAAGAGATATGTAATCACGGTTAAGTACATGCATACATAGTACGATTTCAGAGTTTTACGGTGGAAAAAATCAAGGTACGGGTTGTAAAAATTATTTTATTCCACTCGGTACGATAATGGACGTTTTACGCACCTTGTAAAATAAAATTTCGTATAATACTCGACGAAAAAACTTTTTTTTCCAAATTATCCTTCGAAAAGAAAGCTAAAGTTAAAGATTTTTTTCGAAGGTTAATTTGAAAAGCACGAGGTGTGCAAATATTTTTTTTACCCACTGTATATATGTGTATATATATATATATATATATATATATATCTTTATACGATATACGGATAAATAATTGGCTTCACTCATCCAGCTCGCTGATGCGGCCTGATCGATATTCAGTGACAATAATTTATCGCGGAGGAGTTGGCTACCTGTCTCAGGAGAGTCCCGGCGAACAACAACGAGTCGCGACCAGGACGTATATGGCGTTCTCGCGGGGCTTCAGGTTTCGCTGGATTACAGATTGCTCGGTACCACTTTGGTAGCGTGCGTGCATTATACATGGATTGCTTGTTCTCGAAAAAAGGGATCATCGACCTACGTTTAAACGCGTTGAATCGCGAACATTACGCCTTATTGTTTGTCAGCGATCGACATGTACGCACACACATACGCATGTATATAGATCCCTGATTATCTTTTGCTCTTCTCGGCTCATTCCCACCAGCCGCGTTCTCGCTTTCTCTGATCTCGATCTCGTGGACCGTTCGTCCATTAATCCGGAGACATTCTTCTTTCGCGCTGAGCTTCTCTCTCTCTCTCTCTCTCTCTCTCTCTCTCTCTCTCTCTCTGGGGTGTTTCCCATATGAAGAGTACGTAAGAGAGTCTCCAGAAAGGATAGCATCGAATGACGCGAGTAGAGATAAAGAAAAAGTAAAACGAGAGGAAGAGAGAGAGAGAGGGAGAGAGAGAGAGAGAGAGAGAGAGAGAGAGAGAGAGAGAGAGAGAGAGAGAGAGAGAGAGAGAGAGAGAGATCGCGTCCCGACGAGTCGCGCCGGGCCACATGGCAGTGGCGCCAGGCAGCCCTCCTCCTCATTCTCTCCTTCAACGCTGTCGTCGTCGTCGTGGCTCCTTTTATTGCTTTTCCAAGGAGTCGCGGGCGGTACTACACGCGCACACGTATGAGCACACACGGATTACAATCCTTCTCATATCCTCGTGAGGACACGACCATAGGCGAGATGCGAGAACGAGGGACGACAGTGACAGCGCAGCAGCGGGGGCGACACAGGCAAATCCGTATATGCAATTCCCACTTTGGGGGATACAGCCAATCGGACGCGTTCTCCGCGTGACGGTCATCTAATCCTCCCGCGATCTCTCATCGTCCGGCAATACCAAGTTTCCCAAAGATTTTTCTCCACCCGATTTTCCAATCGTTACGAGTATACTGCATAATAACTATTGGCTTCGTGCGCAACACGAGCGTCGCGTAGCGTTCGTATTTTTGTCAGCTCTGTCAAAAGCTCTGTCACTGTCATTATAATATTGTGATAAATTAGAAAAAAATTAAAATCGCGGCTCAATTTCATTTAATTTGTTTGCGTCGAATGAATTTGTTTGGCCAAAAAAGGCAAGAAGTGTTTTCTTTCAGTAAAGTGAAAAAAAGTAAGTAAAATTTCCTTAAAATGTTTATTTTAGTTTACTTGTAATTTTGTTATAAGACGAGAAAATGAAGCTACATAATTGTTTTTATTAAAATTTAACAAACATTATTACTGTGCCACTAATAATAAATAAAATTTTGTTTCCAGACTGAAATTCGCATTATTTTAAAAACCGGCGTTGAGAGTATAACTCCCAATATTAATTTTTAACCTCAAACTTGATATAAGGGAAAACTGTTAGTATCTGCGGAACACGTCAGGGACGTAGAAGACTTATGGACAAAACATGACTCAAAATTAACCCTTGGTGGTCACCCTGGGTAGATCCGACGATCAATTTTTCGCGTAAATATATAATAGTTCCCGGCTTTGAATGGGACTGTATTCACAATCTTACCTGGCGTTTGAAGTGTCCTCATACCACAAAATTTACCCTCTTCACATGTCGAAATAAATACCTTTTTTGGAACGCGCACTATGCTACTATTTTTTCCCAAAAGTAGTATATCTAAGGAGTATCACGTCCAAATTTTATGTAAAAATGTTGAAAACTCACGGAACTATGATTTTTCGAGCGAAAAAGTGTCTTTTTTGCGTTTTCACCTCTTTATGAATTTTCTTTTAAAACATCGCCATTTTATTTCTTATAAATACATTTACCGTACATCATCTAGAAAGTTCAAAGCATGTTCCGTAATTTTTTGAACCACTTCGGACGGATAGTTTGGTCACAATACTTTTTTTGATCACCGACTGGGTAGAATCGACCCAAGTGTGACCACGAAGGATTAATAATTCAAGCTCGTTTCATAAGGCAAACCTTATATTGCTTACTTTTTTTCTTATAACTGCAGCTATCCATTTGTTGCGTTGTTCCAACTTCCTAAACTAAACGTTGTTCTATGAACTAAAAATCTGTATTTTATATTTCTTCCGGTATTTTTGCAATTTTTTTGCATTTTTGCAGCAACTTTTTGCATTTTTTACAGTACCTGTCATGGCCTATTTTTAATAAAACAATATTTTTAATTTTATCGCAAAAATCTTGTTCCACGCTCATATAGATTTGACAGATAAATAGCCGAGATTATTGCAATTTGTGTCTGACGCGAGCGTTGCGATCGATTTAATTAACTCCACCCTATACTCTACTGCACGGAGTCAATAAATTTAAAAAAAAAATGAAACTTTCACGCGACGACGATTGCGGAAGTTGAACTCGCCAATTTCCGTTTTCCGAACGCTGCAAGTGACCTATGACTCCAGATCCTTTTCTCTTTCGCCGCCTTCTTTACTTCGCTATCTATGTATACGCCATTCCGAACTGCAACGACAAATCTCCCATCGTAGCTCGCCTCTATCGTGTACGTGTATGTGTATGTGCGCGCGCGAGACGTCGCCGTCGCGCCGCTCGTTGTTGCTGCCGCTGCTGCTCCAAGGAGCGATAAACTGCCCGCCACTAAATTCGATTACGTTCGCTATCTTGCGAGAGCTCTCGTGAGCGCTCGATCGGGAGAAAGGGTGTAGAGTTACAGGGAGAATAAGAAGAATTGGAGGAACAAGAGCACCGTAATGGATATATAGGTCGAAGCGGCGCGTAAGGGAGACATATAGCGAGAGAGCAAGTGAAGAGAAAGAAGATGAGAGAGGGGAAATCGATAGAGATTTAGATTGAGAGAGAAAGAGCGAGAGAGAGAGAGTGAGAGAGGGAGGGGGGAGGAGGAATTGGATGCGTGCTAGCGTTATTATGACATCAGCAACGCGATGCAATTCAACGAGAGTACGAGGGCAGCCGTGGACATCTTCGCTTTGAACCCTGTGTACGTGTTCATATATCAATAAATGCGTGGGCGTATGTACGGACAGAGGCGCTGTTGCGTCTCGGACTTTCAGAAGCCGATCTCGATGCAAACACCATACTGATAAAAAAGATTTTTTCAAATTAACTGAATGCATATAATTAATTCTTTTTCTTTTACTTGAATTAACGCAAATTTTCGTAATGTAAATTATGTTCTTTAAAATTTTATTTTACTATTTTTGAATAGTAGAATAAACTTTCATTTATAGATTTATTTTAGATTTATTCCAAATATAATTTATTTATAATTTATAATTTTATTTATAGATTTATTCCAAATATATTTATTTATTGAAATCAGGATCTAATTAACGCTTGGTAACTTAAAAACGTAAAAATTTGAAAATAGTTAACTTTATGGTAGGTTTTAATAAATAAAAAAAAAACACGTATTATTTAGTTTTTCGAAAAATACAATCAGGGGACGAGTTTTAATGCAATAAAGCGAGTGTGATAGACATTTTACATTGTGTTGTGACATTCTTTTACGATGTATATGGAATGCTTGAAGCTTTTCTTGTGTAGCCTAAACAAACCCAAACTAACACGTATTTCTGGTCTGTTTTTATTATTTTTTTTTCGATTTTCGCAAACTTTACGCACACTCGAATCTTGCAATCACGCGACAAGTGAATTTCGAAGAAATTTTGATCCAACTAATCTAGTTTGTGTGAATTGCACGACAAAAAAACCATAGAACGGTTTGTAGCCGTCGCGTAACATTGATTTAACGATGGATTAAATGTCAATACGAGATTTTGTGAGGACTTGGTTTGTTACGGAACTGTCACACGGTGATATAAAGGGTTAACACCCCAAAGTAATAAAGAAATGTATTTGCTTCTAATAATTTTGGTATTTGGTATTATTTACGCAAAAAAATATTTAGTCGTATGGAACGAATGGATCTATTTAGATTTTTTATTTGAATTATCTAGAAAATTCATAGACACAGTATTACGCTCTGTGAGTGTGGCGTAGGAGTCAAGGGCTTCTTCCGCAAGCCATTTGTACTCTGAACGAACATGTAACCGCGTCCGCGAAACGTATCGACGGACCACAAATTTTGCGCATTGTCGTATCGTGGTCCATCAAATGTATTCCGAAAGACGTGGGAATTACACATCTTGTAATGCCAACGCAATTTTTCACCATTCAAGATTGTCAACAACACGGATGAATATGAATTGTATATGAGAAGATACTGTCAATTTGCTGATAGCAAATAAAAATACTAGTTATTCAAATACACTTTCTGTTCTTACGAAATAACAATATATGGGAATTTAAGACCCATTTACTGCGTGGAAGTAAAAATATTTTTTATTCGAATATATCTCTTATACGTTTATATCAACAATCTATTTCGAGCGAATATGTATTTGTTGAATTGTTTATACCAAAGAAATGCTTGAAACAAAAAAAAATCGCAACAAAAGGACGAGTGGTCGGCCGTGAGGTAATAAAAAAGTGATTTGTCTTAAATAGATCTTAGTTGAATCAATCAAAAGACAATTTGTTTACCAGTGAATTCTTTGATAATGTTTTTACCATATAATATATATATATATAAATATATATATATAGATGTATATCGGACTGAAAGTATTCTTTCCTTACAAACACTTATGTGTGTGTATGAGCCGGCGCCGCGACGCCGTCGTTTCCTTTTAGCGAGTGAACTCCCGCGGGAGAGTAGGGCGTCTCTTTTATCGCGGACACTCACCGTACTCGAATTGTCGCCAATAAACCAAGCTCCAATATATATATAGTATATAAACCCCGCCTGTACTCTAGCGATTTTCGGACTTTCCCGAGAAAATCTGAAAAACGACATTTACATCGTACCCGAAAAGAAGTTCTACCTCCATCGATTGTGTACTGTAATCTGCGATCAGTTTAAGGCCTTAGGCCACTCCAGAGGCCAAAAAAGGGCATATTTTGTGTTTTTTTTTCAGCGAAACCATAAAATAAATCGGAATTACAAAATAGGGGTTTTATTATACACGTAATTGACTATACAAAATTATTTTTCACAGCGATACATGTCAAAATGGCGACTGTGCAGCATTTTTCCGATGACGCCTTTGTTTCTGGAAGGTCAACGGCTGGACCAACAGCTCCTATAATTTTTGAGTTATAATGAGACACTAAAGGTTTTTCGATTATATATAAGAATAGCTATAGAAGTACGTCGCATTTTTTTGATATATTGGTTTTTGTCAAAATGGCGCCTTTCTAAAACAAAAAGTATAAAATGCCATGAGAAAATCGTCAGAAAATTGTTTATAACAAAGAACTATGCAATATAATTTAAAAATCCTACGTAATGCCTCCCAGAATGTAATTCTAAATATACAGTTAAAATTTCAAGTGAATCGGTTGAAATTTGTTTGAGTTATATGAGTCCGGCCGACTTGAAAAATGTACTTTTGAGATAAACGCGTTTAAAGGTAGTAGAAAGTCACGACATGAATCAAGAGGGGTTGCGCTAGAATTCGAAAATCGAGTACTTAGCGATTTTTCACACCCATAATCTTTTGGAATACAATTTTATAGGTCCTAAGATACATTTATAACAAAAAAAAATCGATTTTTGAAAAATCCTAGAGTGGCCTAAGGTCTGAAATTTACCGACGATATGAAAATAAAATAATACCGCGTTTTTGCGATTGCGAAGAAAAAAGTATACAAGTTTGTCGTCGCTTGACGTGTGACGATGAATGTATCGCGTTTTACGGTACATGATTGTGGGTAAGCTGAGATTCGAACGGCTAGTTCTCACCGACAATTAATAAGAGAGTGCTCGTATACCTACGTAGTGTTGATTGCTAAATACACACAAACACACTTATATATATATATATGTGTGTGTGTGTGTGTGTGTGTTTACGGGAGAAGACGATATCCTTGCACGCGTCACTCGATCCGCTTAGCGGAGATTCCCAGTTATCGATACACGGTCGGATGGTTAATAACGATAGCGCAATTATTTATTTGTAAGCCGGCGCGTTTATTTATGTTTCTCGGTTCTCAGATCGTACGGATCCACGAGGACATACGTATGGGAATTAACGAGATTGAGGGACGGAGGGAGAGAGACTGGAGGGGGGTGGATTGGAGCTGGAAAGAAATGAGAGAGGCAGAGGGAACGAGAGAGAGATAGAGAGAGAGAGAGAGAGAGAGAGGGCGAGAGGGAGACAGTGATCATGATAATTCTACGTGAGATTATAAAGCTAGTAATAGATCGCGTAGTAGCTCCGGGATATACTGATAAATATAATTATAGTACGGAGCGCACACACCGTGCGAGAATTTGTATCTTCGCACATTAATCTCGCGCGTGTGTTTAGCACCGTGTGTATGTGCGTTTCGAATCAGATACGAAATCGCGGAAGGACCGCGTGTCTACTACTAGCGATATAAGACGACGTGAGGTGTAAAACCGGCGTACTCTGGAGATATCGAGAGTCCGTTTAGGAGGATTAAGAAGAAGGAGAAAGAACGAGAGAGTTAACATAAATACCAACACGAGGTTCGGTGTCGCTTATCTTCTCGTAAATATTGATAAATTATCGTCGTGTACGTACATACATATGTGCGTACACCCACAAATATATATATATATATATATATAATTGTGAAAGCGTATCAGGATAAACGCCATTCTCAGCGCGCCCAGGCCCAATTGTAAAGAAAAAAAATTAAAGATGGATAAAAACCATCAGAGTCCTCTTCGTGATTTTTCTCCTTGAAGAGAGAGGAGCAGAGAGAAAAAAGGTTGCGAGAGAGGTGTCGAAGGGACGTGTGATAAGAAGTACCACACACGTTTTAAAAGCAGACACCACCTGGTGGATTGGTAAGATCGTGCGGGTGGTGAGAGAGTGAAAGGGAGAGAGAGAGAGCGAGACAGAGAGAGAGAGAGAGAGAGAGAGAGAGAGAGAGAAAGAGGGAACGCGAGATAGATCTTGTATGCTCGCTGCGGCCGCGTCGGGGCTTTTCATGGACCTCACACGGTATACCAGCGGGTCTCGATTGTGTAAGTGTTCGAGAGGAAAAAAGATAACGTTCCAAGGCACACCTGGCGATAGAAAAGAGCCGATCTCGAAAAAAGAGACACGTTTCGTTTCCATTCATCCGTCTCTCTTACACTCTCTTTCTCTCTCTCTCTCTCTCTCTCTCTGTCTTACTGTCGCGATACTGAGGTGAATCTTTTGCTGTACGGTATATAAGCGACGGCGCGCATGTTATCGAGTTTCTCAAGAGATAAGCGATGGGGCCAACCGTGGAGGATAAATCCATCGTGTAACCGCATTATCAGCCATCTGCTGCACTCGTCACGTTCTCTTCTATGTGTGTATGCGCATATGTGCATGTTTGTATGTGTTGATATATATATATATACATATAATCTTTCCGCCCCCGCACTTGATGCATCGGCAATCGTCAATAAAAAAAACGCATTTTCTCACGATCGTCTTACTATTTTCTATATTTCGTGCGGCCCCATACGTCTCTCTAATATAGGCGAGTTATAGTGTTTGATGACGTTTCCAGGGAGGCTTTTAAACTCGAACAATATCATCAAGAGCTCTCGCGATAATAAGACGCTACTATTTTTTTTGTCGCATGATTTTCGCCTCGGCGATAAGACCGACGGACTTTACTGGAGCAATAAAGTTATAGGTGCAGCTTATAGGCCGATCGCATTGGGATATATTTTCAGAAGTCGTTTTTGTTCTTGGGAAGCGAGCGATGAAGCTTCGTTCTTTTTCGAGCTATAAAAAGATATTGCTTCCGTCGAAGCGCATCGGTAAAAAAAATGACCTTGGAGAGTTGGAAAACGAAATCTTGGAGAATCGATGAATAGAAGTTGGTGGCTCGGTGAGAGAAATTTTGGAAAATCAGTGAAGAATTTTTTTGCCGAATGCGCACGAGAAACTTTGGAGAATCGGCAAAAGAATTGTTTGGAAATCGGAAAAAAAAAACAAACGTTGGACAATCGGGAAACGAATCTTTGAAATATCCAAAGAAGCAATCTTCGAGAATCGGCAAAAAAAATCTTGGAAAATCGGCAAATAAATCTCGAAGAATCGATGAGAAGGAAACATTGGAGAATCCTGAGAACCTTGAACAATCAATAACAAAGAAAAAAAAATCTTCAGTGAGCTCTTGCGGTAGGCATTTTTTATTCGTTGGAATTGCATTTTTATTTTGGCTTTTGGAATTGTTGCTGACGAAATGACGATTATTGCATTCGATTCGTATTAAACGATCGGGATGATCAGAGAGGGAAGAGAAGAGTGAGGGTAGTGTGTGTGTGTGTTGAACGGGATGGCGAGAGCGTCTGGTCGTGATTTACTCTGATCGGGGTCCTCGAGGTCAGCGACAGGCGCCACCGAGAGACGCGAGAGAGAGAGAGAGAGAGAGTGAGAGAGAGAGAGAGAGAGAGAGAGAGGGAGAGAGAGAGAGAGAGAGAGAGAGAGGGAGAGAGATCGATCTCGTGTCCTGTGCTCTCGGTCGCGGATAAAACGCAGCAGCCCCGCACCACTTTATGAACGTATCTCACAAGAGCTGTCACTCTTGTTTTGGAGTTGAGTGACGGGAGAGAGAGAGAGCGAGAGAGAGAGAGAGAGAGAGAGAGAGAAAAGTAAGATCCAAAGTTTCCAGAGACGTTCAAATGTGCAATACAGAACGATGCGTAGTACTTTCGCAAGGAAAGTCATGAAAAAAAGATGAATGACTCGTGTCTAACATAACGTGATCGATTCACGAGAAAAAATAATACGCATATATCTGCTGGCTGTTACATGAGAATTAAAAAAAAAAACAAAAAAAAAATCAGGGTTATCGCGACGAGCGCTTCATTGAGAAAGTCCAAGTGTCTCGTGCGGCGAAAAAGGCGCGAGTCCGTTGCGATATGCAATGCGTACGTATCGTATACAAAGTACATTTGCACCGAAAAGTATACATTTTATCGGCAGTATGCCCGCGCGAGATTTCGACGCGTGTTTCATTGAAGACTTCGATTTATCGCGTCTGCTTTATCGCAATTATGGCGACTGTCAAGTACAAAAAAAATTGATTAGATTTATATATGAATCAATAAATTAAGAAGAAAATGTAGATAGAAAATATTGATTTATATATTAATTAGGGTGTTCTTAGATGGCGAGACGATTTTCAATCGAAATCGAAAGTGGATTATTAATGTAACCTTCGTGGTTACACATCCAAATTTAATCCCGGTGGTCACACTTGGGTCGATTCTTAGCCAGTCAGTTTTCAAAAAAGTATTGTGACCGAAATATCCGTCCGAAGTGGTTCAAAAAATCACGGAATATGCTTTTAACTTTCTAGATGATGTACGAAAAATTTATTTACAAAAAATAAAATGGCGACATGTTAAAAAAAAATTCATAAAGAGGTGAAAACGCAAAAAAGACACTTTTTCGCTCAAAAAATCATAGTTCCGTGAATTTTCAACATTTTTATCTAACATTTGGACGTGATACTCCTTAGATATGCTACTCTTGGGAAAAACAATAGTAGCATAGTACCCGTTCCAAAAAAGTTATTTATTCCGATATGTGAAGAGGGTAAATTTTATGGTATGAGGATAGTTCAAAGTCCAGGTAAGATGGTGAATGCAGTCCCATTCGAAGCCGGGAACTATTATATATTTACGTCAAAAATTGATCGACGGGTCGATTCTACCCAGGGTGAAAACGAAGGGTTAAATTGCGCTTGTTGGCGTTGCAATTAGAACTCAATGGTGCTCTCCATGTTTCTCTCAGTTTTTCAACGCGAGAGGATGCAATAAAGAGAGAGAGAGAGAGAGAGAGAGAGAGAGAGAACGTGGAGGAGCCCGCGAAAATAGCATTGGACATCTGTGCAAATCTTGATCTCGAGCGAACGATCGCGTTTTTTTTTTCTTTGTGTAGACATATATTTCTTCTTCTCGTAGTTTATCCCGAGGCAAGCATCCTCGTGCTCGTAATTTCAGCAGCTCAGTCAGCGAGATGCTTAGCTTTGAGAATTTACGATATATATATATATACTATTAATCGTCCACGTGTAGATTTTGCGAGATCTCCGCCCGATCGATATTACACGTCAGTGTTCGTGTCTCTCAATCTGGTTTCCTTCGCCAGATGTTTCGATCGTTTCAAACACCCGCGGTGCCACGTGTTCTCCCGATCGAAAACAAAAATATAATACGATCAGTCGTACGAGGTAATCTGCCAATACGACATCGCACGTTGGGACGACCGTTTCAGTGGAACTCATGGCCCGCGTCGTTAATACGTTTATTTTGTGTTCTTTGTTTTTTTTTTTTCGTCGTTTCGACCAACTGCGCGTCCGATATACGAAAGTGGTCCATTCGGCGAGGGAGATATGCTTGCCAAGTCTCGAGAATACTGTAATAATAAGTGCCGCTGGTATTCGTCTGTCGGCACTTTACACACACACACACCCACACATGTATATATATATATATATATAATTTGTAGGAAAAGGTTATTTTGAAGGATTCAACAGATCACCGGCCTCATAGTAACGTATTTTCCCCATATTCAACATTTAAGCCGTAATATTTCTAAAATCACGTTAGAAAAATGTAGGCATATTGATATGAAATAATTCAAGGCCCGTTCTCAAAACTGCCAGACATTTTGATAGACAACAGTACAAAGATAAAACAGGTGCAAAATACACGTTGTGTGTGTGTGTGTTTTTGTGTTTGTGTACAACATTCTTGAAGCGTGGGTGTTATATATAACTGTTCCCTGACTGACTGACTGACAGACAACGCACAGCCTAAACTACTGAAGATAGAAGCATGAAATTTGGTACATATGTTCCTTAGAGGGCTTAGAGGTGCTGTCAGAAAGAATTTTTTGAAATTCGATCCTTAAGGGTGTGAAATGAGGTGTAAAAGTTTGTACGGGGAAAAACAAATTTGTGTTTGGAACGACTTGAAAAATAGCATAAATACTCTACAATACAATTAATGGAACACGTATTCTAAAAGTTTCCAAAATCTAACCCGTAAAGTTAAAGGAGGTGGAAAAGTTTGTGTAGAAAACAATATTTTTTTTGGTCGGTTTTACTTGAAACTTGGCGTAAACACTCTATACCGGAAATAATGAAATATGCACTTCAGTATTTCCGAACATTCAACCTTTAAGGTGTGTTGCAAGGGGATAGAATATTTTGTATAGAAAAGAATATTTTTTAGTCGCATTGACTTGAAAAATTGCATCATCTATCTATCTCCTATATATATCTATATAAAAGGCAATGTTCTGACCGACTGACTGATTGACTCATCATCGCCCAGCCTAAACCGCTAAAGGTAGAAACGTGAAATTTGAACTTTTGATTTTATATTGGATGCATCTTTTAAGAAGGGATTTTTCGAAATTTAACTCTTAAAGGGGCTGAAATGGGGTGTAAAAGTTTGTATGGAAAACTTTTTTTGCGTGTATTAACTTGAAAAGCGGTATAAGTATTCTCCAAAATAAATAATAAAACGCATATTTTAGGATTTTCGAAACCCCTAATGCGAGGCGCTACTTCTAATGAAGTATTTATGGGCCGAATTCAACGCGGGTGAAACCGCGGGCTGAAGCTAGTATATATATAAATTTCCCTAAAAACTAAGGCGGCGACGGAGGAGGCCTCGAGAATTCGTGAGTCACGTGCCGCGCGACCTCCTTGACTAATACTCGCGTCTACCGAATATTTTTGACGAAGAATTTTTTCTGTCGCTTATTTTTGCATTAACCCATACGACACATTCTATTTGGGAACAAAAAAAAATGTCAAAAAGACATAAATAAAAAAAAGTGATAACGATACGCCGGTATCGAATTTTACTTTCATTAATTTCTCCATTCACTTCAGTATCAATGATAATATCAATATTATTACGAACCAACTCTACTGTGTGCGTTTGTGTCTTTCCATATGGATGCAAATTACGAAAATTCTCGTTCGTTAATTTCACGAACATTATTGTAGTAATTTATACGCCGTTAATGGAAAATCCGCACGTGCGCTCGCCGTGCATACGAACATATCCAGCGAGAGCTGAAACTCGCTGGAAAGCTCGAATAAAGCTCGCTACGCGGCGCACAGGACGATTTTTTTTTAATCCCAAAAATATTGACGAAGCCCAGGCTCGAAGGTCGAAGAGGGAAAAATCGCCAGATGAGCAGGAACAAAAAGCCCTGATTGATATACACTTGAATACACTTTGGCGCGTTTGTTCAACGAACTCGAACCGGAAGCCGGAAGTGCGTTCTATACTGTAAAAAAGGAAAGAAATGAGCAAAAAAAAAAAACAGGATGAAGGCGAGAAAGCGGAAGTTCCTCGTACAAAAGGTAGCTGAACATCTCTGTGTACACACATGCACGTAGGTGTGTGTGTGGGTGTGTGTGCCTGTGAACGTAGTCCATAGTGCGCTAACGTACCCGAGAATATTATCATAAATGATCTCATGTGTGTTATGCGCTAGGATTATATGCGTGTTTCTATATATATATATATAACCGTGTGCGTGCGTACGTGTGTGTGTGTGTGTGTGTATGTGTGTGGGTGTGTGTGTGTGTATAAAGTCTCGGATAATATTCGCAGCACGAGCTCCGGCCATCTGGCTAGCGCCATCCAACGATTTGTCCCTCCTCCGCGCCGCATACTTTGTCTCGTGGACACTATCGCGAACACAAATGTCTCAAGGGGCCGAGGAAAGGGGACGCAAAGTCGGACTATAAGATTTTCTCTCTCGATTTATATGCCAGAGCCAGTATGCCTATATGTCTATGCACATATGCGAAAAGTATATTTTTATCCCGATTTATCCGTGCAGAATTTTTTTGGTAAATCCCCGGATCCTACCGTATCCCTATACGGAATTCACAGGGACACCACACGTAGGGAGTCCACATTAAAGTTCAAATGGATTCCGCCGTTTTTTCCCTATTGACGTCGTTTGAGGATTTTTTTTAAATTTTCAACCAGAATTTGTCGAATTTACAAAAAGAAAATATACTTTCGTGATTCTGTGCACAAATTTGTTGGGAAATTCCAACATGCATCCACATCTTGATTGGGAACCAATTGGATTCTGCTCTGTTTCTCGATGAGAATTCTTATCACGTTCGAATCGAAAATACGTGAAAAGTCACGAGAGAAAAAAAATTCGGCGTATAGAAACACAATCTGCACTCTTCGTGAGCGTGTACTTGTGTGTTTTTATGTCAAAGTGCACTAAAATCAAAAAGAAACGAATAATCAATAATTACAGTGGATTTCCAGTGATGCCATTTAAATTGATTTTTAAGGTAGTAGTCTCGCCAAGGCGTTTTTCTATAGATTTTGTTTTTTTATTTTTTATTTTGAGGACTCATTCAGCACACTATTAAATGATTAACTGCAAAATGTCAAAAAGGTTCACCGTACCGTTTCCGAGATATTGGCAATCAAAGATTTCACGGTTTTACACGTGTTCTTATGGGGAGCAGCATTCGAAGCTTTCATCGATTGAGCGGAGAATAAACTTTTCAATGTGACTGTGACGAGACTACTACTTTAAGATATACTTTGTTAAGATATATATTTTGTTACGAAAATTGAAGGTACAGAATACAATGGGATCCATCGGATTCTGTCCGATAATATGAGAATCCTCTAGAGTTCAAATTGGATTTGTACATTTCAATGGGAAATCCCGATGATAATCCAATGTACGAGAGTGACGTTTTAGCATAGGCATTCAATGCGGTGATCCATTGGATCCTTATCAGGAAGTAGGGACAAGTATGGGAATCCAATTGGATCCCTACAGCAATTTCTGCACGGATATATGATGTTCGCTTTTCACACGTTGTGCTTTTTTCAGACCGGTCTTTACATATTCCTCACAACGAAAGTCAATTTTGGGTACAGAGTGGTCCTTGAAACGGCTTTAACATAAAAGAGCTCACTTTTCTCCGAAGGCGATCTTAAAGACATTGGGGTTCGACGTTTTGCGTAT
>OZ010716.1:13795966-13803466 GCA_963932345.1 Ophion ventricosus | reverse complement strand
AATATATTGAACGTTCTTGATTTTCAATCGTGGATGATTTCTGTGACTCGCGATGGCAATCACGAGGGAACCGGAAGTTGCAACCTCATTGATAGAAAGTTGTCGTTAAATCAATAGTTATTTAGGTTACAGTCGTCTAACGCGTATATATATATATATATATATATATATATATATTGCGGTAATGCTCTTTCTGTCTATCGAATATTAATTTATCAGGGGAAAAAAAAACCGCGTGACCTGCATGTCTCGGGTGTTTCGTTCCTCATCGGGTTATTTTGGGCACATCGTTGATTTTGCATGTTTCCGGTTCGTATATCGGCATCGCCTACACAAATTTTTTTTTTCGCCCGGCTCATCGCTCAAGAACGTCACGAATAAAACATTATCGCGCGGTCGAGTCTGTTTGATTGCTCGAAAAATTGGGAATTAAGCACCTACACGTGGCACGGGAAAAAAAAGACATTGATCTGAGGCAAAAAAAAAGAAATGAAAGAAAGTTTCGCGCTCTACGGATCCTTAATGACGTAGAAGTAATTGGCAATAATCGTCCGTAAGTAATTCTTGAAAAAAATATATATATATATGTTTTTTCTCAAGTATTGCGTTCTTTATCACGAGTTATCGCCTCACCGAGGGTAATTACGCGTCGCATACAATTAAGCGCACGAGCACGTGTAGCCTTAGAGGGATTTGTTCTACTATATATCTCAGGTGCGCGTATACGCACACGAGTATGTATAGATACGCGGATCATCGAACGGCTGTATTGCAAAATGTGTACGAAAAGAAAAAAAATGTAGAAACACGCTCGTGTGTCTATAGAAATCGCACTATCGCGCAAATGAAGGCATATACGTTTAGTTGTTTCGTTATCTCTCGTCGTCGCTCTTCTCGAAAGTACGAATCGAGCATGTGTTCGTAAATTATTTATAGTTTCGTATGAAAAACAATACGCGCGATTTCGACGGTACTAGGGGGGGTCCGGTCGGACAAAGTTCTCACATATTTGTGAAACAAGCGAAAAATATGATATCTTCGTGGAAGCTGATAGGAACGTTCAGAAGAAAAAAAACGTCTCGGGTGTGTTCCCTTCGTTCGGGTACATTTCCACAATCGTGGATATATATATATATATATATTTATGGCGGCAAAGATGATAAAACTCGCGTAACGTTTCGTCTGCCCGAAGATTTCGTAAGACGAAGCGGTGAAAATTTACGCAGTGATAAACACTTATAAACAGTTACCGCAGGAATCACGAGAATAAATTTTCATTCGCAATAACCATGCCTGGCATAGCGCAACAACAAAATTCTACGTTCGTCCCAAAAAAAAAAAAAAACCGAAAAAATCAATTTTTTCGGAATTTTTTCTGTTCTTTAACTTACGATTCGGCGACCTCGACCAACTCGAAAATTCGTCTCTGTTTTTCCGCCCTCGCGCACGCGTTATTCATCAGCGCGCGCGTTGTTTCCTTGAGGTTTCTATTTTTACGAAACGATAATAATAAATGACGACGTCTCCAGGAGATCCAAGAACGACGCGCGATTTCAATGATCGTGTAAACATTCTAATCACTTTTTATGCCTCCTCTTCTCCCTCTCGATCTCTATTCCTCGCGCTCGATTATACGGAAAAAAAAAAGGAAAAAGAAAAAAATGTCGAAAATTGATAAGAACGAGACCACTGCAGTGTTTGATCTTCGTTATATCTACGCATAATCAATTCCACGTGCGACCTTGAACGACACTATTTAATATCAGAGCAAAAATATGTATTTACTTCGTATGTATAATCGCGTTTATTGTAACTGGCACGTTTTTCTATCGTGTTATGCCGTGCTTGTGTATACAGCGTATTATTAATATACTTGAGGCGTCCTCCCGACGATTAGAAAGTCTATATACAAGCGTATGCTTCATGTTTCTCGACAATATTGTGATCGCCCCCCCCCCCACCCCCCTACCCCACCATCGCACACATTATTTTCCCACATGGGGTAGACACGTATCGTATAGCGGCGACGTTCAGCGATATCACAGCGCCAAAATGATTAGTGTATTTGTCATTTTATTTTGAATTTACACGAAACACGATTGCATCAGCAAATTATCCTCAACTGATACGAGAAACGAGCAATCGTGAAGACCGACACGAGGAGTAAAAAAATTCCACCACGAAGTATGATTGCGACTTGTGCGGAAAATTATTAGGGCAGCCTTAATAAAATTTGGGACAAAACTAAAGGAGGCTTGCGTATCGAGATTAATTGAAAAGCAAGTTGGTTGTAATTAGCGCGTATTGATGATATTGGAAAGAAAATTGTTACATAAAATATTTATTAAATTTGGCGTAAAAAGTAAACTGATGATCATCTTAATCGATAAAGATAAAAGAGTCTCGTGACTGACGACTGGCTGACTGAATGACTGATATATAAACGACGCACATCAATTTGGAGGATATGTTCATTAGAGAGTGTAGATGTGGACTTGGAAGGAATTTTACGAAAATCAACTCCCAAGGGGATGAAATGGGGTGAAAAGTTTCTATAGAAAATTGTATTCCTTGGGTCTATCAACTTAAAACTTGGTATAAATATTTTCCAAAACAAATAATAAAACGCATATTTTAGGATTTTTTTAAACAAACCCTAATTAGGGGTGTAATCAGGTGTTAAAGTTAGTATGGGAACATTGAATTTCCTGCTTTTATCTCAAGGAAATTCGGAAGATATGTTCTTTAAAGGGCGTAGAGGTGCACTAACAAGAAACATCACTTAAATGTCCGCGTTCGATTTTGTTGAAACTCATATATTTGATAAAGCATTGGAAAGTATTTGATACGTATTTTTTTTATCGGCGAAAAAACGGTTTAAAGGAGGAAAACCATCCCTCAAAGAAATGCCTGTCGAAGGGTGAATGTTGCAATTTCAAACCCAAGCAGTTCACCGATCTGAATGAAAGAAAAAACCAAAATTCTTTTGATGTGAAGTGATGAAAAAAGCCCTGTAGATGTATTGGAAAAAAAATTATGGGGTGGAAAACTTCTCCATTTGCCTTTTTCACACCTCACACTTAGGAGGGCTGCATAAAAATGAATGAAACAGATATCATTTTGAAGGGGCAACAGAATTCAAGTTTACGTGTTATTGCGTTTTTGCCGGACCGCAAAATTAAGGGTGCTAAACTGCTTTTTACATAAATTTATTTATCACAGTCGCGTTTTCTGTGTTAAAAATTTGTCCACTTATTCAAAATATTCCTATGAACTGTATTTTAATATTTTATCACATTCCGAAATTATTACGTCTTAAGGGTAAACTACCCCCACTGAGTTTCTTTCCATTCGCAGTGTAAAGGGTGGTTTTCTCCCTTAATACTGTTTTGCCGGCAACATAAGTTTCAACAAAATCGATGGCGAATACTTGAGTGATGTTCCTTGTAAGTAAGCTTCTCGCATGGTCAACTATATGTGGGCTGTCCGAGAGTATCGAGTGCTCAAAACTTGAATGTGTTTGCCGAAGATTATAAATCATACAATCTTGTCTACAGAACTATATTCCAAAGCCATATAGTTCTATAGACAACAATAACATTGTATGATTAACTCGCAATTATGAATTTTCGAAACATGTTGATTGGATGACACGAAAAATACTAAATTTGGGTAACCGCTACTAGACTGTTGATTTCAAACTGACACTTAATCGAGAATAGAACAAATCATGCATCCGGAAAATGAATAACTCGCCGAAAGGATAATAATCACGACGTTTACGTCATTTTTTTTTCTCTTATTGTTTCGTTATCGCGTTTACGAAAAGGCGAACGCACAGGTGCAGTCTTGAACATATCAATCGGATCGCGCTCCCGTTGTCGTCGCGATATAAGCGGTTTAATTTCCGTGTCCGGAGGATAATGATTGCGGAAATACCGTGACCGCGAGACTTGAGCATCACACCCGGTAGGGTGAGAAAGTCAAGGTGTACAAACGTATAAGAGCGATTAAGTGTGTGTGTACACGCATGCATATCAAATGGACATTTCACCCTGTTCTTCCACCACGAGGATATCCGTGCTACGGTTACCCTCGAGGTTTACTGTTCTCCCTTTCGTACACATACTCTCATATGCGAGCACAAAAGTATTCAACTGCATTTATGAATTCCCATTATCCACACTGACCACCCAATCTTGCCCCTTTCCACGCTCAAGCGCGGGCAATTATTATTTCGTAACG
Source organism: Ophion ventricosus (assembly GCA_963932345.1). Taxonomy (NCBI): domain Eukaryota; kingdom Metazoa; phylum Arthropoda; class Insecta; order Hymenoptera; family Ichneumonidae; genus Ophion; species Ophion ventricosus. The sequence goes on along the minus strand of OZ010716.1, from coordinate 13,799,221 downwards.
CTACCTGGGCAAACAGGAACATCAAAGGGACGAGAGAGAGGGGGGGGGGGGGGGGGTAACGAAAAGCTTGAGAGGTCTATAGTTAATAAAGGCTTTGATATGCAGGTCAGATAGGAGAAAGAAGGTTCGGGGTGTGCGGACACGGTCGATCCGGAAATGCCTCGGCAATAAAAGTCAAACTGATCGTCGAGCTCTAACATTTTGCTTGTTGAACGCGCAATGTGGCCAGTTCCGCTCGTGGCACTCCCTAATCCCCATTATTTTATACCGTATACACACATACACGCAGACATACAACTCGAATTATTTGTCAGGTGTATTCCCCGTGTTTGCGCACTGAGACAAATAATTGGCAGTCAAAATTGTTTTAAATGGTAACAATAGTACATTATGACACGAGGACCAAAAAACCTTTTTTTTAACGAGTGCTGCACGAAATTTGATTTTACGAGGTGTGGAAATGGGGGTTTTACGTACGCGTGCATAAAACGGATATTATCGTACCGAGTGGAATAAAGAAGTAATAATGAATCTCATGTTGGAAAATACGGAATACGCGACTATTTCGTTCAATCGTATTTATGATTTACTGATTCTTACGAAAATAAATAAAAATAATGATTATAATCACAGTTATAGTTATGACAATAGCAACAAGCGATAAACGTGCAATAATCCAAATTCTTGTCACCCGAGATGCGTCATTACTTGCTCGCTTGGAAATGACGATAAAAGTTGTTTTTTTTCTTCATCTTCTACAGTTTCGTTAAATGCACGAGGCGTTGCAAGAACTTCGAACCTTTTTTTTCCGTTTATAGCCTCGAACCTCCCAATCTTTTTTCACGCGTCTCTACTCAGGAATTGTCCAGAAAGAGAGAGGGAGAGAGAGAGAGAGAGAGGGGGGGGAGGGGGCAGAAAGGGAGAATGGAATTTGCAGCAGGTTAGCAGGTGCATCGGGGTCACAGGTGCATCGAGCATAGTCTCTATACATATAAGGGTGCAATATTGTTCGACAGCCGTGTGGACTGAAAAGCGTAGTCATGCTCGCTCACTAGATTATATATATATTGGTGAGTATTTCCCGTGAGCATATTTCGAGTTCTTTCATGCCCCTCCTCGCTGCGGTAAGGTGAAACTGCAAGATCCTTCGACCGATATATCTAACGGGAAAAGTGTACGAGGGCCAGAATAAGGGACGGAATATACACGAAGGGTCGTAAGATCGTGAAGCACAATGGGGTATCGCTTACACCGGAACCTTTAGGTCTGAGTTAATTCCAACTTTACGATCTTTTGGCTTTGTATTCATCAAGAATATACAGGCATATATATATATATATATATATATATATATATATATATATATATATATATATATATATATACATATATATACATATATATAGACACAATACATATATATATTTGAGGAGGCGGTCATTCTGAAGACGTTGGACTATGAGGAACGTCCTTTTGTCTCGATACTCAGCATTATGTAAACGCCAATGTCTTCAAAATCACCATACGATAAATGTTAGAACATTTGGATGTCCTTTGACCAGTCCTGCCTTAAAAATTAACGATTTATTTGACGATAAAAATTGTGGACCGTTCTCAAAACAAAGCTGCTTTAAGGTAGTAGTCTTGCCAAGGCGTTTTTCTAGAGATTGTTTTATTTTATTTTGAGGACTCATACAGGACACTGTTGAATGATTACCTGTAAAATTTCAAAAGGATTCGCCGTTTCGTTTTCGAGATATTGGCAATCAAAGATTTCATGGTTTTATACGTGTTCTTATAGGGAGCATTGGAAAATTTTACATTTCGCGCAATAACGTTGAAACTTTTCTACAGATTTTTTTTTTAATTCACAATTACAGAGTAACATATGACGAAGCGGGTAAAAAAAAATCATGAATTTTGACCGTCTAGTTTCAAAGATATAACGATTTAAATTAAGCAATGTCTAGCGACGCTAGCACCACGAAGCGACTGGAGCAGCAACGTGACATCGATACATCAAGTTCCAAATATTCTTGGTCTATATGTGTTTAGACATATGCATACGCTCCAGTGGTAATTTACGAAAGAGAGAAGGGAAGATCGTTTGTCCTATTGATTCCTGTTGAGTTGAAAGAGGTTTCGAATTTTACGGTTTTTTCTCATGTGTCTTAAAAAAAAAAATTCGTCCGAAAATATCGAGTGTATGGACATTTTTGGATTCCTCTTTCCGAGCTATTATTCTCCAGCTTTTCGACCCACTGCGTTTTACCATCGACGCTACTTATCAACGGCTTGATTGAGACGCGCGGAAGAACATCCCTCAGTCCCGATGACGCAATTCCCCGGAAGAATATTTATTCATAATTTCGTTTCTCGTAAGTGAGAACGGCAGATCGAATGATGCGCAACGACGACGTGACAATATTGTGACAAGTTGTTGCGCTACGAGCGCGGACGCGATTAAGTACATGTGTATGATAAATGACAAGAAGTGGCGAATTCGTGAACAACTGTTGGTGCGACGCCTTGTCGATGTAAACAGGAAACAATGCGTGTATATTCAAGCGCACGAAGAGTGTCGATGCATTCATGATGCGAATGCAAAGAGAGATGACAAATTTTGAGACCGCGACAGAGCGAGAGAGACAGAGAGAGAGAGAGAGAGAGTGAGATAGGTGCTTCGGGCTCATATGTGCAGTGATAAAAAGCATTGTCGTAACCAGCATGTTTTTATAGTGGAGGAGGGCAGGCGGGGCCGGCCTGACGAGAACTGATTTTGTTCACATTCATCTTTTTGTTTAAATAAAATTTACATAACACTCGATAATCATGGGGTTGAAGTTTGCATCGTTGGTATGCAACGATAATTCTTTGAAATTTCTCATTTTTGTTATTATCGAATATCATATTTTGTAGATTGAGGTTGCAAATTGCTGAATAACTTTCCTAAAAAGTGTTCTCGCCGTTTTTAAAGCTTAAATCTGCCAAAGGAGGTTTGGAAAATTCCGAAAAAAAACATGTTTCGTTGCATTCCAACCATGCAAACTTCAACATCATCGATAACCACCTGACACACATCAAATATAGCCACTATACTTTAGTGGCTATATTTGATGATGGAAAAGCCACTATACTTTAGTGGCTTTTCCGAAAAATGGCCTCCGATTTTTTTTTTCGCGATTTATCGCTTTTTTGTGGTGTAAATAATGATGTTATGTTGGGGGGAGACGGTTTTTTAGGTTCCAGATTTTT
>OZ010716.1:13735966-13790966 GCA_963932345.1 Ophion ventricosus | reverse complement strand
GTGGCCTTTTATTTTATTTCTCAAGTATAAGCATAGTTTTCAATCGATATTCAAATTAACCTCGAGTATTGCGATCTTTTGTAGGGCACTTTAGAACTATAAGAGGAGGGAAGAAAAAAAACAATAATGTCGTATTTACCTTTGATAAAGGCGGATAGTTCGCTGGTAGACTCCACCACGTGGGTGCTCATGGTCGCATGGGCGAGCATAAGTATCGATAGATGTGTTTATTGCTACGAAGCACGTGGATAACACGCACAAAAACCAAAGTAACCAATTCTCCTGGGCACTCGCGAACGAAAAAAAAAAATCCACTCGTTTTTACTCCAAAAGGAGAATTGAGGAAAATTGAAGTGAAAAAAAAAAACAACCAAAGATAAATCCAAACACAACGATAAATGCACCGGGATGAATTGTTGCTCGCGTCGTGCGGGGCACCAAGTTTTTTTTTTTTCGTATTATAATCCAGTCAGTTGATGCGCGTTGATCGGTCCATTGGTCGATAAATCGAAGACGCCAATAAAATCACGATTCCCGATATCACTCACGAAACTTCGCCGAGAATATCACGATAACGTTACAATTGTTGTGAAAAGTTTGTTGTTTTTTTTTTTTTTAACAAGCCGACGACTCTTTATAAAGAGCGCATGAGTGCTGCGTTTAGACTCGTGAATTTGTTGAACGGAGCGAACGTGGGAGTCTTGTTCCTCCTTCGCGTGCGTTCGGCAACGGACTGAGTGGCCGCGTGCAGGAACGCGCGGTTGCCTTTCGTCGTGCGAGTATCTCTCTCTCTCTCTCTCTTTTACTGACTGTCGATGAGTAGCGCGCCCGCGCGCATAGTGCGTGTGTACAGAGAGTGAGGGTGAGTCGAATGTTGGGACTCGATGGCTCCGAAATCTCGTCGTCTCACTCCCACCCACGTGCCATTTGGGAGGGGGAAAGGGAGGGTCGAGTTCCTCGCGTCCCTTTATTATCTCACTCGCACTTATTACTCCTACTACTCTTAGGGATCCTGTACCCGAGAGCTGAAGCCCCCCACCCCCCACCCCCACGCTCGGTTACATGCCACTCCACCCCTCCCTTTGGTCCCTTCCTCCCCTCTACTACTCGACCCTTATACGAAGTGCATCGCGGCTGGGCGTTTGTGGTGAGTTTGCACGTGTGCGTGTGCTACAAGCGGCCACTAGCCTGCGAAGGGATGTCCCGGGCTTTTGGCCCGAACGCTGCTGAGAGTCATATACAACAGCCAAGGTCCAAACGGGACCACCGCCGGTGGCGGGGGAGTAGGGCCGAATCCCTCTCACCATATCGCGGTGTAACCGAGCAGTAAAGAATCCATTTGGTAACATCGAATCACTCTTCTATATACTATGTCAATGGATGTCCAGTTACAAAATTTGGGAAATATGTGAAGTGCGATTTTCGAGACGAAGTTCCATTCGTTGGCGGCTTTTTATAATTTACTTTTTTTTTTCAATCGATAGGGATTCGATTTTTCAAAGCGGATGGAATAATTTTGTTTTTTATTGCCAACTGGCCTGTTGGAAATGGATTTTAGGGTCAAATTAAGGGGGTAGTTAGGATTGGTGTTATGAAAAATACGTTTTCGCTCAATTAAGGTATTAGTGGGTGGACAGTCGGGTAAAAAGTTCGTCCAACATCGGCGAATCGTGGATTTACAAGTCCGAATCATGTCGTACATGTTTAGCCTTACAAATAGCTAATTTAATAATAAATTAACACTTAGAAATGTTAATTATCCACTTTTAATAATAATTAAAGGCAAATTCAACGAAATTGGCGTGTGTTTGACTGAGGTTTTGTTAGTGACTGTAGGGGAAGTCCGGGCAGAGTGAACATCTTAAGCTTTCCGTGATAGAGATCACGGAAATAGAGAAAATTAAAACAATTATCTGTGATTAATCTTTATTTAATCGACTTTCGAAACGCGTTAACAATTTTTCCTTAATTCTAGTTCAATGAGTTGCTATAAATTAAATAACATAAAATGTCAAAGTATTCACTTTGCCCGAGGCCCCGGGTAAAGTGGATACGGCATAACGGCGAAGTGGATAACAACAAATAAATCTTTGGAAAAGTAAGTTACTAACAAAATAATCTGTACAAGGTAGCGTATGCTAACTCTTACTTTTTAGCTGTTCCTTTGATGGATTCTTCAGCATTACGTACATTTATTGCTGTTTGCATGACGTCTGCACTTCAAGAACTTTGCGTTGTCTTTTTTTTTGGATTTATTAACCATCTGAAACGAAATATGCAGATTATTAGGTATATATAATGAAATTCTTTACGATCACCCGGCAAAGTGAATACGGTATTCACTTTGCCCTATGCGCTCTGCCCTACGTGGTCACTCCTGATGTTATCCCGTTTCAAATAAAAACTGTTGCTTTGGGTGTCATTTTCTACACAGTGTATAAAGCTACATAAACATATATTGTAACCACCCAAAAACAAAGAACGACAAATAAATAACTTTCTTGTTATTAGCAAAATACTTACCTTGACGAATCAAAATTTGTCAAGCAAAAAGACAAATCGTCATCTCCTGGACGGCGCGTGATACGGTCACTTACCAAAGTATTTGCCACGTACTGGGGAACGATGGGCGAACGTTGCTATAGTAAAGTGGCGATCGGCAAACGCATAATTTGCGAATGGTGGCGAGTATTCACTTTGCCCGGGGTATTCCCTTTACCCGGACTTCCCCTACATCTGTATCAACTGTCCAACAAAAAAAAATTTCAAATTTTAAATTTAATTAATGTGTTCAGATCATCTTATTATTATTAATAATTATCCAAAAACTCAATATATATTGCGTTTTCCTATTATTGCTATTAATTCATCGTTAAAAAAGGCGATACTCTTCATTACTTTAATTCCTCGACAATTACTCAGTCGAATTATTTGATACTTAGCATAATCAATTGCTTCATCCCAAATCTTGATGATGAAACAAAGTCGGCGTCTTGAAACATAACTTGCACGCTTCGTGAACGTGTGTGGTGATATTATGTTGAAGTGCAGTAAAATAAATAACAAACGATAATTAAAGGGGATTTCCAGTGATGTGATTGAAATCAATATTTAAGATATAGTGTTTTACGGTATTACTGGATGGTTATTTAAAAATCGCCAAAATTCTTGAACATTTGAGGAATGATAGTTCTTGATAGATTTATACATTTTTATACATGTATACATTTATTTATAGATTTATACATTTAATACATGTATAAATTTATACATATATAAATCTTGATAGATGTATACATGAATTATTTCGCAATTTTTCACTAAATAATTTAGTAGTTATAAACATATGAATTTAATACGGTCGCTTATGGGAAAACAGCTTCTGCAGACGTTCATGGTTGCACAACAAATTGAATTAAATCGCCGTAAATTTTAATCAAGATTTAGGATCAAGCGATTAATTATGCTTAGTTTCAAATAAATCGACTGAGTAATTGTCGAAAAATTAATTAAAGTGATGAGGAGTATCGCCTTTTTTAACGATGAATTAATAGCAATCATTGGAAAACTCAATATATGTTAAGTTTTTTGATAATTATTGATAATAATAAGGTGATCTGAACGTATTAATTAAATTTAAAAATTGAGAAATTTTTTTGTTGAATAGTTGAAACAGATGTACAGTTACTGACAAAACTTCAGTCAAGCACGCGCCAATATCGTCAAACATGACTTCAACTATTATCAAAAGTGGAAAATTAACATTTCTAAGTGTTAATTTATGATTAAATTAGCTATTCGTAAGGCTAAAGATGTACGACATAATCTAGACTTGTAAATCCACGATTCGCTCATTTTCGACTAACTTTTTGCCCGATGGTCCATCCAGTAATACCTTAAGCGATTTATACTTCTTAAAGATAAGATCCACTCATTTTGTATATCTATATATTTTGTTTAGAAAATTGAACGTATAGAATGCAATGGGATCCATCAAGAATCGTATTGGATTCTGTTCGATAATGTGCGAATCCTTTAGGATTAAAATTGCATTCGTTCATTGGTCTCCAATGGGGAATCCCGATTAAAATCGAATGTATGAGCGTGACATTTCAGTGTAGGGATCCAATGCAACGATCCATTGAATGTCTATCAGGAAGTAGAGACTCCAATCAAATTGGATCGAATTGGATCCCTACAACAATTTCTGCACGGGCTGACACGAAGAAAATCGCATTTTCCAAACTGCTACTTTACGATTCGGATGAAATCCGGCACAGGGAATTTCTGCACAGATTTTTTTTCACATATCAAAGGATCGAGAAAAAAGTTTCCGTCATTCCCAAAATTCCCAAAAAAATGGTAGACATAATCATAGCATCACAGATCGGTGTCAAAGCTGGCCATACCTAGGAGATTTTCACTTGGGTTATACCATTAGAAGCAGTCGAACTGCCTGCAGGCCCATCCACGCCGGTGGGCAGCTGAGCTACCCATCTAAGCATTGGAACAGTCCAACGCTGCTTGACAATAAATTCATCAGTCAGGAAAATTGTACGTCTACCGATTCGCCCTTCTTTCTTATTCAATCGATTAATTCGCGGATCATTAGGGGTTCATTTTTTTTTCTTAGCATTATCCTCGTTAGCACGAGTGGTGGCTCGTTGTGGGCACAAGTATGAATAGAGGAGAGGATTTCTTCGCGTCACGGTTTACTCAGTAGGCTCGGAGGGCGAGACTGTATCAACTGTTGTTTCGGAGAGGAGAGAAGAAGAGGACGTAGTACGGTGGACCCATTGTTGGCAAAACCTGCGAGAGATCTGGCCAACTCGAGAACAAGAGAAAGAGAGAGAGAGAGCGAGAGGGACAGAGAGAGAGAGAGAGAGAGAGAGAGAGAGAGAGAGAGAGAGAGAGAGAGAGAGAGAGAGAGAGAGAGAGTGGGGGCGTCGGAGGCCGACAGAACGGCGCCAGCCGTCCCCGAGAGTTTGGTGGCTCTCGTAGCTCGTTCCCTCCACTGTTTTGCCCCTTATATCTCCTTTCTTTCTCACCCCCTCCCCCGCCCCTTCTCATTCTGTCGCTCTTTCAGTCTCCTCCGCACACACTCGTACTCTTAAACTCTTCTCTGTACGTTTCTCTCGCTCGATCTCGAATATCCAATTCTTCGTCTCCCTGCTGCTTTTTTTTTCTTTCTTTTACTCTCGGCTGCTGGATACTCTCTCGTATCGTTCTCTTCTCGCGCGCCCACCCACCGGAGCTCTCGGGGAGTTACGAGAGGCTGTTTCCCCCCTGCGGAATCGGCACAACAGCGCTGGACCGTTCTACGCACACACGAGCACTTGAATCCCACCGCGTCGCAAAGTTGACCGGGGAGACAACACATGTGACGAGATTGCTAGTTGTAAATTTTGACGTTACCCCTCGAACGGGGCCCACGTGGGTTCATCGTCCAATGTGCCGCAAGCCGATGCCTCGCGAAATTCGATTCTTTACCTGCTTTTTTTTTTATCTGAGTTTTGAAAAAAGGTATTCTGATTTTTACCTCCCAATTAGTTGGCTTTTACTGACGCTTCGAGCAATTTGACGCCATTTTTTAAGTCAGTAATTGTTGAATAGAGTTATCCGGGAGATTTCGAGCAACACGACTTAAAAGAAAGCAATTTTTAAACGAATTTCTCCGGGAGGAATATTTGTTTGGAAAATAAATATTTCGTTGAAGGATTTGTATAAGTGGGAAATTTGTAAAATATGTTTTTTTTAATTGCGTAGCTGCAAAGTTCATTTAACTTTAATCTGCAACGAGGATTTTGTAGAAATTTTAAAAATTTGTCGACTTACGAGGATTTTTGTGAAGGGTCAGGACTCTAATGCGGTACAGCGAAACGCAACGATTTTACATTTTTAGTACACAGTACTACACTTTTTTCTTCGCGTTCTTATCAAAACTATTTTTCATGAAACGGCGTAAGTTGTATCTCAAAATTTATTCGTTCAATTCATTTCGAATTCGGACAGAGTAGAGTTTACAACATTTCCTATCGTATAACCAGACGATGTTTTGATGCCTTTAATAATTTAATAACAAATGATTCAAGTTTTTTTGTTCTAGTCGAAAATCGAACTTTTTGTTTTGCAGCTTGGTTCTTTTGAAATAAAAAAAAAAAATCATAAAGGTATCCGGTCATACGAAAGTATTATTATTATAGGGTAATTGCGGGGGAGTTAGCCATAAGGGAGAGATGGCCAATAGAAATATTTCATAGAACCAATCACTATTTGGCGAAAAATAATGAAAAAGTCAGTAAAATTCGTTTTAATTGTTTTGTCTACTGCTAAATTTTTTCAAATGGTTCGTGTTTTACCTTTTGGTGATATTATTTGCCAAAAATCATGGTTATTTTTATATTTCTTGAATATTTCACGAGCAGTGCTTTGTTATAATCGCAAGATTTCACAAGTATTGTTTTTAATTGTTTACATTTAAGATGTGGCCGTCTCTCCCGGAAGATTAGGAGAGTTGGCCACCTACAGTCGGGGTATGATGGCCATATTTGTGATATATTCTAATAATTTTTTTTCTCTATATTTGTTTTAAATTCTCAATAAGTACAAGAGAAAAGCAATTGCTCTGCGAGGGAACTGGACTGAAGAATCGTTAAAAGCATTAGTGCTAGGAAAAATGATGAATTATCGGTTCGTATGAAAATTTATCTGAATTCGATGACATGTGTTCTAGATGTAGCCAGAATAAAAACCTATCAAGATCGATAGGTCAAACCAAAGAGAAAACCAAGAGTATAACTGCGTATTGGCTACCTATCCTTTACTTCTATGGCCATCACACCCGAATACTATGGGAGAGATGGCCAATCGTGTTTTTTTTAAATACTAATTTTAAGGTTAATCACACAAGAATTAGTTTTATTTTTGTAAATTATCTTAAAGTTAAATGTTAAAAGTTTAATTACAAATAGAGCTAAGTAAAGAAACGTCTGTACTTTTATCTTGACGGGTCCTTAAAAAAACTGTCGCTAACTACCCCGGACTTACTCTACTAAAAGTACATTTTTTAATATTTATTTCAGTATTAATATTTTCCAGTCTAGTTTCCAGAGCCATCTGTACTAATTGACCGTACAGCAGATTCAGCACTTTTTAAAAATAATAATAACTTCATAGTATATCAATATTTTTCAATAAAAAAAACCATAACATTGGCAAGACTACGTGTTAATCGTATGTAGAATCCCAACCTCGTCATCCCATTACTCTCATCGGAATAAAATATTGAAAATCGATCTCTTTTTAAGGCCCAAGCTTATCCATCGTCGTTGATTCGTGAAGGATACGATGATACAGGTTTCCAAATGTATCATTAAAAAATTCGTTTTTTTTAATCTTCTTTCTTATGGGTTTTTGTAACGCCTGCCTCGATAGAACGATTTTCGAATAAAGTTGCGAGCGTCCGTACGACTTCTCAAGGAATGCTTACCGCACTGCAGTGCAAGAAGAGCACCTCAATGACTCACTTTACCGCACTAGTATCGGAAAAAAATGTCTTTGTTCACGCATCACAATTTTTTGCTTCGGAATTTTTTAATGACATACCAAATTTCAACGTAGCGACGGTTACGCGAGGTAAAACCTCGATTCTTTACAACTGTCATCCAAGCTAATTTATCCGAGAAGGATAATCGATAAAGAAAATAAATCTCCGCGCGACCATCGGCACAGCTAGACCTCACCGAGGCAGCTGGATTTGCCACAGAAAAACATTACGTTTAATATCAATATAAATATTCAAATCTCCTATTTTATTTCGACGATGAGTAAATATAACTCCCAATAAATATATCGCGGAATACTATTTTTCATTTGAATTGCATGGCAAGTAATTTTTTCAATCTCGAATCGAACTTTCGAGGCAAGCGTTACCAAAAAAAGCAGGTGACAAGTTCGGAAACAAACGAATTATTTTAATCAACGGATAACACCACTGTAGAATCTTCGAAAAAGTGATTTTTTTATTGCCTTAAGAGATGCTTTGAACCATCTAAAATAAGGGAAAAAGTTTGGTACCTATAAAAAAAAGGGCCGCACACGCGTTAGCCACTGCCCAATGGCAGTGGCTGGCAACAAGACTCGTTGAATTTTTTTTTTTACCATTTATTTGTAGCCTTAGCCTTGTTCTAACAAAAGTTACAATGATTGAGTAAATCGTTGCTAGGGAAGCTACACGCAAACAGCAACATAAGTTGCAATGCTCCTGTTTGGAGCTCAGCTCCAAAAGCCCACTCAAGTGGCAAAAAAGTATTAACTGTAGCAATTGATATTGCTATGTGCAATATTAACGACGGTTTGACTAATATCCTACGAATTATGAAAGTCTTGGAGATGGATATTGGCCTCCAAGCTTACAATTTTTGTCTTAAAACTGATGCTAGACGGATAAACCACGCTGAGCTGTCTTTGACAGATGCGGCAAAAGAAGCACGCACCAGCATAAAATTAACCGGGAAAAAAAATGAGGATAAATATTTGAACAGAGCAGGGCAGCTTTATGGTCCTGTGATAGCTGACCAATGGTATACAATTTTAAACAGTTAAATTTTTCACTCTTTCACCTCTCTAACACATCTCAAAACTTTAAACGCGTTTTTTTTCGGAACACAATTTTTCAAAATGGCACGCAGCATAACTGAAAAATTTTCATCCTATGCATTCCAAATTTTGAGCACATGTGTAAAATAACATTTCGAAGAGAAATACGTACGGGATTTTCCATGAGTTTGTTTGGGTTTGTTTGGCCGTTTTTCTGTCGAAAATTTAATTTTTACCTTAAATGCTTGCCAATTACACAAAAATTAATATTTTCAAAATCCCCTACGTATTTCTCTAGCTATACTCATGTAAATGAATAGAATTTTTTTTATTTTTTTGTACATTCAAATTTACATCAGTTATACCGCGTGCCGCAGAGCGTCTCAGATTCAACATGCCTCGCGAAAATGGCTCCAGCGTCACCATTTTGTATAATTTTTTAATATAAATTTGTTTTCGTTCACTTAAAGATATGTCTAATAACAACCTTGAATACTATTATCATCTCCCCTGTCCTTCCACCCAAAAAAAAAAGTCGCGAAAAATTGCTTAATTTTAGACGTTTACAGTGGTGTTACCCCTTAAAGTTACCGCAGTTGCCTCAGCTGCTGTATTCGCACTTGTACTCGTGATAAAACCCCAGAATTCGTTGTTTTCCCGCACGTCTCGCACAAGATGATATTCGATTAGACTATTGGGGGGGGGGGGGGGGGGGGGGGGTTCATTTTTACAGGCCGATTTCGTTCTGGCTGCTAAGCGGGATACCGAACGATTTTCGTATACATCATTTGTAAATATGACTCTCTTCGAATGCTAATGATCGTAAAGCTGGAAATTCTCCTTCAAAAGTTGAGAAATTAAGATATTTCTGTGTCAGTCTAGAGTCATTTGGTCGTAAAGAATTTTAAACTTTTCATTTTACATCTTCAATATCTCAATAAAAGCCACACGTGACAAATGAATAATCGTAAAGATTCGAGGCTTTCTATAAGACTATATATTTACAAAAATAGTCAATAAATTACATTGAAATTTCATGAGCATATAGTACGGAATCTCTGCGGGAAAAAAAAAATTGAAGTTTACGACTTACTTGATTTTTTAAAAATAACTCCGATACGTCTTTAAGGCTGTTAGGCGAAAAGGTGAACCGGTGAATGGCTTGAGCGTAAAGCATACGAGAATAACATTAAAGTGTGAGTACGAATAAACAAATAAAAATGAAATAGCACAAGAGCGAGAGAGAAGAACGCGGGGGAGGAAGGGCAAGAGAGAGAGGGAGAGAGAGAGAGAAAGAAGAAAAAAAAACGTCTTAACTTTATGGGACCGATGTGACTTGCACGGGGACGTCGGAGACGACGCCTCTGGTGCTTCTACGGTCCCGGGATGCCCATTTACTCAACGCCCTGTACGATCTGGCTTTCTCACTCTCTCTCTCTCTGCCTCTCTTTTGCTCTGCATCTTCTTTTACCTCGCCAAGATCTCTCAAGGATCTCGAAGAACTCGCTTGCCCTCGAAATTCTTTCTCCTTTCTCCCTGCCCTTCTCTCTCTCTCTCTCGCTCTCTCTCTCTGTCTCCCGCCCTTTTTATTTTCTTTTTCATCACAGCATCTTCTCGGTTCTTTTACCGGCCTTCTGTTTCTCCTCTGGCATCGCTCTTGTACAAGAGTTGTATGGGGAACTTTGTTTCGCCCCTTGATTTTCTCGCTCATTTCTTTTAGTCATGTCGGTGCCATGATCGCGTATTGCGTGTTATTTTTTCCTTTCGAGAGCCTTACTCTCCCTCTTTCTCCTTGCATGCATATATATACATATATATATATGTGTGTGTGTACCCTCCCAAGAGTGTACTCGGTGGTGTCCATCGTTCTGGAGTGAGTCCCAGAATTATGTTGAGAGTTGTGGGTATTCGGTCACTACTTGTCGAATATCTTGCCAACTATATATATATATACAGGGTGTCACATGAACCGACAACATTTTTTGGGGGATTAGGGGGGTCATTTGCTAACTTTTTCACCCTTAGACCCTATGTCCTAAATGTCACGGTAATTGAGATATGATTTTTATCTCGTTTTTAAAAATTATCCGAAATTTCGCCTTTAAATCGTCATAACTTTTTTATTTGTGGCTGTAATGGCACTAAATAATTTTTGTTGTACACTGCAATGTATGTTTATTATTAATAAATCATTATTTCATACAATTGGTTTCAAGAAAATGACTCATGAGCTTCCAAAGTCTTAAAGAATGTATAAATGTATGAAAAATGTCAACTTGTACATTTATTATAAAAAAAAACTAAAAGCTATTTTGAACTTAGCTTTGTTTTAAAAAGTTCTCTAGTTTATACCTTTTCCAACGGTATGCTACATGTAATAGAAATCATTCATTATGTGGTCAAAATAAGAGATACTGCTTTGCCAGGGTCAAGGTTAAGGGGTTACGTGGGTTTCGAAGCCAAAAAAGCATATTTTATCTATTTTTAAAAATATAATATATAAATTATTTTATTCAAAATGTTAAGTACATAAAAGAGCAACATTTCAACAATATTTAAAATAAATCTCATCCAAAAATTTGGGAAATTCAGCCGGTGGGACCTGGTTTCCGGAGACCGCTAAAAAAAGTGTCCTCGTGGTGGCCAGGATAACTCATGATAGCTTTATCTGAAATTAAAAAACCATATCTTTTTTGTTAGTAGATAAGTATAGCTCGTGATTGAGCGAAGGATTTTTTAAAAAATTGAAATTTGAATTTTTGGCAGAGTTGTATGCAAAATAGTTCAATTTTTGGTACAATTTACACTACGTATAGCCTTGTAAAATTAGTTGTAATCAAAGAAAAAAACCTTCGTTCAATCACTAGTCAATGCCATTTTGAAGAAGTGTGCAAAATTTCAATAAGATCGGTGCATTTGTCTTTGAGAAATCGTGTCCACCGACTTCAAAAATAGTCTTTCCCAACGGGGGGAATTCCCAAAGGTTTTCTCTTCTAGACTTTTACTCCGATTGACTTAAAACTTTGGGTGAATATTCTAGACATATTGTACTATTAGATAATAAAGTTAAAAAATGGATTTTTTTAAATTTTCAAACCCACGTAACCCCGTAAGAAAATACTTTTTATGTTTCCGATGTTTTTTAAAAGTAAACTTCAGTGATAAATTGCGCTCGAATTAACCTTCTTTGCTCGTATGCATGCAACAAAAGTTATTTCTTGTTATTACAACCACAAACAAAAAACTTATGACGATTTAAAGGCGAAATTTCGGGTAATTAAAAAAAAACGAAAAAAAATCATATCTCAATTACCGTGACACTTAGGACATAGAGTCTAAGGCTGCAAAAACTAGCAAATGACCCCCCTAATCCCCCAAAAAAATGTGTCGGTCCATCTGCCAAGCATCCATTGGTGGGACATTTAAAGTGTTACAGAGAAATAGCACTCAAATTATTGGTGATATTTAAAAAAAGCTTCAGATGAAAGTTGTATTGTTCGAAAAGAACGTCATACGGGACCATTGCATTTTTTTTCGATGGAGGCGGCAAAGCTACGTCAAGGTCAACTCCACTTTTTAAAATCGAACCATGTATTTTTTTTCATAACCTCACTATCTCTTATCATGATCTCATCAATCACTCATCTGACGTTGAGACGAGTTCAGTGACCTACGATACAAGGTCATCACCGAACAATATAGTATCGAAATAAATGAATACAATTTACTTGAACGAGTAAATATGCCTATGTAAAAGAAAGAATACGTCGAACATGTTGTCCAAATTACACCACAAATGTTGCCTGAAGTTAGTCGATCGTTTCATAAGAGAATAAACAAGTGCTCACCAGTCGAGGGTCATCATTTCGAGCATCTTCTTTAGGTTGACCCAAACCAACATTTGTAAATCGTTTAAAAGTTATTGTTCCGATTTGATTCGATTTTTCGAACATTTTTATACTTTGCTCGACTGAAATGACTTTGTATTGCATGTCACGGAACACGTCTCTAGATTGAGTTTGAGGTTGGAAATTAGAAGGTTAAGTGGGTTTGTAAATTTCAGAAAATCCTTTTTTTAAAGTTTATTATCTAATAGTACAATATGTCTAGAATATTCCCCCAAAGTTTTAAGTCAATACGAGTAAAAGTCTAGGACAGAGAGCCTTTGGGAATTCCCCCCGTTGAAAAAGACCGGCCGGGAGCGACGCAGGTACACGCATTTTTCTCAAAACACTATTTTTGAAGTCGATGGACACGATTTCTCAAAAACTAATGCACCGATCTTATTGAAATTTTGCACACTTCTTCAAAATAGCATTGACTAGTGATTGAACGAAGGTTTTTTTTCGATTACAACAAGTTTTACAAGGCTATACGTAATGTAAATTGTACCGAAAAATGAACTATTTTGCATACAACTCTGCAAAAAATTCAAATTTAAATTTTTTAAAAATCTTTCGTTCAATCACGAGCTATACTTATCTACTAACAGAAAAAATTTGGTTTTTTAATTTCAGATAAAGCTATCATGAGTTATCCTGACCACCACGAGGACACTTTTTTTGAGGGGTCTTTTTGAGGGGAAATTTTAAAAAAAATATTGTTGAAATGTTGCCCTTTTATGTGCTTAACATTTTGAATAAAATAATTTATATGTTATATTTTTTAAAAAGTAGAGAAATATGCTTTTTTTGGCTTCGAAACCCACGTAACCCCTTCATATTGTAAGTTATATTCTCGAAGCAGGCTTTGAAAATTATCCTCATTTCGATCGGAAAACAAGACTTTATTTATTATTAGTATCGCAGCAACAATATGTGTTTGTTGAATCTCAATAAAAGCTCAATTATATAGCTTAATTTTTCTCGTCTTATAACAAAATTACAAGTAAACAAAAATTAACATTTTAAGGAAATTTTACTTACTCTTTTTTCACTTTACTGAAAGGAAACACTTTTTGCCGTCTTTGGCTAGACAAATTTATTTAATGCATTTTGAGCCGACAAAAATACGAACGCTAAGCGGCGCTAGCGTTTGGGCACGGAGCCAATACTGTAGTTCTCCGAATTTTCGCGTAGGGGAACTTCGTTTTTCCGATTTTATTACTCGCTACGTGTGTTTGACTTACACACGTGCATGGCTGATGCGTGTCTTTCAGAATCTGCGTAATATATATATATATACACGGGTGTGTGTGCGTATGTAATGCAGTAGGACATGTACCGGGTGAAGCCCTGCTGACCGGCCTCTCCATTCCATTGTCTCATGCGTTTATGACCAGATGAAAAAGTGTAGGGAACGCCCTGCAGTAAACCCGGAAAAGGTATCCCGTCGCTTTCTCAAGTACATCTCACAGTCAATTGTTGGAAATGTGTCCACCATGAGTTGCAATTCTCGTTTGCGACCAAACATTCAACGTTAAATGCTGGTGTATGTGTGTGCGCTGTAACGAAGACAGAAGCCAAGTCTAAGGCAGCCTAAAAGTGTGGTAACCACGTGCAAGTCCTAAATTTTCGGACTATCGTACCGCTCGACCAAAATATGGGAAACCTATCTATGGAATACTGTATTATGTGTTTTTTTTTATGTATAATTGCAGGCCCTGGTCAAGGAGTACTTGGTCAGCACATGGCATGTTGGTATTTCAATTATAGACATTTGCCCTTGTTGACCGTTCGAATGGTATGCAATAAAAAAATAAAATCTGGGACGAAAAAATCCCAGGCGGAAAAGGTTTTTTTTCTCGAAAATACGAGAAAAAAAAATTCCTCTAATCGCACTGAGTTTGCTAATTGCGATGGCTTGAATATTGAAGAAATTGCAGATCGAAGGAACCAGAGATCAGTGAAGGAATTCAGGTTGAAAAATAAATGTAACTTTTAATCAAGCGCCATCTTGGGATTTTTTTGTTCTTAAATCCTTCGATGCGAAGGACTTTATACATTAAATGTTAAGAATCTTTTCGAAATTTTTGTTTCAGATCAACCGACTGCATGCAATCACGGAGACGGCAGACAAGGCCAGCGAGGGACATGTTTTACGCTGGCCACAATAACAGCGCTGCAAGTCAATATATATTTAAACAAAATTTTGTCAATATACCTCAATATTTATACTTTGGAAAAAAAAACTTGGATGGGATCGCACAAATACGAGGGTCATTTGAAAGACCTCCAGTCTTTTTAAGAAAAACACATATTCCGAAGCAGAACAAAATTTATTTTTCGACGAAGTCTCCCTTCAACTCGATACATTTGGTCCAATGCTTCTCCCAATCTTTCAAACCGTCAGAAAAAAATTAATTGTCTAAACCCGAAAATACTGGTTTACAGTGTCTTCCACCGAGGCATTTGACTCATATTTTTTTCCCCGAGATGTTTTTCCAAATTGGGAATTAGAAAAAAGTCGCTTGGAGCTAGATCTGACGAATAGGGTGCGTGCGGAAGCAGTTCAAACTTCGATTCGTTCAATTTTGACATTGCGACCATACACGAATGAACTCGAATGACTTTTTTCTTGGCCAAATTTGGACGTTTTGTCCTTAATTGCGGCCTTCAATTCATCGAGCAATGCAGCGTAGTACTGTCTGTTGATTGTTTCACCCTTTGCAAGATAATCGATAAGAATTATTCCATGGCTATCCCAAAAAAACTGTCGCCATCACTTTGCCTGAAGAGTGAACGACCTTTGGCTTCTTCGGAGCTTCGACCCTTATCGTAATCCACTACATTGACTGTTGTTTAGTCTCAGGCGAATGGTGGTGTATCCTGAGTTCATCGACGGTTATCGTGTGCCGCAAAAATTTCGCCGGTTTTGTTTTTATACAGGCTAAGACACTCGTGTGCACTTTTGGTAGTTCGTTAACAAGCGCGTCAACACCCTCAACAATCAATCGACGATCTTCCATCACAGTTCGGTGCACTGAATTGCATTTCATCAGTTGTAGCGGTTTTCGGGCGCCTGGAATGTTCCTCATTTAAAATGCTCGTAAGACCACGTTTGTACTCGGCCACTCAATATTTGACCGTTGTAAATGAAGGAGAGACTTCACCGTATACAGAGTCTAACGCATCTTTTATTGCCTGAGTCATTTTTCCTTTCAAATGAAGGAAATTTATCACTGCGCGATACTCGCTTTACTCCATTGTTGACGAACAACGTCAGCTGGCAACTTTTGAAGAGCGCCATAGACAAAGTAATGATCTGTTCTGACAAAGGAATACCCTAATGTTTTTTCCAAGCAAACGATCAAGAGATGCCTCACATTTCTAATCAAGCTTTTTGTTCGTTAGAAAATAATGGAAATGAATTTTCCATGGTAGGGAGGGGTATGTTGAGCAAGTTTGGAATTATCGTCCTGTAATTCCTTAACACTCTGCCGTATAAAAATGAAACTTACTTTGGTCAATAGGAAATGTATTTAGGAAAAAAAAGTCTGTAGACGAAATTCCTGTTGTCCTTATTGTTTCACAGATAATCGCTCTCAAATGACTAACGCCTCATTTTCTCAACTTGAGCATTAGTATGAGGTAAGTTGGGCAAAGTAAGAATTGCTCAAAAAAAATCAGACGTATGCAACATGATTTGGTACAATGCAGTAATAAATGAACAGTTGCTTGTTAATTAGTTAGGTTTTTAAACATTAACATTAAGGGGTCACGTGGGTTTCAAAGCCAAAAAAGGATATTTTCTCCATTTTTTTAAATATAATATATTAATTATTTTATTTAAAATATTAAGTACATAAAAAAACAACATTTCAACATTATTTTCAAAAAAATTCATAAAAAAATTTGGGAAATTCAGCCGGTGAGACGTGGTTTCCGGGGACCCCTAAAAAAAAGTGTCCTCGTGGTGGTCAGGATAACTCATGATAGCTTTATCTGAAATTAAAAAACCAAATTATAGCTCGTGATTGAATGAAGGATTAAAAAAAAATTGAAATTTGAATTTTTGGCAGAGTTGTATGCAAAATAGTTCATTTTTTGGTACAATTTACACTACGTATAGCCTTGTAAAATCAGTTTTAATCGAAGAAAAAAACATCTTCGTTCAATCACTAATCAATGCTATTTTGAAGAAGTGTGCAAAATTTCAATAAGATCGGTGCATTAGTTTTTGAGAAATCGTGTCCACCGACTTCAAAAATAGTGTTTTGAGAAAAATGCGTATACCTGCGTCGCTCCCGGCCGGTCTTTCCCAACGGAGGGAATTCCCAAAGGCTCTCTCTCCTAGACTTTTACTCCGATTGACTTAAAACTTTGGGAGAATATTCTAGAGATATTTTACTATTATATAATAAAATAACAAAATGGATTTTTTGAAATTTTCAAATCTACGTAACCCTTTAATTGCAATGAACTTTGAAATATTTTTTCTCATACACTGGTAGAAAAAAATCTTTCAATCACGTTTGTTTTTTACTTTTACGTGCAAAAATAATGAAACGTCTCGTGCGACGCATGGCAACGGGCGATAGTGTGATGTGTTCCCCTCCCCCATACATCGTCTTTCCGGCATTTGATGCACCCGCGTGCGGTGCTTAGTTTTCCAGATATTTCGATTGCCATACTCGTGTTTTACCATACTCGTTTTTACCATACTCGTATTTACCATACTCGTGTTTTTTCCGTTCGCTCTTCGGGCGTTTCTCTGGTCAATCGGAATCGTCAATGTCAGACCTTGAGGATCGAGAATCCCTTGTCGAACGAGGGGTGAGAAAGAGAGCCTGACCGAATTACGGATGGAGTCAAGTACCGCAACAGTTGGCAAAGCTGGAAAATGTCCTCCATCCGTTTACTCGGTGATAGGTGATCCCGTCAATTCTACTTCCAGTACAACGCGCGCTTCGGTTTACAAACTATCAGCGCGTTCTCATCGAGGACGAGCCGCAAGGACGATCGAGTTTGCTACAGGCCAAGAACGATTTTCCCTTGATCCACATCGATTCGTCGATTCCCCTTTCTTCGCCACCAGCTACGACGACGATGAGTTTAAGGATGTACACGCCATACAGCCCTGTGCAAAAAGAGTAATGTTAACAAGTAATAATGGAATAAAGACAGTGCTGGATCTCTGATCGAAAAATAGACATTATGAAAGACGTCAGCTCAACGGCCGAATAAATATCCCCTCACTTTCTTTACCGCTCCGTCTCTCCTCAATGGTCGTTTCTTCCCATGACAATTACCACGTCGTGCCGACGAAAAAAAAAAACGCTTGCCGCTGCAATTTTCTCTCGATCAGACGATAAAAACGATTTTTTTAAAATGCTGACTCTTTTTTTCTTCAACACGACTGTACCGCTAAGTACATCCTTAATGACTATATAGCGTTCGGTTCTCGAGCAACGATCGCTAACGGCGAGGATATATGTTCTCCCGTTCATTTCGATAATTGATACGCGGTATTACATATCCTGTATCTTGTTTTTTTTATTGCCGTGTGCGTAAAATGCGACGCAGCAAAGAAAAAAAAACGAAAGAAATGCTTGCGAGAAGGTCGAACACGGCGCGGTTGTGGAACTGGAAATGATCGGCGAGCGAGCGTCGGAAACTCTGCATATTTTTGTAGCGATACATCGTCACCGTTGGTATTTAATAACATTCTATGTGAGAACACGGCGTTTGAGATGTGGATTTATCGATTTCAATGTTTCGCAGTGAGTCTTGGAGATACAAATTTTCTTTTTCTTTTTTCATCTTCGGTATACGACAATATATAAATAGGTATATAGAAATAGAATGGATGTGGGTGAAGTGTGAATATTTCGAAATGATTTTTCATTTTGAATTTTCATGGTGAACGCTTAAGGAGTTTCGGAACAAGTGGTGAAGTGTTACCATTTGATTCAAATTTATACGGTGAATTCTTTTTCATATATTGAAAGCACCTTCCAAATTTTAAATCGATCGTCTACAGCGTTCCTATAAAATTTTCATTTGGAAAATGCCTTTTTAACATAAGGCGATATTTTAACTGACTACGCTCATTGCTGAATGGCAGTTTTACACACGGAATAGTGTGGAAAAATGTTTGAAATGTTACGAAAAAGTGTCAAATTACGCAGGACATTATGAAAAATTCGTCATCAGTGTCATAATGTTAAGGGGTAACATCACTGTAAACGTTTAAAATTAAGCTATTTTTCGCGACCTTTTTTTGGGGTGGAAGGACAAGTAAGAGGATAATAATATTCAAGGATGTTATTGGTCATATCTTCAGGTGAACAAAAAAAAATTATATTAAAAAATTATACAAAATGGTAACGTTGGAGCCATTTTCGCGAGGCATGTTGAATCTGAGGCGTTCTGCGGCATGCAATATAACTGACGCAAATTTGAATCTACAAAGAAATTTAAAAATTTCTATTTATTTCCATGAGTATAGCTAGAGAAATCCGTAGGGGATTATGAAAATATTAATTTTTGTGTAATTGGCAAGCGTTTAAGGTAAACATTCAATTTTAGACAGAAAAACGGCCAATCATATGTTAATAAATAATGTTATAATTAACCCATGGAAAATCCCGTACGTATTTCTCTTTGAAATGTTATTTTACAGATGCGTTCAAAATTTGGAGTGAATAGAACGAAAATTGTTGGAGTTATGTTGCGTGCCGTTTTGACAAATTGTGTTCCGAGAAAAACGCGTTTAAAGTTTTGAGATGTATTATAGACGTGAAAAAATGAAAAATTTATCTTTTCAAAATCTTATACGATTGATCAGCTATCTCAGGCCCATAAAGCTGCCCTGCTCTGATCAAATATTTATCCTCATTTTTTTTCTGGTTGATTTTATGCTGGTGCGTGCTTCTTTTGCCGCATCTGTCAAAGACAGCTCGGCGTGGTTTATCCGTCTAGCATCAGTTTCAAGACAAAAATTGTAAGCTTGGAGGCCAATATCCATCTCCAAGACTTTCATAATTCGTAGGATATTAATCAAACCTCCGTTATTATTGCACACAGCAATATCAGTTGTTACATTTAATGCTTCTTTGCCACTTGAGTAGGCCTTTCGAGCCAAGCTCCAAACAGTAGCATTGAAACTTATGTTGCTGTTTGCGTGTAGCCTCCCAAGCAACGATTTAATCGCTCATTGTAACTTAGAACAAGTCGAAGGCTACAAATGGTAAAAAAAAATTTCATCAAGGCTTGGGCAGTCACAGCCACTGGGCCTTTTTTTGCAGGTACCAAACTTTTTTTCCTTATTCTAGATGGTTCGAAGCATCTCTTAAGCCAATAAAAAAAAACAATTTTTTGAAAATTCTACAGTGATGTTACCCCTTAAATGCTCTATTTTAAAAAGTTTTTCTTCAATTGTAAATTTTATAGAAACGGTGTAGACAGTCGATTTAAAATTCGGAGGGTATATATGCAGTATATGACAAAGAATTTACTGTATAAATTTGAATCAAATGGTAACATTTCGTTAAGTGTCCCGAAACTCCTTAATCAACGGTTAATGAATTATTTGATAGTAAATTTATCACCAAATTAATTTGTGCATTAATTATAAGAATGCATTTAAGGGCAGGTTACCGTTCATGACGATAAAAAATTCGTTTTTCATTCACATAATTTGCATCCTCAAAGTTTTTAGAATACGTTGCTAAAAGGATATTTTCATATTTAAAGTATTTTAGAATTTACAGCCTTCTGAGCGCAATCGCCCGTCGGCTGGAAAACAGGTAGCTGAGGCGCGCTTGCTGGGGAACTTTAAATGCGTTTTTCTGGAAACAAAATTTTTCAGCGCGCGGGGTGCTCTACAGCTTCAACGGGTGAACCGATTCACATGAATTCCTGCGCAATTGAAAAGAAATTCAGTTTATGGTGCCATCAGGAAGCGGTTTTTGTCAAACTTAATATAGAAATCTTTTTCGTCCGTTGAAGCGAAAAAAACCGGGCAAAAAAATTGGGTTTTTTTTTTTCAACCAGCTGGCATTTGTTATCCAGAGGTTTTTCAGACAACAAGAAGCGATAAGGCCACCCAAATTTAGTCTAGTTTAATAATTTTTAACCTGTTTTTGTCTGAGATGAACTGGGAAGGCTGTGGAGCGCCCCGCGCCGACCAAGCCGCACCGTGCTTGGCTTTATTTGTCGCAAGCTGGAGCCGCCATTTTGGAATTTTTCTAAATAAATAAAATTGAAATTTACTCTCCATTGGTAAAAGAATAAAATACGTTGAAACCCATTTTCAAAAGTATTGATACTTTATTTTAAAAAATTCCCGAACTTCGTGCATTTTTCATGCCTCTCGACGGTACCGTGGATTGGAGTTACTTTGATTCATGGGGTTACTTTGATAAAAACTTTGTTTTATTTTTTAATTCAAATTACGAAGTTCCTGCAAGCGATCGAGAGTTTTTTTTGCAGTTGGCAAGCCTGAATGTTTTTTTATGTCATCACTCACAATCAGACGCAGCACAAACGAACGGGTTTAAGTGATCGTTAAAATATAAAAAATGTAAGTAATGAATTTAAACTATTCTTTATGGTCAAATAACGTCACAAATATCAAGTTGCGTTTTGCAATGACATGTTTTTGGTAAAAATCACCTTGTCAGATGTTTGTTAAACTACACCATTATACTTTGTTGTGTGGCATATGCTCAAAAATATATTTTATGGGCGTCAGTTTGATTCGTTGGGGTGTCTTTGATCGCTTCGACGGGGTAACATTGATCATTGATCAATTTCACCCCACGTATTATCTTTATTGCTAGTTTCGGAGTATTGTCAGTATTCTGAATCGTGGCAAAAAAAACGTACAAGTACGTTTGCCAAATAATGGAATTAGACCCTTCAGTAGTGGAAGGTTTCCAATCAGCTGGAAGTAGAACAAGATTCAAGAGAATTATAAAGGAGGTATATCTGAAATCGTTGACATCGATATAGTATCATTCTTGCCGAAACCTATCGATAAAAATGATTATGTTGAATTCCCATTTGATATTAATGTTGCAGAATTATAGGTTAAGAAATGTTCCTAAGTTTCAAATCGGCTGGAAGTAAAGCAAGATTCAAGATAATTATAAAGGAGATATATCTGAAATCGTTGACATCGATATAGTATCATTCTTGCCGTAACCTATCGATAAAAATGATTATGTTGAATTCCCATTTGATATTAGTGTTGCAGAATTATCGGTTAGGAAATATTTCTAATGAACAATTTGATCGCTTTTTGTCATTTAGATTACCTAGGCAGACAAAGGTATGTTACCTACCTTACAACTTGTTTTTTCGAATTTTTTATTGTTTCGAAGTTTGTGGATTTAATACCGCATTAATAATTATAAAATACCAGTTGTTTATTGATAAAGTTAATTTTGAAAAGTAAAGGTGTAATATTTCTTCGATCAAAGTAACCCCAAAACAATAAATATCGTTGTAACTTTCGATCCCGTTGACCGTTTTGTTTTCTTCTTTAGGAAAAAATGCTCCTTCTTCTTTTATTGTACTTTATTTATTTTACTTTATTTGCTTTATTCTCTTCCGATTCTCATTAAGAAGAAGGCCGGTATCAAGGCAACCACACTCTCATTGTCAGTATAACTTTGATCACGACTAATTATTTTTTTTCTCATTTATTTTCAAATATTTTAAATTGTAATTTGGAAGATAAAAAAACTAATATAAGTTGATGTTCCCATTTAAAACAATTTTTTTTACGATATTATTTAAAGAGATATATTGATTCTCATTTCAAAATTGATCAAAGTAACCCCAATCCACGGTAACCTTCACAATGACCCTAATGTTCATAAAAATCATTGATTATATTCCCAGAAAAGAACGTGTCAAAAATAAAAATAATTACAATGAAGATAAACTTTTTGTACTTATTATTATTTTTTTTATTACGATGATTGATCCAGTTGGACAACGATATTTTCTTCGAAAAAGTAAGATTGAAAAAGGAATGTGTGATGATAATACACGCCCGTTTTGGAGGATACATAAAGTTTCCAAGTGCGTATCGCGAACAGACGTGACGTATCTGAGTCTGCGGTCTCGGGCGTAAAGAAATCTTCTGGCTCATTTGGGTACCTGAGGCTATTCCGGGTAAACAGGTAGCTCACGAGATATGCTCTTGCGTACGCAAACACAGTCAGTCTTGAGAATATTGTCGGTGAGGAAAGAAGAAGAAAAAAAAGAAGGAGAAGAAGACGAAGAAAAAAAAGATCTCCCTTGGCTGTGCGGGTGTCGCGGCTGAAGGAAAAGGGGGATATGAAAGTTTTGGCCCCGCGTCGACGCGCTACCACCCTCGAGATCGAGATTAGAATAATTGAGAGATCTAGATACGAGGGTGGAGAGAAAGGAAGAGGCAACCACGAACGACGCGTTCGTTAACGTGGATGGTCAGGTTAGAGCTATATAGGAGAATAACCAAAAAATAAAAAGATAACTCGGATGCTGTTCCTGCGCTTGCACGTTGGAAAACGTATAACCATATTTTTGGTTCTTGGTACCAGTGTGGTTAACTCCTTTTTCGGCTTGAGTTGGTCTTGCAAAAAGTCTGGCGCAACTACCGCGAGAAGAGAGGATTTGCCTACCGTGAACATGAGAACGCGAGACGAGCTCACGTCAGGGTTTCTCGTGCGAATTCCCTTTTTTTTTTTATCTGTCTCGCGCTTTTTCTTTCTTTGCTTCTCTGGCTTTGCAAACTCAACGGGTCTGGATATAAGAGCTTCGCCACCAAAAGACAAGTTGATTTTTAATAATGTTTTTTCTGATGGAATAGCGGGATGACGAGTTTGGGATTTTACACACAATTAATACATAGTCTAGCCAAGTTTAAGTTTTTTTTAAATTGATAACTATTGATAAATAATGAAGTTATTATTATTTAAACAAAGTGCCGCCGTTGCTGCATAGCTAATCGGCGTCAGTAGTTCTAGAAAATTGGGTCATCTGAAGTGGAAAATAAAAATATGTACTGTTGGTATAATAACAAAACTTTCGTCTGGCCCGATACTTTTTATAAATTTTGCATATTACGAAAATGGCAAACTGCACAAAAAATATGTATTTTCGACCAACAAAAAAGCACTTTGAATAATTTGATATTAATAAATGGAACTTATCAAAAAATCATTCGGTTATACGATAGAACTGACCCTTTAGAAAAATCGTCATAGCTCGATGTATTTTTGGAATTATTCCAAACTCTTTTTGCTATTAAAATCAAGGCTCCAGCTTCTAAGACTATGCAACGAAAAAATCGTTTTGTTCCCCAAGCTTACGCAGACCCCTTGAGGTGAACTAAAAATTATTACTCGTAGGGTAAACTGACCAGTGAATGGACAAACAACGATACTATAGGATTTAGATGGACTATAAAATAAAAATATTATCAGAAGAAACTTTTTCATCGCTATAGTTAACAAAATATATTATTCTGATAGTAGAACAAAATATTTGAAGTAATTGCAACAAATAATATTTGAGAAATTGACAAATAAGTAGCGTAATGACTAAATCGCCGGTGAATGTACGATATAGCCAGTAAATAGACGTGTAGTATAGACGAAAGCTGTCAAGGATAAATACTTATTATTTATTTTTATTAAATTCTAGATTTGGAGATAAGTGTGTTGCACAAAAATTATAATATTCTCATACATATGAATATTATATTTGATATTAAAATTTCATAGAAAATACACAAAGCTTTTTTGCATCTCAGCGTGTCATTCTCAAAAAACTACCAAGGTTTGTTTCAACAGATAAAAAAAAATTCAAACTTATCAAAATAAAAAAAAACGAATGAAATGATTTTATGACATCATTAAAATGTACTGGCGTATTTACACCAGTAAAAGAGGGTATAGTCAAATTCCTTATAGTTTATTGACACCGAAATCATAATATGGTTAACATCAACATTTGTGGAGTATAATTTGTGACAAGATCTTACGGAAAGTGACTATACGAAAAAAAATTATGGTAATCTCTACTTATAGCAATTTTTTTTGCAAACAATTAAAGATTGTCCCTATCTTCTAATATATATAAAAATGAATGTTTCTCTGTTTGTCCCGTATGCGTTCCTATACCATTCATCCGATTGCAATGAAACTTTGGTGAGTTGTTGTGCGCATGCTCGTGAATGTTTCTGAATTAGTACAACCAATCCTTAAGGGGGTAAAAATCGGGAGTGCAATGTTGTATGGGAGTTTCGTCGTTTTTTAAAAAACCATTACAACTGCTACTCAGTCTTTTCGCTATAAATTCAGAATGACTTATGTCAGCGTTAAAACAATCGCTTACGGGGTTGGAAAGTATTACAACGTATTATCATATATAGTACACCGTTTTTACATTGATCGTGATGTGATCGTGTATCGCAGAATTCAATATCCACGCTTTCACGACCAAATAATCAATAACGAATCGGGATCTACTAATCGCACGTTTCTGGTAGGAAACAAATGAACACCGGAAAACAAGAACATTGATAGTAAACACATAGCGAGCATACATTTTAGTTATGGCCGAGATTACACGCTGGCCAGGCCCTCTTTGCACCTATGAGTGCGCACGCTTGACGGAGTCGAATTGAATCAAATACAAACAGCGACATTTCAATTCGTGTGTCATAACAAATGGTGTTGATTGTGAAATTCCAATTGCCGGTCGACATAAGATAATAGATATCACACGCATTTTCTTTGCTTTTCCCAAGTGATTTTGTAATAGTCGTCACAAAGCATTACTTTTGCTGTCAAATTAATTATGCCAACTAAACGAAAAGCGGTCGGTCGTCCTACACATCAAGCTCGAAAGAAAAAGGCAAAACGAGACTCCGAAACAGACGAGCAATGAGAAGCAAGACTGGCTTATATGTCAATATGATCGAAGCTACAATTTTAAATGGAAAATTTAAGGCTGAGACCACTCTAGAGGCCAAAAAGGGCATATTTTGTGATTTTTTTTCAGCGAAACCATAAAATAAATCGGAATTACAAAATAGGGGTTTTATTATACACATAATTGACTATACAAAATTATTTTTTCACAGCGATACATGTCAAAATGGCGACCGTGCAGCATTTTTCCGATGACGCCTTTATTTCTGCAAGGTTAACGGCCGGATCAACAGCTCCTATAATTTTTGAGTTATGATGAGACACTAAAGTTTTTTCGATTATATATAAGAATAGCTATAGAAGTACGTAGGATTTTTTTGATATATTTTTTTGTCAAAATGGCGCATTTCTAAAACAAAAAGTACAAAATGCCATGAGAAAATCGTCAGAAAATTGTTTATAAAAAAGGAACTATGCAATATAATTTAAAAATCCGTCGTAGTGATTCAGAAAATGTAATTCTAAATATACGGTTAAAATTTCGAGTGAATCGGTTGAAATTTGTTTGAGTTATGAGTCCGGTCGACTTTAAAAATGTAGTTTTGAGATAAACGCGTTTAAAGTTATTAGAAAGTCACGACATGAATCAAGAGGGGTTGCGCTAGAATTAGACAATCGAGTACTTAGAGATTTTTCACACCCATAATCTTTTGGAATATAATTTTATAGGTACTAAGGTACGTTTTTAACAAAAAAAAAATCGATTTTTGGAAAATCCTAGAGTGGCCTAAGGCATAAAGGAGAATATGTACTGTTGCCACGCATCTCAATTATTCCGACAGATATAGAATTCGAATTCAAGCGTTTGCCGTTTCCGGTACAACTCGCATTTGCAATGACCATTAACAAAGCACTGGGCCAATCGCTAAAAGTGTGTAGCGAATGAATATTTTCAAAAAATGTTCTCACTCTTCCCCTTTCAGTGGAAGGAATATTCAGCGAGTACCTTTGAAGAACTTTGATACAGGGAGGGGGGGGGGGGGGGGCGAGGAGGGTTGTGACAATGTTTACTTTAACTAGCATATCTCAGTCACAAAAAAGTCCTACATCTATGAACTCTATAACTTAACATAGCTAAAATATACATAGCTATACTCTATTCGAAACAAACATATAAAAAAAAAAGTATTAAGGTTTCGGAGAAAATTGACAAAAACCGAAACAACTCCCGGTGTCACACTCTCCTAGTAACGAGGTAATTTGTGACTAAGGTCGAGGTAAGTTGTGAAACCTAAGTATTTGGTGATTATGGGGAAAGAAATTTAATTTAAACGCTGTTGTTAGTTAATAAAAGAAACATTAATATTAATAATAAGTAATTACACATTTTTTTATGCCTTATCAACCTTTGGTATATAATTATAATCAACAATAACTACTTATTTATTTTAACACTAATTAGACTCCTTTAATCATCCTTTGGCACATCATTATGAACTTAAATAACATTTAATGTTAATTATCAACATAAGAAGTATTAGTTATTTTATAACAATAATAAAATATGGCATATGTGTGAGATCGATCGAATTAAAATCAAGTAAAAAAATCAATTTTCGTCCGAAATCTAGTCCGACAAGCAATTGTGACAAATATATCGACACTCTCCTCCAGTGCAAGCTTCATGTAACTTGCCTTCGATGAACTCAACCCACTTCTCTTTTGATTGACTATTGGCGAAGGGCTCGCGGCAACACAAGCAGAAACAATTATTTTCTGCTTCTTCGTCCTCTTCGTCATCGATGTTATTTTTCTTTTTAGTCTTATTCGGTCTTTAGTCTTTTCTCACATATTCTTTAGGCATTCTGAAACAATAAAATAAAAATTCAGTATGCAAAGTCAGACCACAACACATCCTTGCCAGGAAAAAAAAGAAATAGGAGAGTTGTGAAAAGCTGTCACAATTCTCCTAGGTGTAAAAAATCGTGCTTCGGTCAGAATAATAACTCTTAACCGTCAAACAGGAAGCGAATCTAAAAAAACAATATTATTGGCAATTTTTTGGCCGCCGACGTCATATAGCCGTAACCGCTACCCGTCGGCCGTCAGCGCGTATATATTTACATGAAATAACTTGAAAAAATTACCAGAGATGTATGAAAATAGGAATAAATTATTGTCAAAGTTGCGGAAATTTCCTTTTTTTTTCACAATAAAAAAATCCAAAAACTCATCTAATTTTCGGTCTTCTAAAGTGGTGGCCGTCCTCAAATGGCGCGTTTAAACAGCAATAAATGCGCGACTTGCTAGTTTGCTAACGATCATAGGTTCCGAGAAATCGACATTGTCACAAATCTCCTCTGTCACAAACCTCGCTCTCCCCTACGTACACTTATGGCAAAGAATAGTTGCACATATCGATGGTCCCGAGCGGCTCTATCTTATTTCGCTCAGACCTTCGAGCAGTAGCGTAATTGAAAGGGTCTCATATGTACTAGCGTAACTCTCGCGCCCTGCGCGAAGTATCGTATCTCGGCAGACCCTGTTCATTCTAACGCATCTCTGGGCGCGCGTGAGATCCATCGTATCTCCCGCAGTCTTAGAACGGAGTATCGTAACTCGCCGACTGCAGTATGCTCTATCGTATTTCAGATGCACCAAAACGTTTCATCGTATCTACGAATCGCAAGTTTTCAGTAAACGCGGTTTGAAAGTTTCGCGTTCTCAAAAATAAAATGTCACTGAATCATCACAACATTTATGTCTAAATATTACGCATTATACGCAGAATATTTTTTAGACATGAAAAGCGTTGTGAAAATAGAAACATAATATACTATTATCATAATATTCATCATATCTTTCGGTCGAAAGGTCTTTGGTAGGCCTTCCCCCTGACAGCCGTCATGCTTCGACGAAAGGTCTTTCATTCAAATTATTAGCACATGTATGTATGCTAATAATTTGTATGGAACTGTATGAAAAATAGCTGCTTGTAGAGATTTACCTAATGCATATTTTTTTCTAATGAAATTGTTTCATACTATGTAAAGTTTTCGGAATAAAATTTAAACAATAAAATATCTCGTAACTGGTAATCAATTTTTGTTTCAAATAAAATCGCGAAATCTCAGTCAATTTTCAAACGAATAGATATAGTGATAACCGTAATACAATTCTTGTGTCGCCCAACCTCAAAATGTGTTAATAATATCATTACGATTATTATTTTTCTATATTTCATGATTAATTAATTATCTGTTAAAATCAATGAATTATTATATTATTTCCATTCACGTCATAATAATAACATACTTATAACTGTTATCGTTACATAACTTATTCTTTCATTGTAAGTCGTCGAGATTTTCGACAACTTACGATAGAGTAGAAACTAGAATGGAACTTTCAGAGCGCGGGGGGATACGATATCTTGTTTTACTTTAATTAATTATAGCACAAAAAATTATCAAAATGATTTAAAATTTTGTCTGGGCATTCTTCAAGCTCGAACGAACTTAGTAGTGATGTTTTTCAAAAATCACCAAATTTCGACTTACGATGAAACGTTTTGGTGCATCTGAGATACGATAGAGCATATCGCAGTCGGCGAGTTACGATACTCCGTTCTAAGGCTGCGGGAGATACGATGGATCTCACGCGCGCCCGAAGATGCGTTAGAATGAACAGGGTCTGCCGAGATACGATACTTCGCGGAGGGCGCGAGAGTTACGCTAGTACATCTGGGACCTTTTCAATTACGCTACTGCGTAAAGGTCTGAGCGAGATAAGATAGACCCGCTCGGGACCATCGATATCATCATCACGAATGCGCATCCAATTGTACAACTGTAAGTTGGGATAAAAATGTATTTGAAAAATCTCTCTTCACGATTACCCATATGTGGATGAAGTATGGCTGTGATGAGAGAAAAAAAACAATAACTCTGGGTCGTTGAAACTCAAAATTATCGAAAAGATATTTGTTGACATCGCGTCTAACGAGGGAGGGAACGGGACGAACGGTAAGACGGCAAGATATTTTCTCAAGATTTATGAAACTCGTGATAATAATCGGGATCGCATCGAATCAGATATAAATTCTTTCACGCGTGGCCGAATACACGCGTTCCGGCCAGTAAAGTCCTTCGGTACGATGTTGTATCTAGGTGCACGGGATGAATTCGTAAGTTAGTTAAAGCCAAAGATATCGTCACGAGATAAGATTATATAAAGCTCCACTCTGTTTACGAGTAATCGTGAGGAGAGAGAGAGAGAGAGAGAGAGAGAGAGAGAGAGAGACCCATACAGACAGATTAAATTTCATCCTGTTTATTTTTCGTGTTATACGACCACTCAGAATGCCCGCCTCATGAATCTAACACGAGAAGAGTCACATCTCTCGCGATTAGTCAAAGATGTTGCTCTCGTGGGAGCGTACGGATGAAGTACGTGACATTTTCCAGCGTCCTTTTTCCGTTATTTTTCTTAATTGCTTTATCAACCGCCTCCTTAATCTTTCTTCTCTTTTTCCTTTGTCTGCGATCTTTTAATTCTCGTCCTGTTATGAAATTTCTTTTTTAAAAGAAACACCTCACCGCGAACGATCATGGATGCTCGAGTGTATACGAGAAGCTCGTTGCACTCGCTCCTTGCAGCCGACACTAATTGCTAGTCTAGACATCTAAGCACGAGGTCCAGGATGGTCCAGGTCGCATTTTTCATGCCACTACGGGCAGAAAGCGAGCATCTCTTTTTTTTACCTGCACCTGCTCCAAAACCGTTCTCACCGAATTTTCTTATGCATCAAGGGTCTATCATCTTCTTTCCCAGGTTCTCATATGGACTCGGAATGACGAAAGAAAAAAATGTCGTCAGTTTCACCGTGCCGACCGTATGATTCTCAAGTGTCTTAAGTACTCTGAGTGTACTGCGCAAAAGCTGATCCTTGTATATGATTAGAGTAAAACGACAGGTTGGCTGCTCTTTATCGTGATTTTTTTCAGTAATCATTCGACTAGACATTATGTAGTTTGTCCAATTTCTTACCGTAGAAAAATACACTTGAAAAATGTTTTCAACATTCATTTACGCACTGACAGTTTGAATAATAATAATAATAATAATAATAGAGATAATAATAATTTCTATCACCATAACTATGAATATTATTATTATCATTATCAATACCATTAAAAATAAATATTTATTCAAATCAATAATAATAGTGATAACGATAATAATAATAGTAATATCAATAATAGTAACAAAATAAGCGATAATAATAATATAGAATTATTTATAAAATAATAGGGTAATTATGCAGTTTGAGGACTTTTCCGAAAAACGACGGGAAATTTTTTTTTTCACCGTGAACTTGTTTATTACATTATATTGAGTGATATTCCTTCGGGGAAGGGTGATACTTTCCATTAATTCCCTAAGTTATGGGGTTTTGAAGTTCGCGGAAACACGACATAAAATAAGGCATTTTAAAATATTTCGACGCCTATATTGGGGGTGGGGGGCGGGGGCATTTATAAAAAAAGTCTTTCTAAATGCAATGCAGAAAATAGTTCGCGGCGGTCATCCACCCGTGAAAAGGTATAGGGCTTTGAAGTTCACGAAAACACGTTATAAAATAGCGTATTTCCGAACATTTTCGGAACTTATATTGGATGTGGGGAGTGGGGTCCCAAAGACACTAAACGTAGTTTTTAAATAGAATTTAATGGAATTAATAGAAAATATCAGCCTCCCCCGACGGCATATCAATAGGGGTGTCCAATTAAAGCAGCTTATGGCAAAAAAAAATTTCTATCGTTTTCCGGAATAGTCCTCAAACTGCATAATTGCCAATATATTAAAAGACGTATATTTTAAACATGGAAGGAAAAACGTGTATTTTTTATGCATTTCCCTTTTTTTTATTTTCGAAAAGGCAAAAACGCGTCGGAAACTCACAAAAAGATATACGTCGTGTACGGAGAGAATGTCGTAATCGAAAGTGTAGGTATGTCGGAAGTGGTTTGCGAAATTTCGTTGTGGAGATTTTGATCCCCGAGATACTCCTCGCTTCGTTCGACCAGTCACTGCTGATGTCGATAAGATCAAGGCTTTAATCGACTCCGACCGGCATTCGACGACTACAGAGATCGGACATAACCTCAACATTGACCAATCAACTGTTTCGACACATTGACAGAAGCTTGGGATGGTGAACAAGCTTGATGTTTGGGTGTCGCACGAAATGAGCGAAAAGAATTTAATGGTCCGAATTTCAGCTTACGATTTGTTGTTCAAACGCCATGAAAACTAACGATTTTTGAA
Organism: Ophion ventricosus; assembly: GCA_963932345.1. NCBI lineage: Eukaryota > Metazoa > Arthropoda > Insecta > Hymenoptera > Ichneumonidae > Ophion > Ophion ventricosus. Next base: position 13,759,225 of record OZ010716.1, on the reverse strand, counting down.
GCGAATGATTACCGGCTATGAAAAGTGGATTGTCTACAACAATGCCGGTCGAAAAAGATCATGGTTGAAGCTTGGAGAGGCTGCTCAGACGGTCGCAAAGGGTGAGTTACACCGGAAGAAGATCATGCTCTGTATCTGGTGGGATTGGAAAGGAATCGTCTATTATGAGCTGCTGTTGTCCAACAAAAAGAGTGATTCGACCAAGTACTGCTTACAACTGGCCAAATTAAAGCGAGCAATCGATCAGAAGCGGCTCTAATTGGCGAACAGAAAGGGCGTAGTGTTCCACCAGGACAACGCTAGGGCATACGTTTTTCTGATGACCCGGCAAAAGTTATTGCGGCTTGGGTGGGATGTTTTTGTGCACCCACCGGATATTCCGGACCTTGCACCTTCAGATTATAACTTGTTCCGGGCGCTACAGAATAGTTTGCATAATAAAACCTTCAGTTCCTTGGACATCCTCAAAAACCGCTTGGATGACTTCGTTACCCAAACATCTCAGAACTTCTATGAACGAAGGATAATGTAGTTCGAGGAGAGATGGCAGAAAGTCATTAAACAGAATGAAACATATTCAGTTGATTAAAATCGCCTTTTTCGTTAAATATTTAGCGTTTGAAATTTACTCGATTTTCGCTACGCAATTACCAGGTCTGTAAATATGAAACCGGAATTTGCCCATAGATGACCCTAGCTGTCAATGTAGTTACCGTCAAGTCGCGTCATTGGTGCCATTTGCTTCGTTGACATCTGGCAAAGATTTTTAACTCACAACAATACAAGTTTCATACCCCAACATAGTTTGTTATAGCGTTGAACGTGTCGAATTTTGTGTCTGGAAATTACGATTTGCGGACAACATTAATTTTCTGTTACTATTTGCAGAAAACCGCTGCAGAATCGCATGGAATGCTTGTCGAAGCTTACGGTGAGTATGCTCTTGGTAAATCACAGTGTTTTGAGTGGTTTAAAAAATTCAAAAGTGGCGATTTTGACGTGAGAAGCGAAGAACGTAGGAGGCCACCGAAAAGTTTGAAGACAGGTAATTGCAAGCATTGTTGGATGCTAAGACCTGGCGAAACTGTTAATACTAAGTGCTACAGACAACAAATGATCGGATTTGAATCAAGCTTTGCTTGAAAAACGACCAGAATATCAAAAAAGGCAACACAAAGTAATTTTGCTTCATGATAATGGACCATCACACACAGAAAAACTGGTCAAGGAAACGATTGAGGCGTTTAGTTGGGAAATACTTTCGCATGCGGCTTCCTCACCAGACTTGCCTCCGTCCGATTACCACTGATTTGCATCGATGGGACACGCACTTGCTGAGCAGCGCTTCACTTCTTACGAAAATGTATGAAAATGGCTCAATGACTGGTTTGCCTCAAAAGAGCAACAGTTTTTTTTTGGCGTGGCATCCACAAATTGTCAGACAGGTGGGAAAAATGTATAGCTATCAATGGACAATACTTCGAATAAAATATTTTTCATTATTTTCATACAATAAACGTGTATTTTCTATAGAAAAATTCTGGTTTCATATTTACATACCTAGTTAGACCCAATACATTATTATCGATAATACGAACGAATATATATTTACCCGTATGTAGTGACATAATAATAGTAGTAGGAGTAGTAATAATAGTACAATAGCAATAATAACTATAATTCATAGGAACTAACAGTGTTTTTAGCTCGTTGCATGAACGAAGACAGACGGTTGAATAATACGAAGAGAAGCTGGTAGAAAATAAAAGCGACGAAGTACAAGAAAAGAGAATAATACAAGAGGGCGAAGGGGAACTCATCGTGTTTACTCGCGGTCGCGTGCGGCCTATTAACGTAAATCATGTGGGGCACCACGGTTTTTACCACAACTAAATCAGTGTATATTTCGATATATATATATGTGTGTGTGTGTGTGTGTGTGTGTGTGTGTGTGTGTGTGTGTGTGTGCGTGTGTGCGTGTGTGTGTGTGTGTGTGTGTTCGTGCGTGTGTCTATATGTACGTTAAAGGCATCATTTGCAGGATGCAACGGTATATAACCATATCTCGCACACCACAGTGGAGAAGCATCAGCAGCTCCCGGCTGCTATGTTGCATAGATCCGTTCGCACGAGCCCGCGAGTATCAGCTGTCGGACGACTTCCGTTTTTCGTGAAAGAACCGCGACAGAAGACTTTATTATTAGAAGCGCGCATACTTAAGAGTGCGAAGACTGAACCGCCGTCGTAAACGAGCCCAACTGTTACTCTTTACTGTGACAAATACTCCGTTCGTATCTCCACAGCACCCATATGGGCTTTTTCTCGGTGAGCCGTCCATCCAAATTTCGGAATTTTCTCAAAGGGTGCAAAGTGTGAGACAATTTCTACGAAATTTTCTTATGCTTTAGGTAATGATATTTCGTTTATCGAACTATCGGGCTGAGGAAGTAGGGAAAACTTTTCTTTTTTAATCACGAAAAAAAAGCGAAAGCGTATTTGTGTACAGGCAACCTCGAGTTACGTCGTTTCGACTTAAATCGTTTCTAGTTACGTCAAGTAATATTTTGGCACCATTCCTCAATAAAGTGTCAAATATTTGTAAGCTACGTTATAGCGAGGCTAGAAGCCTTTGCAAGTTTGGAGAATACGATGAATATTTTTGAGAAAAATGATCAAAATTATGAAATTTTGAATAACATTGCCCATTACATACACTGCCGGCCAAAGGTTGGGATACGCTAGTCGAAATTCCTTACCGGACTAAAAGTTATATAGCGGACGAAAAAATAAAGATAATTGAATTTCTCCAATGACGTTTTAAAGAGGACAAATTTACTTTTCATTTGCTTTTTTAGAATTTTTTTTACAATTTTTTTCGCCCCGGTACGCACTTTTGAACGTGTCCATTTTTCAACTATTTTTGGGCCGTCAAAAATTAGCTGCCAAGTTTTTGGAAAAATTTTTCCTCGGTTTTTTCCATGGTAAACTTAAAAAGAATATCAAAACCTACATTTTTATTTTTTAAAAAGTCTCGTACGATTTGTTCTCGCCCCAGTATTGCATGTTTAGCTAAAAAATACGTGTTTTAGAAAAAAAGCGTCATCGAAGAACTATAGGGTTTCAGAGGAAATGTCAAGAGGGTAAAAAGCTGCATGGGTTCAAACTGGAGTAGCTAGAATTTTTTTGGACATTTTTGTTTTTACCATTTTTTATTGGAACTTTGATGAGTGGAGACGCTCCATTTGGGAGTTAAGCGGTCTAGCACAATATATTAAGAAAGAAAATTTGTTTACGTTTTTAGTTTTAATTAACTACAATTTTTTTAGATTAAGAAAAAAATTTCATTTTCATTTTCAGAAATTAAAAAAAATTGTAATTAATTGAAAAAAATGTAAACAAAATTCCTTTTTTGATATATTGTGCTAGACCGCTTAACTCCCAAATGGAGCGTCTCGACTCATCAAAGTTCCAATCAAAAATGGTAAAAACAAAAACGACCAAAAAAATTCTGAAAAAATTCTAGCCACTCCAGTATGAATCCATGCAACTTTTTACCTTCTTGATATTTCCTCTGAAACCCTATAGTTCTTCGATGACACATTTTTTTCTAAAACATGTATTTTTTAGCTACATATGCAATACTGGGGCGGAAAAAAATCGTGCGAGACTTTCTAAAAAACAAATATGTAGCTTTTGATATCCTTTTTAAGATTACGATGTAAACAAACCGAGAAAAAAAATTTTCACAAACTTTCCAGTTAATTTTCGACGGCCAGAAAATAGCCGAAAAATGGCCACGTTCAAAAGTACGTACCGGGGCGAAAAAAAATTGAAAAAAATTATAAAAATGCAAAATAAAGGTAAATTTGTTCTTTTTAAAACGCGACTTAGTAAATCCAATTATCTTCACTTTTGAGTCTGCTATGTAACTTTTAGTGCGGCAAGAAATTTCGACTATTGCATCCAAACTTTTTGCCGGCAGTGTATATATGTAATAATTAAGTACATAATATCAAAAATACATAATTACCAAATTTTTAATGAATATGCATGGATGTATAGTTATTCTTTATAATAAAACATGATTATATGATATAAAATGCAGTTTTATTAATTATATTAAAAGTCGATGTAGAACCTTACTACTTCGTTTAAAATGGAAATGTATGAAAAAAATTGTTTGATTTAAGTCGCATATTTCGAGAACCTAACATGCCGTAAGTACGATGACTGTCTGTATTTATTTATTATTTGTTATGTATTTTTATTGATTCACGATTTTTCAGACTCTTGAGAAGGCTTCACGAAAATAAAGCATTGAATGATTAATGTTTTGGATTAAATCCATGCACGTCGAATGATCTCGTTACGTGGTACGTAAAACGCAACTGATAATTGTTATTCCAGTCGTACTTTGGAACGCCATCTGTTCGATGAAGAGGCCACGATCCACACGTTGTGAGATTTCCGGGAGATTGTCCTCGTGCGCGCGCGATTTTCCGTATCAGAACTACGTATACATGATACCCATGTATACGTGGGAAACAATTTATCGTATATGACTTATCGTTAATGTTGAAAATACGTTTGAATAATTTGGAAAATTAAGGGGGCGCATCCGAGTAGACGGCGGGGAGAATAGGTAAATTTTGGGAATTATCATCTGAAAAACTATTCGGCCGATTTTATCCAAGTTTGTTTTATTCGAAAGTATAAATATTCAGGTATATTGTCAACATTTTTTATAAATATATTATGACTGAGAGCGCTGTTATTGTGGTTGGCTTAACATATGTCACTCGCTGGTGGTCCCCATGATTGCATGCAGTCCGCTGATCTAAAACAAAAATTTCGAAAAGATTCTCAAAATGTAAAGCCCTTGGCATCGTAGAATAAAAAAAAAATTTATTGCAAAATTGCGCCTCATCGAAATTTACATTCATTTTTCAACCTAAATTTCCGACCTTTCTGACATGATAAAAAGAAAATTTATTGAAACAAATCCTACGGAGCGAACGGCTTTATACATTACATTTGAAGAATCTTCGAAATTTTTGTTGCAGATCAACCGACTGCATGCAATCATCCGCCAGCGAGGGACATGTTTTACGCCAGCCACAATAACAGCGCTCCCAGTGAATATATATATATTCTTTTAATTCGTCAATATACCTCAACATTTATATTTTTGAATAAAACAAACTTGGATGATATCGGACAAATAATTTTTGAGAGTATGTTTCCCAAAATTCACCCAATTTTTCCGCCGTGTACTCGGGTGTCCTCCTTTAAATATAACTGACTAAAAGATCGCGCAGTAACGAGCAAAAAATTATTCAAGTATTTCGACCGAGTAGGTGAGTTTTGAGATTTTTTTATTATCACATTACAGTAGAGTGTCGATTATCCGAATCAATTGGGACCAGGCGCCTTTCGGATAGTAAAAAATTTGGATAACCGAACAGCAATATTCCGTGGGCGATAAAAACGTTGATTTTTTCAATATGATAAAATATATATATTTAAAAATACAATGAACATTAATATGTTAATAATACAAGTACATTTTTGGTGAAGTGCAAATAACCATTGTATTATTTAATTATACAGAACAAAGTTAAATTTGTATTAAAAAATAATCAACATTCGTACATCTTTGAGTTCTTATCTGTTTATTTTTGATAAAGTCGATGATTTTCTTCAGCTTCACAACGGAAGCTCGTTTCTTTGCTGCCAAATTTCGGGATCGTTTTAAAAGAAGAAGTTGCATTGAATAACATTCGGGCTGCGTTTCGTACCATTCCATTGCCGTAATATATAGGGCGTAATTGTTTGGATAACTGAGAATTTGGATCAACAAAATTATTGTTTAGATAATTGATATTTTGGATAACCCAAATGGCCGTTCGGATAATTGACGCTCTACTCTATTACTATTATATCCAATATTCCTTCCTATGCTCTTGCCGCTTTCACGATCCCATTCCTTTGCACTTCTATCTCACAATTATCGTTTCCCTATTTCCAGTTTCTGCAACTCCGCCAGAGAATGGTTGCACCTATTTTTTTCAAACGCCCCATTGCGTCGTAGTTGCACGAGGGCATGGGGAAACTGAGGAAAACCTGTGTCGATACAAGCAGCTATATTTTCGCTACTGTTCGGCTACGTTACTATCGGAAATTCAAGGAAACTACGTTCAGTAGTCAGTACGCAAATAGAAGTGCGCGTTGGACCGGTCACCCATCCGAGCATTGGCGTAGGCCACCAGATCGTTGCAGCCCGATACCAAACGCGCGTTTTTCCTTGACGATTTTGGTTTTTAATTATTTACGAGGAAAACTATTGTTTTTCAATTTAATTTTTAAAAAAGTCTGAAGCATTGGACTACAATGGCAAGAACGACTTGGCTAAAATGGTTCGAATGAATATATATATAGAGAATAATTAATCGTCCTCGATTCCAGCTCGTTCGTATTGGTTAAATTCATATTAGTAACATCCCGCGAAATTCTCTCATTTGTGTGGTGCGGAAATCGTCCTGTTCGTTGTATCTTTTCGACGACGATTATTCGTGTCACGTATATCAATAGCACCCCCTTCTCCACACCATTTATGCATCACCTCCGCCATTTTTTTTACGTTGATTGCCAAAACGTAATTTCCCGCGCACGTAATTATTTGAATGACGACAGCGGGGCAGGAGGAAAGTGTACGTGCATTTTGTGTTGACACTGAACGGTCCAAATGAACGAAATGAATTAGCAAAGCTTTTTGTTCCACCTCGTTCTATTTGTGACAGTCGCTGATTAAATCCTTCATTTGGAATACTGTTGCGTTGCTATACGTTACTCCTCAATTATAGTTTTCTTACGATGCTACTTTTTTTTGTGTATTTTTAATCACCCTGTATCAAGATGACAATGGTTGCGTGATAGAGATAAAAAATATAAATGTATTAACCCTTCGTGGTCACACATCCAAATTCAATCGCGCTGGTCACACTTGGATCGATTCTATCCAGTCAGTTTTCAAAAAAGTATTGTGACCAAACTATCGGTCCGAAGTGGTTCAAAAATTACGGTACATGCTTTGAACTTTCTAGATGATGTACGAAAAATTTAATTATAAGAAATAAAATGGCGGCATGTTAAAAAAAATTCATAAAGAGGTGAAAACGCAACAAGACACTTTTTCGCTCAAAAATCATAGTTCCGTAAATGTTCAACATTTTTACCTAAAATTTGGATCTGATACTTCTTAGATATGCTAATTTTGGAAAAAAATAGAAGCATAGTGCGCGTTGCAAAAGCGGTATTTATTCCGACATGTGAAGAGGGTAAACTTTATGGTATGAGGATACTTCAAACTCCAGGTAAGATGGAGAATACAGTCCCATTCGAAGCCGGGAATTATGACATATTGACGCCAAAAATTGATCAACGGGTCGATTCTACCCAGGGTGACCATGAAGGGTTATATAAAATTGCTAAAAAAATTGCTTTATTGTGACAGACAATATTTCAGCGTTATCTTGTGAATGTCTGCAAATTGGGACATTTTATTCCCTCTCAAGGGATTCCTTACTTTTGGCATGAAAAAAAACCATTTTTCAATTATTGATTGTTATCCCCTGTACGCATAAAAAATATATTCCGAAATCTTAATTAGGGACGGAGTTATGAAGATAAATGGGGCCGCGCGCGCATTTTTAATATCTTTCGATGCAGTTTTTTTTTAGTTCGTCGAATTTTTAGTATTCATTTAGAACATTTTAAGCGCGAGTTTTGGTAGAAAAATATATTCTGACTACAACGTGCGATATTTTGGTTTTTTTTTTCAAATAAAAAGTTGTCGACTGGCCAGACTATGACTATAAAAATTACTCTATACGAATTTTCTTGAATTTTTCACGTTAATCAATCTATGGGGAAGCTACCATGCAAACGGACATGAAAATTAATAATTTATTGTTAAATAAGTTAAAAAAATATTATGTAGTTGAAATACCAATAAATAATATATAGTGGATATTCCATGATTTTCTACGATGTACCTTTTCAAAAAAATCCCAAAAATCGGCGATATATTCGGGCCCTCTGGAGATATGTAGCCCGTTAATTAGTTTGTTTAGCAACCACGAAGATGGCTATCCGACTTGTAGCACGGTGCAAGTGCACTCGAGTATAACAGCTTGTTATATCGACAAGCGCGAAAGATTATTTCTCGCTTTTAGATTGATCCATGAGTTCGTATAATCCCGTCCTTATCACTGAGAATTCTCAGCAGGATAAATAATTATCGCCCAGGCGCCTTAATACCCACTCATCTACAGATTACAATAATACACGTGCATCGACAAGATCTCATCTTTTTTTTTCAATTTTCTTTCCGTGGTCCGTATCTACATGATCCTCACATTTTTATTTATTTTATAATAAATCAACACGATCTTGTTATTGTTGTTATCACATTTTATAATGATAAAGTTGCCGCGAAAAGGAAAATCGAAGCATTTGAGTAGAGTACACACCGTTGCAGTGAGAATAAACCTTACCAGCGACACTTCGTTTCCACCAAGTATCCAATTTTTGAAAGCGATATAAAATAAAAATGGCAAAGTAAAATCAACGAAGCCAGAAAGCTCTGATGGGAAGTAAAATATTTTTTAATCCAAGGCATTTGGTAAAGAAATTACAGACTTTTAATTGTTCGAATGTTATTTTCGAGCGAAACGATCGAAAACTTGTCCGGAAAAATCGATTGATTATTTGATTGCTTGATAACCAAAAGAATTCACAACATCAAGTTTCTCGAAAGAGTCCCAAAGTTATCTCCCTTCCAGCTCGATAGATCAGACAGCTCGATAGATATGTTTTTAAGATCGCGCTATATTATTATTGTTATGATTAATCGTTGATTTACGTCTACACACACATATACACATTCATGGAAGAATAATATTTCCAATCCAAACCTAAAACAGCTAAAATTGTATTGATAGACAGAATTTTAGCTGTTTTTGAGCAGGGTTTCCAAATTTTGGCATCTGGACGGTCCTTGAAATGGCGTTTACATAAATATACCTTCACTTATCCGGTGATATGAGCGACATTGAAGTTTTCCTACTACTGAGTAGGGGAAGATTTAACTGCTATGAGGATTGTTCTCGGAGTTCAATGTTTTAAAAATTACCTTTCAACATATACAGTCGAACTTCGATATTACGAATCTCTAGGGAAGAGCAAAAAAAAATCGTTATATCGAGTTTTCGTTATATTGAGGTTTCGTTATATCGAGGTCATGTTCCGAAAAATTCGTTATATTGAGGTTTTAATAAAAAGGACAAATAAAAATTGCTCTAATTTGAACCTTTCCTTCTTTAAAAAAAATATATATTAGTACTACAAATATAGGGATATTTTTTAAAGAAAGAAAGGTTTTAATTAGAGTAATTTTGAGAAGAAATTAGCAATTAGAGTATAATATATATAAAAATATTATTTTTAAAAGCGGATTGTTTTTAAATTAAACAAATATTTTGTTTAATTTTAAAAGGTTGCAAGCCTAGATAGGTTCTGTAGAAGCAAGGAGGGGGGGGGGGGGGAGAAGAGAACGAAATGGTATTGATGTTTGCATCGTTGAAATGCAAAGAAAATATATTTTTTTTCTCTATATTTTCCAATCTTGTTTTGATACATTTAAGCTAGAAGAATCACTGAAACATTTTTGAAAAATCTTATTAGGGACTTGCAAAAAAGAGTTGGAATAGTAACGAAATCAAAGAAATGAATAAATAAAGAAGAATTTTCGTTACATGCAAACGATGCAAACTTCGATACCATGGAACGAAAGGAAGGACGTTCGTTTACCAAACGCTTGGTTATACAGAGGTTTTGTTCACAAAAATTACTCGTATGGAGGTTAAGGCCTTAGGCCACTCTAGAGGCCAAAAAGGGGCATATTTTGTCATCGCATGCGGCACCTTAAAGTATTACTCAGTCGAATTTTATATAGGTATTTTGATACTTGTTTTTCCCTTTTCAGTTCATTATTTTTAAGCAGTCGGGTTTTTTGTTTTTATAATAATGTGATTTTTTTCAGCGAAACCAAAAAATGAATCGGAATTACAAAATAGGGGTTTTATTATACACGTAATTGACTATACAAAATTATTTTTTCACAGCGATACATGTCAAAATGGAAACTGTGCAGCATTTTTCCGATGACGCCTTTATTTCTGGAAGGTCAACGGCCGGACCAACAGCTCCTATAACTTTTGAGTTATGATGAGACACTAAAGGTTTTTCGATTATATATAAGAATAGCTATGGAAGTACGTAGGATTTTCTTGATATATTGTTTTTTGTCAAAACGGCGCATTTATAAAACAAAAAGTATAAAATGCCATGAGAAAATCGTCAGAAAATTGTTTATAAAAAAGGAACTATGCAATGTAATGAAAAAATCCTACATAGTGCCTTAGAAAATGTAATTCTAAATATACAGTTAAAATTTCAAGTGAATCATGTTGAAATTTGTAGTTTGAACTTGGATTTGAATTTGAAAAATGTAGTTTTGAGATAAACGCGTTTAAAGTTAGTAGAAAGTCACGCTATGAATCAGGAGGGGTTGCGCTAGAATTCGAAAATCGAGTACTTAGAAATATTTCGTATCCATAATCTTTTGGAATATAATTTTATAGGTACTAAGGTACATTTTTCACAAAAAAGTCGATTTTTGAAACATCCTAGAGTGGCCCAAGGCCTTAAGGGCCCTGAAAATAAATTCGTTTAATCTATAGTTTTTCTTGGTTGTGTCAAGGTTTCGGGTGTCTATCGAAAGGGAATGGACAAATTTTCGTTATATCGAGGTTCGACTGTACGTGCATACGTGTGTAATTACGTATACATTATTTCATGCGTTACGAACATGTGCTGCGAGAGATAATACTTCTTTGGAAGTGGTCACGTGGATCGTACGAAGGATAAATAATGATTTTGGCGTAGGAAATATGCAAGGTGCATTTGTTACGGCGATAGTGAACGGTGAACGGTCGAAAATAAGGCATGCACCTGTGACAATAGGGAAGCGATGGATACGGGACGGGAAGTTACTCGGCAATGACGCGGATCCAAGTCCGCAAGAGATTTAACGATCTACCGATAATAACACGAGTAACAAATTCAAATTTCATGTTACCAGGTTGTGAGTGATGTATTGCTCTTACTTATGTTTAGAAAGTAAGAAAACGGCCAGTATTTTATTTTAGGGGTTAGACCAATTTAGCGCTCGGAAAAATAGGTATAAAAATAAAAATCGACTCGACTATTAAATATAAAAATAATTTTATTTTTCACAAATACATTAGGGATTTATGAACAAGTTGAAAAAAAAAGATTATTCCACTCGGTACGATAATGGACGTTTTACGTACGCCTCGCGTTCGTAAAACACCCGTTTTCACCCCGCGTAAAATAAAATTTCGTATAATACTCGACGAAAAAACTTTTTCTAACCTCGTGTGATTGCAACACTCGCCTTCGGCTCGTGCTCGTGTAGTAGGGTCGTCTAGTAGGGCCCTCTTTTCACACTGACGGACGAAATATCTCGAGATCTATTCGATCGATTTTGATGAAATTCATACCGCATATTCTTTATAGTATTATCTAGGATAAGCATAGGATTTTTTCGATTGGATGCCGCGTTCATTTTTTATTAATTCTCAAAACTCAACATTTTGTTAAAAATCAGAGTTTTTTTTTCAAACCGTTGACATTTCTACAAAAAATAAATTTTAATTTTTTCTCTATGCTACACTTTAAATATTATATTTCTTACAGGCATTTTTTCCGACGATGCCTGACGGAGAAAGAAATTCCACCATCGGCAAAGATTTGGAAACGAGGATCCTACTAGACGATGTATATTTCCGCCATTAAAAATTTGTTTTATTCGTTTTTTTAATGTGTTTATAAAACTAGAATGTATTTGTGAAAAATAAAAATGTTTTTATTTATTTAATAGTCGCGTCGCATTAAAATAAAATGTATACCTACTTTTCCGAGCGCCAAGGTGGTGTAACGCCTTAAGGGGCCAGCCCACTTTGAAAATTTCAAAAAATCGATTTTTTTTACTGTTTTCGAAAGTACATACATTCAGAAATATTGTGTCAAAATTTTATGAAAATCCGAGCTCTCTAAGTCAAACTCGGCCCGATCGCCATCGGATCCACCGACAATCGCGATGACGAGCATGTTCGCTCTGCAAACCGCCGCAGTTCTGAGTGCTCAAAAGAGACCAGAACCAAACGAAAGCAAGCAAGACTTGAAGAAATCGACGATGATGAGCAATTAGAACGGATTTTGTACGGTGCAAGAATTGCCGATTGAGTTTAGGTAAGAGTTTTTCATAGTTTAAACTTCAAACGCGTTTTTCTCGAAACAACCCGAGTAGAAATCTTGCTCCGGCTACAATAAAGGCCTGATCAGGCATCCTGATTTCTTTTTTCGGCCTTGATCAGGATTCCTGATCAAGCCCTGATCATTTTTGTGACACTTTCCCTGACTTCGGCCTGATCAGGGTAAAAAATCAAGGCCTGATCAGAGCTTGATTTAGTAAGGCTTGATCAAAATGAAAAATCATGGCCTAGTCAGTATGATGTGATGGTGCCCTGTTTAGGATGTCCTAATTATTCCTGAAATAAAAAATACCACGCATATTTAAAAGAGAAAAAGGCACGAAATTATAATTAACGCTAATAGTTTATTTTTTAAACTGAATATCACTTTTTATTTATCAAATACATTTTTCACGTAGATGCATGTAGAAATTAAATAACACTTTCTCTTAGAGATTTGATTGAATATGCACCGATGGCATCACATTCACTAGACTAAACTACGCAGTCAACTTACCATTGTTCGGCAGCCTACGCTGTCCGACTGCTTGATCATCGCCTGAAGCTAGCCGAATCAGGCAAATTGAAGTAAGCCGTAAGTCCGGTTGCTTGACTAGCGCCTGAATCTAGTCGGATCAGGCAACTGGAGGAGAACGTACATCCAGTTGCCTGACTATGGCAAGACACCAGCCGGATCAGGCAAATTAAGGCATGCCTTAAATAAGGCCTCCGAACTACAACTTGATCAGGCCCAGATCAAATATCAGGCCAGCCTGATAATATTTCTACTCGGGAACGTTTTCAAAATCTAGCTCCATCGTATCTCTAAAACTAATAAACCGATTCTCTTGAAATTTGAACCACATATTGTAAACATGATTCACAACAAGATTACCCTCGATGGTTTTAAAATTTTTATTTTTACTCTTTTTTTTGCGAAAAACTGCGAAAACACGCGTTTTTTTTACTTTTTTCGTTTTTCATCTGCCATTTTTTTATTTTTTGATAAAACTTTATATCCGAGGATCATTTTGTAGCTGGTGTCATACTGAATCTAATGAACTTTGATTTTTTTGTTTCAGACAAGGCGTTGCCGAGTTGTGATGGAGCTACCTAGCCCACCTATTTTTGAGGCGTTACGTTAAACTATAGTTTTTGTACTTGAAAATGAATAAAAATGAATTAAATTTTTTTTAAAATGTATTTCAACACTTTATTTATCAAGCCCAACAACTTTTATATTCATATCTTTTCAAAAATCCTCAAAAAAAAATCGCGAAAATAGCCTTTTTTCGTGGCTCCAAAGTGGACTGGCCCCTTAAACTCTGTTTTCGGGATCACGATATGGACGTACGCTATATGCGGGCGCGAGTTTTGAAAAAGAAATACAGACTAGAATAACAGTGGTACTGTTTTATGAATTAACTCTTCGTCTGTAAACGTTTTTCCGGTTCCTTACGTCTGTAAACCTGGATATTTCAAGAAGTGCCGTTTATTCATCCAGTTAATACATTCGAAAAATTTTGAAAAAAATCATGCTAGTGTTCCAAACATTCAATTTAATATATTAATCATAAAATCATAGGAAAATAATCTTTTTCATAGATTTTTTGTTAAATAAATGAAGCAACTCGATAGGAAAGTACTGTTGGCTCGGACACGAAATACTCAGGTTTACATACGAATAACTTTAGAAAGTCATGTCTTTTGTTGCAGTTCGTGAAAAATAAATATTGCTATTTATATAGTTTTGTCCCACTTTATTTCTCCCATGGAGTGATCAGATTTGAATTAAATTCATTAAAACATTATTCAACCTTGCTAATATTTTCATAAATCAAATATGATAAAGATTTTTATATTATTAGAATTTTAATTAAATATTTCAGAATATTCTTTTTTTGTCGCGGGAAAATTCGCGAGCGTGTGCTAAAATATTCACTATATCGTTGTAATTAGCGAATGATATGGATTGAAAACCGAGAACCTTCATCTATAAATGATACAATTCATTGATCAATGGCTCCAATTTTATTTGAGTCGGCATTGTCGGAAAAATAGGTGAATCTCGGCAATTATTATCTCAAAAACTATTCGTCCGATTTCATCCAGGTTTGTTATATTCGAAAGTATAAATATTGAGGTATATTAACAAAAATGTTTATAAATATATATTGACTGGAAGCGCTGTTGTTGTGGCCGGCCCTCACTTTTTTTTGCATGCAGTCGGTCGATCTGAGATAAAAATTTTGAAAAGATTCTTAAAATGTAATGTATAAATTTGCATCGTAGGATTTTTAACTCAATTTTTTTTTACCAAGCCAGATGGGTCGGAAATTTAAGTTGAAAAATTAATGTAAAATTCAATCAGGCGGCATTTTGTGAAAAACAATTATTATCAAAGAAACTTACGGTACGAGGAGCTTCGTACATAACATTTTGAAAATCTTTTCGAAATTTTCGTTTCAGATCGAATGACTGCATTGAATCATGGGGACCGCAGATCGTGCTAGCAAAAAACATGCTTTACGCCGGCCACAATAACAATATTCCCAGTCAACATATATTTATTTTAAAAATTGTCAATATACCTCAATATTTATACTTTCGAATAAAACAAACTTGAATCTAATCGCATAAATAGTTTTTGAAATAATAATTCCCAAAATTCGATTATTTTTTTCGCCGTTTAGTCAGATGTGCCCCTTTAACATTGGTTACGTCCGCATTTTTCCTAGCCACTTGCAGGATCGAAGGGAGTGCATACGACGCGTAATATGACAAGCGTCGCTCTTGGCAATGACGTGGAAAGAATGAAAAAAAAAGTTGTTTAGTATTCTTGGATGTGAGTGCACACGCGACCATCTGCGGAATGGAACGGCTGAAACAACCGATGCAGACAAATTTCATCGTAATTTTTTTTCCGTTACGCGGAAAAACCTCAAACTTTTCAATTCACGTCTTTGCTTCTCGTTATGTTTTTCGAGACGTCGTCTTGTTTTTCAGAGCTCGTAAAAAAAAAAACAAAAGCCCCAAAGAAGCGAGAGGGTGTATGAGATCGCTGCAAAACAGATGAGATGAAAGGAGTTCTCTGTTGGGCCAGTGAAGCATTGGCCTCGAAGGAAAAAAAGAGTAGAGACATGAGCTTTATAATGTGTGCCGAGAATCCTGCATTTTCCTTGCATCTCCCTCCCTCCCTCACTCTCTCTCTCTCTCTCTCTCTCTCTCTCTCTCTCTCTCTCTCTCTCTCTCTCTCTCTCTCTCTCTCTCTCTCTTTTCTCTTCTGTCTTTTCTCGGGAATTCCTGAGCTGAGGTTTCCCATCTGGCCACAGGGTAAAAGAGATGGCATGGTTTCACTGCCCTCAGAACAAACCAGCCAACAGGGAAACCCTTTGTGGGTCTTTTGATTTATTCCCAACATCCCTACGCATTGTTACAGTCATTTTTATCTGGTTGTAACAGTTATTGGAAACCTCTGCGAGAGCCATAGAGTTGAACCACTCAGGCTATCCTTACTACCAAGTCTGTCAAGACGCGATAAAAACGAATAAGCAACAATTGCCTTTTGAATGAAATAAGAATTATTCGACCTAACTAATGTATACTTCGATCAAGTATTCTCTAAAATTATCTCAAATGAGTCAACCAAAACTCGTTAAAATCCAATAAATTCTGCTTATCGTAACTGGTATACTTTTTTTTCGTTTCAAACATTTTTAAAATCTTTTTTCCGGTCTTTTCTTAAACCTTTTCCTGGTATTTTCTAGCATTTCGCTGCGGGTGGCTTTCCGCGTGTTGGCCATCTGGCTCAGCAAAATGCGTATGTAAGAACATAGTGCCGAGCCAGACCCCAAAGCAGTCTGTTCCTTATATATATATATATATATATATATACATATATACCGACTGACTAATTGGGGAAAATTTTCGGGCGGAAAAACCCTGATGCCTGTGGATTACAATAGGATCAATAAGTTTGGTTATACTCTTGTGCGATAAAGCTTGGCAATTGTGATCAAAGCCTGGAAAACAATACGACAGTATTTTCCTGGCTCACGAGGCAACGCTATCATATGTTCCATTGGATATGCAACGGTATGAAATTCGCAGGTTTCTTCAAATTACAGATAGGTATTGTACAAAGGGCAGATTTTATATCATTGAAAAGTCATTTGAGAATGGATTATTAGATTCTTATAAATTATATTTAAAACTCGTACACGTACAAACGACTATCTCAATTGAAATATTTGAAAAATTAAGGAGGATATATAGGAAAAAGAATGAAAAGACTATTAAAATAAAATTAAAATGCTCTCCTCTTGTACGTGACTGCGGCAATAAAATGAGAGAAAAATCATTCTCATAAAATTATTATGATTGATTTTTCATTTGGAATCTGTCTTTCTCTGATTACATTTATGAAGTGATCGTCGTTATATTTACTGCCCAATTCATCAAGTGCACGATAAACTCGAGAGTGGGTAACATTAAACACGTGTTTCGATGTAATGCATGGTTCATTAAACCGAGCGGTGATTTTTTCTAGCAACAAAAAATGCCACGAGAGTCATGAACGAGTGCTGCATTATTCAGGAGAGCACGAGAGAGAGAGAGAGAGAGAGGGAGAGAGAGAGAGAGAGAGAGAGAGAGAGAGAGAGAGAGAGAGAGAGGGAGAGAAAGAGTTTGCTTGCGAGTAAGAAGAAGGGATATCGGAATGAAGAGTGCTCTCTTCGAGTGCCCAAATCTTTTTCTTCTTTACTTCGAATCTCTCAACGACCACTTTAGTCCTTTTTTCGTTAATTTTTCCCAGCGATCACGAGACCGATGTGACTGCCCGCCACCCACGTTTTTTTTTAAATCAGCAACACTTTCTCACAGGAACGAACAGATATCGCAAAGAGTCCCAGACCACGCACAGCAACGTCAGCAAAACCAATGAGAATGAACAAGGTACTTGGTTCTCTTGCACTCTCCTTTCACTTTTTTGCCTCATTTCTTTTACACGCCGCACGAGAAAGGCGTTCATTCAATGCCGATAAATATTTTGCGGGACACATCGAAACAAATGATTTCCTTTGCCGAATTATTTATTTTTCTAGCGTTCCTTCGTGTGCCATTGCCGGACCGTTGTATCGTATACCGTTCATTTTAACTTTGCATTTATCGCTTTATGATCTTCAGTTCCTCAGAGACCTCGTCGGAGTGTTCCCCACGGGAAAATCCCTCCTAATGCACTACTGTGTCACATTTGCACGAGGGCACAGGGAAACTGAGGAAAACCTGCTGCGATACGGGTGGGTGTACTTTACTGAGCTCCAGTTGTGTTAGGTTAGGGAGGGGCATGTTGAGTAAGTTTGGAATTATTGCCCTGTAATTCCTTAACAGTCTGCCGTATAAAAATGAAACCTACATTGGTCAATAGCAAGTTTATCTGGGAAAAAAAGTCTGTAGACGAAATTCCTGTTATCCTTATTGTTTCACAGATAATCGCTCTCAAATGACTAAGGCCATGTTTGCTCAACCTGCACCGATAGTGGGGTAAGTTGAGCATGAGTATGGGGTAAGTTGGGCAAAGTAAGAATTGCATTTAAAAAATCAGACGCATGCAACATGATTTGGTATAATGCAGTAATAAATCAACAGTTTCTTGTTAACTAGTTAGGTTTTGAAACATTAACATTAATTGCAATGAACTTTGAAATATTTTTTCTCGTACAATGGTAGAAGAAAATCTTTCAATGTTTTTTTTTTACTTTTGGGTGCAAAAATAATGAAACGTCCCGTGTTACCGTCTCGTGTGCCGCATGGCAATGGGCGATGGCGTGATGTCTTTCCCTCCCTTATACCTCTCTTTCCGTCATTTGATGCACACGCGTGCACTGCTTAGTTTTCCAGATATTTCGATTGCCCAACTTACCCGCCTGCTTAACATGCCCCTCCCTAGCCCCAATTTACAACCAGTAAAGTTGCCTCCCATGTGACAGCCGAACGGTCACCCATTCGAGTATTGACCGAGGCCAACGCAACATAACGCCGGAGATCGAATTATAATTTTTTTCTTATTATCAACGGAACCAAGTATTCATTTCGTTGAAAAAGAGAATAAAAAATGTTTCATTAATTTATAAAAGATTAATAAAAACTGTCGTATTGCCGAGTGTCTCGAATGGCAATTATGTTGCACATAATTCGGGAAAGATTTTTTTTGTTCTCTGACATTTGGATCTCGTATACTCTTAATGGGTGTCTGATGTGTCATCACCTGGTCAAAAAGTTAGGAAATGGAAAAACGAGGGGGCTTCTCCAGCGCGAGACCGGAAAATCGACGAATTTCAAACATCAAGACACCGCTCAAATTTTTCACGCTCGTCCACACGCTTTTCGTGCCTTATGGTGTCTCTCAACCGTGCCGTTTTCCGGGATGGCGTTCTATATTTACTTATAGCTCTCCCTGTGATGCGGGAAAAGTAAGAGATCTTCGTGCAACACACACGGGGGCGTTGCAACGTGTGTCGTTCACCCCATTACAAAAGAGGCGCACGTGCTCTATTTTACTCTTCGTAAATTCTCTCCCTCTCTCTCTCTCTCTCTCTCTCTCTCTCTCTCTCTCTCTCTCTCTCCCTCTGCCATCCAAAATACCGAAAATACCCCCCGGAACTATTTATTACGAGTTGGTCTCATCGCTGTCGAATTATTCGTTAACGATCGCCCCCATACTCGCTTTCGACACACGTGGTGTTTTACACGTGTACACGGTACCCTCATCGAACTGCCCATTGCCCTCCTTGATTCTTAACGTGACTTTCGTCCTTTTTTTTTGCTTGTCGCAAGACATTAACATTATAATCGAATGTTGAGCCGAAGAGTTGCAGAAATTTGTTTACTTCCCTTACGACGATTTGTACTATATTGAATCATAAATTGAATTTTGCATTAATTTTTCGTGTTTTATTAAGGGGTTATATCTACCTTTGAGGATCGAAAAAAGTTTTATTGCATTTTGTTAAAGTAGGGAACAGTGGGGCACAATGTGTCACGGGGCACTGCGAGCCACATGCGGTTTCTCGGAAGTTTGTTGCTTGTAAATTCCAAAATTTTATGTGTTGGGCCGCGATTTATATTCGCTTTCGTTAGGCCTAAAGGAAAGTCGATAGCAGCTCACAACGAATTATTAAAAATTAAGAATTGATTTAATGCTTGGAATAAAAATATTTCGCTCGCCGGGAAAACGTAAAATATAACGACGCTTTCTGTAGAGGTTCGGATTTTCGGTTCTAATCGATAGTTTTATTATTTTATGATGCATTCAGTGACTTGTGACTTTTCCATTCGTATCTTAATTAATAGTTATTTTCATCAATAATCAAATATTTTACTAGTGGGGTACAATGTGTCAACTAGTTGTGACAAATTGTACCTCACTAAGCTTTTGCAGCGCTGCCCGACGACAAAATGAGAAGAAAAAAAGGTCCCTGTCTTCGTACCAGAAGAAGAGATTTCCATTTGGACCAAAATTTCTATTTTTTTTTGCCAAAAAAACTGAATTTTTTGAATCCCGAAAAACGAACTTGTTGGGAAAATGACGCAAATTTTGTTAAACGAATATTCTGCTAAACCCTTTGTTTACGAGCTCCGTATAGGAATATACTAATGAGATCTTTTTGGGTTTTTTTAAATTTCAGATGAGCCGTTCCAGAGTTATCATTGTCACCGCAACTCATGATAAAAAGAATGTGTTTTGGGGCAACAGCCAAATTTCCGCTAATTGTCAAAGTGTTCTCATGAAAAAGTTTAGACAAGTACCTCAAAACATGTACTAATCGATACTCTTTAGCATATTTTAATAAAATTCTGTTAACATGGCTAAAAAAATCATGAAAATCCCTTAACTTTCCCGAGCACAAGTAAATATAACGCGTTAATATCGTGAGAAAATGCGAGATGTTCCACTATTGTTATGAGTACCTGGAAGACCGAACGACGCCTGACAAGTGGAATTGAGGGCATTGATTTAAAAATAATGTTACGTTATTTTCAGAGATTGCGATATTGAATTAAAATCGACAAGCGTAATCATGTACGATGAGTTGAAATTGATACTTATGTTAATTAAAAGGAATATGAAATATTCATTCATATTAAGTATTAATAGAACTCATTAATATTGGCTTGTAGACATCAATTAGGTGATTTTATCCTTCATATAGGGTTTTGCGAAATGAAGACCTAGTGTGGGAAAAAAAGTATTGACCTCCCTCACTTTTATTTTTATGTTTTCTGGAGATGTGCATTGATATTCGCTAGTTATATTACCATTAGAATATAATATACATCGATGGTCCCGAGCGGGTCTATCTTATCTCGCTCAGACCTTTACGCAGTAGCGTAATTGAAAGGGTCCCAGATGTACTAGCGTAACTCTCGCGTCCTCCGCGAAGTATCCTATCTCGGCAGACCCTGTTCATTCTAACGCATCTCCGGGCGCGCGTGAGATCCATCGTATCTCCCGCAGCCTTAGAACGGAGTATCGTAACTCGCCGACTGCGATATGCTCTATCGTATCTCAGATGCACCAAAACGTTTCATCGTATCTACGAATCGCAAGTTTTCAGTAAACGCGGTTTGAAAGTTTCGCGTTCTCAAAAATAAAATGTCACTGAATCATCACAACATATATGTCTAAATATTGCGCATTATACGCAGAATATTTTTTAGACATGAAAAGCGTTGTGAAAATAGAAACATAATATACTATTATCATAATATTCATCATATATTTCGGTCGAAAGGTCTTTGCTAGGCCTTCCCCCTGACAGCCGTCATGCTTCGACGAAAGGTCTTTCATTCAAATTATTAGCACATGTATGTGTGCTAATAATTTGTATGGAACTGTATGAAAAATAGCTGCTTGTAGAGATATACCTAATGCATATTTTTTTCTAATGAAATTGTTTCATACTATGTAAAGTTTTCGGAATAAAATTTAAAAATAAAATATCTTGTAACTGGTAATCAATTTTTGTTTCAAATAAAATCGCGAAATCTCAGTCAATTTTCGAACGAATAGATATAGTGATAACCGTAATACAATTCTTGTGTCGCCCAATCTCAAAAGGTGTTAATAATATCATTACGATGATTATTTTTCTATATTTCATGATTAATTAATTATCTGTTTACATCAATGAATTATTATATTATTTCCATTCACGTCATAATAATAACATACTTATAACTGTTATCGTTACATAACTTATTCTTTCATTGTAAGTCGTCGAGATTTTCGACGAATTACGATAGAGTAGAAACTAGAATGGAACTTTCAGAGCGCGGGGGGATACGATATCTTGTTTTACTTTAATTAATTACAGCACAAAAAATTATCAAAATGATCTAAAATTTTGTCTGGGCATTCTTCAAGCTCGAACGAACTTAGTAGTGATGTTTTTCAAAAATCACCAAATTTCGACTTACGATGAAACGTTTTGGTGCATCTGAGATACGATAGAGCATATCGCAGTCGGCGAGTTACGATACTCCGTTCTAAGGCTGCGGGAGATACGATGGATCTCACGCGCGCCCGGAGATGCGTTAGAATGAACAGGGTCTGCCAAGATACGATACTTCGCGGAGGACGCGAGAGTTACGCTAGTACATCTGGGACCCTTTCAACTACGCTACTGCGTAAAGGTCTGAGCGAGATAAGATAGACCCGCTCGGGACCATCGACATATTTGAAGTAAGCTACCAAACAAAATAATTCGGAAAAATATTCTTCTCTCTTTCCAAGATTTGTTTGGAAAAAAAAAATATATATATCCAGATACCTTTTTAATCCACTTTTTATGTACCTGAATTTCTTTCTGATGCTTAAAAACTGTAGATTCGTTGGCCCGTTTTCAAGATGACATTTAAAAAAATATAGAAATATCCAAGAATCATATAATGTGTAGCAGAGATGGGCATACTTAAATTGCAATGTAATTCAATTATTAATCTGGTTACAAACTAATTAAATTCCAAAATAATCTCATTGAACTTTATTTCATTACATTTTAATTGTAATTATTCAGGACATATTTTGAAACCTGTTATAATGTATTTAATTACAAAGTAATCTGATTAAAATGCATTCAAATACTTTGTA
The DNA here is from genome assembly GCA_963932345.1 of Ophion ventricosus. NCBI lineage: Eukaryota > Metazoa > Arthropoda > Insecta > Hymenoptera > Ichneumonidae > Ophion > Ophion ventricosus. The sequence goes on along the minus strand of OZ010716.1, from coordinate 13,736,677 downwards.
ATTTAATTGTTTGTTACTAGTTATGGTGTAATATAGGAGAAAATATCATTTTATCCTTTAAAGTTGGATAAAACAAGTCATAAATTATGTCTCGTTTGAACTACAAAATCAAAATATTTTTTTAGCTATTAGTTAGCAAACCGGTTTATTCAAATTAATATATAATCGATTAATTTGTAATTAGATTAACTTTCAATTAAATTACATAGTAATTAATTGCACTAGGCACTTGTGGTAACTAATTACTCAAGTAATCTGTTACAAAGTAATTAAATTATCAATTACAGTAGTAATTGTAATTGTTAATTGTGAATTTAATTACTTTTTGCCCATCTCTGATGTGTAGTATCCCATTATTATAAATTTAAGAATCCATCTTATAGTATTTTATAATTCATTCTATTATCGTTATTATTATCATGTAGAAGAATGAAAATTATTTCATGTAGCGTTAAGCTTGTTAACACTCAAATAGTGCCTATTTCTTTGCGGTCCGGCCAAAGTTGCATCAAAGTCGAAAAGTGTATCACGGAATTTGATGAAAGTGATCCCCCGCGTCGACAGGTCGAGATGGTCTTTTCCGATTAAGTAATGTGATTAGGGCGGCACGCTGTTCCGCATACGGGGCTACGTTTGGAACGAGAGGTTTGGAATAGGAACGATGTCCCGTCTGTGTATGTGTGTGCTGGCGCACATCTGTTCGATCAATTA
>OZ010716.1:13707816-13735766 GCA_963932345.1 Ophion ventricosus | reverse complement strand
TATGAAAAAACAATGAAATAACAAATAAAATAAAAGTAACAAAAATAGGAAAACACAAGCGTGAAATTATAACAAAAGTGCAAAATAATATAAATAATAATGAATGATAATAACAAGGTCACAAATGCAAATGCAAACGCAACCGCAAACCCAACAAAAAAAGAGAGAGAATGTGAGAGACAGGGAGTGAGGCAGGGGTGGGGGGAGACAGAGAGAAAGAAACGGGACGAACCCTCAACAGCATGGGTACGGCCGAAGACGAACATTTGGTTGTTCTCGCAATATATAATATGGGAAGCCCGCAAAATCGGCCACCCCGGGGAACCCCCGTCTCACCTCTCCTCGTATCTGTCAAACATATGCGTCGATAGGGGTGTGTTTCGCCTCCGTACTAGCCACTCATGGGAATATATCCGCAGCGGGGCGCGTCCTCGCCGTCTGGCTTGTAATATAGGTGCGCGCATAAGTGCTTCGTGTTCCCATCTCTCACGGATCGACAAGGATCTCTCGGTAAAAGTTTTTCGAGTGCGTGCCAGATGCGTCACGTGCGCTACGCCGAAAAACCGATCGTACACGTCGTCGCAGGTCAGAAAACGAGCCCGAAGGAAATCCCCACTGGACGCGTATCAAATGAACTCTCGGTCACTTTGACTTCAACGGTATATACTTTGAGGTATACTTCTGACAAAGTCGAATACTTAACAATTAACTTTTTTGCGTCTACAATGAAATTAAAATACATGTCAATATAATGGTAAAATTTCAAGCCAAGTTACCGAAATTTAAAAAACGATAACGACTTTAAATATCGTTTAACCCTTCGTGGTCATACTTCCAAATTCAATCGCGGTATGGTCACACTTGGGTCGATTCTACCCAGTCAGTTTTCAAAAAAGTATTGTGACCAAATTATCCGTCGGAAGTGGTTAAAAAAATTACGGAACATGCTTTGAACTTTCTGGATGATGTACGAAAAATTTATTTATAAGAAATAAGATGGTGACATGTTACAAGAAAATTCATAAAGAGGTGAAAACGCAAAAAAAGAGACTTTTTCGCTAAAAAAATCATAGTTCCGTGAATTTTCAACAATTTTATCTAAAATTTGGACGTGATACTCCTTAGATATACTACTTTGGGAAAAAAATATATTAGCATAGTGCGCGTTCCAAAAAAGGTATTTATTCCGACATGTGAAAAGGGGTAAACTTTATGGTATGGGGATACTTCAAACTCCAGGTAAGATGGTGAATACAGTCCCATTCGACGCCGGGAATTATTATATAAGGTGTAGTAAAAAGAAATCCATTATTTTTGCATGAAATTGAAGGCTTTATTTAGCATAATTAGAATGATCCGATTTAGGTCAAATGTGCACCGTTTTGATTGATAACTTGTTGCCACTTTGAAGGTAATTTCATTATGCCTTTCTCATAGAAACCCTCGTCCCTATTGGCAAAAAACTGGGACAGTCGATTTTCACAAGCTTCTCTTGAGGCGAATTTTTCACCAGCAAAATCATTCGCCATAGACAGGAACAGGTGGAAATCACTTGGTGCCAGATCCGGACTATAAGGTGGATGCATAAGAACCTCCCAACCAAGCTCCCGGAGCTTCTGGCGAGTCACTATCGATGTGTGTGGCCTGGCGTTGTCCTGATGGAACACAATTCCTCTCCTATTGGCCAAAGCTGGGTCGCTTCTGGGCGATTGCTTCCTTCAGACGGTCCAATTGTTGACAGTACATGTCCGAATTAAGAGTTTGGCCGTAGGGGAGCAGCTCATCGTAGATGATTCCCTGCCAATCCCACCAAACACACCGTAAAATCTTCCTGACCGTCAATCCTGGCTTGGCCACCATTTGCGCCGGCTCACCGCGATTCGACCACGACCGTTTTCCGCTCGACGTTGTCGTAAGTGACCCACTTTTCATCACCAGTCACCATCCGCTTCAGAAATCGGTCGATTTTGTTGCGATTCAGCAGCGATTCGCAGATGGAAATTCGGTCCATGAGGTTTTTTGCGTTAACTCGTGTGGTACCCATACATCGAGCTTTTTTTGTATCCAGCCTTATTCACGTGGTTCCAAACGGTTTTTTGTGCAATTTTTAGCTCCTGGGTAATCGAAACAGTGCTTACATGACGGTCAGACTCGACGATTTCCATTATTTTATCGACATTTTCGACAATTGGCCTTCCAGAGCGTGGTGCATCTTTGACATCAAAATTACCAGAACGGAATCGACGAAACCAAAATTGCGCGTGATTGGCTGTTACAGTATCAGGACCATAAACACTATTCACATTTTCAGCCGCCTGGCTTGCGTTTTCGCCTTTATTTCTAATGGTATTTCGCATGTCCTTGCGGGCTTTTAAATTTAACCTGTAGTTATTATGGCACTTTATTCACTGCCTGAAAAAAGGCCAGAGTGTTTCCACGCAGCTGTTCTTTCCCCATGCGCATATCGCATTTACACGTCGACAACAGTGGAAACCCTGTGCCAATAAATAAATATACCGCTACATATGTACGGAGTTTTTAGTTATATTACCATCAGAACCGTAATAAAACTGCCTCCCCTTTCAGTAGTCGATGTATAAGCCGATACGGTGCCGAGCGGTCACCGGTTTAAGGATTGGTCCAGGCTAACGCTCTTGGACATGGGAGATCACCGTAGTCGCACACCGTGGATTTACCCGTGCAGAAATTGTCATAGTCGTCCAATTGGATTCTCATACTCGTTCTTACTTCCTGAGAAGAATCCAATCGGTCATTACATTGGATTCCTATACTAAAACGTCATGCTCTCACATTGGATTCGCATTCGGGATTCCTCATTAGAGTGTACGAATCCAATTTGAATCCTAAAGGATTCTCACATTATCGAACAGAATTCATTATGATTGATCGATGTGTGGTGAACCTAACAAATCCCCATAGAGATGTGGGTGCATCTTGGGATTTCCCAACAAATTTGTGCATGGGATCACGAAAGGATATTTTTTTTTGGAAGATTTAACAAATAATGTTTTGAAATTAAAAAAAAATTCTCCAGTGACGTCAATCGGGAAATAGCGTGGAATCCCTACGTGCAGCGTCCCTATTAAGTCCTTATAGGGATGGGATAGGATCTGGGGATATCCAAAAAAAAATTCTCCATGGGCATATGTGTATATCGTTGAAAGTATGAGGTCTATGCACAATTCCGTAGTTAAAATCGAGTAAATTCCAAACGCAAAATATTTACCAACAAAAGCGATTTTAATCAACTAAATATGTCCCATTCGGTTCAATGACTTTCTGTCACTCTCCACGAGCTTCATTATCCCTCTTCCATAGAAGTCTTAAGATCTTTGGGCAGATGAGTCACCCCAGTGGTTTTTGAGGACGTCTAGGGAACTGAAGGTTTTATTATTCGAACTATTCTGTAGCGCCCGGAACAAGTGATAGTCTGAAGGTATGCAAGGTCCGGACTATACGGTGGGTGCACCAAAACATCCCACCCAAGTCACAATAACGTTTTGCCGAGTCATCAAAGAAACGTGTGGTCTAGCGTTTTCCTGGTGGAATACTACGCTCCTTCTGTTCGCCAATTCGGGCCGCTTTTGATCGATTGCTCGCTTTAATTTGGCCAGTTGTGAGCAGTATTTGGTCGAATCAGTCGTTTTGTTGGGTGGCAGCAGCTCATAATAGACAATTCCTTTCCAATCTCACAAGCTACAGAGCATGACCTTCTTCAGGTGTAGCCCAACCTTTGCGACCGTCTGAGCAGCCTCCCCGAGCTTCGACCATGATCTTTTTCGACTGAAATTGTTGTAGACAATTCATTTTTCATCGCCGATAATAATTTGCTTTAAAAATAGTTTGTTTTGATGGCGGTTGAGCAAACAATCGCAAGCTGGAATTCGATCCATTAAATTCTTTTCGTTCAGATTGTGCGGCACTCAAACATCAAGCTTGTTTACCATCCTAAGCTTCCATAAATGTTTCAAAACAGTTGATTGCTCAATGTTGAGGTTATGTCCGATGTCTGTAGCGGTCAAATGTCGGTCGGAGTCGATTGAAGCCTTGATTTTATCGATGTCAGTGGTGACTGGCCTACCTGGAGGCTAGAGGCATCTTGGAGGCATCTTGGAGATCAAAATCTCCACAACGAAATTTCGCAAACCACGTGCGCCATACACTGACGCTTACGGCATTCTCTCCGTACACGGAGTATATCTTTTTGTAAGTTTGCGATGCGTTTTTGCCTTTTCGAAAACGAAAAAGCGAAATGCATCGACAATACACGTGTTTTCATTCGATGTTCAAAATATAATTAAACTTCCTATACGTCACGGATCTCGAAGGATACTTTGTTAAGGTAGTAGTCTCGTCAAGGCGTTTTTCTATAAATTTTTTAAATTTTTGCGCACTCATTCAGGATACTATCAAATGATTACCTGCAAAAATTTCAAAAGGATTCACCGTTCCGTTCTCGAGATATTGGCAATCAAAGATTCCATGGTTTTACACGTGTTCTTATGGGGAGCAGTGGAAAATTTCACATTTCACGCAATAACTTCGAAACCTTTCTATAGATTTTTTTTCAATTCTCAATTACAGAAGAACATATGACAAAGTGGATAAAAAAAATCACGAATCATGGCCGTCTAGTTTCAGAGATATAGCGATTTAAATTAAGCAATGTCTAGCAACCCAAGCGCCACGAAGCGACTGGAGCAGACTAGAACTAGATTACAGTAGTGTGTGCATATCCGTATACGCAGGGTATCTACGTATTAGTAGCCGGAATGGATAGTCTGATACAAAAGTGAGGGTTAGGTAAACATTATATTAGGCGTTTTCATCGTTACTTTATAAGTTTTTACATCCCGATAAGATGTACAACCTACATTAGAAGGATATTTCGCAATATTTCGAAGCTTTCATCGATTGAGCGGAGAATAAACTTTTCAACGTGACTGTGGCGAGACTACTACCTTAAAATGTCTGCACAAATTTCAGCTTTCACTTTATATACAATACTTCACATGGTTGACGCATGTGCGAGAGGAGAAACAACTGCGAACATCTGTTGAAATTTCGCTACGTAATTAACCATAGACCCAATAGGTTCACAGTTATTTAAAAAAAACTTCCAGCATTATAAAATGAGTCTCCTAGTCGACAGAACGTTACGAGACGGTGACAGGCCTCGGAGAAGGTAGGTAGAACACAACGCTATATTCGACTTACTCCCAAGGGATAAACCGGAGGATCGCACCCTTCGGATCTTCCACCTCGAAAAAAAGGCAAGAGCCTGGGCTTTTGTGGATAGACCGAGAGGAAAAAAAATTCATAGATATACATGCGTCGTAAGGGAGTTTCTCTTGAAAGAGGCAAAGAGCCTCGAGCCCTCTTGGGAGTAATAAGTTCGATTGAGTCAGCTGTCCTTGTATTCTCAAAACGAAAAATATAAGTTCTCGAGATAGCTTCGCCGGGATAACAATCTTCAGCGATGCAGATAGGAACGTATGTGAAATAACAATGTAAACTGCACCTGGTGTAAAGTATTGCGACGAAAAGTCACGAGGTTCTGTGTTTCTTAAAAATACTGAAATGTTCAGTAGCAGAAAGAGAATGACCGAGATTCCTTCAATTTATCCTATGACCACTCAGCGTCTCCTAAATCTGTCCAGCTATAGATACCGGCGTTTGTTCTCGAGGACGAGCGATATCCACACACGGGGGAGTAATAAGTCCGATTGCGTCAGCTGTCCGGGTCGTTCGAGTGGACAGTCAGACGTCGAAATTCGTTCTTCCCCTCCTCTCTCTCTCTCTCTCTCTCTCTCTCTCTCTCTCTCACTCTCTCACTCTCTCTTTCTCGCTCTATTCATACCTCTTTTTCTCTCTCGCTCTCATATCTCTGACTCTCGTGGTCGAAAGTTCCAGAGTACGTACGCGAGGATGCTGTCAGTGCGGTCGGCGTTAGCGGGTTACGTTTCGAACAGTACGGGCCATTTCGCTCGTGGTGGGGCGCATTTTTAGTCAACCTTTGCTCCAATAACCCTTATCATAATTGTGGAAAAAGTCGATCGCTAATTTTATCACTTTCTTTTCGACCACTAAAGTGTCGACGTAAAATTTTTATAATGACAGAGAATGATATAATGACAGAAAAATAACTGCGAGAAAGCGATGTTTTCCAAAGTGACAAATTCTAAATAATATGTTGCTTGATGATTTTGTATTCGAGATCGCTAATTTTATCACGCTCTTTTGGACCACCAAAGTGTCGACGTATGTAGCTTAATTGGAAAAAATCAATTTCGATATGCTCTCTGATAGACCGGAGGGTGAAAAAATGAACTTCATTGATGGCAGAATTTATAATGACCGAAAAATGACAAAAAAAATGATAGAAAATTTTTATAATGACAGAGAATGACAGAAAAATGACTGCGAGAAAGCGATGTTTTGCAAAGTGACAAATTCTAAATAATATGTTGCTCGATGATTTTGTTTTCGAGATCGCGAATTTTATCACGCTCTTTTGGACCACCAAAGTGTCGACGTATGTAGCTTAATTGGAAAAAATCAATTTCGATATGCTCTCTGATAGACCGGAGGGTGAAAAAATGATCTTCATTGATGGCAGAATTTATAAAGACAGAAAAATGACGAAAAAAAATGAAAAATGACAGAAAAAATTGCTAATGTCAGAGAATGATATAGTGACAGAAAAATGACTGCGAGAAAGCGATGTTTTGCAAAGTGTTAAATGCTAAACAAAATGTTACTGGATGATTTCGTATTCGAGATCGAAATTCTTCGTTACAAATTATGTGGTGGATTACTCTGCCAATAGTTTGTCTTATTTCGCATGGAACGTCCCATATATACATATATACCGATGTACACATCGATGAGAACATATATGTGGTATAATCCGCGCGGGTATTTTGCCGACGGGTATCTACTATCTCTCTCTCTCTCTCTCTCTCTCTCTCTCTCTCTCTCTCTCTCTCTCTCTCTCTCTCTCTCTCTCTCTCTCTCTCCCCCTCCTTCTCTCTCCCTCACTCTCTCTCGCTCTCTCTTTCTCCCTCTCTCTCTCTCTCGTTCTCGCTCTCTTTATATATATATATATATATATATATATATATATATATACAGGGTGGACCACGCAACGTGTGCACCTCTTTTACGACCAAAATATGCGTTGCACAAAAAAATGTTTTATACAAAAGTTACATGGTTTATAAGGCTACACTATGTGGTGCATTTATTTTTTTTATAGGTGGAGGCGCTTCGAAGATTTGAAGGTCAACTTTATTTTTTCAAATGGAATGCTATATTTTTTTTAGCGTAATATCATAGAGTATCGAATTCTGAGTAAAAAAGTATAGATCTTTATTAGCCCTAGAGTTAATAGCTAACGAGTAATTTCACTTTATTACTTTAAAATTTTCTTCACGTAATATCAAGTTGGAGATTCAAATCTACTACAAATTTCTGAATGGCAGTGTTTACATCACAGTGTTTATCAATATGAACACATTTACCACATCACACACACTTATCATGATTCACAATCTTCTCAATGATTGTAATCCAGTATTAAAGTATCCTTCGGTGATTGTGCGTGATTATTATCAGAAAGACAGAAGTGAAAATGAATGAATGAATCTCCAACTTGATATTAGGTGAAGAAAATTTTAAAGTAATAAAGTGAAATTACTCGTTAGCTATTAACTCTAGGGCTAATAAAGGTCTATACTTTTTTACTCAGAATTCGATACTCTATCATATTACGTTATAAAAAATATAGCATTCCATTTGAAAAAATAAAGTTGACCTTCGAATCTTCGAAGCGCCTCCACCTATAAAAAAAATAAATGCACCACATAGTGTTGCCTTATAAACCATGTAACTGTTGTATAAAACATTTTTTTGTGCAACGCATATTTTGGTCGTAAAAGAGGTGCACACGTTGCGCGGTCCACCCTGTATATATATATGTATATATATATATTTGTCTCTGTCTCATTCTCTATCGCGAGAAGCATACACCAGCTTACGAGCACAGCCGTGGAAATCCTAGCAGCAGATGGCCTCGTCGACGCCAATCAGCTAATCCTCCCGTTACTCCTGCGCTTGACATCCGTACCGCACACTCTCGTCGTGCTTAAACCTCCCCGGCCCCGCTCTCTTCCTCCGAGTAGCCAAATCGGACCCTCTCGATACGTCACGGCCGAGAACAAGTGTACTAGAACAAAAAGGGGATATTCCACTGCGCTGCCGAAAGTACAGGAATCGAAACTCAACGTATCGTATGGTTCATTGAAAATTAAAGGTACAAGAGCGAAAAGTATGGGTGCGTGAAAAAATAATCGATCGAAGTTCTTTTCTTTTTGACGAAAATAAAAGGTTCCTATAAAAAAATAGAGATTCATTCACTTATAAAAAAAAATGTATTCATTTATTTATAAATTTATTACTTTTAAAAAGTAAAGAGAAGCAAGAAAATAGAGATTTGTTTACTTATAAAATACTATTTCTTTAATTTTAATATGCTAATTTTAAATTGTATTTTCAAATACGTATTTCATTTACTATTCAGTTTAAAATTTTTAGTTTTTCTGTGAATTGAGATAGTATTTACTTGAAGCGGTCTGCAAAAAAATGAAATTTCAATATTACGATTTTTCAAATGCATAGTTTTATAGCCTAGGGCGTTAACTTCAATTTGTACAAAAGTTTATGTAAAAATATAAAAAATTCATCGAGTAACGACGATTTTCGTGAAGGGAAACTATGTTTTATGCAACCGTGTCAGTCCGATCTCATAATTTATTCGTCCGATTCACTTCACATTCGAAAAGAAAATAATTTATAATATTTTCCCTCGTATGACTGGGTGACTTCGGATACGTCCATCCATTTGTTCATGACAAATTGTTGAATTTGTTTTCGGTCGGAAAACGAAAATGTTTTTTACCGCTGGTCATTTACATAATTTGCAAAATGTCAAAGAAGTATCCGGTCGTACGAAAATGTTATTATCATACTAAAAGTACATTTCTTAATTTTTTGTATTTAAGCTCACCCTAGCTGCCAGAACCACCTACACCGATCCGCCGTCTAGCAACGGCGGCACTTTTTTCAAAATAATAACAACTTCATTGTTGATCAATATTTTTCAGCAGAAAACTTTAACTTGGCTAGACTATGTAGTAACTCTGTGTAAAATCCCGACTTTGTTAATCCCAATACTCATATCAGAAAAAAAAAACTGAAAATCGACCTTTTTTGAGCTTTAATTTCATGTAGACCTGTTAAGGCGGGCAACCACTTTAGATGCTTAAAAAAATCAATTTTTTTACTTTCATAAATCGTTCGCAAAATATCTTAAGAATACACCCAGAAAATTTCAAAACGATATTCGGATTCCTTGTAACGGTATGTATATGAATGATGAGTCTCCGATCGACTCCCAAGCGCGCTCAAGTATGTACGAGCGCTCAGGTAGGTAGTTTGTTCGGGTATATTTGGCTTTTCATAACCCAAACTCGAACGTTTGGCGATTAGCTCCAAAATATCTCCATTCTGGGTACAAAATAATCGAGGTAGCGGCATTTCTTGCTGCTATTTTATTCAATATGCCGAGCAAATAGATCAGATGCGCGTGGCTCGGCAAAATAGAAAAAGTTTATTAGAGACAAAAGAAGGTCGAAAAGCTCGTAAAGAGGAAATGCAAGCTTCAAATGAGTTGCATGAGGAAGAGGAAGGAATGCTGTATGGTACTGGAATCGCTGATTAATCAGTAAGACAATTTGTCATTTGATTAAACACATTTGACTTTGAGTTTTTCGTTTGTGAAACTTTAAACGTGTTTTTCTCGAAACGACATTTTTTCAATTTGCTGGAATCATAACTCAAAACTAATTCATGGCTCATCTTCAAATTTGTAAGACGTTTACATAATATAATTTTTTAAAACATGAACCTACAGTTGGAAAGATTAGATTGTTTAAATCATATTTATTATTGCAAAATGGCGGGGAAAAAATGCTAAAAATCGATCATTTTTTTCAAACACGTTCCAACATTCAATTCTCGATTCTTTTTTCAAAATTTAGGTTCATGTTCTTAAAAAATATCTCAAGAATGTATAAAAATTTGTTGGACTATTCCAGATGCGAATTGCGAGCTGCACAATTCGCGCAAATCGACAACGACGATGAGGACACGCCAAAAAAATCCAAAATTCTTCCAATTTTCGGTCTCCTAAAGTGGTTGTTGGCCTTAAGGTAGTCTCGCCACAGTCACATTAAAAAGTTTATTCTCCGCTCAATCGATGAAAGCTTCGAAACGGTGAATCCTTTTGAAGTTTTTCAGGTAAACATTTAATAGTGTCCTGAATGAATCCTCAAAATAAAAAATAAAATCTATAGAAAAACGCCTTGGCGAGACTACTACCTTAAGGATCATTCCGCGTCAGAAGACGTTTTTTTCCCGTACGCATATATATATGTAAATATATGTTAAAACGTTCAATGATCATCTATCTGTAAGCTGGGTAAAAACAATATGCGCCCACTTCGCTCTTTTTCCTGTGTGTTTTCACAGTTGTTCTTATCAATATACAATATTCATATCAGTATTGACATACCACATTTTTATTTGATATAAGATATCGAATTAAATAATCCGCAAATATATTCTTCTCTTTTCGACGAGTCATTTCCAAAAAGCGTGGTATGCAAATTTTTTTTTTACTCACTATGCTTGCTTAGATCAGTAGTGCGATAAAATTGTTCTTCATTTGATAGAGACGACGATGCTAAAAATTCGAAATTTCATGGGCAATTCGAAGAAGAAATCGTGAATTCATTTTTCGTTCGCCTCATTAATATTCCGCTCGAGTTTGCGTTTCTCATTCGGCGATCGGGACAAACACACGTGTATTAGAACACCTTTGTGCGATGATGCGCCTCGCCGACTTCGCGATTCCGTTTTTGGCAGGCGTCACATGCACCTGCTACGCGCTCTTTATCCCTTCAAAAGGGTGGATCTCATTCCGAAAGTCGGCTTTCCTTTTACGCGCCACACAGATCCTCAGAATTCTATCTCCTGCAATGGAAAGAGGGAGAGAGAGAGAGGGCGAGAGAGAGAGAGAGAGAGAGAGAGAGAGAGAGAGAGAGAGACAGAATGATATCAAAAGAAATAAAATTAAAGTTGTCTAATACGATTTTGGATGAGGAGTACAGCAGGGTGGCTTTAGGAAATGGGATCGAGGGGGAACCGCGTTCCGAGGTGTCGCGATTTGTCAGCCACCCTTTTTCTCAACCCTTTCGGAACACCCGAGAGAACACACCTGCCTGTCTCTCTTTCGCTTCGCGAGCCACGAATTCCTGCCTCTTCCTTTTTCCCATTCACGACCTGATAAATTTCATTACCCCTGCCAAATTCTTGTACTTGGCGGCGCGCCCGCGATCTCTTAAACGCTCGAGTAAACTTTTCCTTTTTCTTTCTCTCCCTTCATCTCTTCCTCTCTTTCCATTCTCTCTCCTCACAAGTAATTACTATCGTTTTTCTTGGTGTCGATATATGTGTGAGTGCACATGTGAACCACCTTCTCCGAGCGCGTTCAAAATAAAAGCAATCACACAACCAACCGTTTAGGGTCGATTCCTTTGGAATAAATTCGAAATGCGGTATTATAGGGCATGAATTGAGAAACGTAACAATGTTGCGAGATACTTATCGGCAAATTAAGTATTCTTGAAAATGCTGGGGTTATTGTATTTCTACTGAGAATAATAAAGAGGTTGACAAAGAGGATATAGGGAACATACTCAAGGGGTGTTTTTTTTTCAATTGGATTGCTCATGACAAATTTAAAAAACGTGTTTTTTTTACAATTTAGAAGATTATTGGAAGAGCAGACGGTCATCGTCGGCCTAGCTTCGGAAAGAGACGAGGGGGATGAAAGTGATCTATTTGAAAGAGAGATAATTTATAGTTGCGCGGCCACGGACGAGAAGTATTGATAAAATATTATCCGATATGACCCGGGCATAATCGACCACGAACTGGAGCTATACGATTTTCCGCCGGGATTTATGAATATGTTACATGTGTATGGTTTACCCGATACACAGACTCGTCGGTATAAATCTCACGTATTAACCAGGCACGGCAGATTCTCCCACACCATTTTTTATTACTCAATCGTTCTGAATTCCTGCACCATCCCTGCGAAAAAAACAATAAAAAATGTGTAACTGCTGGGTGAATAAAAATAAAAAAAACATATTGAAGACTCTACAGCTTCTTTTATACTCTTTCTCCGTTTCAGCATCGGTCGGTACGTGGATGGGTAATTGCTTGATGACTGATCTTGCATTGATGACGGATCTTAGTAATCGCCTTGCACGACGATTACTAAGCGGGAGGGAGTTTTCCTGAATTAAAAAATCAATTCCCCTGCGGATATTGAGTTCGGAGTTTGATCGGGCCCATCTTAATTTTCTCTAACTATATTAAGGCCCTAGTCTGGAAACCTCACATGGGCCATTAGTGTCCGGTCACACTTTGCTACCGAGGGCCATTGAAGGCAAAATAACCAGGGCCTTTAAAATTGCCTCAACGGTGCTTCATAACAAATGATTGCAGCCGTACGTGTACGTGTGTGTGTGCACTGTGAAAAAGAAATGTGTTATTTCAATACATTTGAGGTTTAGAATTCCGTCGCATATTTTGACACGTTTGATCCCGCGTTGTTTTAATGGACGCAGTGTATGCGTGTTGGTTCAAGGTATCACAGCTCGTCTACTAAACGCATAGTTTAATTATTGTATTTAATCTAACTCGATAATTATTTCGGCTTAAATACACCTGGGTAGGTCAAAAAGATCGATTTTTCAAAAAGGTGCTCATTCGAAAGTACTATCCTTTGAGTGTCTATCCTGAAAATTTCATAAGGAAATTCGCAGAAATGACGAAGTTATAGCGTTTTGTAATTGACCGGGTGGGCAACGACTAACGGTTGGGGCGCAGGTAGACGCGGCCTTTGTCATCTGTTTGACTATGAGTTTGACTATGAATGAGGTTGACACAGCAAAAAAAAAAGATCTAATGGAAGCGTCAACATCTAAGGAAGATCCGTCATATGGCCCAGGAATCGACGATTTCATGTAAGTTTAAAATAAACCAGTTATTTCGGGGTAAAGTGTACTCAAAACTTTAAACGCGTTTTACTCGAAACAGTGTTTTCAAAATCGGTACCTGAAATATCTCCGCAACTACTGGACCGATCGGGATCAAGTTTTGCACAGTTAAGCTTCACATAATAATCTAGTACTTATCGAGCCGTTTTTTCGATACCTGGCATAGTTTTTTTTTCATCATAAGTATTGAACAATTTTGAGGCGAAAAATCGCCTGTTTTATTCCAGTGACTGCTATGACCCGAAAAAATTAATTTTTCAAATTCCGGCTAGATAAGTACTAGTTTTATCTATCTACTTTAAGAAACAAATATTTTTTTTTAGATAAAAAATGGCAGAGGTACGTCTGGTAGCGCAAACGCTGTCAACAAAAACACGTCCCAGGAAAACGACTGTAACTTTTTTACCGTTTGAAATTGTTTAACCAAATTTTCACACAATGTAGATAAAATGTCATACTTGAAAATGTATATCATGGTTGTTCAATAAAATTCAGTTTTATACACAAAACAAATTCTTAAACATAATCTTACTTTAAGCCGTCTCAGGTGTATGTAAGCCCTTATGCTACAAATTCTTTAGTCAAGCAATTTATACTGATTTGCCCCTATAATAGCAAAGTTTGCATCGTATAGGTTTTTTGCATCGTATCGTGACTGGTGATGGAAAATGGAAACACTACGATAACCCTAAGCGTAGAAAATCGTGAGGTAAGCCCGCCCATGCATCAACATCGTCGGCAAAGCCGAATATCCATGGTTCCGAGATTCTGCTCTGCATTTGGTGGGATCAGCTGGGTGTACGTCATTATGAGCTGTTCAAACCGAACGAAACCATCACGGGAGATCGCTATTGACTACAATTGATACGTTTGAGCCAAGCATTGAAGGAAAAACTGCCGCTATACGAGCAGAGACATGACAAAGTGATTTGGCAACATCCTAATATATATATATATATATATATATATATATATATATATATATATATATATATGGGGCATTCCATGGCAAATCGACGACTTTCCGGCCCGACCCCTTTTGATTTGGCTGAAACTTTAATATGTTATTGTTTTCATCTTAAAACGCTTGTTCGATTTTTTCCAAATTTCTTTACATCGCAAATACGTAGTGAATTAGAAAAAATCGGCCGTTTTTTTTTCAAATGCTCATATCAGAAAAATTGACCGATTAAGAGGTTTTCTGTTTTGAAATGTTCTTTATGAAAAAAAATATTTGCAAAATATTCAAAGTCATCTTCGTCAAGATTTTTTAATTTTTTGAAAAAAAAATCGCGATTTTTTCAAAGAACGCCACTTTTGATTAAAAAATTTTTTTTGTAAAAAAAAATATGATACATTCAACATTTTTTCCCGCCAGACCCATCCTGGTAAGATTTTTCTTTTAATTTTTTTTCTAAATTGAAAAATTTTTATTTTTAATTTTTCCAAATTTTCGTAAAGAACATTTGAAAACATAGAGTTAAAAAAAGATCTTAATCTGTCTATTTTTGAAAAGGTTATGAGCATTTGAAAAAAAAACGGGCGATGTTTTCAAAAATGCATTACGTATTTGTGATGATGTAAAAAAAATTGTAAACAATCACACAAGCGTTTTAAGATGAGAGCAATAACATATTCAAGTTTCAGGCAAATCGAAAGGAGTCGGCCGGAAAAGGTCGATTTTACGTGAAATGCCCCATAAATATCATTCTTCTTTCTCTATATGTCATTTTCGCCAACTCGCGTAAAAACTACTCAATGTATATATATATATATATGTTTATATAAGGCTGTATAGAGATCGTCAAAGGGTTTTATACGTGAAATAGGGAGAGGGGGGTATGGGAGAGAGAGAGAGAGAGAGAGAGAGAGAGAGAGAGAGAGAGAGAGAGAAAGATGTTAACACGATAATGTAATTTTAATCGTCATATTTAAGCTAACATGTCCTGTTCGATTAATTTGATTAAAATAAGTAATAAGTATCTTAAAAAATAACATGTCACGTTAGTATTAAGTACATTAACCTCAATAAGTACATACCTCAATCCGTGAAGGTATTTGAGGCACCTTAATTCCGTGAACCTGGGTCCCTACCAAACCAACAATTGTCAATGAAAGAATCTGAAAAAATTAATGGTTAATCTTTAGGCCGTACTTCTCAAGGGAAAATAGGGTTTTTTTATCTTTAATATTTTTTTTAATTAAATAGCAACCTGCGAAGAAAATGATTTGGGCAAGACGAAAACGACCCAGGTTCACGGATTGAGGGTTAAAATTGACGTGTCAATTTAAATATACTTAATACGGATCCACTGTTTACAAATACGCATAAAATGTGCTTAATTTTACTGTAACACACATAAATGTATTGCTTAAGACACGTTCGATATCTGCATGTGTCTGCATTTGCAAATGTCTGCATTTAAACATTTTGCATGTTTTGAATAAGACAGCACAAATGTGTTAGAATTTAATGCGGTTCAAGTGTTTGAAAATGCACATCAAATGGGTTTTAATTCTCTATAACGCACATAAGTGCGTTGTTTTAAGTTGTGTATGGCATTCACACGTGTTTATTCCTAAAATTACACAGCTCACGGGTAACAAATAACACAGATGGATTTGCGGTGTAAAGTGACAACCCAGAAAGACATGCGAGGAATTATCTGTAATTTTGACCTTTGCCTATGGTGCAAATTTTTAAACGATATTGCATTTGTTAACAAAAATTGCTATCATCGATATCGGGGTAAATATTTTCCAGATCAGTAATTTCCAGAGAAATTGAACAACAACAAAAATCGAACTAAGCAGACCACCGCATTCCGTGGATCTAGCAGGAATCGTTTACATGGTCGCTTTTTTTTCAAAATTTCTCTCCTGAGCTGGATAATGACGTCGCAAGCATTCTAATTTCGAGGTACGTGAGATCAAACCCGTAAAGTGCGTGATTTCTGACACTTTATTGCTATCGGTCTCGGTTGCCCATATGTACGTTTATAATCTCTAAATATTTGATGCGGACGCCCGGGTTGGACGACCAAAAAGTCACGAACGTTGGGCGCGAGCACGACGTCAATAACGACTGAGCGCATCTGCGTTGGTGTCAGGCTTAATTATTAAAGCGCCATATGTCTTACTCAGCTCCGCCACGTTGTATATCCCTCACTCGACGTTTCTAGCCCTTAACAGTTTGTACACACAGGGACTAGTCCCCATCTGCACATAGATATGTGCCATATTTTTTTTTCAACCTTGATGACCCAACACTTGTCATCATATTTTCGTCATTTTTATTTCATTTAAACGGCTCGACTTTTCATGAGTGTTTCTGTTTTCTTGTCTTATTGAAAATGTTTACTTCTTCATTCTTTTATTATTATTATCACTTTTGTTACCAGGTTAGATTTTAATAGACGTGTTCAAAATCCGATCGTTCGTCTGCCCTTGCGAGCTTTTACGATGCCTACGTTTTGCCTTTTAACCCTAGTTTATCAATGAAGTATTTTCAGTTGCCGAGAGAGCCCCCGGAGGGTTGTCCACAGCCGCTCTTTCCCAACTGTGTCACAATTGCACAAAGGGCACAGAGAAACTAAGGGAATACCTGTGTTCATAAAGACGACTATATTTTACCGAGTTTCAGTTGTGTTAAGGGGGCACACCCGAGTAGACGGCGGAAAAAACAAGTGATTTTTGGGAATTATTATCACAAAAACGATTTGGCCGTTTTCATCCAAGTTTGTTTTATCCGAAAGTATAAATATTGAGGTATATTGACAAGATTTTTTATAAATATATTAGGTGTATGACTTAATTTTTACAGATTTTTTCTTCGAGCTTAAAATTATATTTAAAATAGAAATATTTTTGCGGTCTTTTGTGGTTTTGAAAGGATCGGACGCAAGGTTTTGGAACACCGAACGACAAGTCTACGTGAGTTACATAACCTCTCAGAATAGCAGAGTTTACGATGACAACTGATAAACAGCACATTCGGCACTGCATTTTATACGAATTCCAACAAGGAAAAAATGCTTCTAACGCACGGGAATCAATTTGTAGTGTTCTTGGTGCCGACGTTGTGTCTTATGAAACGTGTAATTATTGGTACAAATGTTTTAGACGGGGTGATTTCGATCTTAGTGACCAGCCGCGTCCTGGACAGGATATGAAGGGTGTGCTTTATTACGAACTCCTGGAAACTGGTCAGACGGTGACTGCGGAACGCTACAGCCGACAATTGAACAAACTGAGCGAAGAACTTGATCAGAAAAGGCTATTTACTGGGCAAGGAAGCAGGCAAGTCATACTGCTGCATGACACCGCTCGACCTCACGTTGCTCGCGCGACTCAGAAGACCCTCTTGAACTTGGGATGGGAAGTTCTCCCGCACGCGGCATATTCACCAAACTTGGCTCCATCCGACTACCGTTTGTTCCGGTCAATGCAGCACGCTTTAGTGGATAAACAGTTCAAAACGCTGGACGATGTGCGTAAATTCGTTGATGACTTTATCGCCTCGAAGCCTGCAAGTTTCTTTCGCGACGACATTCGTGTGTTACCTGAGAGATGGCGCAAGGTAATAGAAAACGATGGACAATATTTCCAAGATTAAGTTCGTTGTTCTCTATTTTTTTATATTAAATAAATTTGATGAAAAATCTGTAAAAATTAAGTCATACACCTAATATATTGACTGGGAGTGCTGTTATTATGGCCGGCATAAAACAGGTCCCTCCATGCTCCCCATGAGTGCATGCAGTCGGTTGATCGAAAACAAAAATTTCGAAATGATTCTTAAAATGTATTTCCTTCGCACCGTAGGATTTTTTTTTACTTAATTGTTTTTTTTATCGAGCCAGAAAGGTTCGAAATTTGAGTTGAAAAATGAATGAAAATTTCAGCAGGCGCCATTACGTGATAAAAAAAATTTTCTCAATAAATACTACGATGCGAAGGACTTTATACATTACACTTTGAAAATCTTTTCGAAATTTTTTTTTCAGATCTACCGACTCCCCGCAATCATGAGGACCTTAGACCGTTCCAGAGAAGGACATGTTTTACGCTGGCCACAATAACAATTCTCTCAGTCAATATATATTTATAAACTTTTTTATCAATATAACTCAATATTTATACTTCCGAATAAAACAAACTTTTATGAAATCGAACAAATTGATTTTAAGATGATAATTCCCACAGTTCACCTATTATTTCCGCTGTCTACTCGGATGTGCCCCCTTAAGGCGTCACAGCACCTTGGCGCTCGGAAAAATAGGTATAAAAATAATAATGAATTTGACGCGACTATGGAATATATAAAATAATGATTATTTCACTTGGTACGATAATGGACGTTTTACGCACGCGAGGCGTGCGTAAAGCTCGCATTTTCACACCTCGTAAAATAAAATTTCGTACAATACTCGACGAAAGAAACTTTTTTTTTTATCTCGTGTGATTGCAAAACTTGCCCTCGAGTCATGCTGCAAACTCATACTTGTTAGAAAAAGTTTTTTCGTACTCGTATCATAATTACTATTATTTTATACCGATATATTTTTTTCAAATCATCCAGTCAAATATAAGGTGTAGTAAAAAGAAATCCATTATTTTTGCATGAAATTGAAGGCTTTATTTAGCATAGTTAGAATGATCCGATTTAGGTCAAATGTGCACCGTTTTGATCGATAACTTGTTGCCATTTGGAAGGTAATTTCATTATGCCTTTCTCATAGAAACCCTCGTCCCTATTGGCAAAAAACTGGGACAGTCGATTTTCACAAGCTTCTCTTGAGGCGAATTTTTCACCAGCAAAATCATTCGCCATAGACAGGAACAGGTGGTAATCACTTGGTGCCAGATCCGGACTATAAGGTGGATGCATAAGAACCTCCCAACCAAGCTCCCGGAGCTTCTGGCGAGTCACTATCGATGTGTGTGGCCGGCGTTGTCCTGATGGAACACAATTCCTCTCCTATTAGCCAAAGCTGGCCGCTTCTGGGCGATTGCTTCCTTCAGACGATCCAATTGTTGACAGTACAGGTCCGAATTAAGAGTTTGGCCGTAGGGGAGCAGCTCATAGTAGATGATTCCCTGCCAATTCCACCAAACACACAGTAAAATCTTCCTGACTGTCAATTCTGGCTTGGCCACACTGAGAGAAAAGTGTATAGTATTTACAAAAAAACGCGCATGGTAAAAGAGAGTATAGTCGAATTCCCTATAGTTTATTGTCACCGCAATCATAATATGGTTAACACAACTATAAGCGAAAAGTATATCTAAAAATGCAACTTTGGTGGCGTGCTCGACTATCTATTATCCCCGAAATAACTACTAACTATTGTAAAAATATTAACTGAATTAACTATATCGATATTGTGAAGCCGTTCACAGTAGTTAATTGTTACTTCGGGGATACTAGATAATCAAACACACTACCAAAACGGCATGATTAGATAGACGCTTATAGTTGTGTTAACCATATTATGATTGCGGTATCAATAAACTATAGGGAATTTAACTATGCCCACTTTTACCATGGGCGTTTTTTTAGAAAATACTATGGACATTTTTCTCAGTGAAAGTTTGTACTATTTATATGGTTAACATTAACACTTGTTGAGTATAAATTTTTACAAGGTCTTCCGAAAAGTGACTTTACGAACACAATTATGATAATCTTATAGTGAAGACGTAAATCATTTGTGGAACGTGTCAATAAAGTAGAGACAGCGGTAGCACGCTGTGATCGATATAGATATATTAGCGCATTAATTTATCAGTTTTTAAAATTCGATATTTCGAAAACTATTGCGTTGCGCCAAAAATCCATTTAAGCAGTGACATATATTATCAAAAAGACGATCTGTGCAAAATTCTACCTATATCGGAGGTAACAGCTATTCGGAATTGCAGCTGGAATTAATTTTATCTCTTATGCCAAATCTACGATCAAAATAACATAAGTACCCGGTAGCACAGTAGCAGCGTGCGTAGTATAGATAGGTAGGTCGTAGGTTCGAATCCATATTCAGGCGAAATATTTTCCCCGATAGGAATCATGTCAGGAGGTCAGGGAATGACAAATTATGATAAACAATCATACAGGTAGTACTCTCAATTGAGAATTTTTGAATTTATGAATATTTTCTACATTTAGTAGACATACCATTCAATGTGGTAAAAATTACTATTTTTTGATAGTGTAAGGTAATATACATTTTATGAAAACCTACTATATTATATAGCATTGAACAATCAACGTATGCTTGTAAGATTGTTGGTTGCGGTTAACATATGAGCATAGTTAACACAACTGCTGAAATATCATAAGCAGTACTATATTTTAGGCAGTAACAATGACTATAAAATATTATTGTCCCCTCAAGGAAATATAAAATATGGTTAAAATATGGTTGAAGTTACCATACATTTCTCTCAGTGCACCGTTTGCGCCGGCTCACCGCGATTCGACCACGACCGTTTGCGCTTGACGTTGTCGTAAGTGACCCACTTTTCATCACCGGTCACCATCCGCTTCAGAAATGGGTCGATTTTGTTGCGATCAGCAACGATTCGCAGATGGAAATTCGGTCCATGAGGTTTTTTTGCGTTAACTCGTGTGGCACCCATACATTGAGCTTCTTTTTGTATCGAGCCTTATTCAAGTGGTTCGAAACGGTTTTTTGTGCAATGTTTAGCTCCTGGGTAATCGAAACAGTGCTTACTTGACGGTCGGACTCGACGATTTCCATTATTTTATCGACATTTTTGACAATTGGCCTTCCAGAGCGTGGTGCATCTTTGACATCAAAATTACCGGAACGGAATCGACGAAACCAAAATTGCGCGCGATTGGCTGTTACAGTATCAGGACCATAAACACTATTCACATTTTCAGCCGCCTGGCTTGCGTTTTCGCCTTTATCGAAGAAAAACTGTAAAATATGGCGTATTTTCACTTTGCTGGTGGCCATCTTTGACGCGCGCTCAAAAAATATTGAGTCAAGCAATCACAAAACTCTCTGAGATGTTTATTTTAGTACGAAATCTTATCTTTCTAACGCCATCTAGCGTAATCCAATCGCACTTATACAATACAATAGATACAGATTATTAAAGCCATCTATTGCAAAAATAATGGATTTCTTTTTACTACACCTAATATTTTACCGGATTTTTTACGATCAGTTTTTTCACGAAATTCCCAAATAAAACTCTGTTTTTCGGCTCGGCTGGAGATATGTAGCCTGTTAAGATAAACTTTAAACAGTTCTAGTAAGTTTTTGTGAAAACTCACGTGCATACTTTAAAAATACCTGATGACCTTTTGCAGTTGAGTACGGATACGAAGGTAGGAGACAGTGGGGCACAATGTGTCACTGGGCACAGTGAGCCACATGCGGTTTCTCAGAGATTTGTAGCTCGTAAATTTCGAAATTTTATGCGTTAGACCGCGATTTATATTAGGTTTCGTCAAGCCTAAAAGAAAGTCTATAGCAGCTCACAAAGGATTATTGAAAATTTTAAATTGATTTGAGGCTTGGAGAAAAAAAATAATGTCGCTCGCCGGGAAAACGTAAAATATAACGACACTTTCTGTAGCGGCTCCGGCTTTCGGTCCTAATCGATAGTTTTATTATTTACGATGCACTCAGTGACTTGCGTTTTTCCATTCTTAGTTTAATTAATAGTTATTTTCATTAATAATCAAATATCTTACTTGTGAGGTACAATGTGTCACCGAGTGGTGGGGCAAAATGAGTGGACTCCCAATGAGGAAACAAAGAAGTGGCGACGCTCCGAAGAAGCGCAATGTGTCACGGGCAACTGTCAACCACATGCGATTTCTCGGAATTTTGTAGCTTGTAAAATCCGAAATTTGTTGTGTTGGTCCGTGATTTATATTTCGGCTGGCCTAAAAAAATCAATAGCAGCTCACAAAGAATTATTAAAAATACAAAATTAATTAGAGCATCGAAAAAAAAAATTCGCTTGCCGGTAAAACATAAAATATCGTGGGGTAATTGTGAAAATCTGTTATCTATGTTAGGAAAATATAAGAGTTTCAACCGGCTCGTTGTACCCTACGTTTCGCAGCACTTGACACACTGTACCCACCTATCTGACACATTGTACTCTACCCGTGGGGCACAATGAGCCAATCCGCAATTTTTTTCGAACCCATTATATTAGGATTTTTAATCTTTTTGCAAAAAAGATGGTAAATTTATTGTACGCCCAAAACTCTATAAATTTGGTTATAACCTTTTTTTCTAGTCAGACTACTTTGGTAAGAGTAAAAATTCGATAAAAAAAGTGACACACTGTGCCCCACCTTCCCCTATATGTTTCGAATTTAAAAAAAGAACCAATCAATGTATTCGCAATAAAATCAATCGCTTAATTAATCGCTCGCCTGTTATTCTTCCTTTGCAATTCGAAAATCAACAAAAGCAGATTAATTGAAAAAATAAAACAAAACGTTATATTTTTACGTTACAAAAATATAATATCGAATGAATGGATTTACGATTAAATGATTTAGATTACGAAATTGCCTTCCGGTACGGTCAAAATGAACAGCCTGGCTGTTTAATTTTTCCGGATCAGATTGAATCCAATTAAAATTCATTTTTTGTAACTCTGTTCACCATGTAGATTTTCACGCGTATACATGAAATTCTAACGCGCATTGAATAGAACTGGCCACCGAGCGAATTGTAATCTGCTTCGAAAATCACGTCCTCGCAATAACAATAACCGCGCATTCTCGTTGCAGGTTTATTTGTACATGTTGGCTCTCACCGATACGCACGCGCGCGTATTACCATCGTTAAATCCGCGAAATGCGATATGGATTTCCGGTAATGGAAGAATGGAAGCGTTAATGCGCGGGTTTTCAATGTTCGATGAAACATAGCCGGGCGCATCAGAGAAAATCGTTATCGCGGTGGAAAGTTCAGTCGCGTTTTGTGTATATAAATCGGAATAATGACGGGAGGGCGGAGAGGGGGGGGGGGGGCATGTGGTTAACGCGCGCGCTGCGGTCTCTTTCTTCCGGTTTAACGGAACCAAAGCGTTCTGTTCAAGCGCGAGAATGTCGAAGCGAATATGCCAGCGAAGGACAGGTGTCGAGATAGAAAACTAGGAACACCTGCTGCGCTCGTACAGTTAATAGTTTCAAACTCGCTTCTATGTACGCAGTGTTCCTCTCTCTCGCCATACTCATACTCATCATTTAGCACAGTTCTACGGGATTTAACGAAGTAAATGCTCCCGTTTTTAAGGGGACAAAATCCTTTACAATGTTCAAAAAATCGATTTATTTTTTCTTCACATATTTCGGAATATTGAGAGTATACTGGAAAATCGAAAAATCGAAATATGACATATTTACGAAGTTATAGCACATAGTCGAAAGCGCGCCGGGACCGCATGTCGTGAACTAGGCAAACGTTAAGGGATTACGTGGGTTTGAAAATTTCAGAAAATCCATTTTTTTATATTTTATTATCTAATAGTACAATATGTCTAGAATATTCTCCCAAAGTTTTACATCAATCGGAGTAAAAGTCTAGGAGAGAGAGCCTTTGGGAATTCCCCCCGTTAGGAAAGACCCAAGATTTTTCTCAAAACACTATTTTTGAAGTCGGTGGACACGATTTCTGAAAAAAAACTACTGCACCGATCTTATTGAAATTTTGCACACTTCTTCAAAATAGCATTGACTAGTGATTGAGCGAAGGTTTTTTCTTTCGATTACAACTAATTTTACAAGGCTATACGTAGTGTAAATTGTACCAAAAATTGAACTATTTTGCATGCAACTCTGCCGAAAATTCAAAATTAAATTTTTTAAAAATTCCTTCGTTCAATCACGAGCTATACTTATCTACTAACAGAAAAAATTTGGTTTTTTAATTTCAGATAAAGCTAACATGAGTTATCCTGACCACCACGAGGACACTTTTTTTTTGAGGGGTCGCCGGAAACCAATTCCCACCAGCTGAATTTCCCAAATTTTTGGATGAATTTTTTTTTTAATATTGGTGAAATGTTGCTCTTTTATGTGCTTAACATTTTGAATAAAATAATTTATATATTATATTTAAAAAAAATAGAGAAAATATGCTTTTTGGCTTCGACACTCACGTAACCCCTTAAACGCGATTATCTCGAAAATGCATTTTCAAAAAATGCTCACGTTACAGCTCAAAAAGTTATTGATCCATCTGGCTGAAATTTTGGGAGGTTTCTCATTGTAACATTATCGGAAGGATATACCTAAAGTTTTAAGGTTATCGCGTAAATAAATTACTTTATTTGGGGTAAAAATTGTCGAGAAAATGGTGAAAAATATGAAATTTTGATTGAAAAGCCTACTTAATTTTTGGTTTTATACTTTTTTATATTTTTATAGGTATATCCTTCCCCTACACATGTCAATAATTGAAAAATATTTTCGATTTCGGTTTCAGATCAATAGAAAACATCAGACAAATAGAGCACTTTTCGATATCACGCAAAAGACGCCTAAAGGAATACCTTATGACGCCGTCATTTCGTTTTATTTAAAAGAAAAATAACAAAATTTCAACACTTGAAAGTTGTAATAAGATAATGTCAAGATTTTAAAATGATGCGATTATTTTATCACCTTTATAAAAATTCATGAAAAATGACTTATTTCTGGCCGTCTAAACGGTCTCCCCCCTTAAATCCATAAATTCTTACAATTCTTTTCTTTTTTTGCTTTTAGAACCATGCACTGGGGAAAAATCGTTTTTTCAATTAGTGCACTGACGGGGAAATAATAATTGTATTCGATGACACGTTTATAATAATAATGAACGCGCTTATTGGAGAATAATGATCTCGTGATAATTTCGAAGCAAATGAAGCCGCGGGTTATGAAAATTTTGCTCCGATGGAATATGATATTGTGTTTTATATAATACATTACAACTCCATATCACAGTTGCAAATGATGTATTCATTGGAAAATTCGTTTTCGTTTTCATTGTTCATTATTTCGATTGTGAGGCGCGGATAGGAAAATCATTATCCATATCTTCGGCCTCGAGTAATGGAAATCCTATCAATTAACCATTACTTCGATGTTAGGTGATGAAATCCATACAAATCCATAGAAAAATACTTTGGCGAGACTACTACCTTAATCGATTGTATTCAAATTTGGTATAAACTTTCAGTATTTACTCCTCTATCGCCTCTATTCCGGGCATGGCGAAATAATTATTATTAACATTAAAAAAAAATGTTACTCTGAAAAAACGAGGGCGAAAAATAAACTTTTTCTTTCAGACACTCACCATTATTTTTTTTTCCTCTTTGGCACCTGCCGCAATGACATTCTTAGTGATCGATAAAATCGCTCCAAAACACGGGAATTCCGGCCAAAAAGTCGTTGAATTTTCCGCCTACATGGCTGCAGGTATGATCAACGAAGGGTATTCAGCGATTTTGTTTACCATGCAGTTGCTTAATTTGAGTATTGGCCAGCAGTGCAAAATATTTGCTGATTTCGCTGATGCGCAACGTATCGAGAGGGAGGACAGGCGCCCCTCATTTAGCAGCAAGGAGGCTCGTACAGCTCGTAGACTCGACCAAAGTCATCTGAACGAGTACTTTGAGGAAGCAGATGGACTTCTGTATGGACCAGGAATAGCTGATTAGCAGATTATTAGTGTAAGTAAGCAAAACTTGATATTTCCACCTATTGAAAACTTTGAAGCGCGTTTTCTCCAGTTTTCATTTTCACGATTTTTCCAAATTGGCGGGCGTGATAGCAAAAAAACTAAACGACCTATTGAATTAAACCAACGTTTATTTTCTTCAGTATGAAAATCTCTTCTAAGTAAACTAAAAAGTAGTTGAAAATGTCTTTTTAAATCATTTTTATAGCACGTTAAAGTGTTTTTTTAAATACATTTTTTTTTAAACCTGAGAAAAGTTATAATTTCACGATTTTTACAGCTTTTTCTTAGTTCACGCAGAAGAAAAATATAGGACAATTGAACATTTTATTGGTTTTTTTTTGTTTCAGTCAAGAATTACGGCTGCATCTTTCCCGCCGATTGGGGACTGCGGTGGCAAGACGCACATGGAATAGGCTGATAAATCTGCAGTCATTTATTGTTACATGTTGACATTTTTTTTATTCATCTTAAATATACATCTAAAGATATCTCAATATTTACTGGGATCACTTGTTTTTGTCCCTTTGTAAAAAAAATCCCGAAAAAAACGCTTTTTTTGGACCTTCTAATTCAGGCTCCGGCCTTAAGACCTCATGCCTCAAAACAATGCCGTTGTTGCATTTGCACGAGGGTGCAGGAAAACAGTGGAAAACCTGCGCCGATACAGAAGGCGATAAATTACTAATCGTTAGGAAATTCGATAGAACTGCCACTCGCTGAGTAGTCAGTGCGCAAGCCAAGGCAGCGCTTCAGTGGCCGCCGGTCCAAGTATTGGCCCCGGCCAACGTTGCTGACCATGCATTATCACCGAAGGACAATGAGTACAGATACCTCCATTAGTGCCCGTGCAGAAATTTGTCGGAGAGTCCTCGGATCCTACCACATTCCTATAGGGATTTGATAAGGACACTAAGCCGCACTTAGGGAGTCCACATTGGAATCCAGGCTATTCCCCGATTTTCCGATTGACGTCGATTGAGAATTTTTTCTTTGAAATTTCCAACCGGCATTTGTTGGATCTCCAAAAAAAAAAATATCCTTCCGTCATACCGTACACGAATTTGTTGGGAAGTCCCAAGATGTACCGACCTGTCTATAAGGATTAGTTAGGGACACCGCACGTAGGAAGTCTTGATTCGGATCCAATGGAATTCTTAACTGTTCTTCGATTAAGGGGCAACACCACTCTAGAGCCAGCAAAAAAGGCCTAAATTTGATGATTTTTTTTAGAATATTGCAAAAGGGATCGGTTTTCTTTTTTCAGGGTTTATTAAACACATATTGAAGTATGTAAAATAGTAATTTATGCTACAAGTGCGGAAAACAATGAATTCCATCGCGCGTGAAGTTGCCGCATGAGCTGAAGGCTTATGGTGCATTTCACACGAGTACGAGTGAGAAATGCACCATAAGTCGAGGCGAATTCGGCAACTTACGCGCGATGTAATTCGTTTTTTTTTGCACATATTTCATACATTATTTTTTGCAATGACTGTCTCGAAAGTGGGATTTGAGATTCAACGAAACCAATAACAATTATATTCAAATATATCAGATCAGTTCAGATCATTTCGTTGTCAGAAAATACGACTGTGATAAGTTGACGTTTCATATCACATGAATTTCGCTACATTCAAGTTTGTTCAATCGGTCCAAAATCGTAGAACAAAAAACTATCAACCGTGAAAAAAATCGTTTTTTCGTGAATCAATGCGGTAAAGTGAGCTATAAATAGATTTTTTTCCGCACTAGTGCGGGGAAGTCTCACATTCCCGCAGTAGTGCGGGAAAGTAAGCATCGTTGAGAAATAAGCCACTTTCCACACGCTAAACACCAATCGAAAATCGCACTTTCTGGGCAGGCATTGCAAAAAAATGTTGTATTACTTTTTTGATAAAAAATGGCGGCGTCAAAGCCAGTCTTCAAGAACGCCTTTTTTTCGATACTTCCACGGGCGGACGTGGAACTCCGAAAGCATAAGAGCTAGAACAAAAAAATTATTTTT
>OZ010716.1:13590524-13707616 GCA_963932345.1 Ophion ventricosus | reverse complement strand
ATTTTCGTAAGAAGTGAAGCGGATTTTTGAGAGACTGAATCGTGTACCATTTTTCTGTCTGTCTCTTTTGTCTTATACTACCAGATGAAAACCAAATAACAGATTTATTAGGAATAAATAAAATATTTAGCTATTAAACGATATTAAATAGATCTTGATTTGAGTAAATAGATATGTTTAATTGTAAAATAGATAATTTTAATAATGGAATGCAATAGGAAAAATTTGATTTCACGAAAAACCGGGTTAATTAAAAAAAAAAAATAGACATCTAGTTAAGGCCTTAGGCCTCTCGAGGATTTCCCAAAAATCGATTTTTTTGTTGTTAAAAATGTAGCTTAGTACCTATAAAATTATATTCCAAAAGATTATGGGTGTGAAAAATCTCTAAGTACTCGATTTTCGAATTCTAGCGCAACCCCTCTTGATTCATGTCGTGACTTTCTACTAACTTTAAGCGCGTTTATCTCAAAACTACATTTTTCAAGTGGGCCGGACTCACAACTCAAACAAATTTCCACCGATTCGCTTGAAATTTTAACCGTATATTTAGAATTATATTTTCTGAGGCACTGCGTAGGATTTTTTAAATTATATTGCATAGTTCCTTTTTTATAAACAATTTTCTGACGATTTTCTCATGGAATTTTATACTTTTTGTTTTAGAAATGCGTCATTTTGGCAAAAAACAATATATCAAAAAAATCCCACGTACTTCTATAGCTATTCTTATATATAATCGAAAAAACTTTAGTGTCTCATCATAACTAAAAAAATATAGGAGCTGTTGGCCCGGCCGTTGACTTTCCAGAAGTAAAGGCGTCACCGGTAAAATGTTGCACAGTCGCCATTTTGACATTTATCGCTGTGAAAAAATAATTTTGTATAGTCAATTACGTGTACAATAAAACCCCTCTTTTGTAATTCCGATTTATTTTATGGTTTCGCTGAAAAAAAATCAAAAATATGCCTTTTTTTGGCCTCTAGAGTGGCCTAAGGCCTCAATATCAACAGAATTGTTCTGTCAGTGTAGACGGGCTGTGATGGCGTCAACCAACACGCGTGCAGTTTGTAATATATAATCAAATCACACACGCATAGAAATAATACACTTAAGTGTGTAATACAAAACGCATGAAGCGAATTCCGAAATTACACACTCGGAAATGTCCAAAAAGTGACTACAAGGTAAGAGCACAAGTCGCTGTGTTAAAACAACATACTTTTATTTGCATTATACTCAACAGACGTGAATGCGAGCGCAAGTTATTCGCACCTGATATTCAAATAAGCCGTATGAAAGCGATTGTTCGCGATCGTGGTAGCGTAATTCGAGTAGAGAGCGACTTCATTCGAGCGATTTGCTTGTTCCCGCGTCGAGCCTCCGCGAGGATCAGCACGATCGCCACGACCAGATAAGAGTTGCGTGGACCGAGGCTAAAAAAGCCTTGGGATGACAGTTGACACGTTCGACGAGAGAGGACAGGTGCGAGATTCTCGACGATCGGGAGTTTCAAACGTGAGAACGAAAGAAGAAGAAAAAAAGAGAGGAGGGAAGAACGAGACAGAGTGTGGGACGAACCGGCGAAAAGAAGGCAGCGAGAATGCAAGAGTTATAAGAGAGAGAGAGAGAGAGAGAGAGAGAGAGAGAGGGAGAGCAATTTGGCAGGTTGAAAAATTCGCTGGTCGTAATTCGTCGCCGAGCGGATCGAAGAATCGAAAGTGCGCTCGTGAGAAATGATACAAATGTCTACGCCCTCTTTTTTTTTAGTTTCCTACAAGATTGTTTCATGGTTAATCCGAGTGTTGCATTGAAAATGCATAAGCCAATTATCATGGAGCCATTTTTTTCTCCATCTATCGTTTCGTTAACTTATTTTTGTACGATTTGGGAAAAAAGATTCGTTTTGTTCCAGTATGTGCAATAAAAATGATGGAAACGCTTAAGCCCAAAGACGAAAACTGTTTGAATTAGATGGCATTGTATTTAAATCTCGCTTTAATAAACTTTGCTTTTTTTTTTTAACTTTTTACAAGCTTTTATTTAACTTCACTTGTTGTGAGATGCAAAACGGAAAATCGAAATTTCACCCACTTCCCGACTTCTTATAGCTCTGAAATTTTGCAAATATGCATCTAAGAGTTGACAATGCATGATTCAACTTAAAAAAAAAATAAAAATAACAACTTTTTGTGGGATGCAAAACGGAAAATCGATATTTCACGCACTTCTCGACTACTTAGAGCTCTGAAATTTTGCAAACATGCATCTAACAGGTGACACTGCATGATTTGACTTTAAAAAAGTAAAGACTAAAAAGTAGAAATTAATTCATATGTAAAAAAATAATTTTTAAAAAACAAGCTTTTATTTAATGTACTGAAAAGTAAAAAATATTTTTTCTTACCAAGTCACCTATATGTGGGTACAAATAAAAGCTTGGGGCGATCAAAATGTAGACATATAATCTTTAATTAAACATTTAAAAGTTGAGCGCCCCAAGCTTTTATTTATAGTCACATATAGGTGATTTGGTAAAAAAAATATTTTACTCTTTTCAGTACATTAAATAAAAGCTTGTTTTTTTTAAATTAGTTTTTAGTATTCAGGAAAGTTATATATTTCGTTCAATTAAGAATTTCAGTTTATTCCGACAAACTCTGAATAGAAGGTTTTTCTTCATTCTGATAATATTGTTTTGGGTCGAATAGATGTTTTTTATTCGATGCAATAAAATTATATAATTAAATTAAACAGTTTTTTATTTCGTTATAAAACTATACAGCCTCTAATAGAATAATATATGATTCTAATAGTATTTTATTCAAGCCTGGTACCCTTATTCGTTCCGTCAACTAATTTTTTACCTAACAAAATCGCAATAAACCTCGTATTTTATCACCATAGAATGGCTGTCGTGAAAGTACGAATCAAAATTCAAACCAATAAGTGGCTTTTTACAAATCTTACGGAGTGCGGATGCGGAGGTTGTCGGGATATGATCGTTACACAGCATGATGTTTCCGTTCGGAATGTGATCATTAACTAGATGAATACATACTCTGCAGAAACATTTAATTAACTTGAATAAATAAATTCTTCGAAGTTCACGGTCAATTCGAAGTTCGTTTGAAATCACAGCTATGCATAAAGTATAACCATTTCTTCAAGGTAGTATTCTAGTCTAAAGGCTTACATTTCGCGTATTGTTTTTAGGCTGGATAAAAAACAATATATATATTTCGAGTATCCATTTTTACAGTCTTTGTGTTAATATTTCAAGAACTCAAAAAAAAAAATTATGTGCTAAAAAAATAAAAATTGAAAAATTTATGGGCCTCTGAATATGGCCGTGAGAAAAAAAGGATTGAGGCGATCGACATGATTTCAAAGCTCCTGTTCATCTGAAACAGAAATAAAACGAATTGTTTTGATAAATAAGAATGTCATTATGGCAGGTGCCGGAGAGAAAAAAAAATTGAAAAAATGGCGATTGTTTAAAATAAAAAGTTAATATGTTGTCCTATTTTGTTCGAATTAATTTTTTTATAATAGTGTTAATAATAATTTCGTAATGCCCGAGATAGAGACGATATATACGGAGGTCCACACCAAATTTGAATTCAATCAGTTGAATAGAACTCGAGATTGTATGTCAGCTAGGTCGAAAAAGTGGTTTTTCGACCTGGCTGAAGTTGAAGCAGCCTCTCAATCCGGCCATATTTAAATCGCTATAACATCGTATTTATTAGGAATATCGAAATTACCTTTTCATGACATATTCTAAAGAGTCTATACTTTAAGAAAATGCCCAAAAAAATCGATTTTTTCACATTTCTAGACTAGAATACTGCCTTAAGGCAAATCAATATTTTGGTAGGGTTAATTAAAAATCTAGTCGCCTCGAACAAAAATACGTCAAAAGTGCTGATTTTTTGTACATTCGGTGTATTTCCTCAGCATTATTTGTGTAAAGAGCACGAGCCATTTTTTTATAACTATACAAAATTGACTGGCGAAATAGAAGACCAGCAAATGTCTCAAAGAAAGATTGGAACCCGCGTGAATATTCGTCGACTAACGAGATTCTCGGTTTTCGAGACACTCAAAGAAGCGTAATTCTGCCAGGGAATTTTAAGTCTCAGACCATTGAGTCCTCATTCGTAACTGAAACAAGAAAATTCCTGACAGCCAAATATCCGGTCGTTTTTCTTCACAGCGTTAAACTGTCATCTGTCGCCGGAGTGTCGCAAGATATTGATGCACATGTATATACAAGTGCAATACGTCCTGTATATGTAGGACATTTAAACGGAAGTAAGGCGTGTCGGAGTTAATTAGGAGTGAAACGATGACGGCTCGCAAGGATCCGCTGCTACAGAAGGATCGATGGACAGTTTCGAATGGTCCGTAACGCCTCATTGTCGTTGCACTTGGAACGCATGGACTTTTCGACTATCGTAATAGAAATGAGAAGAAAAAAAAGCAGGAAAAACGAAAATGCGTGAGGGCGTGCTCGGCGCCGAGAAAAATCCTTCTTCCTCGTAATTGCCCGGACACTCGAAACTTTGGTTTCTGGGTCTCTTAACACGTACACGATACACCAAGGACGAGCCTCGACCACGTGTGTTTTGTGGGTGATCCTGTGTGTTTCTTAGCATCGGAACGGCTCTTCGCTCGTTAAATATCAATTACGAAATGTTGGCCGTTGCTCGATAATATATCATCGTTCCAGTTCCCGTGAGAATTCATCTGTTTTCTCGAGGGATGAAGCAAGTATATGTTTCGCCAATGAGTTCCACTGAATTTCGTAATTTTGAAGTTGCCAATAGTGTTGGGGGGGGGGGGGCGAGAGGCAGAGGGGGCAGAGGGATTGAGTCGACAATTATATATATACAGCCTTGCTTAAAAGTATTAGGCACCCTGTAAGTTTTCTATCCGGAGAAAAAATTGAATATCTCGGCGAAAAAAAATTGTCAGCCAATTTACCAAACGGAGTTTGTAAGCGGACAAAGCCAGCTTTATTGAGGTTTTTCATTTTTATTTTTGCGATTTTTTTTGCACCCGATACGCCATTTTAACATGTCAGTTATTAACTGGCTTTCCCCGCTTTACAACCCCATTTTGTAAATTGGCTTACAATGTTTTTTCGCCGAGATATCCAATTTATTGTCCGGATAGAAAACTTACAGGGTGTCTACTACTTTAGAGGAAGGCTGTATATACAGTCAAAACCGCTTATAACGACATTGAAGGGGCGGTAGTGACGTTATAGCTGATTCGTCGTTATAAGCGGTTTCGACTGTACATATACAGGGTGGTTGGCACATGGATCGACGACATTTTTTGGGGGATTGGGGGAGGGGGTCCTTTGCTAACGTTTTCATCCTTAGACCCTATGTCCCAAGTGTCACGGTAATTGAGGCATAATTTTTTT
The DNA here is from genome assembly GCA_963932345.1 of Ophion ventricosus. Taxonomy (NCBI): domain Eukaryota; kingdom Metazoa; phylum Arthropoda; class Insecta; order Hymenoptera; family Ichneumonidae; genus Ophion; species Ophion ventricosus. The sequence goes on along the minus strand of OZ010716.1, from coordinate 13,702,178 downwards.
CGTTTTTTTTTTAATCACCCGAAATTTTACCTTTAAAACGGCATAACTTTTTTATTTGTGGCTGTAATAGCACGAAATAATTTTTCTTGTATTCTGCAATGTATATTTATTATAAATAAATCATTGTTTCATAAAATTCGTTTCAAGAAAATGATTCACGAGCTTCCGAAGTTTTAAAAAGTGTGTAAATGTATGAAAAATGGCAACTTCTACATTCAATATAAAAAAAAAACTAAAATCTATTTTGAACTTAGCTTTGATTTAAAAAGTTCTCTAGTTTATATCCTTTCTAACGGTATGCTACATGTCATAGAAATAATTCATTATGTGGTCAAAATAAGAGATACTAGTTTGCCAGGGGCAGGGTTAAGAAAATACTTTTTATGTTTCCGATGTTGTTTTTTTTATTAAACTTGAGCGATAAAATTTGCTCAAGTTGACCGTTTTTACTCCGTATGCATGTAATAAAAGTTACTTCGTGCTATTACAACCGCAAACAAAAAACTTGTGACGGTTTAAAGGCGAAATTTTGCGTAATTAAAAAAAGAAACGAAAAAAAAATCATATCTCATCTACCGTAACACTTAGGACATAGGGTCTAAGGATGAAAAAGTTAGCAAACAACCCTCCCCCCCCCCCAATCCCTTAAAAAAATTTGTCCATGCATGTGCCAAACACCCTGTATATGTATATGTACGGGAAGGTGGGGTAAAATGAGAAACTTAAGACAAAACTATTAACTTGTATGAAATCAACGGCTTTATTAATAAACTTTTCAATTAGAAACAATAGTTATATTTTTACCTATTATATTAATTTGTACTTTTGAGTTAAATCAACAAATTTTCTTAGCTAACAGGAACTAAAGAAAAAGTGGCAAATTTCCTGTTTTACGTGTTTGGGGCAAAATTAAGTTTGGCACATAATCTTCAGTAGGCATTGGCAGACAGCTGAACATATGAGAAAACACATTTTATTGGCAAGCAAAGCCAACACCGCTCTTCTCATATTTTCTTCGTCCCATTTTTGCCGATCAGTTGTTCTCTTGTAAAAAGGAACAAAGGAAAAGCACTTGAAATAAATCTCGTTAAACAAGTATGCACCTGCACGGGAAGAAATTGTGCTAGCCTATCTGAGTTACGTGCTAGTAACTGGCTCGCCCAATTGAGCTCATACGAACTGACTAATGGGCGCCTCGCTATGATTTAGTAATATTATAAATAATTTGTTATCCAAACCTTGTCCATTCACTGCCCATTTGATTTTCACTATAGATGTCGCTGCGTTGCCATGCAAATGTACGGTAAGGTGGTATAGGAATACGCGGGCGATAAGAGTACGCAGTTCGGCTACTGACGAAACGGTTTCCTAATGGAAACTAACTTTAATTGTGTTTAGACCGTCTAATAGCGTGTTTGTCACAAAAAAATCCAAAGTGGAATGAAACGGGGAGGCCAGGTAAGTTTGAAGTGTTTGTTGCAATTTCTTATTTATTCTTGATATTTTCAAAGGATTACAAGTACGAAACCCAATTTACTTTCTTCGAAAACAACTATTAATTTCGTATGCTGGTTTACTAAGGTTATTGTTCAAAATGAAAGTCATTTCGCATCTCATTAATAAATGGCAGTAACAGTCATGTTTGTTAAAAATGTACAGGTCGTATAAGAGTACGCAGTGCTTAGGTGTGTAGGAGTACGCGCGTACTCTTATACGACTGTTGTTAAAGATTATGTTTTTTTTTACTTTCAGCATGTCCCGAAGGAAACGGACTACTAACCGAAGTCTATGGTCAATTACGGATCTTGAAAATGCAAGGAAGCGAGTTAATGATGGTGAATCTATAAGAGCGGTAGCACGTTCATTGGAAGCGACTGAAGCCACTCTTCGTAAGAGACCGAAGAGATCCATAAAAGCTACATCTCTGGGGAGATTTAAACTCACGAACTTCGCAAACTTCACGAAATTCATAAAATTGATAAACTTCACAAACTTCACGAACTTCACGAACTCTCCAACCCTCTCTCTCTCTCTCTCTCTCTGCAGCTCCCCAGATTGAGGTTTGCGTATTCTTATCGACCCTCATGCGTACTCTTAAACGTCCGTATGTCTGAGAGTTTGCAAATACCTTTTTGTAATTTTTAGTTTGTTGTTTAAAAAAAAATAAGATTCCTAATTGTCGCTCATAAATTAATTAGAATGCTAGATATTCTTTCGATTGGAACAAAAACTGATTCGTAAAATGTAACTGTTTGTTTTTTTCACCGCTTTGAAGCTTAGGTGCGTACTCCTATACCACCATACCCTAACCTTATAACTGGGGGGGGGGGGGGGCACCTTCCGCTTACTCTGACTCAAGTGAGTTGACCCAAGAATGAACGAATAGCACCGCTATCGACTCGTATACATGTGCTTGTCACGTACACAGGCTCACTTCCCGCATTCTGCCCGACCCTCATTTTGCCCCACCTTCCCCTACAGGTACGCCACTCTGGATCCAAAGCCCCGAGACTCTATGATCCTTTTGAAGAGCCGAGAATAAGTGACGGTGAAACAAAAAAAAAGGGAGAATCCGTGGTACAGGGGCTAATTGCTCCTGTCTGGCGCCCTGGCAAAACCAAAACGCACTGCTTTGCTGCCTTTTTTCCAAATTAAGTACACCTTCTGCGGACTCTCTTCCTCTACCGACATAGTACAAAACCCCTGAAAACGGACAGAGACAGGGAGAGAGAGTGAGAGAAAGAGAGAGAGAGGGGGGGGGGGAGGGGAGGGAGAAAGAGAGAGCAAATCTTGTCTAGATCGTCCAAAGAACAGAGATCACGGGAGCGGGTACGAGTTCTTTCGCGTTTTACGCGCGGGGTCAAGAATTCTTCGCAAGCTCTACGTATATAGATATATATATATATATATACTTCTATATCACCGCGTGAGAAAACTAAACGGGAACGCAAAGTCCCTGGGAATTGGAGCAAAAGAATTTCGCCGAGAACCTAAAATCCCGCAGTGAATTATTGGGATATTCTCGTGAATTATTACTAATGTGTCAAAAAGATGGCGGTTCAAGGATCCTTGGGAATAGTACAGTGCGTGGCTACACTTAACGCGGATTCGTCAGCAATGGGCGGATAAGCGTTCAAATGAGTTCGAACAGGCGATAAATTAGAGGGATCCGCTTGGCCACTTCTGAGCTTTGTCGTAGGTAAAAAATCATTAATGGACCGCCGGGTGACGCTGTTAAAGAGAAGAGAAAAGAGGTTCGATGACTCTCGCTTTACAGGTGTGTAACTTCTTCCCAGGGCTGTGCGGCGGAGAACACGTATATAGATGTGCGCTGGTCGTCACGACGAAAAACGCCGAGTTAATTGAACGCAAAGGTCCGGACTCAAGAGCGTTACGCGCGCTCGGTCGCTCGTCGCGTCTTATTTTCCCGTCTAATTAACAAGTTTGTACGGGACTGCCAGTTCGCTACTGCGCCAGTCGTTGGGACCGTCCATCTTCTACCTTTAAATCAATATATTCTTATTTATACAGCCATACGTATATACACTGCAGACCAAAAGTTTGGATACACTAGTCGAAATTTCTTACCTCACTAAAAGTTAGATAGCAAACTCAAAAATAAAGATAATTCAATTTCCTATATGGCGTTTTAAAGAAGACAAATTTACCTTTATTTTGTTTTTTTAGAAAATTCTTTACGATTTTTTGTCGCCCCGGTACGTACCTTCGAACGTGGTCATTTTTCGGCTATTTTCTGGCCGTCGAAAATTAACTGCAAAGTTTGTGGAACATTTTTTCTTCGGTTTTTTCCCTGGTAAACTTAAAAAGGATATGAAAACCTAGATTTTTGTTTTCTAGAAAGTCTCGTACAATTTTTTTTCGCCTCAGTATTGCATTTTTAGCTAAAAATACATGCTTTAGAAAAAAAAAGGCGTCATCGAAGAACTATGGGGATTCAAAGGAAATATCAAGAGGGTAAAAAATTGCAAGGGTTCACACTGGAGTAGCTAGAATTTTTTCAGAATTTTTTGTGGACATTTTTTTGTTACCATTTTTGGTTGAAACTTTGATGAGTGGAGGGGCTCCACTTGGGAATTATGGGGTCTAGGAAAATATATTGAGAAAGCAAATTTGTTTACATTTTTATTTTTAATTAACTACAACTTTTTTAGAATTGAAAAAAAATTCATTTCCATTTTTTCATTTTAATTTTCAAAAATAAAAAAAAACATCTAGAAAAATTGTAGTGAATTAAAAATAAAAATTTAAACAAATTTCCTTTCTTGACAGAACCCATCATTCCCAAGTGGAGCCTCTCCACTCATCAAAGTTCCAACCAAAAAGTTATTAAAACCTATTTCATTTAAATAGATCCTATTTAAATTAAATATTTTTTTAGCAGTATAGGTATGCCCAACGTTTTGTGAACTGCAATGCCTCGAAAAACATTTTGTTAACGCGTCTGCGTAAACCCGGAGCCCAAACCACAGGGTGATTTTCAATATTTTTTCTGATGGATGTATTGGGATGACGAGATCAGGAATTTACAGATTGTTGAGTTTGAGTTTCTTTTTAATTGAAAAATATTGATAAACAATGAAGTTATTATTTAAACAGAATGTCACCGTTGCTGCATGGCCAATCGATGTAGGTGGTCCTGGAAACTAGGGTGATCTCAAATGAAAAATAAAAAAAAATGTACTTTGAGCATATTGATTAAACATTCGTACGATTAGATACGTTTTGAACTTTCGAAAATTACGAAAGATCAAAACGAAACCAACGAAAACAACGTCAAACATTTGTCATTGATAAATGGATAAACATATTTTTTAAAATCCAGTTGTACGATTCGCTGTACCGTTGTGGGCAATCTGACGTTTTACAAAAATCGTCATAACTCGGTCAGTTTTGAGAATTTGTACCAAATCTTTGTTGCAAATTAAAGTTAAGACTTTAGGCTATGAAACGATGCAATAAAACAATTGTATCTTTGAAATTTCAAGATTATACCGACACTTTGAGGCTATTTCAGAAACTATCCTTTACCAAAACAAACGGTGCATTTATGAATAATTTGAGGATTGTTCCCTAAACGGCCAGATGTGCAGATAGTTAACATTGCATAGGTATGACGGGTCCGAAGAATCCTTTCCCTAATTCATATATATCCAAGATGGTTATACGGTCATGACCAGCAGCTGTGTACGTCGTGGTCTCACTCTTTTCAGATATCGTTTCTCTGTGGTCTTTCTCACCCTGACATATATATATATATATATATATATATATATATGTCAATGTGTCCGCGCAGCTGAAGAAAAAGTCTCGAAAGACCTGAGCTCCTTCGGATATACCGGCAGTCGTACTAATGCCTAATACAAATTCTAGATACGCCCGGGCGATTGTAGAGAACGAGAAGAGCAATCTTTCTTTTTTTTTCCTCCCGCCCTCGCTTTCCCTCTCTCTTTCTCTCTTCCTCTCGATGTATTACAAAAGGGAGCGATAAATAGGGCGAGTCAGAAACGATTTAGAGATTCCAGGAGAAAAGAAACGTCTCCCTTTTTTACATCCCCGATTGGATATTTACCGACGTATATATATATATATATATATATATATATATATGCGTATATAAATTCTCTCGCCTCAAGCAACACATGGGAAGTTCGTGGTTGTTACACCTGTGAGCGCGCGAAGAACGAGATCCTAGAAAAAATGAGCTCCTAGAGAGACGAGTTCTCATAGACCACTACAAAATTTTTTCTCTAGAAGTTGAAGAAAAAAAAAACGCGAAATTATCCGGATACACTAGCTACCGCGCGATCGTTTATTCGCAACGTTCGTTTTTCGTGGCGCCTTCGTGCAAACATTTCTATCCTGTATAATATCACCGCGGCCATTCCCAGAATCTCGGTCTTCATGCTCCATCTCTCGAGAAATCTTTCGCCAAGATTTTTATATAGGTGTATATGGCGATATGTTTGAGAATGGATAAAAAAAATCACGTCTGTGTGTGTGTGAGAATTAGACGCACGTGCGTGCACCACAGCGTAGCAACCGCACACTGGCATTAAAAAAGTTTATTGTAGTAATTTGTAAGCGCCCTCTTTCCGGGGGTCGATTTATATATAGGGTGAAGAGGCACCAGCTTTAAGGCGGAACCACACGGTACAGCTTCACCAGAAAAGTGAAGGCAACCAGAACAGAAAAAAACGAAAACGATCAGAAAAAACGGAGTATAAAAGTATCGACTCCCACGCTTCGACTCCCACGCTTGTTCTCTCGATATATATGGGCGATAGGAAAGGAGCGAACACGTTTTGCACTCTTGCTCGAGTTGATGTCCGTTTGATGATCACGTCCTGCGCTTTCTTCAATACTCTTGCCCCTCTCTCTCTCTCTCTCTCTGTCTCTCTCTATTTAGTTAAGGGATTAGTATCAGTCCATTTTCGGAAATGTTCGATTTTCTATAAACATTAGCTAGATATACTACATACCTGTTGAAATACGGTGGAGAACGTTATTTAGGTCGGCGTGACCGGTAAGGCGTTAAAAAGAGTGATACAATAGGAGCATCTCTGCGCGCTCAGCGCGGAACCACCGTGTCGAGCGTTCGAAGCTCGTAGAACACTGATCCGAAATAAAAAATCCCAAGAAAGTGAAGCTTTTGAAGAAGCTGAAGGAATAATGTATGGACCAGGCATCGCTCATTGAAGGTAAGAGGCTTTTTTTTTTTAAGTTTATGTACATTTTTACAAGCGAAACTTTAAACGCGTTTTTCTCAAAACAACGGTTTTTGACCATGTCGACATGATTTTGGAAAAACGATTGCACCGATTAGACTCAAATTTACAGAGATTATTCCATGCATGTATCTCTTCGACCCCTATTAATGGTATAATTATTTAATATTTAATTCTTTTTTTTAAATAATTTAAGTTGTAAAAAACAGTCGATAAATTCAAAAGTGCGCCGTTTTGTTTTCTTTTTTATCGGGGCTGAAAGTTTTTAGTAGGAATTATAACTACAACTCCACTTTTTAATAAAATACTCGACTTTTTGTTTTCATATGCTCCAAGGTTAAGATTTCGTGTTGACAAGGTGGAAGCAGGGGTAACTTCAGCTACCCAAATCACCAAGATAAATAAAAAATTTTAAAATTTATTTTTTTCTTGTACTTTGAAACCTCTATTTTTATGTATAAAAAGATTACAATATAGAGATCAATTTTATTAGGAAAAAAAAATTCTTGAAAATATTCGCAATAGATGGAGACTGCTGCCTTAACTTATTTTGTCAACTCTAATTTACTGTGCTTTTTAGTCCACTTACCAGTTGTTTGATTTCGTTTACTTTCGGATTTTTTTTTCACTTATGCTTTCTTATCGCTCTGCTTTACAATATTTAGATTTATTTGATTTTATCATTTTTATATCTATTCAGATTTATTTCGTAATACCTAATCAATTTACCAGTCAATATCTGCCTCTCGCGCCCTCTCTAGTTAACTGTTATTTTGCCAACATCATAGTGTTATTATTTTGCTCGTTTCTTACCACGCTAATTGTTCTGCTTACCAGCGATTTGATTTCTTTTGTTCCTGTTCCTGGAGTTTTTTTATCGAATACTTTATTAATACTTAGTTTTATCATTGGCATTTTTATTTAGATTTATTTTTTAATGTCCGATCAATCAATTGATCATTTTCTCCCTCTCTTTCTTCTTCTCGTTCTGATTTACAGTTATTCTCCTATCATCAGATTGTTATTATTGTATTGTTTTTACAATTATTCTATTACGCTCATTTTATTCTATTCCCCAATAGAAATATTTCTTTTGTTTTTTTGGAATTGTTTAGGATATTATTCTTCGTCATTGTTTGATTTTCTAATATCATTGCTATTGTTTTATTCCGTAATATTTGGTTTTATTTAATTTTATAATTGTTTTTTTCGTTTCATTTTATCTTATAATGCGCGATTATTCAATAAATACATTTCTATCGCCCTCTCTCTCTCTCTCTAGGCAGATTATTCTTATCAATTTCTGATAAACGAATATCATTTAATTCCATTTCTGAACAGGGAGTATACTTTTCACCAAAGTTTTACCGAAGTTTTTCTCACTCCCAGTGTCACATTCCTGCTGAAATCTCATCGAATTAAAACTCCCACCGTGATTGCACACGTGCCGATCACTCGACCCAACGCACGAAAAAATTGCGATACTTTTTTAATGAGTGAAAAAATAGTTAAATAATAAGAATACAAAAAAAAAGTAGGACGAGCGCCTAGGTTTGTTTCGCCCCGTCCATGAATGGAGACGTTACGAGGATTCGTATCCCCATGCCGATTTGTAGCTCGTTCCCGAAATCGGCACGTAGAAAGCATTGGACGAATCGACAAGGGTTCGTCTCCCCATCTCGCGCTCTATATATATATGTGTATATATATATATATATGTCTTTTGAATTTTACGGCTTTGAAGTTACGTCGGTTGCGTCAAATTGCCCGACGAAAATTATATTTCCCCCGCGACAAGCCCACCGCGAACAGATCCATTCGAAAAAATTCGTAGAAATCTTTTTTACGGTACTCGACTCCAAAAACAAAAATAAAATAAAAAATAAATACACTTTACGAGAACGCGCAAAACCGAAACAACCTCTTTCGACTCCCACGAAGTCTTTTTTTGCTGTCTTCTCGGGCACTCGTTGCCCAGTTAGTCCGCGTCTCGGTATTCACGAGTTGCTCTCTCATCAGTTTACCGTGATGAGTAGACCGAAGGAGATTCATTTCACCGAAATTCATGAGATAAATCCACGAGTAACCCGCACCTTCCATGGCGAGGAAAGCGAGAGCGGGTCGATAGTTTTTCGAACCTGGTGTGTTTGGGTTTCGTGCGCGGGTGAGGCGTGGGAAAGGTATACACGACACCTTTTTTTTCGGCATGTATCACACCAGAACAAAAAAGTAGCCGCACAGAAGCGTTCAAACTACCTATGAGCGATCTCTGTTTACGCATGTACGAGATCGCGTGTGTACAATGTATTATTGTAATGTTAAGTAGAGGCAGTTACGTCTTTTATCTTTTTACCGACACATACGTACCTACATATACAGCCTTGCTCAAAAGTATTAGGCATCCGGTAAGTTTTCTATCCGGACAAAAAATTGAATATCACGGCGACAGAAAAATGTAAGCCAATTTACCAAACGGAGTTTTAAAGCGGACAAAGACAGCTTCGTTTGCTTTTTTATTTTTATTTTTGCAATTTTTTTTGTACCCGGTACGTCATTCTGAACATGGGAGTTTTTCACGATTTTCCCACTTTGCAAAATCGTGTGCTTGACTTTGAAAAAAAATAATTCCACTATTTAGTGATAAGAACTTTGAAAAAGACACCATCAGCTTTAGTTTCGTTTAAAAAAAAAGTTTATCCGATTTTTTTCGCAAAGTTATCTAGTTTTTTCTTGAAAAAAAAACGGCAGTTTTCCAAAAAGTCGGTATCGTGCGGCGTAACTTGAAAGCAATGAGGTTTGGAATATTTAGTCTAAGGAGTAGAAAGTTGTATTTTGTCGTTTTGGAGCCACTAAATTTTTTTTAGATGTTTTCTAAAAATTTTTTGTATCGCTATTTTTGGTTGATAGTCGACGATTTGTCTCATTAATTTATTGCCGTTACTTTGAAACAAAGATGTTTTAATGAAAATATCAAGAGGAGAAAAGGCACATAATTGAATTTGTACGTCGTACGAATCAGATGGTAGTCGATACGAATCAAACTGTCGACTATTAACCAAAAATAGCTATACAAAGAAATTTTGGAAAAAATATTTAAAGAAATGTACTGACCCCAAAATAACAAAATACAACTTTTTAATCCTTAGACTAAATATTCCAAACCTTATAGTTTGCAAGTTACGCCGCTAGCGGCTTTTCGAAAAACGACCGTTTTTCAAGAAAAAAACTTGATAACTCTGCGGAAAAAATCGCAAAAACTTAAAAAAAAAAAACGAAACTGAAGCTAACGGTGTCCTTTTCAATGATCTTACCCCTAAATGGTAAGATTATTTTTTTCAAAGTCCAGCACGCGATTTTGCAAAGTGCGAAAATTGCGAAGTACTGGCTTTATACGCTTTATCCGCTTCATTGCAAAATGAAGCTGGCTTTATCCGCTTTAAAACCCCATTTGGTAAATTTGCTTACGATTTTTTTTTGGCCGAGATATTAAATTTTTTGTCTGGATAGAAAACTTACAGGGTGCCTAATACTTTTGAACAAGGCTGTATATATATTTTTATATACGAGATTTTGAGGAAATTCGATTCGAGAGTCATCATTATAGCGGCCAATCATCCCCATATGCCACTTTACCCAAACCTTAACGGCGTCGAAATCACCTTTGAATGAATGTAAGCATATTTATATAAAGCTCATTTCAAAGACTATCCTGTTTCGAAAATCAATGATATATATACATATATGTATACACTAGGCACAAAAATTAAAGGATCAAGATAAAGTCAGATATTTTTTAATGATTTTCAACAGGCTGCAACTTAGCGAAAAATAGTTGTAGAAAAATGAAGAAAAAAAAAACAAGCAAGAAAAATGAAAAATCGTAAAAATGCTAGAGACTAAACTTGAAGTTTAAACTAGAGACTTTAAACTTGAATTTGCTTTTTTTCATCGTTCTAGTACCGTTATTCACTACGTTGCAGCCTGTTGAAAATCACTAAAAAATGTCAGACTTTTTCTTGATCCTGTAATGTTTGTGACTAATGTATGTACATCCAATAAATTATGATACATTAATTACAGTGAATTGTAAACTATTTTTTGTCCCCAAAATGAAGGTGTAAAAAATTAATATATATATATAAGTTTTTTACATTATATTATATATTTAATATAATAACTATAATAAATTATAATCAAATGAATGGGCTTGAAATAAAAAAATATAGCAGGAACCAATACGTATCGTATCGTAATCTCGTTAAAGATGCGACTGGCAAAGCTCTTGTCTCCTAAGATGAAGCTAAGGTATATCTGAACGAATAATGAAACGCGGTCGTTCGCCAGCGTATCTTTATTATCTTTCAGTTTACGAGGGCTAAGTGGTACTTTGAATCTTTACTAACTTCTAGGCACTCTGTACCGTCGTTTCTTCAGTTTAACGCTGATTTTATACCCTGTGTAGATGATTCTCTCAGGCTTTTTTTCACGTCTGAGTGTACGCTTCGCGATGTATTTATTAATACGATTATATATATATATATATATATATATATATATATATATGCGTTTGTGTATGTATATGAATAGATCACATATATATCTACAAATACATATAGCGTTACCTGTATATAGTTGGCTTTTCACTCGGACCATCGGATCTAGAAATGAAAGATCGGCTGGACATTCACCGAGTGTCTATGCTCGTCGCTGTACAACGATATCAGCGAAGCAGAGCAAAAAACAATAGGTAATAATTCCCGGAGGATTACTTATCGACACCTACACAAGTAATTATAGTTTTGCCGTTTATTCTAGGAATAATTGAAAAGGGAATCGACTTTTGCTTCATACCGGAAATCAGTTATATTCCAGCTGTTGGTTTGACGTGTAGGATCTACATTTCTTTGCTGACTGACTGAATGTGCTGCTTTTTATGCGCACACAGACACGTATGTGTGTGTTCGTTTCCTATATGGATACATGTATCTATATATATATATATATATATATATATATTGACCTAGGGCCTTCAGGTGTACTTTCAGTTTATGGGGAAGCCAAAGAAGCGTTCATCCTGTCACATAGAGGTCCTGGCAGGGAACAGTGGCGATGAGAATAGCAAGCAAAAAAGTGCCGTTTGAAAAATAGCAATAGCAAAGGCTGCGGGGCAAAATGGCAGCGCGTGGAAGACGCATAATTTTCTGGTAAATTTATTCGTAAACGTGATGCTCGAAGCATCCTCGAGCGTTCCCAGAGTCTTGTAAACGTCCCTTATTTTCTTTCTCTCTCTTTCTCTCTTCTCTCTCTCTCTCTCTCTCTCTCTCTCTCTCTCTCTCTCTCTCTCTCACTCTCTCTACTGCTGCTGCTTCTTTCATCTCTCGGATGCTCCCGCTGACCATTATTAGCCTCCGTTGGCGATGGTCACGCGACTATTTCGTGCTGCATAATCGCGAGTCTAGGATTATAAAGCTAGGAATTCGGAAGGAAACCAAAGATATAACATCGAACTTATGGGATATGAGAAACGAGGAATTTCTCCGGCTACTTTACACCGTGGGAAGTCGCTCCGTGTAATCTACCAAGCTGTGATTTCTTCGCAGCGGCTCTTCCTCAATCTCCTCTCACAATTGAATCTTTTCTTACTGTGCCCTCATTGCTGAATGCTCCGGGAAAGGTTGCTTTTTTTTGTGTAATAAACTTTACACTCTATTCCTTTATTGAAGAATGTACGACAATTATTTTTTGGGATGAAACAAATATGCACCAGAAAAAAATTATACACTATCGACGAATAGTTTCCGGACAAAAATTCAAAAAAGTTCCGGAACGATTTTTTTTTGCCATTTTGCCGATAGTTGACATAAATGAATTTAATAGACGGCATTTTGAAGTGGAGGAATTCACCTTTATTCCGTTTTTTTTAAATGTTTACTATTTTTTTTACGACTAGTACCCTTTTTCGCCTTTTTTTGTTCCTTTCCTGGTGGACCCCGTTTACAGATAACATTTTTTAAATGCATTTCTTTGACCGGAATCATAAAGGGGGAAGCTCAAGCTTCAATTTTATTTTTTTAAGGCTTCGTACGATTTTTTTTCTAAAGATATTTTGATTTGTTTGAAAAAAAGAGACATAAAAAAAAATAACGTGTAACGCAAAAACGATAAGGATTCAAGGAAAACCTCAGGATAGTAAAAAGTTGAATCGGTTTTCGTTGAGTTCGCGAGAATGTTTTCAGATTTTTTTGTCGACATTTCTTCTTTCATCTATTTTCGGTAAAAAATCAGATGATTGAATTACCGTAACTCGAGAATTAAGGGTTAAAGTGAAGAAAGAAAAAAAATGTGAAGAAAGAAAAATACTTGAAGAAACTAAAAAAAACTTCACTTTTAAAGTGAAACTTTTAAGTTTCACTTTAAAAGTGCTACCCGAAACATATTTTCGCGCCCTTTTCAGCCGAGATGCTTAACTTATCATCCTGATCGAAAATTCATAAAGCGTTTCCATACCTTACGCCGCTACCCGTGCAGAAATGTGACTGGACATTCCCTACTTTGCGTCTGTTCCTGGCCAGGCTTGCCTCGTCCGATTCATCTGACCGGGTCCTTTCATGGAACAGACCAGAACGATCACAAAATCATTTTTTTACGGTTTACATTCTATGTTTGGAAATTGCAATGTTCTGGCTGAAATACATTGCGAGCAAGTACACGTTCACATACTGTATAGCTGTGGACATTTCCTTAAAAGTCAAGCTTAAGGTAGTTCTGTAGTCTTGGTCAAATCTTAGGAATTGTCTGAAATGTGAGTATGGTGTAGACATAACTTTCATGGACTGATGCCCAAATTTTCAATTTGATTCACCGTTTAGTTTATGAGATAATTGCAATTGAATATGGGTCTTTTTGTACGCGATCCCTATATCTAACACGTGAACGGATAGAACTCTGCTCACCGTTTAGAACCCAAAATTTTTCATTATGGGTTCTAAACGGATTGCAGGATTTTTAAATAAAATCACTCGTGTATGGAGTACTATTGTGGGATTCATGTAAAAAAAATAGCAATCTTTGACCGTTTAGTTTCGGAGATATCGACTTTCAAAAAATATTAATTTTATTCCACACGGAACTCGGGCAGAACCAGCTGCGACGAGGTGATTACTGCGCGTGGCTGGGAACTACTAAAACTGATTGGCACGTGGCTGAGAACTTGAAGTCTTTTATCATGCACTATTGCAATGTCGCTCTGTAGGACACACAGAGTGTACAATCTCTGTCAAAAATTCACAACCAACAGCATCAGATAGGCATTGGATTTTACTATACGCTGCGGCCGAAACTTTGAGCTCATACGTGTACCTATAGAACGTCCTTAAGAACTATCTAAAGCTGCTTTGCTTTTTACCTCGTGAAATATATTCATAATTGATTAGGATGAAACTAATACATCTGTTGAAATTCTATTCACCCTTATAAGCATTTTTTTCGTCGATGATAATCTACGAGAATAAAAATGCTCATCATAAATAATGGTATTACAACAAGTGTTAATTTCAACATAACGAATAACCAAATTATTTGATAAGACAAAAAAGTAAAGGAGGTGGTTCGTAAAACGGTAAAACTTCGACCCGTTGTTATATCGGGGCAGGGTTAAAACTCCGAACTTTGAATGCTCCGACGTTTTAAAATTCCTAATTTTAATGTTCCGAAACTACAAGTCTCGTAAAGATCATGCCAGCGAAAGTCTACACAGTTGACTGTAAATGATGTAGAACGGGTAGCGATAGCAAAAGGATACAAATATGATTTCTTATACGAGATAATTTTCAGAAATAGTATGAAGAAGATCAACGCTTTATTTGAACGACCCGTAATACGACGTACAAAACTCTGAATATGTAATATTAAGTATGCCACAAAAATTCGAATTTTTTATTATAGAAAACGAGCTATATCAGAAAGTTTAAATATAATAAAAGCTAATAAGAGATTCGTCAGGTTCACGAAAGTTTTAGACTCCGGAAATCATAGCATCGATCATCCAGTTTGCGAAAACTTAAGTTTAGATAGTGTTAGATTCCGATAAAGAACGTTAAAACGTTAAAAATTCCGAAAACACACACATAAAGCAGATAGCGAGTTAGCCTAACGCGTTTAGATGGCAGCACGACTACTGTAACGCATGTGAACGATGTTGAAATGTTCGGAGTTTTGGTCTTTCGGTTAAAATTCTTTTGGAGTCTTGATCTTTCGGGGCAGTATTCTTTCGAAATTTTGATCTTTCGTGGTAAAATTTTTTCAGAGATTTGATCATCATGCACGTTTTATTGTGAACATATAATGTAACGATGTTTAGCTATCGATGATTCTTATCGATATTCTTATTTTCGAAACTTTTCCCCGTACAAACCTTCGCCATTCAGGAACTTGAATTTCTAACACTACAATTTTTCGGAACTGTGGACTCTCTAATTATGGGAAGTTGATACTTGTTTTATGTGCTGTGTTTTCATGTCGGCGCTTTATCAGTCGGTCCCATGATTATTGTCATTTAATTCCTTGATGCACTATTATTTTCGGTTATATGATAATTCTGTTTACGAAATTTTGGAATTGTACATTTCCAGAAGTATTGAGTACTAGCTAATAAATTCGGAATTTTGTGCGTTATGATCATTCAAGGGTCGGAATTTCAACCCGGCCTCGTTATATCACGAACAGAAGTGATATACTAACAGCGTACACATTCGCTTATGATTTTGTGATACTTGTGAAATAATAAGTATCAGTACGATCTGATACTATTTATTTCACTCGGGTATATCG
Source organism: Ophion ventricosus (assembly GCA_963932345.1). Taxonomy (NCBI): domain Eukaryota; kingdom Metazoa; phylum Arthropoda; class Insecta; order Hymenoptera; family Ichneumonidae; genus Ophion; species Ophion ventricosus. The sequence goes on along the minus strand of OZ010716.1, from coordinate 13,686,603 downwards.
CCAAAAGCCCTTCTTCAGTACTTGATCCCTATTCTATCCGTCCACCGGTTTATTTCTCACCGCCCTGTCAGTACACTATCACCATTCTCGTAATTTCGCGGCGTTTTTCCGATTCCTTTCCTCGTCAGTTACTTATCAGTTCCTGAAAAAGGGAACGGCGGATCAGGATTTGGGCCGAGACTTGTTACATGGCAAACTTGATCCATCTTGGACGGCCTGACCGTGTCCTGATGTTATCTAGGGAAGGCAGATAAGGGGCAGTACTTTTTCTCGACTCAAATTTCTACACGGGTAGTGTATAAACGAGTGAGAGAGGGATCGAAGAATGCTCGGGTGATTAAAGTATTAAGCGTAAAGGTCGATCCGCAGTTTTTGTGAGAATACGTTTTCGTGCGATGATACGCAGCGGCGAAGGCGCTCCCATATAGCGCACTGTTCGGGGTCTAAGGTCTGACGGATTTTTTTTCTTGCCACTTCTAGCCTGCGGCTTTTTCGTTTCTTTCTCCTGTCTCGACCCCGATTTTGACGCAGACACCGGATCCGGGGGAGGAGCGGCAGTAACGAACGTAAAAAAAAAAGGACGCGAAGGATTCGGCTGCCCGCTGAGTCCTGGCGCCTCTTCGAAAAGTCCACCGCGGGGCACACCTGTGTGTTGCTTTTTCGTCCCCGCGGACCCGGAGAGGCGAATAAAAAAAAAAGAAACAAAAAATAAAAGGAACACGTTCCCCTCCGTGGGTGTCTCGAGCAAATGGGTGTGGGAGGATCACAGACGAGAAATGGTACTACCGTGAAAATATTTGCGCCGCTAGAACGAAAAACGAATCAACCAAGGAGAAATGATTTTGCGGGCGCGATTGCGCGGAAGTGAAAAGCTTGGAATTTCAATGCCTGCTTGATTAACGCTTATTTCTTCGGAAACATAGATGTTACGTGTAAAGACTATAGGAAAAAACGGTACCGTCACTTTGACGTAGGGTACCTTTTTTTTTGGTAATATCTCAAGATCGTAAAATACTGACCGTGTCCTGGTGTATTCGTTGATGGCATGCGATTGCCGAAACGTGACCGGAATTTCGTTCGGTAAATTTTGCTTCTCAACACCTATCTCGTACGTGTACATTTTTCTTCTTTTTTTTTTTGGGCACTGAGGGAAAATCTTTCGGGAAACTTTGTGGACTCTGCTACGCCGTGCTTTTAGTACGTTTGCCTTTCACGCTTTCACGTCCCTCAAATACGTCGATATTTACACAACGTACCTCGAACGCACTATGTGTACCTCTCTCTCTCTCTCTCTCTCTCTCTCTATATATATATATATATATATGTATGTGCACGTGCTTGTTTGTGTGTGTGTGTGTGTGTGCGTGCGTGCGTGTGTGTGTGTGTGTGGGAGGGAGGGGGGTGTATGTATAAATGTAGGAAAAGGTTATTTTATAGACTTCGAGGCCATCCTCATAGTACCCAGGTGTATCTATACTCAAAATTCCGTAGATGTAATGGGCTTAAAATATACTTTCCTCATATGTGTGTGTGTGTGGGCGCGCGTACGCGTGTGTGCGCGCGTGTGTGTGTGCGTGTGTGGGTGTGTTTGGATTTGTATGGGCGCGCGTGCGTGCGTGTGTGTGTGTCTGTGTGTGTGTGTGTGTATGTGTGTGTGTGCAGATGGGCGTGCGTGTGCGCATATGGGCGCGCGCGCGCGCGTGTGTGTGTGTGGGTGTGTGTGTTTGTGTGCATATGGATGCGCGCGTATCTCTGTGTGTGTGCGTGTATATGCGGGTATGTGCGTGCGTGCGTTGTGCGTGCGTGCGTGTGTGTGTGTACGCGTGCGTGTGTGTGTGTACGCGTGCGTGTGTGTGTGTACGCGTGCGTGTGTGTGTGTGTGTGTGTTTGTGTGTGTGTGTGTGTGTGTGCGTGTATGTGCGTATGCATGCGTTAGAATATAGACACGCTTGAAACATCACCAAATTTCGAGTTTGAGTTCCGCATTTGCGTTCAAAAATGTGTTTACATGGCGGTAGAACGGTGCCAATTTTTGTCAAGCTCTTATGTATAAGGTACGTGAGGGGATCACCTTACGCGAGCTTAAGCAATTCCTTTACCCGCGTCAGGTGTGCACACTTTGTGACGGGCATTTTATTTTTCTCCTATTACGCGTTCCTGTTTCTGTGGGAAACGCCTGCGCAAGCGTTTGGCATACACACATTCGCACGTATATCTACTATTGTAATACTCGAATTCTTCAAATTTCACAGATGCAGATATAATAGATGTGTCGGAATAAAATTCCAAAATTCAAAAAATGGTTAAAGATATTTTTTGAATGTAATCGCCATTGTTTGCTATAACTTTGTTCAACATTTTTGGTGTCATCATATCACTTCCCATTCAAATACTTTCAACGTATCTTTGACTGCTTTTGCAGCATGTGGCCTAGTATTGTCATGCAGAGAATTTAGTTTCCCATGTCTTCTGGCCTGTATTTAGCACGTAATTCGATGTAATTTCGATGGGGAAGAAAAAAAATTTCTTCACATTATTACGAATTGACACATACTATATTTTAAACATAGCTTCTAATATTTCAAAACATAACAGCTTTTAAGGAGGTATTCGAATCTAGAAATGAAAGAAATTCGATTTGTTTTCTTTGGCATTTTCTTAAAGTATAGACTCTTAAAAATATGTTTTCAAAAGAAAATTTTGAAATTCCCAATATGTACGAAGTTATAGCGATTTGAATACGACCGGATTGAAAGGCCGTACCGGCACGAATATGACAAACAGAAGATTCCGAGGACGCTAGAACTGCTCGCAGGGAAGAACGAGCTTCAGAAAATCGGCCATTCCTTGCCTTTAGAAGGCAAGGAATGGCCGATTAATATAAAGTTGCGGTTGTATAAAATCGTACTCAAAACTTTATACGCGTTTTTCTCGAAACTGCTTTTCTAAACCTGGTTGAAATAAAATCTCGAGTTCTATTCAACCGATTGACTTCAAATTTGGAATGCACCTTCAGTATTTATCCTTCTATCATCCTTATCTCGCGTATTGCGATATTATTAGTATTGCCATTAAAAAAGATATGGTGAAAAATTAACTTTTGTTTTTCAAACAGACGCCATAATTTTTTTTTTCTCTCTGGTATAATGACATTATTATTAATAAAAAAAAATGGTTTAATTTTTGTTCCGGATGAATGAGAGCTTGGAATCAATCGCTTCAAACCTTTTTTTCACGGCCATATTTAAAGGCCCATCACATTTACAATTTAAATTTTCTTTGCACAAAAATTTCTTTGCAAGTTCTTGAAACATCAATAAAAATACTGTAGAAAAATGGATACGACAAATATTTTTTTGTTTTTTTTTTTACGAACCGCGAAAAAACGCCCGCAATTTAGGCCTCTAGATTAAATCGAATCGTATACGTGGTTTATAAGTAGCACCATCTGTTAGAAAACCGAAGTTTCATTTCAACACACCTAATATATATATAAATCTAATAAATAAACAAATATCGTAGAAATTATTATTCCATCCGACAATATTTGATCCGAAAGGTGAAATTTCATTTCCACTGGTATATAAATATTACGCTGTGGGCGCAGAGATATCAAGTAAGATCTTGTTTTTAGGCTTAGTTAATTTTTTTCGGCATATCGTTACGATTGCGGAAAATACTAATGCGCGCGAATGCGTCTCGTCAGGAGGTAAAGAATCGAACGCGTTTGTTCTTCCAAAGGGCTCGCAGCTATTTCAAGCTATACAAACACCGTAGGAAACAATGAAAGACGCAGCCGAAAAAGAGCGAATGGATAAAGTTGCGGGTCTTGCGCCCTTTTGCCTCGCAATGATATAGACGAGGGATCTGTAAAAATGAAGGGTCAGCGGTTAAGCGAGTGCAGTTGAATGTGGAGTTGCGAATCGTCAGGCAGAGCGAAGTGCAGGTGCATGAGCATCGAGAAATAACCAAGAGGAATGGTTTGGGTATCGCTTACAAAGCCCTGTCCCGAGGATTACCATGGATATTACGACAGAGGCAGGAAAGAGAGAGAGAGAGAGAGAGAGAGAGAGAGAGAGAGAGAGAGAGAGAGAGAATGAGAGGGAAAGATAGAAGAAAGAGACTGAAAGAAAGACGAATTACAAATGAAACGAACAGTTCCTGGCACTGTGAATCGAGACCATTCACGCCAGGTGTTTACTCCGACAAATAATTGGAATTTGCATATCAACCTACGCTACCATCCATCCCCAATGCACTATATATATATATATATATATATATATACCTACAGGGTGTATATTCATATATATACAGTTGGCGTACAAATCGCAAAAATAAATTCCTGAAATAAGGTATTTATTTCCGTAATTTGTATGCCAAATGTCATACGTTTTTGTTCGAGTAATTCTCGTCAATTTGTGAAAAATTTGCGAAAAATACAAATTTAAAAAAATATTTAATATAGCACGTTTTCAAAACGGAATGAAAAGTATAAAATAATTTCTCCTAGCCGTATACAGCTTTATAACCCCATACAGATTCCTAACGCCATCCAGATTGTCCTGAAAATGTATGATTATGAATTTTTAATAGCTATGAAAATACTTGAAAGATTTAAGGCCTTAGGCCACTCTAAGATTTTCCAAAAATTGATTTTTTTTTTCGTTAAAAATGCACCTTAGTACCTTTAAAATTATATCCCAAAAGATTATGGGTGTGAAAAATCTCTAAGTACTTGATTTTCGAATTCTAGCGCAACCCCTCTTGATTCATGTCGTGACTTTCTACTAACTCTAAACACGTTTATCTGAAAACTACATTTTTCAAGCCGGACTCATAACTCAAACAAATTTCAACTGATTCACTTGAAATTTTAACTGTATATTTAGAATTACATTTAGAATTACAGTTTTCTGACGATTTTCTCATGGCATTTTATACTTTTTGTTTTAGAAATGCGCCATTTTGACAAAAAACAATATATCAAAAAAATCTTACATACTTCTATAGCTATTCTTATATATAATCGAAAAAAACTTTAGCGTCTCATCATAACTGAAAAATTATAGGAGCTGTTGGTCCGGTCGTTGACCTTGAGAGATAAAGACGTCATCGGAAAAATGCTGCACAGTCGCCATTTTGATATTTATCGCTGTGAAAAAATAATTTTGTATAGTCAATTACGTGTATAATAAAACCCCTATTTTGTAATTCGGATTTATTTGATGGTTTCGCTGAAAAAAATCACAAAATATGCTTTTTTTTGCTTCTTGAGTGGCCTAAGGCCTTAAAACTACAAACTCGGTACGCATGCAATAGATAATAGTAAGGAGTGTAGGCAGTAGCTGTCGTTTAGAAAACGCACACAACAGTTCATATCATTTTTAGTCCAATAAAATTGTTAATGACTTAGGTAAACTATTCATACTTCAGTTATTGCATGCGCCCCACGTTTTTAAATCTTACAAGTATTTTCATAGCTATTAAAAATTCACAATCTAAAATTTTCAGGATAATCTGTATGGGGTTAGGAATCTGTATGGGGTTATAAATCTGTATATGGCTAGGACAAATTATTTTTTACTTTTTAGTACGTTTTAAAGGCGTGGTATGTTTAAAAAAAAATTTAAGTGTTTATTTACGTTTTATCTTTGTTTTTTTCTCTTTCACTAAACTATATTTTATTTATTTATTTATTTTGTTTCACAATTTTTTCCTCTTTTTCTCTCTGTCTCTCTCTTATACACTTAATTCTTCAATCTGAAACCTGAGGCGCACTGTTAAATATTGTATATTTATAATATTTAAATATATACAATATGTATTTGTATATGCAAAATTTGTATCGAACAAACAGATAGACAAGGAATTTTGGGCATACATTTTTTCAAAAGTGATAACTCATTTATCAGCTTTTAGAAAAGTACCGAAAAGTACCCAGAGTGGAGTAGTTTATTTTACAATTATTCATATTTGGTAATCATTCTGAAAATTTGTAGAAAAATCTTAAAACCACCATAAATCGGAGACCAATCATTTTTAACCTCTAGTTGAAGGGGTTTAACTTGTTGCAAATTACCTCTAGTATAACCTCTTTCAAGGAATAGGTCGAATTTCCAAATACCAAAGTACATGTTGTACTAGTTACATCTATGCAATGTAGGCTTTCGGCTGGCAGTTTTCTGGACAGTCCTTCATTCCTTTTTCAACGTATTGTTGATTTTAGGAGGATGAACGGCCTTTGAAATAACCGTTTTCTATAAATAACCTCACATTTGTCTATAGGTAATTTTGAAGACATTGTGGTCTTCTACTATCTAATTGGCTACTATGAATGACATCGGAGTCGAATGTCTTCACAATCACCTTTTCCCACTGATAACATATATTATCATATCCATAGTGGTAAAAAACATGATGTCTTGTTTAAAAAAAACAATCAAGTGCGAGTCGAACCACGCATGGACGGTTCCACATCTTGTTGGGTACGCCTGCAATTGTAATATCGAATAAAAATTGATTCAATGTATGATTGCTCGTAAAATAAACTGTCAAAAACAGTGATTTATGAATAACCGCCCGTTACCAATATTTGACATGTAAAATTTAACTTGTAACTACTCACTGAATGTTACTCTCTTGAATTATTTCTAATTGTCAAATCGAATGGTCGCAAGGTTGTAATTGAAAAAAAAAAGCAATTACTGCATGAGAGCATGCGAAACAATCTATTGAGCAATAAGTATTTTACGAACACCGCAAGTTTATTAATATTTGACAACTGGAATTTATCGAATATAGAAAAAAAATATGGCGTATAAAACCTTGTCAATTTCAAAACCACTTTTCTTGTTGCTCACCAAAATCATGTCATTTTATATTAAAAGTGCATTGAGTTTCTTTGAAAACATATGCTGATGGCTATTGCCTCGAATTATTTCTGACTGCTAAACCAAAGGGTTGCATCGATAGATAGGGACATTTTTCTTTGATAGACAGGCGGACGGATATGACGCATGTATATGTATTTCTAGTAGCTGCGGACCCCTAAAAGCCGTCCTGTTTTTTTGAAAAAAGTTATTCCTCAACTTTTTGAGTCTCGATCTGAATATTCATTGCCATGTTTGACGATTCAGTTTCAGCTCTCATAGGTTTGAAATCTTTGGAACTTATTTTCACTGCATCAAACGCTCTATTCACACGTTTTCCACCACGAGGAGAAGAGAACTAGTGCCATTTTTCGAAGCGTCAATTTTTCGAAGTCATGGGCACGCGATCTCTTTGTACTTGCCATTCGTTCGGGGGTTTAAGAGTCACCTTTGTCATTGGGATCACTAAAGGATACACAATGTATCTTTCGTCTATTTCATGAGTCGAGTTTCGGGCTTGGAAAGTTGGCACTTTGGTGGACAACAGGTGCATTCGTATATTTGGGTAGGTATCAGTTACAAAGCGCTGTAAAACTTTACATTCCATTTAGAACTGGCCCTGCGAGGTTTCCCTGTCCCCTTTTGCTTCTCTCTCCTTGCATTATATATATATATACATATATATTTACGGGTAAGAGTCCTGTGGAGCGCTTCGAGTTGAGGTATCATTGTTCGCTGGTAAGATTTACGAATGCCGTTGTGAATTTGGGTACTGGGAGGTGCGGAGGCGTGGGCTCGTCATCGGGGAGGATTTCTTTCCATCAGCCGAGGTGTAACTTACACCCTCTTTTTTCCTTTTCTTCGTGATTTTACTGCTGCGCGGTAGAATAATAACTGTGCATACCTTAAGGGAATGCGGGCTCAACCTTTACCGGCGCAAAAAAGATCGAACAAACGTTGCTTTTCCCTTTCATTATCATATTGTCGTTCTTCGACTACGAAATTTCTTCGAAGAGTACTTGAATATTCGATAGACACATGAGAACATGAATGCCATTTCTTTGCAGATAAGATAAACGGTGCTTTTGAGGTTATTTTGAAAGATCGATATAGTAGTACCCCTCAAATAAAAATGAATAACTTTAATAACGAGGTGTAGCTGTACTTTTTTCTTCCCACAATACTCGTATGGATACGAATGAAAGGGACCTGCGGCTTACCATGGTGTAGCTTTATACAGTAAAACCTCGTTTATACGTTTTGCACTTATGCATGTTTATTATTTATACGTACAATTTCTCTGACCACGGCAAATTCAGCCTATAAAGATTGTAATAAAGTTTCATTTCTACGTTTTTCACTCATACGTTTTCCGCGCCTGTACGCTATTAATTTTGATCGCCAGCGTCCGTTTCGAGGTTCATTTTTCTCAGTTATACATTAATCAGTGTTTTATGAAACAAAACAAGAAACAAGTGAAGAACAATGTTTACTACTCTAAAACGTCAAAGCATCAATGTTACAAACTCGCTTTAAATAAAAATTCTAAATGAAAATTAAAAAAAAAATCGAGTTGGCTCATTCACTTCATTACTACCAATGAAATTGCCAACTGGAAAACCAAACATTAGCATAATAGCGGTACTGCTATTTAAAAAAACATCGCGAATTATGCACCAACCCCCATTTTTAAGTGCTAAAGAGTTTCGGATACATACACTATTTCACTTCTACGTTATTCTTATTTATACGTCATACTTGCTGTACCTCATAAAAAACGTATAACCGGGGTTTCATTATATACATTTTTATTATTTATACATCGAATTTCTTTGGACCTGGCAGACTTCGCCTATAAAGAATGTAATAAAGTTTCATTTCTACGTTTTTCACTCATACGTTTTCCGCGCTTGTACGTTATTAATTTTTTTCACCAGCGTCCGTTTAGAGATTCGTTTTTTCTCACTTATACATTAATCGGTGTTCTGTGACACCAAAAATTAAAAAAAAGTGTAGGACCATGTTTACTACTCTAAAACGTCGAAGCATCAATGTTACAAACTCCCTTTAAATGAAAATTCTTAACGAAAATAAAAAAAAATCGAGTTGGCTCATGCACTTCATTACTACCAATCAAATTGTCAATTGGAAAACCAAACATTAGCATAATAGAGGTACTGCTATTAAAAAAAACATTGCGAATGATGTATCAATCGCCATTTTCAAATGCTAAAGAGTTTTACATTCATCCAATATTTCACTTCTGCGTTATTCTCATTTATACACCATACTTGCTGTACCCCATGAAAAACGTATAAGCGAAGTTTCACTGTACGTTAATATACCGGTATGGAATCGAACTAGTTCGATCTATTAGAACGTTATGAATCCGTTACTTCTCGAAACAAGTTCAAAAGGGATCGTATTTTTTAGCACACGAGGAACTGGTTTTTTTCAGACTACCCGAAAACAAATCCTCGCAATGCCCGTATCGATGAGGGGGTGCGCAAAGAGTCGACTCCACCCCTACTATCCCCGTGATCTCACATCCACCGCATGCAAAAAAAGGGTAGAATGAAAGAAGCCCGTAACGGTGAGCCCTACAGTGTGATATTATATGCACGGGAGTGTGTATATTGTTGGTGATGTGTGTACAAGCGTGTGGAGCTTGGATGGTCGACGGATTAGTTCCGTCTGGTCGAATGTATAGCCATGGACAACAGGTGCACGCGTGCTGTGTGAAGAAGGGTATCAGTTACAAAGCAGCTATACGAGCAATGCATTTGGGTATATGCGAGAAGAGAGCCATTTGGCGGATTGCTTTCAATTTCGGGGCAAGCATAATAATATCTTCAGCACGAGGCAAAGGGGTTTTTGGCGATGAGAATGCGAAGAGTGCTATAGGCGACGATTCGTCCGTTTTGGTGAATACAGGATATACCTGTGTGGTCGTTCTTTCTCGCGTGGGCGGTCAACAGGTGTATAGAGGAACAGTATGGGGCCGGAAAAACTTATATATAATATACGAGCCAGGAGTATCGCGTCAGTAAAGGATCAAGCACAGTACACCTTACCACGCGGTCTATGAATAAGAGTATCAGTTACCAAGAGCAGCGGGATACGAGGAGTCACCCACACCTCTCTCTCTCTCTGTCGCGGTGACTTTTCTTCCCCATCAAGCCCTATTGTTGCTCGATGGAAAATTTACGAATTTTCTTGGTGCCTCATCCCGAGGATGGCCCCAGTCCGGGTTGCTCATCTGTACGCAGGGGCTGCACTTGATTTATATGCTGGGAAGTGACCCGGACACGGGTAGACAGAGAGGAGTGTGTGTGTGTGTGTGAGAGAGAGAGAGAGAGAGAGAGGGCGAGGTGTCTCTGTCTTTTGGTTCGTCATAACCTCCGTCTGTCGGTTATCCCGAGGAATCTTTTTCACCCCCCTCTTGCGGCAGGAAGCGCAACTATCCCCGAGCAACGAGGCGCGGTAACCACAGGACTCCGGCTTTTAGGAAGGAACAATGTTTTTCCTTGTCTTTTTCTTTGGCGGGCGGAGTGGGACTTGTTAGACAAGAGTTAGTCACAATGAGCTGAGAAAATGGATAGAAGGACGAGAACACTCAGCCTCTTGTCTCTAGGGACAATAGGCAAGTTTTCCCCCTTCCAACACGAGAGAGTGTATCTCGGATAGGCTGCCCTGTTCCTAACAGCGGGTCACTTGTTTTTGGTTTTCGTCAGTGAAAATTGCAAGTCCTGCCATGTCCTAGCAAATCTTTGAAAGGAAAAAAAGGTTTGAAAGGAAAATTATGTCTTGTATTTTCAAGCTGCAGGTTCTCTTTATCATCGATACTCTATACCCGTGGAAATTGTCGTAAGGATCCAATTGGATTCCCATAATTGTCCCTACTTCCTGATAGGCATCCAATGGGTCGCCGCACTGCATCCCCATAAAAAACGTCACGATTGTACATTGGTTTCCAATGGGAATTCAATGTACGAAGCAATTTGAATCCTAAAGTATTCTCACATTAGCGAACAGAATGCAGTATGATTCTTGATATATCCGATCGCATTCTGTACGATGACTTTGTCTAAACAAAATATGTACATATACTAAATGAGTAGATCTCAAAAAAGTATAAATCTTGGCTTAAAAAAGTATATCTTAAAAATCTATTGGAATCACATTACGGAAAATCCACTGTAATTATTATTTGTTATTTGTCTGCACTTTGACATAATATCACTACACGCGTACACTCTTACGAAGCGAGCAAGTTATGTTTCAATACGTCGAATTTTTTCTCGTGACTTTTCACCTATTTTCGATTCAAACGTGGCAAAAATTCTCAAATGGCGTTCAACGGAGAACAGTGCAGAATCCAACTGGATCCTAATGATGACAACTTGTGTGCGGTGTCCCTAACAAATGCCTATAGAGATGTGGGTGCATCTTGGGACTCCCCAAGACATTTTTACACGTGATCACGAAGGGATATTTTTTTTGGACTATCCAACAAATTCTGGTTGAGAATTGCAAATAAAAAATGCTTAAATGACGTCAATCGGGAAATAGCGCGGATCCACTTGGATTCCAATGTGGATTCTCTACATAAGGACTCCTTAACAAGTTTCTGCGCGGGTAGGTTCAATTTTCTGATAGACGCGAAGGATTGAATCTCAGAATTGTACTCGTTTGAAAAAAAAAGGACTACGGAACCTGGGCGTGAAAAAAACTTTTCGTGAAGATAGTGTACCGTAACGATCACCCTAAGAATGCAGTGTTTTGTAAATTTTGTAGCGTCGACAATGCCCATTTGGACGCGGGCATATCGACACAGCTTACGGATCTTCGGGAGTGGTCTCGACGAAAATACCTGGAGCCATTAAGGGTCTCGCTTCTCTAGCCATAACGCAACGGCTACTCACTCCGGGGAGAGCGAAGGGACACAGGTGTGTTCCCGGGGTCCTTTTTTTCGAGAGATCGTGGCTGGAAGAGCCCCAGGGAGAGCTGTGCATGCCAAAGGTTAGGCAGAACGAGAAAGACGGAGAGTCGGTAAGCGAAAGAGAGAGATAGAGGGAGAGAGAGAGAGAATAGGTACGACCCAGGTGGCACGACCATTGTCCTCGGTGTCACCGATACCCCAAATATACCTTGGTCCTTGCTATTGTTCCTGTGTAACCGATACCCAACACTACCTCTCTCTCTCTCTCTCTCTCTCTCTCTCTCGAGTTCCAAGAACCAGGGAAGATTCTCTTGCTGTCGCACCTTCATTTCACGGCAGCCCACGTATACATACCTGACGGAATATTGTTGTACAGGCAGCGGGGCCATCGGTAAGAGCAAAAGATCGAAGGAAGAAAAAGAAAAAGGGACACTCTTGATCCTGGTGCACTGTTTAATTACCCGAACGCTACGATGTCCATTCCTCTGTAGGGATCAAAGTATTTCCAATCCTGTCGAAAAGCGGTGAAAAAGGAAGACTGCGTCGCCGAGACTCCATCGTCATCTAACCTCGTGAACTCTCTGCCTCGAACCAAAGAATTTCTTTTCCCTTTTTTTTTGTTCTACCAGCCCTTTGAGACTCAGTATATCCACGAGCTGATTTTTCTGGGCGTGTTCTTGCGAGAAGCATAAGAGAGACTTTTGCTCTCTTGACGTTCGACGCCCATAATCATCGAAACGCAACGAACCTGAAACCTGGACCCTGGCTTCTCAATTCCAAAAGAGGTTAAAGCTTCAAGAGTCACATATTCCCTGCTCTTCCTCATCTCCCTTCTGCCTCTCTCTCTCACTCTCTCTCTCTCTCTCTCTCTCTCTCTCTCTCTCTCTCTCTCTCTCTCTCTCTCTCTCTCTCTCTCTCTCTCTCTCTTTCTCTCTTTCTTCCAACTGTTGAGAGGGTGTTTTTCCATATTCGAGAGATGTTTTCGACGAAGTGGTCGCAACTCGATATCCTCTGGAGTTCTGGCACAACTACCACCGTATATTTATAGTCGTAGGCGCTATACGAGCTTACAGTCGTTTCAACGAGCCCGTTTTTTTTATTCTCGTGAAAATTCTGGAGTCACCGCCCCGGCGACTATAAGCGCGCGCGCGCACACACACACACGCGAAAGAGAGTCAAGGGGGATCACTCTGCATACAAAGTGTCCTCCTCGTTGTTCAAGTCGCAAAGCTTTAGTCATTGCGTGCATATAGCCGTCCCTCTTGAAGGGACTCGCGGGATGAGAGCCAGCCTCGGAGACTGATGGCCTCAACGAGAGGGAGATCGAGTCGACCACAAATCATATACGTGTTTCTTGACCCTCCGTGTACTGCTGGGCATGTCCACGTGTGTTGTCGTGCAGATTCGCGTAGGACGAGATATCAAGAGGAAGGCAAAGAGACAGAGAGAGAGAGAGAGAGAGAGAGAGAGAAAGGGAGGGAGATGAGCACTTCACAGAAACGTGGCTTGCAGACGCGGACGAAGAAGAAGTAGACGAGGGACGAGCAACTGGGAATTCCGTGATATCGTGGGTACTTATTCGCCACGGGGTACCTGTTACACTCTCTTCGCGTAGGAACGCGTGCGGTTCTTCTTTCATCTTTGTTTCTTACACACACATGCGATACTTTACTCTTTCATACTTCTATACTTCATTATATACAAGCTATGAGGCTTGCTTACATTCAGGTGTCAATAGATGCAGAATCTTTCGCCGTTAAAGACTATGCAGTATAGAATGCCGCTTGTGGGAGTCACCGTTGTCTGGCAACCAACAGATAAGTATAACTCTTCACTTCTGATGGGCATCGATTGACACCTCGTACACAGTTTCTAAGAAAATCGACTCTCGTCGAAGCATTATAAACGGTATATTCTTGAACGCTAGAAAATTCTGCATCGATAGACACCTCCGACAAACGGCAGGAGAACCTTTTCGGACTCAGCAAACCTCATCTGATCGAATGAACTCTGCATTTGTTGATCGATGAGATGTTTATCGGTTGAACGCTTGTGCATACCATTTAGGAGATTGGAAACTATTGGACCGGATTTTCGGTATACTAATCGACGCGAAATTTTGTGGTGTTGAAGAATATATCATGGAGAAGGGAGGGCGAAGCTTCCATAATTCAACAAACGTTAAAATATACTACTTCCTGGATTTGAACGGCAAAAAACTCTTCCACCAAAATGAATTTTATGGTCATATGTTATGAACGGATATATATTAAAATTGATACGAAAAACGCATTTTCTATCTATTTAAACAAACGAATTTTTTGTACAGGTAGAAAACTAGTTTTCCTTAGAAACGGGCTAAGGCAGTTGGCACACTATTAACATCTGACGAACATTAATATGTTCGTCAGATGTTCATCATTAATATGTTCGAAAATATACTGTTCTTCATATTTTCTTGACTTAATAGTCAAGAAAATATGCAGAAGAGTATTCAAAATTGAAAGACCAAAAAACAATTGCCAGTGAGAGAAAAAAGAAAATCGGATTGGGCCTAGCCGGTCAGAAAAAATTACCATAATGAAACGTACTGCAAGAAAAAAAAGCGATCGGATGGATATCTCGAGAGTACTGTTGTGAGGATGACGAAGAACCAGTAATATGCGATTTATCAGATGAAGATGTGAGTACTGAAGAGGATAGGGAGCCGGGTTAAAATTTCGAACTTCGAATGCTCCGACGGTTTAAAATTCCTAATTTGAATTTTCCGAAACTACAAGCTTCGTAAAGATCATGCCAGTGAAAGTCTACAGTTGACTGTGAATGATGTACGAGTAGCGATAGAAAAAGGATACAAATATGATTTCTTATACGAGATCATTTTCAGAAATAGTATGAAGAAGATCAACGCTTTATTTGAAAGACCAGTAATACAACATGCGAAACTCCGAATATGTAATATTAGGTATAGAACAAAATTCCGAAATTTTTATTATAGAAAACGGTCAAAACGAGTTTTGATCATCCTTAACGTTTTATTGTGAAAATATAATGTAAGGATGTTTAGCTATTGATGATACTTATCGATATTCATATTTTCGGAACTTCGCCCTGTACAAACCTTCGCCATTCAGGAAGTCGATTTTCTAACACAACAATTTTTCAGAACTGTGGACTCTCTAATTATGGGAAGTTGATACTTGTTTTATGGACTGTCTTTTCATGTCGATGCTTTATCAGTCGGTCCCATGATTATTGTCATTTAACTCTTTAGTATACTGTTATTTTCAGCTATATTATAATTCTTTTTACCAAATTTTGGAATTTTATTGGGAGTACAAATAAGTCTCCGCCGTTTTTTTAATCAAAAATTGGGCATTTATTGTGAAAGAACGGTACTTTAAGTTTTATTCAAAGTATTGTTCATCGCTAGCCACTACTTTTTGCCATCTTTCTGGCAGCATATGGATACCGCGTCGGAAGAACGCTTCATCTTTTGAGGCTATCCACAAATCGACCCAATTTTTGGTATCTTCATATGATGTGAAGTGCTGCTCAGACAGGCCGTGCGTCATCGATCGAAATAAATGATAGTCAGAGGGAGCAATGTCTGGCGAATACGGCGGGTGGCGTAAAACTTCCCAATTGAGTGTTTCCAAGTAGGTTTTGACCGGCGCCGCAACATGTGGACGAACATTATCATGCAGGAGAATAATTTTGTCGTGTCCGGAGTAGTAGTGGGCGCGTTTTTCCTTGAGTGCTTGGCTCAATCTCATCAATTGTGTTTGGTAGAGAGCCCCAGTAATGGTTTCGTTCGGTTTGAGCAACTCATAATACACGACACCAAGCTGATCCCACCGAATACACAACATGAATTTTTTTCCCATGAATATTCGGCTTGGCTGTCGATGTTGAAGCATGGCCAGGTGGTCCCCATGGTTTCCTCTTCTTTGGGTTATCGTAGTGGATCCATTTTTCATCACCAGTGACTATACGATGCAAAAAACCCTTTCGCTTATGCCTAGCAAGCAGCATTTCACATGTGCAAAATCGGCGTTCAACGTTTCTCGGCTTAAGTTCATATGGAACCCAATTTCCTTGCTTTTGAATCATTTCCAACGATTTTAAACGATGTGAAATTGCTTGATGAGTCACTCCTAATGTAAGTGCAAGTTCTTCTTGCGTTTGGCACGAATCTCCCTCCAATAATGCTTCCAATTCCGCGTCTTCGTACACTTTCGGCCTTCCGCTACTTTCTTTGTCTTCGACGTCAAACTCACCGTTCTTAAACTTTTATAACCACTCACGACAACTTCTCTCACTTAAAGCAGCCTTACCATATGCTTCTACAAGCAATCGATTTGCCTCAGCTGCAGATTTCTTCAAATTAAAGAAGTAAATCAAAAGTTCCCGCAAATGACGCTTATTCGGCTCAAAACTCGACATTTTCGCATGAAAAAAATTATCGTTCTGATCATTCAAAGTTCGGAATTTCAACCTGGCCCCGAGGATAGCTGTGTTGGTTGTGGAGAAAATTATTATGGAACCCGTCTCATCGAAGGCTGACTTTAGTGCAAACTTTGGAGGCACGAAAATTGTACTGAATTTGATTGTATGTGTTCTAGAAGTGGCGAGAAGAAAAAAATAAATTAAAAATGAAAATATAAAACGAAAGAGTAAACCAAAAGTAGAGTTAAGTACTGGCCATCACACCCGGATACTCCAGGAGAGATGGAGAATTCTGATTTAAAAAAAATACTAATTTTAAGGTTAATCCCATAAGTATTTGTTTTATTTTTGTTAATTATCTTAAAGTTAAATGTTCAAAGTTTAATCAAAAATAAAGATAAGTAAAGAAACGTCTATACCTTTATTTTGACGGATCGTTGAAAACACTGTGGCCAACTACCCCGGCCTTACCCTAAGATTAATGAGATATTGACTGGCACAAAATTCTGTATGGATCGTCATCCCGGAAAAGACTTCTGGAAGTTTCTAATCTCCGACAAACGATTAACAAGCGGTCGAACAAGAAATACCTAATTGATCGACCTATGCGGTATACGTCATTGGTTCAATGAAGTTCTGTTTGTCGTAAATGTCAATTCGACGCAGAGTTTTCTACCGTTTCTGTATTCGAGCAATCTGAAATTCCAGATCGATCGTTACGCCGTGTAAATCCATATCTGATAGTAAGGAAGGCTCCAACATACACCTTCTACATGGGAAACTGTTGAATGGCAGAAGATATGTTGCTGCATACGTCCACCCTTTTCGAGGCCTCTTAGCGCCTTCATTCGCAGGATTCCTGGCTTTCGTCAGTCTCGGCTGTCTCCCTTTCTCTCTGTCCGTGTCTCTCCCTTGTCTTCTCTAGTCACCGGAGATGTATATCTACCGCCTCGTATCTCCGATCCTTCTGCCTCGTATTCTCTGCTTTTCTTACTTTCTCTCATCCTTTCTCCCTTTCCTTAGACGTTGGTATACATGTATATGTTGCGAATAAGCTGTGGGAACCACGGCTTATGGTGTTACACATACCGCGGCTTCATTTTTCGGCTTTCGGTTTCAACATAGCAAGGATATCGCCCGTATCACGTCTGCTGTATCATTTCCAAGAAACTTCTCTTCGCGTCTCAACTTTTTCGCAACTCACTCATATATGATGCCACAAGGCAATCATTTGTCGCAAATTTGTCGTAAACTTTAGCCTTAAGGGGTTATATACCTAGAACATTCCCAGAAACGCTTTTTTTAATTTGATTGTTGGGTATAATTCTCTATACTTTTGCGTATCTTTGAAACATAATTTTTTTTTACGAAACCTGTACTAGGGACGGTGTCATGCGGATGAATGCGGCTGCGTGCGAGAGATTGGTTCGGGTGCAAGTAACTAAACGCATTTTTCTCGAAGCCAGACTTTTCGAGGCGATTTGGTCGATATCTTGAATCATTTTTTATATTTTTGATGCAGCCTTTTTTAACCCTTCATAGTCACCCGGGGTGGAGTTGACCCGTCGATCAATTTTTTGCGTAAATATATAATAGTTCCCAGCTTCGAATGGGACTATATTCACCATCTTATCTGAAAAGGTACTTTCCGCCAATCTGATGCTGGCCAATGCTGATATTTTTTCGGAAAATTCAATCTGGCCTTTTGATCCTTTTTACTGATGAGTAGTTTTTTTACACCAATGCTTCCAATCAGTCCTACAGCCTTCAGCCGTCGGGATACTGTACTCCGACTAATGTCCGCACGATTTTCACTATGTAATTCTCTCGAAATGCCCGCTGCAGTTTTGCGTGGATCTGTAACGCACTTCCTTTTTATAATTTTTTCAACGTATTGCGTAGTTTTTCGCGGTCTACCACTTCAACTTTTGTCACACAATGAATTTATTAATTTATATTTATGAATAATACGATTGACCGTACTTTTTCCAATGGATAAAGTAGTCGCAATATCGCGAGAACTCTTTCCTTCCGAAGAAAGTTTTAACACGATTTTACGGATCTCAATATTTGTGTGTTTCGCCATCGCGGCAGAAATAAAACTGATTTTTCATTGTCATGCATTTTTTTAAACTAGTACGAAAGAAAATGCACACAAACTGTGCGTACGAAGCCGGGCACGGTACGCAAATGATACGCTGTACAAAAAATAATATATCACGCTGTTCATATCATAGCGCTTTTGAAAATTTGAAATGATTAACGAGTCCAGGAATTAAATATTTTATCGCTCAAAAAAATAGGGTGACCCGAAACTTTTGCATGCCACTGTATGTGCATAATTTATGCAACAGATAACATATCAAAAAGAACTACTACATTTTTGGCAGCAACTATGACTATCAAATTTTATTGTCTGTACAGGTAAATATAAAAAATGGTTCAAATATGGTTGAAGACCATTTCATTCCTCTCAGCGCGGACCATAGCTATCAAATGACCTTACAACAATCTTCTTGGATTTTTCAAATCTATCAAACGATACGGAATTTATCAATTGGTCCATAGGAACTTCTAGCTTCAATAGAGGCCTGAACATGAATAATTCACTGTTAAAAAAATGAAATATCATATAGACAAGATACCAATAAGTCGGATTGATATTTTTTAAGATGCATCCTCTACAAAAATCCCACAAAACGATGATTTTTGGTCCAGATGGGAGTACGCAACCTGTTAGGGCTATTCCAGCCGAGTAGCTGCATTTTCGTAAAATGATTTGTCAATTATGTATTTGCACATGAAATGTGCAAACTCGGCGATTGTACAAGCGATTTTCAACGTAACCGGAAGCGCGGGAACTAACGTAAAAAAAACACCAGGACTTGTTACTTCCTGTGGGGGAAGTCCGGGCAAAGTGAACACCTTAAGCTTTCCGTGATTATTGCCGATAATGTATAATAGAGAAAATTAAAACAATTATCTGAGATTAGTCTTTCTTTAATCAAATTTCGAAACGCGTTAACAATTTTCCCTTAATTCTACTTTAATTCGTTGCTATAAATCAAATAACAAAAAATGTCAAAGTATCCACTTTGCCCGAACCCGAGGGTAAAGTGGATACGGCATAACGGCAAAGTGGATAACAACAAAGAAATCTTTGGAAACATAAGTTACTAACAAAATGATATGTATAAAGTAGCGTATGCTAACTCGTACTTTTTGGCAGTTCCTTTGATGGATTCTCCAGGTCTACATAAACTTATTGCTGTTTGCATGACGTCTGCACGTCAAGATCTTTGCGTCGTCTTTTTTTTTTGGATTTATTAACCATCTGAAACGAAATATGCAGATTATTATATATAATGTAATTCTTTACGATCACCAGGCAAAGTGAATACGGTATTCACTTTGCCCGACGTGGTCACTCCTGATGTTATCCCATTTCAAATAATAACTATTGCTTTGGGTCCCATTTTCTACACAGTGTATAAAGCTACGTTAACATACATTGTAACCACCCAAAAACAAAGGACGATAAATAAATAACTTTTTTATTATTAGCAAAATACTTACCTTGATAAATCAATATTTTTCAAGCAAAAACACAAATCGTCGTCTCCTGGACGGCGCGTGATATGGCCACTCACCAAAGTATTTTCCACGTACTGGATAACGATGAGCGAACGTTGCTATAGTAATGTGGCGATCGGCAAAAGCATAATTTGCGAGTGGTGGCGAGTATTCACTTTGCCCGAGGTATTTGTTTTACCCAGATTTCCCCTATCATCTTGCATTTTTTCCACTCTCACAATGAGGGATTATAATAAATGACGAGGAAGTAAAAAAATTACACAGGAGTGTGTCAACTTCCGAATGGCAACGTTTTTTTTTTCTTTCACTATCAGTGATTTTCGGATCAAGGACAATGTGCCGAGGCAACATTTTTGTGCGTCGAGGATATAAATAATCCTTCGGCCGGTTATGAGTCACTCTCGAAACAGCGGAAGATTCAACGTAGGCGCGATTCATGTGTATGTGTCAAGAGACTTTTACCGCGGAGGCGTTTATCGTCGTCGCGGTCGTTCAGAGAGCAGTTCCTTAAACTGAAGAAGTTCCTTAACCGTAGAATAATTCGGATTTGTCGTCGCAGTCTGCCACTGTGTGGCAGAAGCATCACTGCCAAAGTCTCGGAATAACCTTAAGAAAAAAAAAATGTCCTATTGTTTCTGCTCCGCCTTCTGAACTAACTCGAAGACTTTTCTCTTCCTCTCTGTCTCTCTCTTTTTCCCTCTTAGTTTCCTTGATCCCTCACACATGATCTCCTCGACGTGGTGGCTTATTCTCCAAGGACTGAGACAGCTGTGCGGCTTGGCGGACGAATGCCTCACGGCAATACATTCACGATGCAAAATAAATGTTCCATCGTAAACTTTTTTTTCTCTTCTGCGCTTTCTTCGTTTCTATTCTTTTTTTATCAGCCTTCCCTCTTCAAAGAGTCTCCTCGCGCGTGTCTTCCTCGTCGGTTACGTGTAACACTCGATCTTTCGTCTCACGAGGTAAGAGATTGAGCCCGCAAGCAACGGATGATGGTACGAGGGAATCGAAGACGGAAATGGCGAGTAACGAATCACTGGAACTTGCGATTCGACGTGAAGATATCGATCTCTCGAGAATTTCTCGCATTCATCGATTCGTGAGACACTCGCGGCTGAGAAGAAGAGAGAAGCTCGCATGAGCTCGCGTGACGCGTATGGATAAAGATACACACACGTCCTCGGATGAAAAAATAAAATAAAAATAGCTTCTTTTGTTTTTACTTTATAAATATATGCATGAATACGTGGAGAAAATGAAGAGATTGGACTTCGAGAAATGTCCTCATAGAAGTCAATTATCTCCATACTCAATCTTCTGTAATACCCGACGTCTTCAAAATTATCTTCGGATAATCTTCTAAATATAAGGCCAATTACAAGGACCAGTTCCCAAAATCAACCCAGTTTGAAAAATAAAATATTAATCATCCTTAAGGGATCAGTATCACTCTGTTTTCGGAAATTTTCGAATTCCTAAAAACATCAGTTTCGTATAGTACATACCTGTAGAAATACGGTAGAGAACGTTATTTAGAGTGATACAATAATAGATCATGTAAAAAAATCGAAAATTCGAACTTCACCGTGTAGTTCAAGCACTACATTATATTAGATGCAGTAAAAAGTTCTGAGCGTTTTTTCGCTTTATTTCGACGATGAAATTAACATAGTTAGGATTATCCGATTTAGATCAAATATGCGCCGTTTTGTTCGATAACTTTTGTCCATTTTGAAGGCAATTTCATAATTCCACGATTGAAGAAGTCCTCGTCCCTATTGGTAAAAAACTTGACCAGCTCATTTTCACAAGCCTCTTTTGAGGCCAGTTTTGTACCATCAAGAAAATTTTGCAAATGCTTGAAAAGGTGATAATCGCCTGGTGCCAGGTCTGGACTATACGGTGGGTGCGATAGAACCTCCCATCCAAGCTCTCGGAGCTTCTGGTGCGTCGTTAAAGATGTGTGCGGCTTGGCGTTGTCTTGATGGAACACAACACCCTTCCTATTGGCCAATTTTGGCCGCTTCTGGTCGATCTGGTCGATCGCTCAATCTGGTGAGTTGTTGACAGTAGAGGTCCGAATTGAGTGTTTGGCTCGATGGGAGCAGCTCATAGTGGATGATTCCCTTCCAATCCCACCAAACACACAGCAAAACCTTCTTGGCCGTTAATCCGGGCTTGGCGATCGTTTGGGCCGGCTCACCGCGATTGGACCACGATCTTTTTCGGCTGTTGTTTTCGTACGTGACCCATTTTTCATCGTCAGTCACCATCCGCTTAAAAAATGGGTCGATTTCGTTACGTTTCAGCAAAGAATCGCAGGCATCGGTCCAAAAGGTTCTTTTGGACCGATTGGCATGTGTAAGGGAAAGATATACCTATAAAAATATGAAAAAGTATACAATTAAAACTTAAGTAGGCTTTTTAAACAAATTTTCATATTTTTCACCATTTTCTCGACAATTTTTACCCCAAAAAAGTAATTTATTTACGCGATAACCTTAAAACTTTAGGTATATCCTTCCCATAATGTTATAGTGAAAAACCTCCCAAAATTTCAGCCAGATCGATCAATAAATTTTTCAGCTATAACATGAGTAGTTTTTGAAAATGCAGTTTCGAGATAATCGCATTTAAAGTTTCTCTAGTTCACAGCATGCGGTTCCAGCGCGCTCTCCACTATCTGCTATAACTTCGTAAATATTTCATATTTCCATTTTTCCATTTTCCAGTATACTCTTAATATATTATACTTCCGAAAAATGTGAAAAAAATAGATTGTTTGAACATTGTAAAGAATCCCCCCCCCCCCCCCCCCCCCCCCAATGCAGACTGATATGCTGATAGTCAACGTTACTTAGATGCAATTGATTCAAAATATCTTTTCCACGTCTATATAATCAAAGCAGCAGGGGTTGTCAATTCGTACGTCTGTAAGTTTTTTTTCTTCAAATACGGGCCTAAGAATTTTAATCAAAGCGACCTATCGTTTTCAGGTGCGAAGAGGCAATTAAATTGGATCTTGACTTTGGAAAAAGTCGTTCGAGACTTCAAATAACCAGATTTTTTTTTTTTTACGAGTGAATAAATCTACTACCTACACACTATATGCGCGTGTGTGTATACGCTCATTTGTTTGAAGAGCCAATATCCTTTTTCGTCAACTGATATAAATCTCGTACACTCGTCGTAGCTGATTATAAGATTCCTGTTCTTCGAGCAATAAATCTCATTCCGTCTCCCTTTCGATACGACCAGTGTATATGTGCGTATCTATGCATTTATACGCTTTTTTTTTAAGTGTAAGTACGATTCGTGCGAGTGCAACTTTTGCCACTTCCCTCATTCTCCCTTCTCCTTTCTCGTAACACGCTCATTCGCGATAAGAAACATTCCCGTTTAACCGATGATTAAGGATAAATTTATACGTCCACCTCGCCAATTCCCACACAGCGTATTTCCCATGTCATTATACATGGCGTCTCGATCGTATTCGCGGGAGCTGAAGCGATATTATTTCGCAAATTATGTCGCAAGTGCGAGACACCACGAAAATCGTTTACCTTACATACACCATCGCGTAAGTAATTAACGAAAAATTTAACGATATTTTTGCCACTTAATGACGTTAAATTATTTGGGTCAGTGCTAAACAATTGGAATGAAAGAGGAAGAGAGAAAAAGTTGGACGATGTATAATACGCGAAGAAAGTCTCTTTTTTGTTGTAGGAACTCGTAGGCGCGATTTCTCGCTCGCTGCTCGTTTGAATGAATAGTGCGAACGCACAATAAACTTTGGTATTATTGTTGAGGCTATGCAGAAATATGATGCCACTGTAGGAGCTCCAATGTCCGCGCGACGATGTTTCATATACGTTACGTGTGTGCGCGCACACACACACACACACACACACACACACACACACACACACACACACACACACACACACACACACACACACATATATATATGAGATATGAACGAACATTCGCGGGACTCGCGATTCGCAGTCAGCAGCCATAGAGGCCACGGGTATAGTGCATATGTATACTTTTATATACCGGTAAAGATTACCGGGCGCAACATCTGGCGCCACCCGCGCAAGCAAATAAAACGCTCACGACTCACTGCTGTAGTACGCACTTTTTTGCAGCCACTCTTATGCCGAACGGTCTTTAAAAAAAAATCTGGAAAAAAGAACATTGCTGTAGGAATGAAGAGTTACGGAATCTTGATTAATTTAAAATCTGTACGGGAAATTGATAAGGCATCACTAATACAATTTGGGGCCTTCAAGGGCTTATTTGTGGATTCCCTATTAGGGGTTTCCATAATAGAGCCAGAGCGGCCCCCTATTGGGGAATTGCGGGGTAGGTAGCTTGACTAAAACTATGGTCTAAGAATGGAGACCTAGTGGGGGCGTTTGAGGCTCATAGATGGAGATTCCCTAGTATGGACTTCCCCAATACTACCAAACTTTCCAATTACAGGGGCAAATCAGTATAAATAGCTTTACCAAATAATTTATTGTATAAGAATTATCACAATCGATTAAATATAATCGATCTAACATGACAGAATTATATTCTCCCTTTCTCTTCCTGTCTGTCAATCTCTCTTTCTCTCTTTCTCTCTCTCTCTCTCTCTCTCTCTCTCTCTCTCTCTCTCTCTCTCTCTCTCTCTCTCTCTCTCTCTCTCTCTTCCTCTCTATACTAAGCTCCTCCCTATTTCACGTGTAAAATCCACTGAAGATCTTTCTACTGTCATATACATATATATAGGTTATGTTTGAAAAAAATATATAGCACGATATTTGATAATACTCTCTAATTGTTGCAATGACACCAACTAAGGCCTTAGGCCACTCTAGGACTTTCCAAAAATCGATTTTTCTTGTTAAAAATATACCTTAGTAACTATAAAATAATATTCCAAAAGATGATGGTCGTGAAAGATCTCTAAGTACTCGATTTTCGAATTCTAGCGCAACCCCTCTTGATTCATGTCGTGCCTTTCTACTAACTTTAAACGCGTTTATCTCAAAACTACATTTTTCAAGTCGGCTGGACTCATAACTCAAATTTCAACCGATTCACTTGAAATTTTAACTGTATATTCAGAATTAAATTTTCTGAGGCACTGCGTAGGATTTTTTCATTATATAGCATAGTTCCTTTTTTATAAACAATTTTCTAACGATTTTCTCATGGCCTTTTATACTTTTTGTTTTAGAAATGCGCCATTTTGACAAAAAACAATATATAAAAAAAATCCTATGTACTTCTATAGCTATTCTTATATATAATCGAAAAAACTTTAGTGTCTCATCATAACTGAAAAGTTATAGGAGCTGTTGGTCCGGCCGTTGACCTTCCAGAAATAAAGGCGTCATCGGAAAAATGCTGCACAGCGCCATTTTGACATGTATCGCTGTGAAAAAATAATTTTGTATACTCAATTACGTGTATAATAAAACCCCTATTTTGTAATTCCGATTTATTTTATGGTTTCGCTGAAAAAATATCACAAAATATGCCCTTTTTGGCCTCTAGAGTAGCCTAAGGCCTTAATAAGTTTATGTGAAACAACTAATTATTATAGAAATTACTTTAATCTGTTATGCCATGTCAGCCATTCAGATGCCACGAATACTCGATAGCGTAGTGGCAGCGTTTGTAGTATAAATAAAAGATAGTCAGGTAGGTTGTAGGTTCCGATGCTATGTGTGGACAAAATATTTTTTTCAACCCAAATTGTTTCAGAAAGTCAGGGAAAGAAGAATTGAAATAAAAAATCACTAATGTAGAACTTTCTGTGGTCGATTTTATTTTATTTTGGAATTACGAAATATTGTATGCGTTTAATAGACGGGCTGTGATGCCTTAAACCAACACGCATGCAATGTATTCATTTGAAAAACGCGGGATCATACGTGTTAACATATTCGACAGAATTCCAAGCCTAAAACATATTGAAACAACACATTTCTTTTTTACAGTGCATACACACGTACACATATGGTTGCAATGGTTTTAATGAGACAGCGTTGAGGCAATTATAAAGGCCCTGACTAATTTGCCTCTAATGGCCTTCGGTAGCACAGTGTGATCAGCCACTGATAGCCCGGGTGAAGCTTTCAGACTAGGGCTCTAATACAGTTAGGGAAAATTAGGATGAGCCCGATCAAACTCCTAACTCAATTTCCGCACAGGAAGGCTTCACAACCGAAAATAGGTAGGTGCGAGTGGGGCACAATGTGTCACGGGGCACTGTGAGTCACGTGCGGTTTCTCGGAGGTTTGTAGCTCGTAAATTCCAAAATTTTATGTGTTGGATCGCGATTTATATTTGGTTTCGCCAGACCTAAAAGAAAGTCGATAGCAGCTCACAAAGAATTATTAAAAATAAAAAAATTGATTTGAGGCTTGGAAAACAAATATTTCGCTCGCCGGGAAAACGTAAAATATAACGACACTTTCTGTAGCGGCTCCGGTTTTCGGTCCTAATCGATATAGTTTTATTATTTATGATGCACTCAATGACTTGTATTTTTCCATTCTTAGTTTAATTTATAGTTATTTTCATCAATAATCAAATATTTTACTAGTGGGGTACAATGTGTTACCGAGTTATGGAGCACAATGAGCCGACTCCCAATGAGGAAACAAAGAAGTGACGACTCTCCGAAGAAGCGCAATGTATCAGGGGCAACTGTCAACCACATTTCTCGGAGTTAAAGTCAAGGAAAGTCAATAGCAGCTCACAAAGAATTATTAACAATACAAAATTAATTTGAGTCTCGAAAAAAAACTCGCTTGCTGGGAAAACGTCAAATATTGTGGGGTACATTGTGTCGTCGAGTTGTGGAGCACAATAAGTCGACTCCCGATGTTATTGGCAAATAATACCCGTTGTGGAATTATCGGTGTGTATGAAAATTTGTTATTTATGTTAGGAAAATATAAGAGTTTCAACCGGCTCGTTGTACCCTACGTTTCGCAGCACTTGACACACTGTACCCACCTATCAGACACATTATACCCCACCCGTGGGGCACAATGAGCCAATCCGCAAATTTTTTTCAATCCCATTATTTTGGAATTTTTTATCTTTTTGCAAAAAATATGGTAACTTTATTGTACGCCCAAAGGTCTATAAAATCGGTTATGATCTTTTTTTTCTAATCATACTCCTTTGGTAGGAGTAAAAATTCGTTAGAAAAAAAGTGACACACTGTGGCCCACTTTACGTATGACTCTAAGTATTATTCTGGGAGTTTTTTTTGCAAATTATATTAATGTGCATTTTTCTCCCATTTTTTAAAACATATTTTGGACGACTTTATCTTGCCAATATGAATAGGACAATTTATGTGAAGTGTTAATTAATGAGTCTGCATAAGCTTGAGGCACAAAAAAACAGATCGATTATCAATATTTTTTATGATGAACGCATTAGGATAGCGAGGTTGGGATTTTACACACAATTAATATTTTAATATTAATTAGTTAATAGCAAACAATTAAAACCTGGATCATTTGTTATCGACAAATGAATAGTCCTGCCAAGTTTGAGTTCTTTTTCATTGCAACGTATTGATGAACATTGAAGTTATTATTACTTACAAAGAGTTTTAATGCTGTATGGTCAATAGGGGTTGTGGTTCTGCCAACTTGGGTGATCTGGAATGATAAGAATAAATGAAAAAATTACTTTGAGGATAATAGTCAAACTATCGTATGACTGGATACGTTTTTTTATTTTTTAAATTATGAAAATGCCAAGCTCTGGAATGAAGTTCGATTTTCGACAAAAAAAAACAACTTCGATCATTTGTTATTGACAAATGGGGGGACATATTGATGGAGAAAATCTTCGTCGCTATGCACGAGAGAGCTCCGGACGAATTTGGGAGGTCTCTTATCGCCTAGACTTAAACAAAGCCGAGCACAAGGGTTCGATTGTTTCGTGGTCTCACGTCATCATCGGCCTAGATGACGACGTGCAAGGGCGAGGGCATTAGAACACTAAATCTCGAAGACGACGGACGCATTTTTCCAAAGTTCTCCTTAAGGACATACATTTAAATAATCCACCGAAACGTTATTCGGAGATTATTGTACTGAACTCTCATACTACGTTATACACATTTTAACACGTTTGTGCGTAATAAATATTGTTAAAAACTCGACAATATTAATCAATGGTCTCATTATGTGATGGCAAGTGTTATAAACTATGCTATGTACAATTTTAAAGTGAATCGGACGAACAGATTTTGAGATACGAACCGTTTTATCAGACCTAATTTGGAGTAAAGTGCAAAAGAAAAAAGTGTAAACGGCTTTTCGCCGTAGCGTAATGGGCAATCTGACCCTTCGTAAAAATCGTCATTCCTCGGTCGATTTGTAGGATTTTGATAAAATCTTTTTTACAAATTAAAGTTAAGTTCCTAAGCCATAAAACTATTATTAAGTATATTAAATATATTAAATATAAATCATACAAAGAAAAAGATGTTATAAACGTATAAATAACAAAGTGTTGATTAATATATTAAACATGAATTAAACATTTTTTTTTCTCCTCTCAAATTGTATTTATCCTTGAAACGGAAATTCGCGAATTGTTTCTAGTCCTGTATAACTCGAAACGACGTCACGGTCCATTTGTATCATATGCGCGTGGCGAACACCTGCGCGTATATTTGTCTGGGACGTCGCGCGACCGCAAAGGCGCGAGGGGAGGGGTCGTCTAGGAAATTTCGAGTCGCGAAGACGCCGCCTCGTGTACACGAAGAGCTTTGGAACGTCGTCTAACGTATATCTTTTGCGTCCGTACTCGTTGGCGTATCTAACGCAAAACAAAGATTACACGACGCCGCGGCGCCGGAGTCCAGCTGGCGTTTCTGTCACCCCCTCGGTACTTTGCATATGTGTTATTCTGTACAAAGTGAAACGACTTTTGGCAAAGAACAAATATTTCTCAGTCATCTATTTTCAGATATTGCCAGATGAAGAAAAAAAAAACAGAATGCAGGGACAAATATAAAAACTCTCTTTACGTCGAAGTAGCGCTCCTATTTTCTTTTTCGTATTTCAACATCTTCGACCCAAAATTTTGACAGTTGACATAGTCCGAATTGCCATTTTCTCATAAGCCTTTGAGTTAAAAACGTTAAATAATTTTTCAAAAATAGCATTTCCTGGGTACTTCCAAGTAAAATTATTACGGGTCTGTAAGATAGGAACAAAATGGTTTTTTTTAGGGGTTACGTGGGTTGGAAAATTTCAAAAAATTCATTTTTTTTTAAATTTTATTATCTAATAGTACAATATGTCTAGAAAACACTATTTTTGAAGTCGGTGGACCCGATTTCTCAAAAACGAATGCACGCATCTTATTGAAATTTCGCGAAACTTCTTCAAAATAGCATTGACTAGTGATAGAACGAAGGTTTTTCAATTACAACAAATTTTACAAGGCTATACGTAGTGTAAATTGTACCAAAAATTGAACTATTTTGGATACAACTCTGCCAAAAATTCAAATTTCAATTTTTTTTTAATCCTTCGATCAATCACGAGCTATACTTATCTACTAACAGAAATAAATTGGTTTTTGAATTCCAGATAAAGCTATCATGAGTTATCCTGACCACCACGAGGACACTTTTTTTTTAGGGGTCTCCGGAAACCAGGTCCCACCGGCAGAATTTCCCAAATTTTTGGATGAAATTTTTTTTGAAATATTGTTGAAATGTTGCTATTTTGTGTGCTTAACATTTTGAATAAAATAATTTATATATTATATTTTTAAAAAATAGAGAAAATATGCTTTTTTTGGCTTCGAAACCCACGTAATCCCTTAAGGCCATGTGTCACACGTCCAGTCAGTAAAAATCCTACTGCCAAGTTTTCTCCTAGATGGAACATATTTCGGGCAAAAGAAGAGAGAGCCGTTCTTCGTCGTTCAACAGAGCGGAACGTTTTTTTTTCTTTTTTCCCAAAAGTCAACCGTTTCAGAAATCGTTGGGAATCTGCAAATCAGCTATCTCTCTCGCAGTCATGGCCGCTCGGTCGGTGTGACACTCGACCCTAACGTGACCCGCTTCTATCTGTCACATTTTCGACACTATACGACAACTGAAACATGTCAAATGTGAATAAGTACCGGCATCTGTAAAATATTAAACTTTCGAAAACGACGTTTTTATTGGTGAATTTTTTAACGCTCATTCAATTTTAATCAAAATGAATGGTTGAACTTAACTGAGCTTTCATTTCACTATTATGGTGAATTTGTAGACAGTGGGGCTTATCATTGGCGTACCCAAGGGCTGGAGTGGGCAGGTCCCCCGCCCCAGTCCTTCCCTAGAAAGCCGGTTGCCCCCTTCCCCCGGAACAAATCAATCCAAAATAATGAAAGTAAAATAAACGATTAATTTTATTTAAGTTTCACCCAAGCAGGCATAAGGAAATAAAACTTGAACTAATGCCTTCGTCGTAATTTCATAATATGTATAAAAAATAACTATTTCATTACGTAAATTAAATAGATATTCAATTTTCACAATTAAGTCCACGGTGGGCAAAAGCAATACATTAGATTTACCGGCCGATACACAACAAGAAAAATACTGGAAAATCAACATTTACTACTACGTAGATAATATCATTGTGAATCTAAAACGCCGTTTTGAGAATCTACCGTTAGCTCATGCATTTGATGCATTCTTTATTTGGATATGAAGAACGGAGAGGATTTTATTAATAATTATAGAAAAATGTTGACATTACATACAAATTACATAGTCACGAAAAACATACTTCTGTTTAAAAATGATAAAATAAATGCTGAATATTTAAGAAAACGTATTAAAAAGGAGTACTGAAAATTTATATAAGCCGTAACTTATATAAACTTTTCCAAGCAGCAATAGTAATCTCAGTGCGCTCCGCCGGCTGTGATAGAAGTTTTTCCGCCATAAGGCGGATAAAAATGTGGCTTAAAAGCACAATGCTTTAGGAAGTATTCTCTCATATGTCACTCTGCTGAACATGGAGAATGGCATTATTAAAAAAAAAAACATTCCAATTGAAAAAGTGTAGGGCCGATATGCAGAAACAATGGAAAACAAAGACTTATTTAAAAGTAGAGGAAGGTGGGGCAAAGTGTGTCACTTCTTTCTATCGAATTTTTACTCTTACCAAGGTAGTCTGATTAGAAATAAAAAAAGGTCATAACCGATTTTATAGATCTTTGGGCGTACAATGAAGCTACTATATTTTTTGCAAAGAGATTAAAAATCCTAAAATAATGAGTTCGAAAAAAATTTGCGGATTGGCTCATTGTGCCCCACGGGTGGGGTACAATGTGTCAGATAGGTGGGTACATTATGTCAAGTGCTGCGACATATAGTTGAAACGCTTGTATTTTCCTAAAATAGATTTTCACACATACCGATAATTTCACAACGGGTATTATTTGCCAATAACATTGGGAGTCGACTCATTGTGCTCAACAGCTCGATGACACATTGTGCTCCACACAATTGCCCCACAATATTTTACGTTTTCCCGACAAGCGAATTTTTTTTTTTCGAAGCTCAGATTACTTTTGTGTTTATAATAATTCTTCGTGAGCTGCTATTGACTTTCTTTTAGGCCAGCCGAAACTTAATATAAATCATAGAAAACACGCAAAATTTCCGATTTTACAAACTACAAAACTCCGAGAAATCGCATGTGGTTGACAGTTGCCCGTGACACATTGCGCTTCCTCGCAGCGTCTTCACTTCTTTGTTTCCTCATTGGGAGTCGACTCATTAAGCCACAACCGTGTCCATCGTGAGGTCTCTTTTTTTTCGCAGACATTTTCAACCGTTAAAAGAAATGTAAAAAAAATAAAAATAAACGTTTAAAAATGTATTTTCTGTTCTCCATGAGCGCTTTGATTTGACACAGAAAAATCAGTTTGATTAGCGTATTTTAACCATCGAAAAAAAAATCGTGAATATCAGCTTTTTTTCGAACCGTTACACTGTGATGATCCCTTAAAAAAGAAAGATGATTGTGATCAAAATCAGTTTTTCTCAGGCTGGCCCCTCCTAGGCACCCTCCAGAAAAAAATACTGGCTACGCCAATGGGGCTTATGTAATGCCAAGTGTGGGAGAATAGGTCGCTGTTAGGATGATGGCTGAAGTCGAACGTCTTCAAGACCACCGTATACATATATAAACGTGTACTGCGATCTCATAGGACTGTGTCTGACGATTTGGAAAATCTTCTGTTCACTCTAACGTTCCTTCCTGCCGTCTTCTCTCTCGTCTGCTAATAATACGAATGGCTAAAAGGTACGTTCCTGATCGCGTCGCGACGCCGGGACACGTCGTGCAACGGACGGCGAGGGCGCGAATTGCACAAGCTCCCGCGTTGGAAATAGAAACGCTCGTCTAGACGGCAAAAGCGAAAAGTTTCAAGAGAGACGATAAAGTATCTCGGCGAAAGACGTATAAAGGCCGTCGCAGACGAACGAAGGAACAGTGTACGGTGTGGGCGTACGAGGGAGAAAAGGCGAGTCAATCGGGTGTAGACTCGATCGAGCGAAAGCGGTGGTGTAGGATCGGCGCGAATGTACTAAGCCGCGAGATGGCGTTGCGGTGTAGCGGTCACGCAATCTCGTGCGTAACGACCATACTGAAGAGGACGAGCCGAGGAAAGATTCCCGTGGCATACCGATCGTGCCAGCGGGGCCTCTCGATCTTTCTTTTACGTTTGATGGCCGTTTTGCTTTTCTTGCTGCTTGGAGAGCTCGAGGGCGCGAATTAATACGTTTGGAATAGCTTCCAATTACTGAAATCCGCATGAGGCAAGGATGTTTTCTCAGAGCTCTCGCTCGCTACTCCATTAGACTGTCGAGAGGTGGATCGTTGGTGAACCCGAGCTACCGAGATACACACGGCGAAAGAGAGAAGAAGAAGGAGATAGAGAGAGAGAGAGAGCGAGAGGGAGAACCTCGCGATACCCGAAGGATGCGAGGAGAGAAAATAAATAAGTAATAAAAGCGATCAAAGATTGGAAGGAGGAAGTTGATCGCTCCTGGGCGTGAAAAGGATCATGTCTCAACCACTGGTGGATCGATCGCAACATTTTTTTTATCGGAATCTTTGCTTTCCTCCCTAATAATTGCCGTTATAGTTTCCATAATCTATATATGTAGAAAACTTCCGTGACTGTCTGACTGACACACAGCAGGGCGAAAAAGTTTTCGTACACACTATACAAACTAATTTATTTTAGATTATTCTACAATCGTTGGTTAATATATTGATGTTACTTGTTTAATCTTATTAAATAATCAAATTGCCAATAAATATAAGATAAAAAGAAATCGAAAAACACTGACTTCACCAGTAAAGAAATAAACAGATCAATAACTAGCCAAATATGCACCAAAAACGTTTCCATGTATGTACCACTACTTTAGTTTTATCCATTTTGTTTGTTCTTACGATAACTACTGATCGGTGGGTCCACCCTTCGTTTTCCAAACTTCTTTCGAGCGTTTTTGCATACTTGCGACCAGTTTCGATGTTGTGGATGGCCCGATTTTGTCCCACTCTTTTCGAAGCGTGGTTTTCAATTGTTCTGTATTTCTGACCGTAATTTCTTTTTTTGCCTGCCAAATTCATCCCATAAATGTTCAATTAGGTTGAAATCAGGCGATTGCAGAGGAATCCTTAGGGCCGTTGTCTTGTTGAAAAATAAATTGCCACCCAGATTACATTTTTCTGCACATTGTTGTAAATTATCTTTCAAAATGTTCATATAAACGTATTGATCCATGGTGCAGTCAATAAGTATTAATTGTCCTACTCCGGTTGCGCTCATACAGTCCTACACAAGAATACCGCCACGACCATGCTTCACTGTTAGACACAAATGTTTGTAATGCATCTGCGTATTCAGTTTTCTCCACACCATAACACGACCATCTAAACCGAAAATGTTAAATTTACTCTCAGCAGTGAATAGACCGAACTTCCAGAAACTAATTGACTTATCAACATATTCTTTTAGTAAATCCATGCCTTTCCTTTGTTTACGTTACTGATGAACGATTTTTTTTCGCGCTATGCAGCTATTATAACCGGCTTCCCTAATAATGTTTCAGACGGTTTCGGGTACTACATTTACATTGTAATCGGTTTCAATTATTACCGACAAACTTGGAGCACTTGTTCTTGGATATTTTCCAATTTGTCTTAAGGCCTTAAGCCACTCTAGAGGACAAAAAAAGGGCATATTTTGTGATTTTTTTTCAGCGAAACCATAAAATAAATTGGAATTACCAAATAGGGGTTTTATTATAGACGTAATTGACTATACAAAATTATTTTTTCATAGCGATACATGTCAAAATGGCGACTGTGCAGCATTTTTCCGATGATGCCTTTATTTCTGGAAGGTCAACGGCCGGACCAACAGCTCCTATAATTTTTGAGATATGATGAGACATTAAAGTTTTTTTTCCATTATATATAAGAATAGCTGTAGAAGTACGTAGGATTTTTTTTATATATTGTTTTTTGTCAAAATGGCGGATTTCTAAAATAAAAAGTATAAAATGCTATGAGAAAATCGTCAGAAAATTGTTTATAAAAAGGAACTATGCAATATAATTTTAAAAAATCCTACGTAGTGCCTCAGAAAATGTAATTCTAAATATACAGTTAAAATTTCAAGTGAATCGGTTGAAATTTGTTTGAGTTATGAGTCCGGCCGACTTGAAAAATGTAGTTTTGAGATAAACGCGTTTACAGTTAGTAGAAAGTCACGACATAAATCAAGAGGGGTTGCGCTTGAATTCGAAAATCGAGTACTTAGAGATTTTTCACACCCATAATCTTTTGGAATATAATTTTATAGGTACTAAGGTACATTTTTAACAAAAAAATCGATTTTTAGAAAATCCTAGAGTGGCCTAAGGCCTTAAAATTGCACCTTTATGATGCGGTTCTAGCTTTGATGGGCGGCCGCCGCGTTTTCGATCGACGCAACTTTGAGTTTCTTTGTACCGATTTAAAAAGTACTGGACGTTAGAATGCGACAAATTTACATTGCTTGCGATTTTTCGAAGAGACTGAGCCTCTTTTCTTAATTTTACCACCAACGCACGAATCGCGATTGGAATTTCCATTTTTGTGTATAATGCACTGACTGGTGTTTGAAATATTGGGAAAGGAAAATGATTTAGTCCACACAAAAGTAAGAGCATTGTTTATATTTATCTATACAATACGCCAATGAATAACAGAAGAACCGTGCCTCTTTGTTGCTTAGTGTACGGAAGTTTTTTTGACCAAGAAATCTTCTGCGTGTACGTTTTCTGTATACACGCCGATGATTTCGTGCTTTCTCTATGTAGAAAACTGTGACTAGGCACCCGCGAATGTTAATAATGTGAATAAATATCGCGGGTAAGTATTTTCTTAAAATCGTCTGGTAACATATTAAAGTGGTTGAATTATGCTGTACGGAAGCTGTGTTGACCCATTGTATAGAAAACGCACAGGCTAAACCGCTAAAGACAGAAACATGAAATTTGGAAGATATGTTCCTTAGAATGTGTAGAGGTGCACCAACAAAGGATTTTTACAAAAAAATCAACTATTAACGGGGTGAAATTGGGTGTAAACGTTTGTATGGAAAATTTTATTCCTTGCGTAGATCAATTTGAAACTTGGTAAAAATATTCTTCAAAACAAGCAATAAAACGCACATTTTAGGATTTTTTTAACAACCCTCAATTAGGAGTGCAACAGGATGTTGAAGTTTGTATGAGAAAATGGAATTTCCTGCTTTTATCTCAATAAAATTCGGAAGTTGTATGATACTATGGAGTTGAGTTTGGCACTTTTATACTAATATTTCATTAATTACCAACCCTTACCTCAGGCAGTCAGTCGACCACCGTGCTTGAGAAATATGCTACTCGAATGACTATTACTTTCGGGAATCAGTTTGCCGGACGCGAATCCCATAAACAATCGCGTAAAATACACTTCCATACTCTTCAACCGACCAAAACAAATGCCGAGCAAATGAATGTGATCACTACTAAGCGTGATAATCCCGAGTAGAAATAGTCCTAGCCTGCCTGAGTCACATGCTAGTAACTGGCTCGCCCAATTCAGCTTTTACGAACTGACTAATGGCTGCCTCGCTATGAGCTAGTAATATTGTAAATATTTTGTTATCCAGCCCTTGCCTATTTACTGCTCAATCGATTTTCACTATTGATGTCGCTGCGTTACAATAAAAATGCCATCCAGTAACTAGGCCGTACTGGACTAGCCAACCACGGTTACGAATAACAAAGTGAGGTTATGTGACTACAAGTACTATCATCTAGCGAGTGACTCATGGCTGGCTAGCCAACTTGAGTTTCAGATGGCGTTGCGAATAAATAAAACTTTCAAGTGGGTGTCTCGCTATGACATAGCCAATACTAGCTAACTGCGGCTATGCACCCCTTGGCTAGTCACTGCCTAGCCGAAATTGATTACAGATGTCGCTGCCTCACGAAAAAAATACCACCTAATGACTAAGTCGAACCTGACTAGCCAATGATCGTCACATTATGAATGAAGAAAAAAAATCCTCAAGTGGGTATCTCACGCCGACCTAGCCAACACTAGCCCACTGGGGCTATGTGCTCTTTGATTAGCCACTACCAAGTCGATCGTAATTAGTTTATATAATATTTATATCCTCATTAGTAGTTTATATAATGGATAGCATTGGTCGCAGTAACATCGTGCTCATTAATACGTCCCTAGCCAGAATAAATGTTTTGGTAATTACAATTTGAGGTTATTTAATTTGATGCGAATATAGCTCTCAATGCAAAAAAAAAAGTAATCGATCCGATAATGTTATTTCAATTTGGTAATCCACCCATTTCTTAATAACGCAACTTTTTGCATGTGTAGACGATCCGAAATTAATAAATTAATTAAGTAAAACTGGCTCAGTGGACAACGTCGTGGATTGATCACCCAGAGGTATCGGTGGTGCGAAACCATCTCACACGTAAGCGTTTTTTTCTGATATAATTTGTAATTAATCAATTAATATATTTACAGCGGAAATATCATAACCAACATTGGCAGTCGAAGAAGATAAAAACATAAAATTACGCCATGATAAAAATAATCTGAAAAATTTTTTTTGCCCTTTATCCGGAGAAGAAATATTATACAGCTGCGGGATATTTTTTTTGTCTTGTCACCGCCTAGTTTTCTGAATCCAGTCACTAGGCGACGAGAGCATTAGAAGGCTGGACAGTTACTAGCTAAA
Organism: Ophion ventricosus; assembly: GCA_963932345.1. Classification (NCBI taxonomy): domain Eukaryota; kingdom Metazoa; phylum Arthropoda; class Insecta; order Hymenoptera; family Ichneumonidae; genus Ophion; species Ophion ventricosus. The sequence continues at coordinate 13,649,379 of OZ010716.1, read as the reverse complement.
ACGGCTAACTAGTGGCGATTTGGAATATAATTTTACTAGCTCAGGGCTAGACGGTGATGAGTTGTATTTTCCACTCGGGATTATGACGAGAAAACAATTACGTTCATTCGCATGAAACCGATGAAATGCAAAATCTTCAGCTCGCGAAAGAGGGAGTGAGGGAGAATGAAATTTTCTGACGTCGGGAAATCCGGATGTTCTGTCTATAGGTAGGAGCCAAGGAGATACGATGATGATGACGATGAAAGAGAAGAGTAGCAGCCGTCTCTCGCACGTTGTATTTTCGTGGCGAACGTTCTAATTTCGTGGGCGCGCGCGACACACGTGGGACCACGGGGTGGATGAAGAGAACGAGGAGAACGCGACACGGTGGAAACAGATGTGCCGCGAGATGTTCGGATCTTCTCTCTCTCTCGCTCTCTCTCTCTCTCTTGCTCTTTATTTTCTCTCTCGCTGAAGCTACGCGGGGTATAAATATATTACGTTTGTGTGCTCTTGCCACACGCTGTATAACTTTACCGGTACTCTCGTTAAGTTTTAACGGAGTATATGCAGATGCACTGTAATATATATATATCATATATCTAAATATATGACATATGATTTTTCAATCGAACCAACAGCGCTTTTTAAATATGGAGCGAAGCGAATGAATTTATCCGGACTGAATTAAGGAATAACACTACTCTAGGATTTTGGAAAAATCGTTTTTTTTTGGCTTAAAAAATGCTTTGGGGTCATAACAACAATATGCAATTGGTCCTGTAGCGATTTTTTTCTTAAAGCTTCAATTATCGATTTTGCCGCAGCGCCTCGGGGCGCGCGCTGAGCTCGATGGATAACTCACGCGGGGCATTTGAAATATGCAAATTACGTGGGGGACGAAGATTCTAAAACTTTTTAAGGCGTCCTAGATTCACAGCCCTATGCAAATTTTACAACTGCGAGAAGAAAGAGTGCATCGACCCCGTGCAAAAACGAATGGGTACCCACCTTCGAAATTTGAAAAAAAAAAAAACAAACAAAAGGCCTCGGAAGAAGAGGCAAGCTAACTGGCAAACTAATTGAAGAGTTATCGATTTATTATGGTCTAGCAATACGTTGTAATCCCGATTGTATAGAAAAATGCGTGATGAAATCTACGCAACGCTAGACCGTAAATTATCGACAGACGACCAACCGAAACACGAAAAATGCTCGCACGGAGAAAATTCATGGTGCTTGTGGCGGAAGGCACAGGCCATTGGAGACTTAGATTATACCCATAAGCCACCTCTATCGCAGGAAGTTTTCGAAGCGATCTCTCCGATTTACAAAGAATTGAGCAGAGATGAGCTGCTTACTCGTTGCATCGGTGGCTTCACGCAAAATAGCGAAGAAAGCTTCAATACGACTGTGTGGTATATGGCACCGAAATCGATCTCCAGTGGCAAACACATCCTTGATACCGCAGTATACATTGCTGTAGGTATCTATAATGATGGCCTATCTAGCATCATGATGCTCATGCAGAATTTAGGCATGAAAATTGGGCCGAACTGTTTTAATTTTTGCGTGGAAGCGAACGAGCGCCGCATCAAATTTTTCAAAAGATCGCTCACCGATGCTGCAAAACAGGCCCGATTATCCCTCAAATCGTCCAGGAAAGAAGAAGAGGAGGAAAACATCAACGTAGATGGACAAATGTATGGTGCAGGCATCGCAGATTAAAGGTAAACAAAAATTTCAAGGATTTAAGTGCTCGTACAACTTTAAACGCGTTTTTCTCGAAACCACTTTTTTCAAACTGGGAGGACGGATTACTTGAACACCTTTGCATGGATCGATTTGAAATTTTGATAGTAGCTTCACAATTACATTCTCTATGGGAGTACGTAGCCGTTTTTTGATTAAACGTAAACTTTCTTTATAAACAATTTACTGCTTATTTTTTGGGCAAAAAATCCATTTATTTCTTCCAAAGTGCGCCAATTTTTCAAAATTTGATAAAAAAAATCCCTACGTAATCCCATAGCTAATAATATATCCCCCTAAAAAGCTTTAACAAGTAAAAAAAACGCCAAGTAATAAAAAATACCCTCGAAAAAATTATCGGTTGTTTCACTATCTACAAGATTCTAATTAACCTCGAAATATTTGTGATTTTTTTCAAACAATAGTTTTATTTAGATTTTAATTTTTCAACCCAAACGTACAAAAGAACTGAAATAACTTTTTATGAAAAAGCCAAGCAAATTTACTAGAAACGTACAGAAAATTACCAAACTCTAGTAATACTATTTTTCTCAATATTTTGTTTTCAAAAACCATTTTACTGTTATAATAAAAGTACGAATCACGATTATATAAAAGTACAACGTATGCATCACACAAGTACTGTATGTATGTATCACTAGAAAAGCTGGGCAACGACTTGGCGTGCATGGTTAAGAAAAAAAGCTCGGCGAAGGATGACGTTTTCTCAACAACCTGACCATTAGGTTAAGCAAAACATAAATTGACGCAATTTATTATGTAACTGCAAACCAAGTTTCTGATTCCGCAAAGTATAAATTAAAAAATCAGTGATGTACCCCTAGACCACACAGCTCTTAAAATCTCACTTTATTTGCATAATTTGAAAAGTTGTGTGGAAGTATTCACTTTCTACTGTATTGCAGAACTCAGAACCACACATCTCATGAAATCTATTGCGTCGTATAAATTTTGGTGTAATGGACATAGTTTTGGCAGGCTGAAGGTTTGAATTACGGTCCACACCACTTGCTGGAGGAAAAGGAATGTCGATATTACTTTCGACACCTATCGTACTATTTCCGATAATCTGTCTCAGTACAGTCGAACATCTCATTTCTAATAATCCTGTATGCCTGATGCGATGTTACTATTTGAAATAATCTATGTAGATAAATTGTTGCAAAAGTTACTTTTGCAAGCGGTATGTCAAAGTTACTTTTGCAACGTTTCTGTAAGAAAATCGTGTATCTTCCCGAGCTTTTTTTTTTAACCATGCACGCCAAGTCGTTGCCCAGCTTTTCTAGTGATACGTACATACAGTACTTGTGTGATGCATGCGTTGTACTTTTATTATAATAGTAAAATGGTTTTTGAAAACAAAATATTGAGAAAAATGGTATTACCAGATTTTAGTAATTTTTTGTACGTTTCTAGTAAATTTGCTTGGCTTTTTCATAAAAAGTTATTTCAGTTCTTTTGTACGTTTGGGTTGAAAAATTAAAATCTAAATAAAACTATTCGTTGAAAAAAATCACAAATATTTCGAGGTTAATTAGAATCTTGTAGATAGTGAAACAACCGATAATTTTTTCGAGGGCATTTTTTACTACTTGGCGTTTTTTTTACTTGTTAAAGTTTTTTAGGCGGATTTCATATCTTTTTGAAACGGAAATACTTCATTTTCTATAGTTATAAACTTAACGTGGTTGCAGCGTCATTTGCTCACTCTAGTTAGTGTGGTATATATTTTTATTTGCATATCCAAACGTTAAATTTATTAGGATGGTGGATTATTTCGCCGATGCTACTTAAGGCCATGTGTCACACATCCAGTCGGTAAAAATCCTACTGCCAAGTTTTCTCCTAGACGGAACATATTTCGGGCAAAAGAAGAGAAAGCCGTTGTTCGTCGTTCAACAGAGCGGAACGTGTTTCTTTTCTTTTTTCCCAAAAATCAACCGTTTCAGAAATCATTGGGAATCTGCAAATCAGCTATCTCTCTCGCACTCGTGGCCGCTCGGTCGGTGTGACACTTGACCTTAAGACGGAACGGTACCCCGGCTCCATCGGTATGGCAGATCGGGATAGTAGATACCCACGGATTTCCTAAACGGCTCTTCACGAAATTTGACCAGACAATGTTAAATTGATAGACGAACGGCTGTCTTCTCATAAAATTTGTTGAATAAAAAAAAAGTAGATTGCATTACCATGCTGAATCGGCGATAGAAATGATGTGAAATAAAAAGTTTGGCTCATGTCACAACTTGGAGGGGAGAAGAGCCGCGTAGCCATATTCAAAACACACATTTTGGCACCTGAATCATTTGAGTCCGTCACATATTTCAGGAAATCCGTGGGAATATATAATTAGTTGGTATTTGTTGACGATTTTGTTGACGTTTTGTTCCCGCGAATTCCGGGGCTCCGGAGAGGCGCTCATGACGCATTCGACATATATCGGTGTCGGTTTGAACTCGATGAGAAAGTGACAGCTGAGGTTCCGTGTGGAGAAAATGTAACAAATTTTCGTGCGTTATATAACAATCGATTTTTTTCGTGTTTTTTCGTCGAAAAACAAGAAAAAAATCGATTGTTTTTGTGTCGTGAGAAGTCCAACGGAGTCGCGGACACTTTCATCGCGCGAGTCACCTGGGTGACGTTTTCGTCGAGATACGTTTTTTTCGTATTTCGTCGAGGTTAGGTTTTAGCAATTTCTGACTAAGAATTTTTTTTATCCATCCAGTAATACCTTAAATATATTATTTATGAAAAGAATTAATATCTAAGATTTTTGGGTCCAATCCGGAAAATGAGGTTGAAGTTTGCATCGTTGGAATGAACCGATATTTTTCTTCATTTTTTTTATTCCTTTATTTTCATCATGAAAATATTATATCATCAAGATTTAGGGTCAAGCAATTAAAATTATGCTAAGTTTCAAATAAATCGACTGAGTAATTGTCGAGAAATTGATAAAAGTACTAAAGATTATCGCCTTTTTCTAACAATTAATTAACAGCAATCATTGGAAAATTCATATATTGAGTTTTTAGGCAATTATTGATAATAATAAGATCATCTTAACGTATTAATTGAATTTACAAATTGAGAAATGTTTTTGTTGACCAGTTGAAACAGATGTACAGTCACTGACAAAACCTCAGTCAAGCACACGCCAATATCGTCGAATTTGACTTCAGTTGGTATTGAAAGTGGAAAATTAACATTTCTCAGTGTTAATTTATTATTAAATCAGCTATTTGTAAGGCTAAACTTGTACGATATGATCTAGACTTGTAAATTTACGATTCGCCCATTTTGGGCTAACTTTTTGTCCGACGGTCCATCCAGTAATACCGTAAAATTAAATAATGTATTGTTTTGAATAAATTATAAATAAGGGGAAATAAATATTCATGTGTTGTACAATTTTCATCAACAGTAAGCCCTGAAAAGTAGCTTTATAAACTTTATTTTTCAAACCACCCCAACATATTTTTTCCATTTCTTTATTTTTATTATTATAGAGAGTAATCTTTGTGCAAATTTAACTTGTCTAAGACTGTGTGAAAAAGTTGTAATGATCTGTTCAGCATGAAAATAAAAAAAATTTGGCCTATTAAAATGAATAAGTTTTTGATGCATCTTACATTACAAACTTCAACGTCATCAAGTTGTATACTATAGAAAGTACCGCACTTACCGATCACAATCGTGGTCGAATAAAAGCAAAAATACTTGTTTAAACAATTATTTTTGCATTACTTTTACCGTTGATTTTTATAGCGCGTACGCAACAATCATATTTGCTGAGGGATACAGAAAGTACCGCGCTTACTGATCACAATCGTGGTTGAGAATAAATTCTTTGATGGTTTAAACAATTTTTTACGCATTGTTTTTGCCGTTATGTTCTGCAGCGCGCAAGCAGTAATCATATTTGCTGAGAGGTACCGAAAGTACCGCACCGACCGATCACAATCGTGGTCAAGAAGAAATGCTTTAATTGTTTACACAATTATTGTCGCATTATTTTTACCATTGAGTATCGCAACGCGTAAATAGCAATCATATTTACTGAGAGGTATACGAAGTACTGTATCTCCCAATCACAAACGTGGTCGAGAAAAAACAAATTGATAATTGTTGAAGCAATTATTTTTGAATGATTTTTTACCGTTATGCTTTGCAGCGTGCAAACAGCAATCATATACTGAGAGGCAATCATATATGCTCAAATTACCGTATCTACCGATCACAATCGTGGTCGAGAATGAACGCATTCATAATTGTTTAAACAATTATGTTTGCATTATTTTATTGTTAGGTTTTGCGGTTCCCAAGCAGCAATTTATTTGCCGAGAAGTACTGAAAGTACCGTATCTACCGATCACAATCCTGGTCGAAATAAACGAATTCATAATTGTTTAAACAATTATGTTTGCATTATTTTTATTGTTAGCTTTTGCGGCTCGCAATCAGCAATCTATTTGCTGAGAGGTACTGAAAGTACCGTATCTACCGATCACAATCGTAGTCGAGATAAACGCATTCATAATTGTTTAAACAAGTATTTTTGCATTATTTTATTGTTAGGTTTGGCGGCTCACAATCAGCAATCTATTTGCTGAGAGGTACTGGAAGTAAGTACCGTATCTACCGATTACAATCGTGGTCGAGATACACGCATTCATAATTGTTTAAACAATTATGATTGCATTATTTTTATTGTTATGTTTTGCGGCTCGCAAGCAGCAATTTATTTGCCGAGAAGTACTGAAAGTACCGTATCTACCGATCACAATCGTGATCTAGATAAACGCATTGATAATTGTTTAAACAATTATGATTGCATTATTTTTATTGTTAGGTTTTGCGGCTCGCAATCAGCAATTTATTTGCTGAGAGGTACTGAAAGTACTGTATCTACCGATTACAATCATGGTCGAGATAAACGCATTCATAATTGTTTAAACAATTATGTTTGCATTATTTTATTGTTAGGTTTTGCGGCTCGCAATCAGCAATCTATTTGCTGAGAGGTACTGGAAGTAAGTACCGTATCTACCGATTACAATCGTGGTCGATATAAACGCATTCATAATTGTTTAAATAATTATGTTTGCATTATTTTATTGTTAGGTTTTGCGGCTCGCAATCAGCAGTCTATTTGCTGAGAGGTACTGGAAGTAAGTACCGTATCTACCGATCACAATCGTGGTCGAGATAAACGCATTCATAATTGTTTAAACAATTATGATTGCATTATTTTTATTGTTATGTTTTGCGGCTCGCAAGCAGCAATTTATTTGCCGAGAGGTACTGAAAGTACCGTATCTACCGATCACAATCGTGATCGAGATAAACGCATTCATAATTGTTTAAACAATTATGTTTGCATTCTTTTTACCGTTGGATTTTACATAGCGCAAGCAGCAATCATAATTGTTAAAAGGTTTGAAAGTACCGTATCTCCCGATCACAATCGTGATCGCGGAAAAATGCAAAAATGATTTTTTAAACGATTATTTTTGCATTATTTGTATCGTTACGTTTTGCGGCTCGCGAGTAGCAATTTATTTGCTGAGAGCTACTGAGTGTACTATATCTACCGATCACAATCGTGATCGAGGAAAAATGCAAAAATAATTTTTTAAACAATTATTTTTGCATTATTTTTAGCTTAACGTTTTGCGGCTCGCAAACAGCAATCTATTTGCTGAGAGGTACTGAAAGTACCGTATCTACCGATCACAATCGTGGTCGAGAATAAATGCATTCATAATTGTTTAAACAATTATGTTCGTATTATTTATACCGTAAATGTTTACTGAGCCAATCGCTACACTCAGCAAGGACTCTTGCTGCGAAATTCGTGTTTTTGAATTTCTTGCGAAGTGTCGTTGAGAAACGAAAATAAAGTTCTTTCTCGACGCTGACTGTGTTTATGTGTGTTTCTGCATGTATATACGCTCACGCGGTGTATATGCGCTCACGCGGTGTGTACGCGCTACGAAGGGCCAGCCCGCGGGAAGATAAAAATATTCAACCGCGTGCGGCCGACGTAGTAATGCACACCGACATACACGCACACACGCGTTGCGAGACGCAGAAGGCATTTACAATCTCCCGGTAGGTGGCAGGGGCTCGTACGAGTTCTGCCCTACCGACTCGAGCCGGGGTTGCGTCGAAGCCTTGCTGCGGGTACCGTTCCGACTCTGTATGACAGACAGAGGCCATACATTCGAAGAACCCGACTTTTGACGTTTCTAGCGCGCCATCGTTTGTTTATAATAGCATTACCCTGAAGTGCGCAAACAGTGCATTTCAGGCTGAAACGCTGGCGTTCCGCATCTTAACGCTTTCCCCAAAAGGACGTATGTAGTATAGCTTACGATGCGACCGAATAACTTTATTCCTCCAAGAAAACCGACGAGTCTGGAACGTCCTAAAGTGTTGAAGAATTTTTGTGGCAAAAAAGTCGTTCGGAAATTCGGCCAAATATTACGAGATCTGAAGTTTGAGTAGGCGGATCGAAAAATAACCCAAACAAAATCGATAGGAAAAAATTACATTTCATTGCTAGAATGTCATTAGATTTTCGATTCGTCTCCGCGTTTTCGCGTAATGTCGATTATAAGTTAAAAAGTCGTCTGCTAAAGCCCATCTTGGTGTATAAAGAGTGCGCGGCGTGTCGTTGTCGTGACAGTCGTTTTTTTTTAAATTACTTGGCGTCGAGACGCTGCCGCGTCTTTTGATACATTATAATTTTTTTTGGTTTTTGTTCCAGGTCTTATACTCTACGAGAAAACCGTCCTCCCGTGAAGCTATTTATAAAAAACACGTTTTTTAAGCTGGGCTCTGTCGCCGTCATTTTGTATGAAAATTATAATAATTTTTTTTAACTCTAATATGCGTTAAGGTAGTACTAGCGGATTGACTAGTCAACAAAATATCTATCAATTTTCGAATGTGAAAAATGCAAAATATAATACATTTAGGTATAATAATAAACATGATACGGAAAATAATTATTTGAGAAGTGTATGCGATAACTGTGTGTATTATATTATGACGAGTGAAGTGTTAAAGTAGCAATCAGATTTGACTTGAGTTGTCTCACCGTCCGCTATTTCATAATTCTGGCAATAACCGTGGCAACGCTGTCCTCAGCCGCTTCCGATAAATGTCAAAAGTGTCTTTTTTTTTGCCGTGTGTGTAAGCATGTGTTGTAGTGTGTGTGCAATGTGCGTATTGTAACTTCGGTCTTACGTACAATACGGAGTACAAAAAACGCCCGCAAAGATAAAAAAGAATGATACAAACTTCATTATATAATATTCAATCCATAATTATTTATCATTAATGAGCAAATTTCTCGCGTGAAGAACCTACAACTTTTGTCGTTGCATTCAAATTGACTGGCTCGATTCGGCCTCCCGGATCCGAACACAGCTGACGGCATGCGGTGTTGCCAAATCTAGCGCCATCTCTCCCGCCATGGCAGACACGGCTAGCGAACGCAAAAATTAGTCGATTCAATCGATATCTGCTCGAAATATCCCGTAACCTATATTTTGTATGCAACATACGTGACCGCGACAGTTTTCTTGTTATTTATTGCTTTTCGCGTAGCTCGTATCTATTCGCGAACTACTATTATTTTCGTCTCAAAGTTCGATCCGCACGGATTCCCTATATGGTATGGGTTTAATGCATTGATTTCGTGAATTAATTACTATTGTACCTAGCCGGTAAGGCATGCTGAGTTTTCGGGGACGTCATTCTGTATGTCTATACTACAGCATACAAAAAAAATCAATTTTTGTTCTAATCAGGAGGTTCGTGCACATACTATCTTAAATAAACCCTCTCAAAAGAAATCATTCCTTTTTTCATACTCCCGAAATAAATTGTCAAATTTAGGCCTTATTTTCTGCCGCTAGAGTGGTGTTATCCCTTAATTAATAAATTCGCTGCGTGTGCCTTCGTATCTTGCATAAACCAGTGTTTTAATATTTTAATATAGTGCAACTCTAATTCGACGGTATTGTGGCCATGTAACTGTCCCAGAAAGAGAAGACATTTTTCCTACACTTTCATTTAGAATAATACATAAATAAATTGATATGTGTATATATACACGGTGTGTTCCAAAAGTCATGCAATATGTTTTTTTGCCGCGCCCCGATCGGTCGCAGCACATCCTAGATCAGCCTACTCTGAGCATAGGTGGCGTCAGGATCGCTGATTTAGTGCACCCCTGTTTCGACACCACGTCATGGCAGATTCTTCCGAACAACGTTAGAAGAATCCCCAAAAATCAAGCTTGTTTACCATGCCAAGCTTCCGTAAATGTCTCGAACCAGTTGGTTGGTTCGAGACATTTACGGGATTTCTGTAGTCGTCAAAAGCCGGTCGGGGTCGATTAAAGCCCTGATTTCATCGACATCAGTAGTCACTGGCCGACTGGAATGAGGAGCATCTTAAAGATCAAAATCTCCACAACGAAATTTCGCAAACTACTTCCGAGACACACTTTCGTTTGCGGTATTCCCTCTGTACACGGAGCATATGTTTTTGTGAGTTTGCGACGCGTTTTTGTCTTTTCAGAAATAAAAAAGTGAAATGCATCGAAAATACACGTTTTTTCCTTCTATGTTCAAAATATAATTAAACTGACATACGTCACGGATCGCAATAGATACTTTAAACGCCGGAACAAGTTTCAGCTTTCACTTAAGGGGCCAGTCCACTTTGGAGCGACGAAAAGAAGGCTATTTTCGCGATTTTTTTTGAGGATTTTATAAAAGATATGAATATGAAAGTTGTTGGGCTTGATAAATAAAGTCTTGAAATATATTTAAAAAAAATTTTGATTCATTTTTATTCATTTCTAAGTACAAAAACTATAGTTTAACGTAACGCCTCAAAAATAGGTGGGCTAGGTAGCTCCATCACAACTCGGCAAAGGCTTGTCTGAAACCAAAAAATCAAAGTCCATTAGATTCAGTACGACACCAGCTACAAAATGACCCTCGGATATAAAGTTTTATCAAAAAATAAAAAAATGGCAGCTTAAAAACGAAAAAAGTAAAAAAAACGTGTTTTTTTCGCAGTTTTTCTCAAAAAAAAGAGTAAAAATCAAAATTTTAAAACCATCGAGGGTCATCTTGTTGCGAATCATGTTTACAATATGTGGTTCAAATGTCAAGAGAATCGGTTTAGTAGTTTTAGAGATACGATGGAGCTAGATTTTGAAAACGTCGTTTCGAGAAAAACGCGTTTGAAGTTTATACTATGAAAAACTCTTACCTAAACTCAATCGGCAATATTGACACAATATTTCTGAATGTATGTACTTTCGAAAATAGTAAAAAAAATCGATTTTTTGAAATGTTCAAAGTGGACTGGCCCCTTAAGGGGAAAAACCCTTTACAATGTTCAAAAAATCGATTTTTTTCACATATTTCGAAAGTATAATATATTGAGAGTAGACTGGAAAATCGAAAAATCGAAATATGAAATATGTACGAAGTTATAGCACACAGTCGAAAGCGCGCCGGGACCACATGCTGTAAACTAGAGAATCTTTAAACGCGATTATCTCGAAACTGCATTTTCGAAAACTGCTCATGTTATAGCTCAAAAAGTTATTAATCAATCTGGCTGAAGTTTTGAGAGGTTTCTCACCACAACATTGTCGGAAGGATATACCTAAAGTTTTAAGGTTATCGCGTAAATAAATTACTTTTTTGGGGTAAAAATTGTCGAAAAAATGGTCAAAAATATGAAAATTCGATTAAAAAGCCTACTTAATTTTTAATTTTTAACTTTTTAAAATTTTTATAGGTATATCCTTCACCTACACATGTCAATAATCGAAAAATATTTTCGATTTCTGTTTCAGATCAATAATAAAAATATCAGACAAATAGAGCACTTTTCAATAACACGCAAGACACCTAAAGGAATACCTTATAACGCCGCCATTTTGTTCTGTTAAAAAAAATGAACACTCGAAAGTTGTAATAAGATAATGTCAAAATTTAAAAATGATGCGATTATTTTATCACCTTTAAAAAAATTCATGAAAAATGACTCATTTTCGGGTGTCTAAAGGACCCCCCCCCCCCCTTAATATACGACACTTCATATGGTTGACGCATGTGCGATCGGAGAAACAACTGCGGACGACATCTGTTGGAATTTCGCTACGGAATTATGCATGGACCCAATACATACCATTGGATTGGTTAAGATATCATTGCGTAAATAAAAGTACACGGAAGAAGCGTGTTCACTTCTAATGTGTGAGTGCATGCGTGCCTATAATTCGTTCCCCTGCGCATCGGTGAAGCTTTGCAAAAGGGGAATTGCCGAGGACCTAATCTGCGCATTTCTAATCGGTAATTTTTTTTTCTACATTGTTTTGCTCGACGTCAAGACTGCACGTGGGATTTCCGAGTATGCGTTACGTATATGCATGCACATCAAGGCGTCGAGGTGGCGACGTTGCAGCACTACAGAATCGGCGTTTCGCGTGTTTGCATGTGTATGCGTGTGTGTGAGTGGACGCGCGTGTTGTATCGGACGAGGAGGAGGATATTTCTTTCTCTCGATATAAAGTTACCGTCGTCGCGGTTCTGGCGCCATACTGCCCCGGACATTCGAGCTATTTGGATCGCTACACGACGAGACTATACGTCCAACGTGCCAGTCGAGGATAAATTACCCTCAGCAGATTTATACATATATATCTGGATGTGCATTTGTTCATGCATATATACATCTATATTGATACACGTGTAGTGATATTGCAAAGCATAAGTGGCAGCATAGCACCTTGCACCGCTCGGTCCCGATTCATGATTTTTCTCCTTCTAGTCAACTGTGCACAGGGCAGTAAAATGCATTAAAAAAAAATGAGAAGAGAAAAACGTTCAGTCACAGCCTTTTCTTACCAATATCCTCAGACAATTGGCTGGTTTGATGTAATTTCCGTAAAACTGCACACAAAAAGTAGAATATTTATTATATTCATACATTTATTTATATTGTTCTACTGATTACTTTTTATTTATATTTATTTATTATTTTTATTAATTTACTGTATTTATAATGCACGAAACATTTTGAGTATTATAAATATAATTATTCGACTTTTTTTTCGCTTTAAAGCAATGACAAGAGCTGTGGTATATTGTTGGTAAATTGCTGTGGAAGATTACAATTGATATTATCCCTAGGCCTTTTCCGCTAGCAGTTCCACTTCTATCTATAAAATAAATGGGATGAGGATAAAATTTAATTTCAATATTTTCTTGGGCTTTAAATGTTTTTTTTTCATTGATACATATGTGGGTAGCTCTTGTTTTGCAAATGGTATTTTTTGTGGTGGCGTTCAGAGGACTAAAGACCGGTTATCGTAAAAGCAAAGGGCAAACGATTGAATGTATTTGTGCAGACATTTGTTGGGGAGTCCCCAGATCCTACCACATCACTATAAGTATTTAATAGGGACGTTGCACGTAGGGATCTCAGATTGGAATCCAAGTGAATTCCGCGGTATTTCCTCTTTCACGTCGTTTGCGAAATTTTTTTATTTAAAATATATTATGTGTACATTGATTTTAAGGGATTTTCAAGACTAGTAATTAGTACTGTATCGGATCGGGTCATATTGTTACTAATTTTATGTCAAAGCATCATCACGTCGCTTTAGTTTTCAGTATGTGTTATTTTGCCGAAGTGTAAAAGACATAATTTTTTTGAGCGTTAAATATATCGAATTCTGGGTCAACAACACGCAATTTGCGGGAAGCTTTGCTTTTTTGCTCCCATTTAATGAAAAATGCTGCTAAAAGTGAACAAATGCTGCCGGAAACTTATGGTGATTATGCTCCATCGATTTCAACATGTAAATACTGGTTTCGTTACTCTACAAAAAGGTAATTTTAAGGGATCATCACAGTGAGACATTTTGAAAAAATCGATTTTTTTTGCATTATGCGATAGTATAAACGGTTATAAGCATGCTGGTCAATATTTGAGCCGAAATTCGAATAATTTCGGTTGCTACAGCCTTTCTTAGAGAAAGTGATTCGAGCTGCTCTCTAAACGCGTTTTTCTCGAAATGTCGTTTTTTAAAACGGTGTACACTCTCAAAGGAAGAGCTTTCAAGCTATCCGTCTCAAATTTTGACACAACATTCTTCGAGCCATTCTTTATCTTGCTATGAAAGCTTTGTTTTTAATCTTCATATTTTTTTAACGAAAAACTGTTGAAAAAATAATCTAAATTCAACCGTAAAACATTTTCAACCGTAAAAAAAATGCAAAAAAAAAAACCATACAAATACACGTTTAAAAATTTATGTTCTATTCTTCATGAGTGCTTTGACTTGACATAAATTTGACTTGGCATTGCAATTGGGTAAAGCGGCCACGCTCAGAGGAAACCGCGTGACAACGCTCAATCAGTGTATGATTTCGCGCTTGGCATCGTCTCATAAATCTCGAGATGTTTGAATCCTACAGTCTTTATTATTTACGTCCGCGTTTATACTATATTTTGATATTCTCGTTCTTCCATGTACTCGTTCGAATTCTCTTCCGGCACTAAGATGCTTCGACTAATGCAATAAATGGATTCGTCGGTAATTAACCGATCTGCATAAGCTTGAGGCCCAAAGGACAGGTTGAATTCCAATATTTTTTCTTGATGAGAGTATTGGAATGAGCAGGTCGGGATTTAGCACACAATTGATAAATAGTCTTGTCAAGTTCGAGTTTCTTTTTAATTGAAAGATATTAATAAACAATGAAGTTATTGTTACTTAAGGGGCTATTCTACTGTGAAGGCTCAAAAAATAAGCTAGTGTTTCATTTTTTTTTTTGGAAAACTGTTGCATGTATCTTTACAAACTTTTTTTTCGCTTAAAGGTACACTTCTTATAGCATAAAAAAAATTTTTTTTGTTGCATATAAATGTATATTTATTTAACAATCTATAATCGTGAAAAGGCTTGAGAAAAAAGTATATCACTTTGCGTTAATGATTTGCACTCTTCAGGTGAAACAAACAATTCAAAAAGATTCTTCATCTGTATGAGTGTCGCTATCGCCCGAAGAAGATTTATTAAAAAATATTAATGTTTACTTATACATTCGTCCGAATTATGACGAAAAAAAAACGTTTTTTTCGAACAATTTGGCAAAAAACGATGCCATTTTGTTATTTTGCAATATAAAATAATAATTCTAGTTCGGGCGATAGCTACACTCATACAGATTAACAATCTTTTTAAATTCTTTGTTTCCGATTATATGTAGAACGCTAATCATCAACACCAGCGACGTACTTTTTTTCATGCCTTTGCACGATTATCAATTGTTTAATAAATATACATGTATATGCAACAAAAAATATTTTCTATTCTGTAAGAGTGTACCTTTAAGCGAAGAAAAAGTTTGTACCGCCGCATACAACAGTTTTCGAAAAAAAATGATTAATAATAGCTTATATTTTTAGTCATCATAGTAGAGTAGTCCCTTAAATAAATTACTGCCGTTACTGCATGGCCAATTAGTGTAGGTAGTTCTAGCAAGTAGCGTGAACTGGAATTGAAAATAAAAGAAAGCACTTATAGCATAATAATAATAAAACTTTCGTATGACCGGATGCTCTTTTAAAAATTTGCAATTTACAAAAAATGGTAAGCCGTAGAAAAAAAATTATTTTTCACCCGAAAAAAAGGCTTTCATCATTTAATATCAACAAATGGATAAACGTATAAAAAATCATCCAGTTATACGATAGAAAAATTCATAAACTCTCTGTCCGAATTTGAAGTGAATCGGACGAATAAATTTTGAGATACGTCTTAAACCGTTTCATAAAAAGATAGTTTGGAGAAACAAAAGAAATAGCTCGCCATAGTGCAGTATAATTTTGACAAAACCTTCGTTGCAAATTAAAATTAGGACCAGAGGCTATAAAACTATGCAATAGGAAAAGTTTTATTTTTTCAATTTTAAGTTTATGGAGACTCCTTAAGGCCTAAGGACATTCTAGGATTTTCCAAAAATCGATTTCTTTTTGTTAAAAACGTACCTTAGTACCTATAAAATTATATTTCAAAAGATTATGGGTGTGAAAAATCTCTAAGTACTCGATTTTCGAACTTTAGTGCAACCTCTCTTGATTCATGTCGTGATTTTCTACTAACTTTAAACGCGTCTATCTCAAAACTACATTTTTTAAGTCGGCCGCACTCATAAATCAAACAAATTTCAACCGATTCACTTGAAATTTTAACTGTATATTTAGAATTACATTTTCTGAGGCACTACGTAGGATTTTTTAAAATTATATTGCATAATTCCTTTTTTATAAACAAATTTCTGACGATTTTCTCATGGCATTTTATACTTTTTGTTTTAGAAATGCGCCATCTTGGCAAAAAGCAATATATCAAAAAAATCCTACGTACTTCTATAGCTATTCTTATATATAATCGAAAAAAAACTTTAGTGTCTCATCATAACTCAAAAATTGTAGGAGCTGTTGGTCCGGCCGTTGACCTTCCAGAAATAAAGGCGTCATCGGAAAAATGCTGCACAGTTGCCATTTTGACATGTATCGCTGTGGAAAAATAATTTTGTATAGTCAATTACGTATATAATAAAACCTCTATTTTGTAATTCCGATTTATTTTATGGTTTCGCCGAAAAAAAATCGTAAACTACGCCCTTTTTTGGCCTCTAGAGTGGCCCAAGTCCTTAAGGTAGTAGTCTCGCCAAGGTGTTTTACTATAGATTATTTATTAATTTCGAGGACTCATTCAAGACACTATTAAATGATTACCTGCAAAATTTCAAAAGGATTCACCGTTCCGTTTTCGAGATATTGGCAATCAAAGATTTCATAATTTTACACGTGTTCTTATGGGGGGTTCGAAACTTTTCTACAGATATAAAAAAAAAATTCTCAATCACAGATCACAGAGGAACATCTGACGAGGTGGGTAAAAAAATCATGAATTTTGACCGTCTAGTTTCAGAAATCTAGCGATTTAAATTAAGCACTCTCTAGCGACGCTAGCGCCACGAAGCGACTGGAGCAAACTAGAACTAGATTACAGTAGCCTCTGCGCATATCCGTATACGCAGAGTTTCTGCGTATTAGTAGCCGGAATGGATAGTCTGATACAAAAGTGAGGGTTGGATAAACCTTATATTAGGCGTTTTTATCATTACTTTATAAGTTTTTACATCCCGATAAGATGTACAGCCTACATTATAAGGATATTTTGCAATATTTCGAAGCTTTCTTCGATTGAGCGGAGAATAAACTTTTCAACGCGACTGTGGCGAGACTACTACCTTAAGAACAATTACTTTTTAGTGTAGATGAATGCTTGCCTAACCAAAAATTCCACGTCTACGTGAATTGTGAAGTTGATCAATACTTCGTAACTGCTTGCGGAAAATTA
Organism: Ophion ventricosus; assembly: GCA_963932345.1. Classification (NCBI taxonomy): domain Eukaryota; kingdom Metazoa; phylum Arthropoda; class Insecta; order Hymenoptera; family Ichneumonidae; genus Ophion; species Ophion ventricosus. Next base: position 13,632,143 of record OZ010716.1, on the reverse strand, counting down.
AACTATCTTTATGATCTTTTTAATAGTAAGATATGTAAATGCATCGACTGCAACAGAGTATTGTTCTTCACAATTGCGTATCGAGACGCTCCCATCGTGTGTAACGAGTCTCATTTCAAACGCGGAAGAAACGGAGCTTAGATTATTCTTTGGCGTGGCGATTAATCGAGATTGGTACCTGTCGAGAACATGGCGCCGTGGAGACCGCCCTCGTCTTCGTATATACTTGGTCCCCAGAGGGCGAATCCCTCGATACCCGTGTATCCGCGTATTCCGGAAAATGAGGCAAGACGAGACAACGTGGGGCAAAATGAAGCACGCTTCTAGCGTTAGTAGGCACGCATAAGAGAAACCTCGTTGAAAGATCAATTGTGAAACAAATTTGAAGTAATGTTGAAAATACGATGAATATGCAAAGACAATGCAATTAAAGTATATATATATATATATATAACACTTGTTTGGTTTTCCGCAATGGGGTCCGCCAGCGAGGTACATGTTTTACCCCGGCCACAATAACAGCGCTCCCGGTCAATATATATTTATTTAAAAAAATATTTAAATACCTCAATATATATATATATATATATATATATATATATATATTTCAATAAAATAAATATGGACGGAAGTGGGCAAATAGTTTTTGAGATAATAATTCCCAAAATTCAACTATTTTGTCCGCCGTCTACTTAAGGCCTTAGGTCACGCTAGAGGCCAAAAAGGGCATATTTTTTTTCAGCGAAACCATAAATAAATCGGAATTACAAAATAGGGGTTTTATTTTACACGTAATTGACTATACAAAATTATTTTTTCACAGCGATCCATGTCAAAATGGATGCAGCATTTTTCCGATGACGCCTTTATTTCTGGAAAGTCAACGGCCGGACCAACAGCTGCTATAATTTTTGAGTTATGATGAGACAGTAAAGTTTTTTCGAAGGGGGCCATCAAATGCGACGAATTTTTTTTATTTCAGTGGAGACGCTGACGCACAGTATAGGGCATCTCCACTTTTTTAAATGGAATGGTACATTTTTTTTTCAACCATCTTGTGGAGCACCTCAAGCCGCATAAAAAACATGAGGGGGTCAAAGTCGTTCGAGGTCATTCAAGATCAGTATCGATGATACAAATCTAAATATCTCGGATCACTACGAAATCACTACCAACACGATCATGGAGTGTTAATGTGTGGTACGGCATACGGAAAAATAGAATTATCGGTTCACACTTCATTGATGGTAATCAGACTGGAGTTAGTACGCTGCTTTTCTGGAAGACATATTACCTGTGCTGCTTGAAGATCTAACCTTTTGGAATCGGCAAAAACTCTGGTATCAACATGATGGTTGTCCAGCTCATTTTGCACGGATAGCTCGCAATGTTGTCGACCGAAAATTTGGTAATAAGCAGATTAGCCGAGGATCACAAATAGGCTGGCCTGCTCGATCACCGGACTTAACTCCACTCAACGTTAAAGGATAAAGTTTATCAAGATATGCCCACAACACCGGAGAACATGCGAGAACTTATCATCAATGCGTGTAACAGCATCACTCCGGAAAGCATTCTACGATCGAAACAGTGTCTGACTGTCCGACTGTAAAAATGTTTGGAGGCCGGTGGAGGTCATTTTGAACATCTATTGAAATAAAATATAAATTTGAAAATATTTTTCGTATCGATCCGATTTTCATCGATACTGACCTTGAATGACCTTGAACGACTTGGACTCCCTAATGTTTTTTATGCGGCTTGAGGTGCTCCACAAGATGGTCGCAAAAAAAATGTACCATTCCATTTAAAAAAGTGGAGGTGACCTTCACTGTGCGTCAGCGCCTCCACCGAAATAAAAAAAATTCGTCGCATTTGATGGCCCCCTTCACACCGTACAACTTTTGTCTGGAATATTTTTTTGTGACGTCAATAATTATCGAGTTATTTCGGGTGGCAGAGGTAAGAGGGACATCCTGTATATAAGAATAGCTATAGAAGTACGTAGGATTTTTTTGATATATTGTTTTTTGTCAAAATGGCACATTTCTAAAACAAAAAGTATAAAATGCCATGAAAAAATCGTCAGAAAATTGTTTATAAAAAAGGAACAATGCAATATAATAAAAAAATCCTACGTAGTGCCTCAGAAAATGTAATTTTAAATATACAGTTAAAAGGTTCTAGCCAGATAAGAATGATGAATCTGCCCCCACCGTATTTTGTGGCGCTGATTTTTTCCTAAGTTTCTAACCTAAAAAAAAAATGTTGTGCAAAATTATAGCTTTCTACATCGATTCCGAGGGGTCTTCCTGCTAAAAAAACGTGTTTTTTTTCCATTTTTGCAGTTATTAAATACTAAGAGGCAACCGAAAAATCTGAAAAAATTCTGTAAAATCAGAAACATGTCAATGTTAATGGGAAAATTATTTTCGTTTTTTTTAATGCTGAACTCTATTTTTAATCATCGAATCTTCCTTCAAAAACATTATTTTATAGCGAAGAGATTTTTCTACTATTATGACAAAAATTTACATGATTTTACTCTTCATTCCCTACATTTCAAAAAAAAAAAAGTCTCAAAATTCGACCTGCAACACATTGAAAAAAAAATAAAAACGACAAAATTTCTCATTTTTCATTGGAAATCCATACTCGGCATCGATGTAGAAATCTGTAATTTTGCACAAAATTGTTTTTTTTAGGTTAGGGACTTGGGAAAAAATCGGCGCCACAAAATTCGGTGGGGGCAGATTCACCATTCTTATCCGGCTGGACCCTTTCAAGTGAATCGGTTGAAATTTGTTTGAGTTCCGAGTCCGGCCGGCTTGAAAAATGTGGTTTTGAGATAAACGCGTTTAAAGTTAGTAGAAAGTCACGACACGAATCAAGAGGGGTTGCGCTAGAATTCGAAAATCGAGTACTTCGAGATTTTTAACACCCATAATCTTTTGGAATACAATTTTATAGGTACTAAGGTACATTTTGAACAAAAAAAAAATCGATTTTTGGAAAATTCTAAAGTGGCCTAGGGCCTTAAGTGCGGCAACCCTATCAAATCTCTATAGGGATGTAGTAGGATTTGGGGACTCCCCGAAAAATTTCTGCAAGAAATTTCTAAAAACCATTTCCAAAAACTCCGTTTTTCGGGCCTCAGGCACGTAACTCGTAAAATTTGCTACTAAAATTTGCTACTCCGTTCTCCCAGCCCAATGCGTCACTCCAAAAGTGGGTTCACTTTTTTTTTTGTCCTCCGGTGTTCCGCGTTACCGTTCCCTGGACTACGACACGCGTACATCTAGGATTCGTTTATCGATACGGTGGCGATCGGCCCCGGCCTGACAGGGTCTAATTACTATCTTCGCGCATGACATCATTAACCGGGCGTGCGATTATGAATGGAGGAACCCTATGCTGGTCGCTCGAACGAGCGGGGACGACGATAGCGCCGCCGGCATCGCGAGCCAGTTCGACCCCGTTTCAGGGTGCATGGGAAAACCGCTGAGTGTTCGAGCCTCGAGCGATATATTCGCGTTGCGCTTGCACATACATATATCGGCGAGGCTCTAGCGAGAGCACTGGTATATGTGGTGTATCATTCCCTCCCACTTTCAAGGAATCGCCATGCCTCCCCCCCCCCCCCCCTACCCTCCCCTCTTTCGGTCCTTTTGCTCGGTTCACTTTTTTTACTCACACAAACACCCACACACACACACACACGCGCGCGCGCGCGCGCATGTATATACGTGTCCATATACAAACACGATGTAATGCGTGCGTTTATAAATTACGCGCGAGGTCTCCGACGACCATTATGCATCTGGGTGCAGCATTAAGGGGTTAGAGCACCTTGAGATTTGAAAAAAAATCGATTTTTTTTGCTAGATTTGTTATTTAGATTATTTAGGTTGATTTAGATGGAAGGTAATATAAAAAATATTTGATTTTAAGATGCTGGCACAGGTCATGTGTACATTGACTGGAAAGAGGTTGGAATACAGTACCAGTGAATGGACACGTGCAATTCTGACCTATTATGACGAATTCATTAATTTTTTTTTTGCAATATATCAAGGATTCATTCTATCTTGAATAATAAAAGTAATACTTACCCTTAAGACTCATGAGAAATTCTGTTTTTGTCTTAATAAAACCTAGCTAGGATAGCCGTATCGTAACTAATTGTAAGTTACGCGGTATGCAAGTACCGCCAAACTAGAAAAATTCCGTGTAGCGTCAAAATTCGATGTTAAACTAAAATATTGGTTTTTACGAAACGTGTGATTATTTTTTGCTGAATTATAGTGATTCGAATTTTCATCGACAATTCATATTTTTTACGTATTTAGAATATATAAATCAACTTTAGACTATTCACTGGTCGGTGTACCCTATTCCCACCAATTTTTATTCGCTTTTTAAAAGTATTACTGGATGGACCGTCGGGCAAAATAATAAGTATAAAATGGGCAAATCGTGGATTTACAAGTTTACATCATGTCGTACATGTTAACCCTTGGAAACATCTAACTTAATAATAAATTAACACTTAGAAATGTTAATTTTCCACTTTTAATAATAATTGACACTGTACATCTGTTTCAACTGTCCAACAAACAAATTTCTTAATTTTTATATTTAATTAATACGTTCAGATCATCTTATTATTATGAATAATTATCCAAAACCCAATATATATTGAGTTTTGCAATGATTGCTATTAAAACATCGTTAAAAAAGGCGATACTCCTCATTACTTTAATTAACTTCTCGACAATCACACAGTCGATTTATTTGAAACTTAGCATAAACAATCGCTTGATCCTAAATCTTGATGATATAATATTTTCAGAATTTACGGCGATTTAGTTCTATTCGTTTTGCAATCATTAACGTCTACAGAAGCTGTTTTCCCATAAGCTACCGTGTTAAATTCATATGTTTATAACTACTAAATTATTAGTGAAAAATTCTAAAATAATTCATGTATTATTTTTCTATCAAATACTATCATTCCTCAAATTTTCAAGAATTTTGGCGATTTTTTAATATCCATCCGGTAATAACTTTAAATTTGTTCATAAAACAACGAGGTGTGTAAATTAAGTAGTAAGACTAGCAACGTAGCGTTCAATCTGGCAACACTTGGTACGCGGAACTTGGAGTGGTGGCAGGTGAACATGTGATACGTCTTAAGTACGGGTTTGAACTCGCTAGAGTCATTTGGTTGTGCGTAGCGATTTTTTTTGTAAAACAGTTTTTGCTAGTAAGGTCTAAAAATGAGTGTCATCAATTTCTTAAGGCCTTGAACTATCAGGTTTTGCTTTAAAATTGGGCACAGTGTAACGAAAACTTTTGCAAAACTTCAGCAGGCCTACGGAGACAGTGTTTTGTCAAGGGCCCAGGTTTTGTCAAGGGATTCAAAAAAGGGGCATGCGTGTGAGACCAAACATCAAGAACAACTGGGTGTTGCATCACGACAATGTACCTTGTCACCCAGCAATTTCAATAAACGAGTTTTTGGCCAGTAAAAACATTCTTGTGGCTCCTCAGCCTTCTTATTCGCCTGACTCGAGTCCTTGTGACTTTTCCTCTTCCCGAGATTGAAAAATCACCTCATGGGATGTAATTTTGGAACACTCGAAAACATCCAAATGGCTGTAAGCGACCAGCTTAAGGCTATTCCAGTATCCGAGTTCCAGCACTGCTTTGATCATTTCAAGAACCGTCTCCGGCGCTGCGTTGCTTCCCAAGGAATTTATTTCGTGGGAGACAACATTGCATTTTAATTCTATTCGAACAAAAAAATTGAAAAAAATCAGTCTCAATCAATTACTTAAATAACACAGCTCGTACTGTGTATTTGTGAAAAATCAAAATGATTTTATATATTTAAAAGTCGTGTCAAAGTTTTTATTTCTTTTGCCACGTTTTTATTAGCTCGCTTTCGTGTCTGTCTGTTTGTTCGGTACAAATTTTGCAATCGATTTTAAACTAACTTCCGGATGAGCTAGAGACTTGAAACTTTACACATAGCTCAGAACTGGATGATAATGCAATATTAACTCGCTTTGTTGTCTGTCTATTTTTTGTCTGCTCGGTAAAAATTTTGCAATCCTTTTTAAACATCGACAGCTGATGAACATATGTCTCGCCTTGTTAGTGACGCACTTCATCATGTTCAAACAAGAGCGATTGAGACTACCGTTTGTTTGTCTGTTTAAGCGTGAAACTTCATGCATAGCTCAGAACTGCATGACAAAGAAACAAACTGACAGACAAGATAAATATAAATATAAGAAAAGTGTAAGAGAGAGAGAGAGAGAGAGAGAGAGAGAGAGAGATTTAAAAAAAATGTGAAAAAATAAATAAAGAAATAAATATAGTTTAGTGAAAGAGAAAAATTAAAAAATAATATTTAATAGTAAATAGTGCATTAGTGACAATTTCTACGACGGTCAAGGAGACAGCCACCCAACTTAAGGCCTTAGGCCACTCTTGAAGCCAAAAAGGGGCATATTTTGTGATGTTTTTTCAGCGAAACCATAAAATAAATCGCAATTACAAAATAGGGGTTTTATTATACACGTAATTGACTATACAAAATTATTTTTCCACAGCGATACATGTCAAAATGGCGACTGTGTAGCATTTTACCGATGACGCCTTTATTTCTGGAAGGTCAACGGCCGGACCAACAGCTCCTATAATTTTTGAGTTATGATGAGACATTAAAATTTTTTCGATTATATATAAGAATAGCTATAGAAGTACGTAAGATTCTAAAATAAAAAGTATAAAATGCCATGAGAAAATCGTCAGAAAATTTTTTATAAAAAAGGAACTCTGCAATATAATAAAAAAAATCCTACGTCGTGCCTCAGAAAATGTAATTCTAAATATACAGTTAAAATTTCAGGTGAATCGGTTGAAATTTGTTTGAGTTATGAGTCCGGCCGACTTGAAAAATGTAGTTTTGAGATAAACGCGTTTAACGTTAGTAGAAAGTCACGATATGAATCAAGAGGGGTTGCGCTAGAATTCGAAAATAAAGTACTTAGAGATTTTTCACACCCATAATCTTTTGGAATATAATTTTATAAGTACTAAGGTACATTTTTAACAACAGAAAAAATCGATTTTTGTTAAATCCTAGAGTTGCATAAGGCCTTAAGCTATTTCTATTTCAGATATGATCAGGTTGAGAAAAACTGAAATAAACCTGAAATTTGCCACATGTCTCCGTCATAATCTCACCAAGATGTTTAAAATAGATCGCAAAACTTCCCAAACACAAGACTAAAAAGCAGAAGATAATTAATTAAATAACAAATTTATTTTAAAAAACCACGTTTTTAAAACGGACTAAAAAGTATAAAAGAATTTCTCGTAACCCCATACGGATTTATAACCCAATACAGATTCCTAACCCAATACAGATTGTCCTAAAAAAATTGTGATTGTGAATTTTTAATAGCTATGAAAATAATTGAAAGATTTAAAACGAAAAACGTGGGGCGCATGGAAAAGATAATTAATGCACGAATCGATTACCTAAGTCACTTACAATTTTATTGCACTGCAAATTATATGAACTGTTGTGTGAATTTTCTCGACGACAGCTTCGCTCTACACTCCTCACTATTATCTATTGCATGCGCCCCACGTTTTTCGTTTTAAATCTTACAAGTATTTTCGAAGCTATTAAACAATTCACAACCACAAGTTTGCAGGACAATCTTTATTGAGTTAGGAATCTGTATTGGGTTATAAATCTGTATGGGGCTATGAGTAATTATTGTATACTTTTTATTCCGCTTTAAGGGGTTACGTGGGTTTCGAAGCCAAAAATACGCATACTTTCTCTATTTTAAAAAATATAATATATAAATTATTTTATTCAAAATGTTAAACACACAAAGGAGCAACATTTCAACAATATTTAAAAGAAGATTCATCCAAAAATTTGGGATATTCAGGCAGTGGGACCTGGTTTCCGGAGACCCCTCAAAAAAAGTGTCCTCGCGGTGGTCAGGATAACTCATGGTAGCTTTAGCTAAAATTATTGGGAGTACAAATAAGTCTCTGCCGTTTGACAAAAGATGGCCCCACCAGGAGGTTACGGTTGAAATTGTCAGATGTAAAACGTCATATCGTAAGGTTGGACATCTGGCAAGACCATAACCCTCAAATATTAGCGATTTTGTGTCAGCATCACATAATTTTTTTCGTGCGAAAATGTCGAGTTTTGAGCCGAATAAGCGTCATTTGCGGGAACTTTTGATTTACTTCTTTAATTTGAAGAAATCTGCAGCTGAGGCGCATCGATTGCTTGTAGAAGCATATGGTGAGGCTGCTTTAAGTGAGAGAAGTTGTTGTGAGTGGTTTCAGAAGTTTAAGAAGAACGGTGAGTTTAACGTCGAAGACAAAGAACGTAGCGGAAGGCCGAAAGTGTACGAAGACGCGGAATTGGAAGCATTATTTGAGGGAGGTTCGTGCCAATCGCAAGAATAACTTGCACTTACATTAGGAGTGACTCACTAAGCAATTTCACATCGTTTAAAATCGTTGGGAATGATTGAAAAGCAAGGAAATTGGATTCCATATGAACTGAAGCCGAGAAACGTTGAACGCCGATTTTGCACATGTGAAATGCTGCTTGCCAGGCATAAGCGAAAGGGTTTTTTGCATCGCATAGTCACTGGTGATGAAAAATGGATCCACTACGATAACCCAAAGAAGAGGAAATCATGGGGACCACCTGGCCATGCTTCAACATCGACAGCCAAGCCGAATATTCATGGAAAAAAACTCATGTTGCGTAATTGGTGGGATCAGCTTGGTGTCGTGTATTATGAGTTACTCAAAGGAAACGAAACCATTGCTGGGGCTCTCTACCGAACACAATTAATGAGATTGAGCCGAGCACTCAAGGAAAAACGCGCCCACTACTATTCCAGACACGACAAAATTATTCTCCTGCATGATAATGCTTGTTCACATGTTGCGGCGCCGGTCAAAACCTACTTGGAAACACTGAATTGGGAAGTTTTACCCCACCCGCTGTATTCACCAGACATTGCTCCCTCTGACGATCATTTATTTCGATCGATGACGCACGGCCTGTCTGAGCAGCACTTCACATCATATGAAGATACCAAAAATTGGGTCGATTTGTGGATAGCCTCCAAAGATGAAGCGTTCTTCCGACGCGGTATCCATATGCTGCCAGAAAGATGGCAAAAAGTAGTGGCTAGCGATGGATAATACTTTGAATAAAACATAAAGTACCGTTCTTTCACAATTAATGCCCAATTTTTTATTAAAAAACGGCGGAGACTTATTTGTACTCCCAATAAAAATAGTACATTGTGTACCAAGGAGACAAAGTGGGTCTTTTACCACGAGTACTGCAAACATCGCGCGAGGGGTAAAAGTCCTTGTCTCCGCAGTGCACACGATTATTTATATACCAAAACCATGTTTTCCGCGATTTTGCAATGTGAAATATATGTGGCTGCAACCATGTGCCGTAGCTGTGTTGCGTACGTAAGGTGTATCGCACATGGAAGGTGTATCGGACATGAAATGTGTATTGCACGCGCGTCGAGAGGGTGGAGGGGGCGAAGCCCCCCCCCCCCCCCGTGGACACCAAAAGTAATTTTGAAATGCATCACCAAATTTTAACATACTATATTATTAATAATTTTGCTTAATTCGTTGAAATACGCTACGACGATTGATTCATATGACAATTTCGTTTTATGTTGTCGCTTTCACGTCATAAATGCGTCGTACCTTGAGTTATAGAGGTCTTTCGATTTGGACGGCAATATTTCGCGTGTCGTTTTTGTCGCGGCTTCTTTTAGATCTAGTGGCGTGCATTCGAGCCATTCATCGCTGCGATGTTTTTCCGTATCACTCATTGTTTGTTTAATTTTTTTATTAATGATGTATTTCGCGGCGAGATCGACGATGCTTTATCGCGGTGCACGCAAAAGTGAGGTTGTGTTACTTCCCGCAAATAACGCCGCAACGTACGTAATAATTCCTCGACCTAACGACTGACGGCAGCACTTGACGGCCGACTGTGTGAACGCGCCGAAAATCCCTACAGTATTATATCCGTTGAGCGTGTGCTTTTAGGTTCGGTAGTCGCGTCTAGAGATTTTCGGCGCGTTCTTACACGACAGCTGTTCTACAGGGACGTTTCTCAATATTTAAATACCGGTACGTAAAATACCCTCTTTACGTACCGTTTACACGCACGAAAAAGCGAGGAAAACGTGGTTGTGGTATATAAACCAAATTTTTTCTGTTAGTACATAAGTATAGCTCGTGATTGAATGAAGGATTAAAAAAAAATTTGAATTTTTGGCAGAGTTTTATGCAAAATAGTTCAATTTTTGGTACAATTTACACTACGCATAGCCTTGTAAAATTAGTTGTAATCGAAAAAAAAATCTTCGTTCAATCACTAGTCAATGCTATTTTGAAGAAGTGTGCAAAATTTCAATAAGATCGGTGCATTAGTTTTTGAAAAATCGTGTCCACCGACTTCAAAAATAGTGTTTTGAGAAAAATCCGTATACCTGCGTTGCTCCTGGCCGATCTTTCCCAATGGGGGCTATTTCCAAAGGCCCTCTCTCCTAGACTTTTACTCAGATTGACTCAAAACTTTGGGAGAATATTCTAGACATATTGTACTATTAGATAATAAAATTAAAAAAAATGAATTTATTGAAATTTTCAAACCCACGTAACCCCTTAAAAACGTGTTTTTTTTATACATTTTTTATTTATTTAATTTATACCTACTTTTCCAAGCGCGAACCCCTTAACTACCGCGAGGCATATGAGCCTCGAGTACAGACCTTCAGTAACAACAATACCGAGCATTAAACTCGCTGCTTGAGCTGCAACATATACACGTATACATATGCAAACAGACGCGTATGCGCTTTGCAATGGTCGTGCACAAAATAACGTGCTCCGCTTATATTTTCCGCTAACTTGACAAATTTCCAATCATACGTATCATTGCACTCGTCACTTTCCTTTTACTGCACCCCCCCCCCCTCCCCGCTTTCCGTCATTATACTTCATGTCTTTCGTTCCGCGATTTTCCGAGCCGAACGTTTGCATGAATTTTGAAATGTTGGGAAAAAAAACGTCTGCATTCACATGCGGGTACGTATCAACGTATGTACGCGGCGTGAATGGGTCTGCTACGTTCGTGCAATTTATTGTTGATGTTCGTATACTTTTGTGTGTATATGTATTTATGTACATATATAATATACGAAGAGGGACACGAAGGCGAGTACCAAGATCTTGGAGTACTACACGTCTGCGTACAGTTAGTTACCCTTATCCGAAAGGAGCTCGCGCGCGAGATGAGCCTACGTATATGGCTCGACGCAATTCCTGGCGCCAGTGTAACTGCGGATCGTGATTCATGCGATATACACTTTGCTCTTGCGCTCGCTCTCCATCTCGTACGCGATGTATACTCTCTGTTCCTTCTCGTGTTTCTCGCTCCTTCCACTCCCTCTATATCCTTTTCTCATTTTTATTCGTATATATATATATATATATATATATATATATATATATATATATATGTGTGTGTGTATGTACAACGCTCGTGTACGAGCATATGGGCACTTTGGATCGACGTGTACTTGTAAGAGATTGTGTACCCGTTGCCTCGTTAGGAGCGGTTTAATTACTTCGATTGATTTTTTCCCTTTCGTCCCTCTTATTTCTTTCTGCTGCGGAGTTGCTGAAAGTTTGCATTTTTCCCCGCTACTCTCGTTGGCTCGGAAGATTATTCTGTACTTTCGTCACGCACGATGTTTAAAATTTTAGTCGGACGCTTGTTTTTTTTTTTGTATTCGATTTGTGGAATTGTTTACATTTTCGGCAAGAGTACGATATCCGAGGCACCAAGATTTGACGGTGAATTTAGAGTTGTCGAGTCAAAATAAACAAAATATGAAGAGTGGTAAAAGTTAATGTTTCGCTTATTTTGCGTTAAAATTAGAATTTTTCGTTAGTTATGGAAAATGACGTTTTTTCTCGAATTTGAAAATTTCAAGGAACATCAGACAAGGTAACTTGGAAATATGTAGTTTCAACAGTGTCTTAGAAGCCAACAATGTATTTTAAATACCACTACGATATTTTCCTCGCTTATAGGTAGGACTAGACAGAGAGTAAAGTAGCACTTTTAATCGTTAGAAGTCCGAAGAGGGATTAAAAGTATAGGGTTCTTTTTAAAGGCTTGTAAGGCTCCAAGTTTATGTAGAATATATCCTTTAGTAATTTGGTGTAGTAATTATATGGAACAATTCTTATTGTTATAAATAAAGAAAGAATATAAATAAATAAAGCATTATAATCTCGGAATTTACGTTGAAAATCATATAAATACTGCGTTTAGTAAACAAATACTTTTTGTCGCTCGCACGGTCTATTTCCATTATTTGTGATAAAATAAAGATATTGTACCCATGAGCCAACAACTATCGTTGAATTTTGGCGTTTTTCCGCCAAAGCTAAAAGTGCTCATAATTCCTTAAGGAAGCCGAAACGGCAAATTTTTTATTTTTGAAATTCTTATTATTTTGGTTCAAATATCAAGAATCAACTGTGAAAACTTGGCGCCTTGATTATCGTACTATCCCCAAATTTTCGAACTACACGCGTTGATTTTCGAGTTGAATGGACTAATGACCTAGCTAAAGAGTTGTATTTTTTTATATCGTTACTCGCGCTTACGTATGGTGATTTAAAAAAAATGGAAAGCTGATATGAAATGGAACCATTTAGCACGTTGGGTAAATGCATATATTAAGGCGCGTTGAAGAAATAGAGAGCTCTTAGGCCCTTGGACAAGATTATTAGGTGTGAAGCGAAATTAAAGTCGAATTTGGGCTCTCTTAACGGGTCTGCATAATATTGGTGCCCACAAAACTGGTCGATGCCCAATATTTTTGTCTGATGAGTGCGTTGGGAACGACGAGGTCGCATTGAACACAGAATTAATACATAGTCGTGCCAAGTTTGAGCTTTGTATGGAAAACTATTCATGAGCAATTAAGTTATTATGATTTAAGGTAGTAGGCTCGCCACAGTCACGTTGAAAAGTTTATTCTCCGCTCAATCGATGGAAGCTTCGAAATACCAAGTCTGGAAATACGAAACCGGAATTTCCCCATAGATGGCCCTAGCTGTCAATGTAGTTACCGTCAAGTCGCGTCATTGGCGGCATTTTCTTTGTTGACATCCGACAAAGATTTTTAACTCACAACAATACAAGTTTCACACCCCAACATAGTTTGTTATAGCGTTGAATATGTCAAATTTTGTGCCTGAAAATTATGATTTGCGGACAGCATTAATTTTTGATTGTTAATGTTTAATATTTGAAGTTAATATTTGAAGAAAACTGCTGCAGAATCGCATCGAATGCTTGTATGAAATTTTTTCCCCGGCATTTTGCAATAATAAATATGTTTTAAACAATCTAATCTTTCCAACTTTAGGTTCATGTTTTAATAAATTATATTATGTAAACGTGTTTCAAATTTGAAGATGATCCATCAATTAGTTTTTGAGTTATGTTTCCCGCGAATTGAAAAAATATCCTTTCGAGAAGAACACATTTCAAGTTTGACAAACAAAAAACTCAAAGTCAAATATGTTTAATCAAATGATAAAGTGTCTTACTGATTAATCAGCGGTTCCAGCACCATACAGCAGTCCTTCCTCTTCTTCATGCAACTCATTTAAAGCTTGCATTTCCTCTTTACGAGCTTTTCGAGCTTCTTTTGTCTCTAATAAACTTTTTCTATTTTGCCGAGCCACGCGTATCTGATCCATTTGCTCGGAGAGTCTTTATCATTTATATACATACCGTTAGAAGGAATCCGAATATCGTTTTGAAATTTTCAGGGTGTATTTTTAAGGCCATGTGTCACACGTTCAGTCGGTAAAAATCCTACTGCCAAGTTTTCTCCCAGACGGAACATTTTTCGTGCAGAAGGAGAGAAAGCCGTTGTTCGTCTTTCAACAGAACGGAACGTGTTTCTTTTCTTTTTTCCCAAAAATCAACCCTTTCAGAAATCATTGGGAATCTGCAAATCAGCTATCTTTCTCGCACTCATGGCCGCTCGGTCGGTGTGACACTTGGCCTTAAGATATTTTGCTGAAGATTTATGAAATAAAAAAGCATTGATTTATTGAAGCATCTAAAGTGGTTCCCCGCCTTAATCAAATATGGCCGTTTACATAGACAGAGTTTTTCCATAGTTCCCCTGTGCCCTCGGGCAAATGCATAAATTATTGTAGCATGTAGTTAATTAGAAAAAATTGGCTGTGGACAACACATAGGGGATCCCTCAGGAAGCGGAAATAGAAAATGTACAAGTGTACGGTAAAAGTGCAAAGGGACAGAAACGTGAATGTCAAACAGGGTATATGAACATTGAGGAGAAAAAAAAACTGTATATACGAATACAATGACCAACCTTTCGCTCATTCAACAATACGAATGGCTCGTATAGTCGGATTATTTCGTTAATAAAGCCTGAATCGCTCATCAAGCACGTCGTCGAGAATGGACACTTCGAAAATGTGCCAGTTGTCGGTATACTTACAAAGTCCGGGGACACGCGCATAAGGCGGCCATGTGGTTCGTTTATTGGGCATTATGCCGACATTTGGCAATGGTCATAGTCACTCCTGGATCGTTTCTCCCCGTCACGTGGATAAAAATTCTCATTACGTACATATGCGCGTATACGGGGACAGCGTAATTTCATTCGACCTCGCGCGTACCACTTCTTTTCTTTTTTTTTTTTGCAGCTCTCCACTCCGTATCCTTTTGTGCGTATAAATCCCTACGCTGTAATGATGATCGCCAGGGGAAATCGAGCTCCCGAAGATTCGAAATTTCTGCGCGTATACAGCTGGGATTGCCTCGTAAACATATTAATTTCTTGCTCTTAGGCAAAAAACAGGAAAGAAGACAAGGAAGCATGAATTATAACTCGCACGATAGTGTATGTGTAGCGACATGGTCTCGATTTATCGAGGTCTCCATTAACATGTCTATCGGGGTAAGATCTACGCGAAAGGGGCGGCGCTTGCCAACCCTCGACACGTCAGGTGCAACTCTCACTGGGCCAGTTTTCTTAGTCTATATTTATTCCATCTGGTGCTCGGTATGTGGCGAAACATAGGGGCAAGAGAAATGCCATGCAAGGAGGGTGAATATGTGCTGTATATATTTGTGTGTACGTGTGTGTGTATATATGTATATATATATACAGGGTGTCCTCCAATGAATGGAAAATCCTGCAACTGCCAACAGGTCAGAATGTGTCTTACCATATGCCGGAATTTCCGTTTAGTAAAAGCTTTTTTTTTCTAAATGGTTTTCGAGACTTTGGGCTTTATGTTATTTTTTTATCTGCTTTTGGTTTGTCGTATGCCATTTATATAAATTTTAACTTTTTTTACCCGTTTTTTTGTTTTTAATACTCTTTGTTATTTGTTTTATCTAGAAAAGTCTTCTTCTTATCTTTAAGTGTTAAGCAATCTTTATGAAAAAAGATCTTATACAGAATTTTCATACTAACCAATTCGAACATGTGACTTTGATAGCCTGCGGTGTAAAAAAAAATGTACTACGCATATCGTGCCAATTACTTTAAAAAGTTGATTAGTTATTGTAGATTCTGAAATTATATTATTCTTTAACATTTGTATTTGAAATTATTTTTTATAGCAATTTTAATTGGGAAAGGTTCCTTTTTCGGATTAATCCGATTGAAAAAAAAAATAACGATTTTTATCGTGTGAATTCAAATTAAAGAAGATTAATACTAATAAGTACTATTTATTATTAAACATTCACAAAAGATGCCAGGCTATCAAATTCGGATGCTACAATTGGTTTGTATAGAAATTCTGCGTCAGATCTTTTTTCATATTTTCCTTAATATTTAAGGTTGAAAAGAAGACTTTTATAGATAAAACAAATAACCAAGAATATTAAAACAAAACTCGGGTCAAAAAGTTGTCATTTCTAGAAATAGCATATGCAAAACCAAGTAGATATATATAGAGGGTGGCCCAAAAGTCGTGGATCAAACGAAGTGAGGAGGTTGCCAAGATCATTTCCAACCAAAAAGATTATCTATCGATTGGTCCATTTCTCAACGATTCCAAAGTTATGATTTTTTTTCAATATCCTTTGAAAAATCAGCTCCCAGCCGTAGAAAAGAATTTATTTCGAAAAAACTACTTAACATTTGCGGATTATTTTTTTAAAAGATGTAGCCTGATGGTGTGGATTTCCCATGAAAATGTAGTCATAGTTGTCATCATGAGTTCCTAGAATAAAATGCATCTGTAATCAGTTTGGATCATAATTTTTTTCCCCAGATTTTCATTATTGATTTAGAAAAAAAATGTTCTGCCGAAACTTGCTCTTGAAGTAGGAAAATTGGTCCACCTTTTGAGAATTCTCAAAAGGTAGAATTCATAGCCCCGACATTCGAAAGTTTTTTACTATCGATTTTTATTCACTGCAAGGTGGTGTTTTGCTAGAAAATCGATTTTAGCGCCAAACTAATTGAGGAAGTTAAATTGCATTGGAAACGCATTATTTGAATGTAAAGCATTCATGGCGGCACGTAGTAGGGAGGCAGTACTAGCAAAACCGATCCTCAGGTAGAAAATAAGGCGTTCACTCACCCACACCGAATTGGATTTTAAACCTGAATGAGCTTAAAATACGTTTCAATTTCGCACGCAACTTAAAAATGCTTCATAGTGGCGTCGGCGAGTGAAAGGCAGACATTTTGACCACTTGCTGTAATAGCTGAGTTGATTAAGCCTTCGATCTTTAACTTTGATTTCATTTCTAATTTGTTTCTGTTCCATTTGCTTTATGCCCAAACACTACTTTGCAGTGAATAAAAATCGGTAATAAAAAAACCTTCGAGGGTCACGGCTATGAGTTGTACTTTTTTTAAATCCTCATAATGTGGACCAATTTTCCTACTACAGGGGCAAGTTGCGGTAAAACATTGTTTTTTCTAAATAATGTCAACTTAAGGAACAAGATTATGATCCAAAAAGTTATTACAAATCGATTTTATTCTAAGAACTCGTGATGGCAATTCTGAAGACCACATTTTCACGCGAAAGCCACTCTATCAAGCTACATCTTGAAAAAAAATAACCCGCACATAGTAAGGAGTTTTTCTTAAATTGATTATTTTGCACAGCTGGAAAACGTTTTTTCAAATACCCGTGCAGAAATATTGTCATGGATACAATCCGATTCGGATTAGGATCCTGGTTTCTCAATCGGCATGCACTCGGACATTGGATCGGATCCGGGAGCGAAATGTAACGCTCGCAAATCGGATTCTAGCCAGGATCCTAATCCGGAACTATTGAGGACTCTAGACAGAATCCAAATGGATACTTTGCATAGGATCCAGGCTAGAATCCCGAACTTCTAGAACAAGATCTAGTTCGATATCGAATCGGATCTCAGGGATGAATGTAAAAATCACCAGAAGATACCGATCCGTAACAGTTGGAGACGCTCGGCGTTTCCTGAAATCATTTATTCAAGGATCTGAAAAACGATTAGGTAAAAATTGGTTCTTCAGTATAACTGTCAAAACTTATATGCTCTAATAACAGAATTTCTAACAAAATTCTTTACATTTAATAAAAAATGTCGAAAAAAACGATATATAAATCTTGAAAGACTTATATTTCCTGGAGAAAAGTTACATAGGTTATTTATTCTAAGCAATTATATTTAAATTGAGGGGTTACGTGGGTTTGAAAATTTCAAAAAATTTCGAATCCATTTTTTTTAATTTTATTATCTAATAGTACAATATGTCTAGAATATTCTCCCAAAGTTTTAAGTCAATCGGAATTAAAGTCCAGGAGAGAGAGCCTTTGGGAATTCCCCCCGTTGGGAAAGATCGGCCGGGAGCGACACAGGTATACGCAATTATCTCAAAACATTATTTTTGAAGTCGATGAACACGATTTCTCAAAAACGAATGCACCGATCTTATTGAAATTTTGCACACTTCTTCAAAATAGCATTGACTAGTGATTGAACGAAGATTTTTTTCGATTGCAACTAATTTTACAAGACTATACGTAGTATAAATTGTACCAAAAATTGAACTATTTTGCTTACAACTCTGTCAAAAATTCAAATTTCAATTATTTTTTAAATCCATCATTCAATCACGAGCTACACTTATCTACTGACAGAAAAATTTAGTTTTTTAATTTGAGATAAAGCCATCATGAGTTATCCTGACCACCACGAGGACACTTTTTTTTAGGGGTCTCCGGAAACCAGGTCCCACCGGCTAAATTTCCTAAATTTTTGGATAATTTTTTTTAAAAATATTGTTGAAATGTTGCTCTTTTATGTACTTAACATTTGAGAATAAAATAATTTATATATTATATTTAAAAAAATAGAGAAAATATGCTTTTTTTTGCTCGAAACCCACGTAATCCCTTAAATAGAGATCGTTCAAAGTAAGAAAATATGTATTTAATTTTCCAAGAAAAATATAGTTAATACGGATTTGAAATACGTAATTCAAATTCTTGCCACCACGTCTCCGCTTTGTGCTATGTAGTCTGCGCCATGTGGATTCTGATGAGGATACCTCTTCTAGGGCATCCGTATCATATCCCAATCGGGATCTGATCGAAACTTAGGTATCCCTAAGACATTTCTGCACGGATATATTTTTAAAAAATCATAACAATGGAATCGTTGAGAAACGGCCGAACCTGTAAATAACCTTTTTTTGTTGGAAATGATCTTGGCTACTTCTCCACTTCGTTTGACCCAGGACTTTTTGACCACCGTGTATATACATATATATATATACAATTATAATATATTTCTGTGCCTGCTTGTTCGAATATTTGTGCGTGTATATGTCTGAGGGAGCAGCACGCGTCGGAACCGGAAGTTCTGGTTGAGCACGCGAGCATTTCGTTTACTTCATGACATAACAACTTGAAGGTAACGTACACTCCGATGGAGAGCCCGGGAAAAGAAAATGAGCTTGCAATCTTGTGAGCGCATTTCCACGTGCCCAAGCAACATTTCTTTCTACACGCAACTCTCGAATGCACTCGCAAATGACGAACACGCTTTGACGAAGTCCAAGCATGAGTGCGTGAAACGCGACTCGACGAAAAATTTGCATGGAACGCGCCGCATTGAGGATAATTGGTCTTGCAATTGTTGAGCTCTTGGGAGATAAAAGTTTTCTATGTTGGCTATTTCTTCGGAATGGGAAGTGGGCACGTAGATCTGGTATTGACGATTTGTTGAGCAAGAATGTATGTGTAGTTGTTAAGGGGGTAATGGCCGTGAGGTCGGTGTGCGGTCTGAGCGATGTCCTGTGTCAAGCTGCCTTGGTCCGGGCCAATACTCGGATGACAGTTTAACCGCACATTGGTTCGGATGGTAAGACAGCCGATGGCGGCTCTCAAAACTAGAAATAGTTGCGAAGTGTTATGGTAGTAGTCTCGCCAAGGCGTTTTTCTATAGATTTTTGTTTTAATTTTGAGGCCTTATTCAGGACTCCATAAAATGATTACCTGCAAAATTTCAAAAGGATTCACCGTTCCGTTTTCGAGATATTGGCAATCAAGATTTCATGGTTTTACACGTATTCTTATGGGGAGTATTGGAAAATTTCACATTTCACGCAATAACTTCGAAAATTTTTTATAGATTAAAAAAAAATTCTCACTTACAGAGGAACATATAACGAAGTGGGTAAAATCATGAATTTCGACGGTCTAGTTTCAGAGATGTAGCGATTTTAATTAAGGCCTTAGGTCACTCTAGGATTTCCCAAAAATCGATTTTTTTTTGTTAAAAATGTACCTCAGTACCTATAAAATTATATTCCAAAAGATTATGGGTGTAAAAAATCTCCAAGTACTCGATTTCCGAATTCTAGCGCAACTCCTCTTGATTCATGTCGTACCTTTCTACTAATTTTGAACGCGTTTATCTCAAAACTACATTTTTCAAGTCGGGCGGACCCATAACTCAAACAAATTTCAACCGATTCACTTGAAATTTTAACTGTATATTTAGAATTACATTTTCTGAGGCACTACGTAGAATTCTTTTTATTATATTGCATAGTTCCTTTTTTATAAACAATTTTTTGATGTTTTTCCCATGGAATTTTATACTTTTTGTTTTAGAAATGCGCCATTTTGACAAAAAGCAATATATCAAAAAAATCCTACGTACTTCTATAGGTATTCCTATATATATAATCGAAACAAGTTTAGTGTCTCATCATAACTGAAAAATTATAGGAGCTGTTGGTCCGGCCCATGACCTTTCAGAAATAAAGGCGTCATCAGAAAAATGCTGCACAGTCGCCATTTTTACATGTGTCGCTGTGAAAAAATAATGTTGTATAGTCAATTACGTGTATAATAAAACCCCTATTTTGTAATTCCGACTTATTTTATGGTTTCGCTGGAAACAAATCACAAATTATGCCCTTTTTGGCCTCTAGAGTGACCTAAGGCCTTAAGCAATGTCTAGTAATGCTAGCGCCACGAAGCGCCTGGAGCAGACTAGAACTAGATTAAAGTAGTGTGTACATATCCGTATACATAGAATATCTACGTATTAGTGGTCGAAATGGATAGTCTAATACAAAAGTGAGTGTTAGGTAAACATTAGATTAAGCATTTTTATCATTACTTTATAACTTTTTACATCCCGATAAGATGTACAACCTACATTATAAGGATATTTCGCAATAGTTCAAAGCTTTCATCGATTAAGTGAAGAATAAACTTTCCAACGTGACTGTGGCGAGACTACTACTTTAAGGCGGTATATACATTTGCGACGATCAAAAAGTCGATTTTTTTTAAACAATAGAACTATATATGTAGAATATTTTCCCAAAGTTTCAAAGCGAAATTCGAAAAATTTCAATCTTTACAGCCCGTTAAAGGCAGAAGCTATAGGAGCCAATCCAGGGCTATTGCAGTAACCTGCACCAATGCCCTCCGACGTGCAAAAGCACATTCTGCCAACTTACGAAGACTTATCTAAAGATGGAAGTTTTAATTTGATCGTTTGGCATTTTACGCTAAAGCACCTGCATTCGGGTCTAAAAATTGTAGAGATTGCAGCTTATTTGACAGCCAGTTTATTTAACGAAGGTTATGCATCTATTCTAAAAGCCATGCATGCATTGGAATTACAAATAGGAATATATGCCAAAAATTTGACCGGCAATAGCAATCAGAGACGAATGCAGCGTCATGAGCGGCATAGTTTTTCAGATACCGAAGAGGCCTGAAAAGTATAAAGAGGTAAATTTATGGAAGAAAATCAACTTTATGAAAAATAGCCGAAGGTTTTTCATAAAGTCGAAAAAAATGCTCGTATGACCACGTTTATACTCGGCCAACCAATATTTGACCGTTGTAAATTAAAGAGAGGCTTCACCGTATACAGAGTCTAAGTCATCTTTTATTTACTGAGTCTTTTTTTCCTTTCCAATGAAGGAACTTTACCACTGCGCGATACTCGGTTTTCTCCATTGTTGACAATCAACCTGGCAACTTCAGAAGAGTGCCATAGACAAAGTGATCAGAATGACTTTAAATTTTTACGGTTCACATATATCAAGGCCATCTATCGAGCGGGAAAAGAAATTGTTTTCTACTATCACTTTTTGTTGGTAAGGTCGAAAACTTTTCAAATGACTCACGCAATATTATTACCTTCTAGTTGATGAGAATTTTTTTTGAAAAATTAGAAATAAAACTACTTTTTTAATTCAAATTTTACACAATTTTTGTATGAAGTGTTGATTATTTTTTTAAGCGGTTACGTGGGTTTCGAAACCAAAAAAGCATATTTTCTCTATTTTTTAAAAATATAATATATAAATTATTTTATTCAAAATGTTAAGCACACAAAAGAGCAACATTTCAACAATATTTTTAAAAAATTTCATCCAAAAATTTGGGACATTCAGCCGGTGGGACCTGGTTTCTGGAGACCCCGTCAAAAAAAAGTGTCCTCGTGGTGGTCAGGATAACTCATGATAGCTTTATCTGAAATTAGAAAACCATTTTTATTGTTAGTAGATAAGTATAGCTCGTGATTGAACGAAGGATTTTTTAAAAAATTGAAATTTGAATTTTTGGCAGAGTTGTATGCAAAATAGTTCAATTTTTGGTATAATTTACACTACGTATAGCCTTGTAAAATTAGTTATAATCGAAAAAAAACCTTGGTTCAATCACTAGTCAATGCTATTTTGAAGAAGTGTGCAAAATTTCAATAAGATCGGTGGATTAGTTTTTGAGAAATCGTGTCCACCGACTTCAAAAATAGTGTTTTGAGAAAAATGCGTATACCTGCGTTGCTCCCGGCCGGTCTTCCCCAACGGGGTGAATTCCCAAAGGCTCTCTCTCTTAGACTTTTACTCTGATTGATTTAAAACTTTAGGAGAATATTATAGCCATATTGTACTATTATATAATAAAATTTAAAAAATGGATTTTATGAAATTTTCAAACCCACGTAACCCCTTAATGCGCGCTATTGTCTTAAATTTGCATTTTATTTATTTTAATTACTGTCACATAGAAATTATACATGTTCTAACTGAAAATATTTAAAACATTTTTTTTAGATCAAAGTCTACGGGAAGTTAGACTGCACGCTGAATCGCAACTCCCACAGCAACCTTGCTGTATCACTCTGCCAAAGCTCCAACATATTGATGATAAATGAATAAAAAAAATTATTTTGTATACTTATACTATTAAAGTACACTTACAGTTTGATAAATGTGAATTTTGCTCAGTTTAAAAAATCCCTCAAAATTGCCTAATCTTTTCCCGTCTACATGTATATCCCGCCTTAACTTTCGTTATAATATTTTCTATCATATGACCTGACCATTTATCGATATATTTATCCACTTGTTAATAAAAAAAAAATATCGTAGTTGGTGTTTGGTAAAAAATCGAACTTTTTTCTTCTACAGTTTGCCATTTTCGTACTTTACAGAATTTCAAAGAAGTATTCGGCCATATGAAAGCTTAATTATTATACTAAAAGTATATTTTTCAATTCTTAACTTGAGATCATCCTAGTTGCTAGAACCTCCTACACTGATTGGCCCTGCAGCAATGGTGGCGCCAAGTTTGAATAATAATAACTTTATTGATTATCAATATTTTTCAATAAAAATTCAACTTAAACTTGTCAAGATGCGCATCCGCCGTGTCGAGCGTTCAAAGCTCATAGAACAGAGATTCGAAGCCAAAAATCCCAAGAAAGTGAAGCTTTTGGAGAAGCTGAAGGAATAATGTATGGACCAGGCATCGCTGTTTGAGGGTAAGAGGCTTTTTTTAAGTTCGATGTACATTTGTTATAAAACTTTAAACGCGTTCTTCTCAAAACAACATTTTTGGACCTTGTCAACATGGTTTTGGAAAAATTATTGCACCGGTTAGGCTCAAATTGACAGGGATTATTCTATGCATGTATCTCTTCGATTCCTCCTAACGGTATAAATATTCATTAATATTTAATCCTATTTTTAAACAATTTAAGTTGTCAAAAACAGTCGAAAAATTCAAAAGTGCGCCATTTTGTTTTCTCTTTATCGGAGGTGAAAGTTTTTAGTAGGGGTCACAACTACAACTCCACTTTATAATAAAATACTCGATTTTTTATTTTCAGATGCTCCGTAGCTAAGATTTCGGGTCGACAAGATGAAAGCAGGGGTAACTTCAGTCAGCCAGATCACCAAGCTAAATTAAAAAAAAACAATTTAAATGTTTTCTTGTACTTTGAAACTTCTATTTTTATGTATAAAAAATTAAAATATGGAGATAAATTATATTATGAAAAAAAAAATCCTGAAAATATATGCAATAGATGGAGACTGATGCCTTAATATCTCTCACTCATATTATGAAATTGTAAAGTCTGTATATTCAGGCTGAAATCAAGTTGGTAGGGTCAGAATACGATACTGAGACGATATCTATCATTTTTGGAAAATTTCTGTTTCAGCAATGCTCGCGAGAAAATGCTTGGAGCCTTTTTTTTTTTGAACTTTTGGTTTGTAAATATTTCCTGAATTTTCCACACTTTTCTGCTGACGTGACTATGAATTGAACTATTCAAAATTTTTGACTTTTGGTTATGTAAAAAACAACTTTTTGCAATAATCTTGGTACAGACTACGATACGATATGAGCCTAACATTTATTTCCGCCATACTCATGAATGAAATTTCCGAGATACTCGCGATGGCTGCCACGAGCGGAAGCTAGTTTTTATATCTTTGTATTTCCCATGTCCATTTATTCCGTTAATGCGTAATATTCACTCGCGTAAATACTCAATGCAAGTACCTTTGCCCAGTAACACTCGGATCATTTATCATTTTACGCTTTAATGAACGATCATCCATAGACGCGAAGATAAATAAAACAACACTAAAAAGAACCGATCTCAATTGCCCTCCATTGTGAAGGAAGTAACAACGAGCAAGTGAAATGCGTACCGAAATTCGAGTGCGTCGATTGAACGATAAGCTGGAAATGCGAAGTGTGTATATCTCGTAATCGGGTAATCGCGAAAGGATCATCGATCGTTGGGACGCGATACGAGACTCTCGCCGGTGGCGCGATAAACACCTGTAAGCTTTTTTAATAATCGTTCATTTCACTTTATCATCAGTTTTCGTGGTTCATTATTACGGCGTGGCCGTGCGCGCGGAGAAACGACTTTATATTATACTTACTGTATACACACACACACACACACACGTGGTAAACCGCGAAATTGCCGGAATCGAAAACGTTACGGCGTTTTATTACAGGTGCGCGTTTCTCGGCAACATTTTTATTTCGTTTTTTTTGTTTATCTTTCTTTTTTTTTTTTCATTTCAGCCTACCGCGCCTCGATGCACGTTGTTGCTACGTAAACGAGCCAGGATATTATTTTTTTTTTTCGCCTCGACGCCTGCCTTTGGGTGAGCCTTTGGCAACGCCATTTACGAAACCACACAAAGTGCTGCCGCCTGCCGGAGGGCTTGCTACGTACGGCCGTGTTTATTGTATAACCGTGTACTTTTTATACGGGGCATTCCAGGCTAATTTCAAAAACGTGTTACATTCCCATTTGAGTTTTTTGCTGGCATCCGCCACGGAGTCAAAGTTCACCGGGATTTTTCGATTTTCACTGCGTGGCGGCTTGATCTTTGTCAATGAGGGGGTTGGAGTGATGCTGCTATGGATCCTGTCGATTGTTTTACTTCATTCTAGAGAAAGCTGTGCTGGATATTTTTTCTCTTTGAGATTTGAATGGATGTCTGGTTATAATAGGGGAGAGTGGGGCACGATGTGTCACGGGGCACTGTGAGCCACATGCGATTTCTCGGAGTTTTGTAGCTCGTAAAATCCGAAATTTGTTGTGTTGGACCGTGATTTATATTTAGTTTCGTCTGGCCTAAAAGAAAGTCAATAGCAGCTCACAAAGAATTATTAAAAATACAGAATTAATTTGAGACTCGAAAAAAAAATTCGCTTGCCGGGAAAACGTCAAATGTTGTGGGGCAATTGTGTGGGGCACAATGTGTCATCGAGTTGTTGAGCCCAATGAGTCGAGTCCCAAAATTATCGGTGTGTATGAAAATCTGTTATCTATGTTAGGAAAATATAAGAGTTTCAACTGGCTCGTTGTACCCTACGTTTTGCAGCACTTGACACAATGTACCCATCTATCGGACACATTATACCCCACCCGTGGGGCACAATGAGCAAATCCGCAATTTTTTTTGGATCCCATTATTTTAGGATTTTAAATCTTTTTGCCAAAAATGTGGTAGCTTTATTGTACACCCAAAGGTCTATAAAATAGGTTATGACCTTTCTTTCTAATCAGATTACTTTGGTAAGAGTAAAAATTTGTTAGAAAAAAAGTGACACACTGTGCCGCACCTCCTCTACTCCGAGAAATGCGAAAAAATTACATTTATAAAGAATTGACTGGAGACAAGCGTGTGAGGATTTAATTTTTTCCATTGTAACTGTAAATTTAGAATTATCAGGGTGGCAGTTTGTACCCTGACATTAAGACTGAAGCACCCATTGTTCGTGTTAAATTTGGCGAGTATCGCTGTCGTGGTTCGCATTTAATAAGATTTCAATTTTTTTTCAATTCTGAAAAAGCTCCAATTGTGGTAAATTTTGAGATATCGTGTTAAAATTGTTGACACCCTAAGAGTTCCATTAAAGCATGATTGGAATTGAGCATTGCGAAAATCTGGGTAAGGGTTCGTATGTCGTACAACTTTCAATTTTTCGTATTCGAAAAATTCGGTAAAAGCTTTAGCTTATTCGAATTCTAACACATCAGACTAACATTATAACATAAATAGCATCAATCGTTGCTTCGTATGGATTTTGATTCAAATCATTAAGAGGCTACGAATCTTGAGAATGTTTGCATTTTTATGAAATTTTGGGATATTGGCTGATTTTTTTACGCGGACAGAGTATGGAAGGATAATTTATATAAAAAAATCTACAGATATTACACAAAGTGCAACTATTTCATGGCTTTGAAAATGTAATCAGACTTTGCGGGTGATGAAAAAGGTACACGCAAATAATGAGTTTCTCTCTTTCGATCTCTCTAACTCTCTCCCTCCTCGCTCTCTTCTCACATTCTCACTCCCGCACTTTCTCACTTACATGTTCACTCTCGCACTTTCTCACTCACATTCTCACATACTTACTCTCTTACTTCCTCATTCACATTCTCACTCTCGCACTTTCTCATTCAAATTCTCACTCTCGCACTTTCTCACTCACATTCTCACTCTCGCACTTTCTCACTCACATTCTCACATCCATCCATCCATTCATCCATCCATCCATCCATCCATCCTTCCAAGCCCAACAAGCCCAACGAGCCCAAGCCCAAGCCCTAGCCCAAAGCCAAACCCAAACAAACAAAGACAAACCCACCAACATTGTAATGCACACACCACAATTGAAACTTACAACTTGTAACCACTAATGATTCTACATCTAATGCAGCATTTTTCAACAAACATAGGCATTTAGCATGTCGCAGCCCCCCACCCTGCTACAACACAGCGGCAGTAGAGTGGGGGTAACGTTAGTTTCGTGCGATATCTCGCTAAATCAGACCCCGTATATACATCTTTAAAAGAATTTTCAATGCTAAAAACATGTAGCAGTTTAGAAACTTGCACGATGCTTCCTCGTCATTTTATTTTGCGCACGAAGCTCTCTCGATGATGAAGCCAGGCTTGTAAAAACGATCGACTCGCACATGGGAAAATTTTGTTTGCCAAATAAAAGGATGAGGAAGCATTATGTAAGTTTCTAAATTGTGCCATTTCTCGGCATTTTTTCGAGGGCTTTCTTCATTAAATTTATTCTACAGTAAGGATTATACTTTTTTCAGCCTTTCCGTTAACAACGATAAAACGAATTTGAACAATAATTGAAATTCATAGTCGGGAGGTTTGCCTTGGTTCAATTCGAAGAAACAAATATATTTGTAAAGCCCGTTCGATTTGTTCTGAAAAGCCTCATATATGTGGGCATTGAACACGCGCTGGCCCATTGACGTTAACGTCGTTCTCCCGGTCCTGGGACGTTTCCATTATTGGATTCCTCGGGCCATAAACGGTGTCATTATACAAGGCGTACTCGTAATTCTTGCAAAAGATGCAATTTTTTCGGTTTTCATGCTTTTTACCCCATGTATATGAGTAACGGCTGTATTTCTGGCATCGGTGATATTCATTGTAATAAATATCGCGAGTAATTCCGTGCAATAACGTCCATCTTGCTTTGATCGTGTCTCGCAAAATTTCCAGCTCACATAGGTACGCGATTTGTACATAAAGAATTTTTTCCATTCGTAATTTATGAAAAAATTGGCGCGTGCAACTCCATGCACGTGATAGAAGTGAAACTTCCTTGGCGTTATTTGTACGCCTAAATTTATAGTAAATAAAATAGTAATGTATATCTCGTTGGGGGGGTAAACAGAGAGAGACATAGAGAGAGTATTTTAAAGGGATATAAAGGGTATCTCAAAATGACCTGACATTTAAATTTATTAATAAAACGTATTATTTATTTGAAAAGTGCGAATATTTTTATTTTTAATATAAGGATTTTTAACTCACAATAATACAAGTTTCATACCCCAACATAGTTTGTTATAGCCTTAGACATGGCGAATTTTCCGCCTGGAAATTACGATTTGTGGACAGCATTAATTTTCTGTTAACATTTGAAGAAAACTGCTGCAGAATCGCATCGAATGATTGTCGAAGCTTACGCACAGTGCTTTTAGTGGATTAAAAAATTCAAAAGTGGCGATTTTGACGTGAGAAACGAAGAACGTGGGAGGCCACCGAAAAAGTTTGAAGACAACGAATTGCAAGCATTGTTGGATGCTGAAACCTGGCGAAACTGTTAATACTGAACGCTACTGATAACAACTGATCGATTTGAATCAAGCTTTGCGTGAAAAACGACCAGAATATCAAAGAAGGCAACACAAAGTGATTTTGCTTCATGATAATGCACTATACACACAGCAAAACTGGTCAAGGAAACGATTGAAGCGTTTAGTTGGGAAATACTTTCGCATGCGGCTTACTCACCAGACTTGATCCAATTATCACTTATTTGCATCAATGGGACACGCACTTGCTGAGCAGCGCTTCACTTCTTACGAAAATAGACGAAAATGGCTCGGTGACTGGTTTGCCTCAAAATAGTAACAATTTTTTTGGCGCGGCATCCACAAATTGCCAGAAAGGTGGGAAAAATGTATAGCTAGCAATGGACAATACTTCGAATAAAATATTTTTCATCATTTTCATACAATAAACGTGTATTTTGTATACAAAAATTCCGGTTTCATATTTACATACCTGGTACAAACATGGAGGTTATGTGTGGAACACAATATCCGATAAATCGCCGCCTCGTCTCTGTTTGCAAACGTTCACTCTTTTAACGAAATTTTCAATAACATTTTGGCATAATTGCGGAGTAATTTCATTAATGGTGCATCCAATTGCTTCCTTGAGCTGCGGAATGGTCTGTGGATCATTGGCATACACTTTTCCTTTCTGGAAATCCCAAAGAAAGAAGTCCAATGTCGTCAAATTGCACGATCTTGGTGGCCAATTCACATCACATAACACGACCATGAAACTTCTTCTGCAATAACTGCATTATTTCACATTGCATTTTCACAATTTCTATGCGTTGCTCGATCGTGTAAATTGTCCATGACTAAACCTCAATACTTCCTGATGTCAGTTGTCAAAAATTAGTACTCTATGTTCGCTACAAAAAAATGGCGCGCAATAAAAAATGTCAAGTTATTTTGAGACACCCTTTAATATTGACAGTATTTGTGCTGTAAGAATGCAGAAATCTCAGACACAATATCAATTGATTTATTTAGTCACATTTGATAGTTTCGTAATACACAGCTTATAAAAACGTAAAAGGCCTGAATCCAATACTAATTTAATAATATTCAATTTATTTCTTCGACTTCCACAAGATTTGGCATATAAAGTACATACTACAGCCCTATGATATCTGAAGTGTGAGACATATCGTCTAGATTCTACAATACATTTTCTAGATATCGTGAAGAACACGTCTAGCGTCGTTCCAGATTTTGCTGTTGTGTCTGCGGGATGATTACTCATTCGTAAATTGAATTTTGCACCAGAAAATTATGCATGGCATTGAGTCGGGCTCATAACTCAAACAAATTTCAACCAATTCACTTGAAATTTTAACTGTATATTTAGAATTACATTTTCTGAGGCACTAAATAGGATTTTTAAATTATATTGCATAGTTCCTTTTTTATAAAGAATTTTCTGACGATTCCCATGGCATTTTATACTTTTTGTTTTAGAAATTCGCTATTTTGACAAAAACAATATATAAAAAAATCCTACGTACTTCTATAGCTATTTTTATATATAATCGAAAAAATTTTAGTGTCTCATCATAACTCAAAAATTATAGGAGCTGTTGGTCCCGCATTGACGTTCCAGAGATAAAGGCGTCATCGGAAAAATGTTGCATAGTCGCTATTTTGACATGTATCGCTGTGAAAAAATAATGTTGTATAGTTAATTACGTGTATAATAAAACCTCTATTTTGTAATTCCCATTTATTTTATGGTTTCGCTGAAAAAAAAATCACAAGATATGCCCTTTTTTGCCTCTAGAGTGTCCTAAGACCTTAATTCAACTTTCTTCTTTTTCATTTCTTGCTTGACACATACCTTTTTAGGACCATGTTTCCCTCTCTATCTTGCGCTTATATAATAATTCTGCACCATCCTAGAAGAAAGGGAAGCTATGTGTAGCACACAGTTTTATAAGAAGATTATTTAAATGTAATACACATGCTGTCTGAAAAATAAAATAAAAATCACAAAAAAAGTGAATAATCCTGTGTTCCATGTACTATGGGGCAAGATGGGGTGGTAGATCCTCATCTTGCCACACCGTATATTTTGCCAATCAAATATTTATAATAAAATAATGACGCGTAAGGCATCAAATAGCAAATCCTTACCTGATTCTACATTAAATATAATACATATAGTAACAGCACGTCACCATCTAGAGTTAATTGATAAAGCACAGTTGAATCCGAAACCAAATTTTAAAACAACAACAAGTGTACAAAAAAAACAGCTTTTTCTTCATCACTCGATACGCGTGCATTCTGGAGCGATGACACGCGGGCGAATGATGGCGGTCATGGCAGCGCATCGTACGATGCCAGAATGAACGTCATTGATTCATTCAGATCGAGTATGTGGTCGGATACCCCATCTTGCCCCCCTCGCCTGTAGTGATGCTTATTGATATTTTACGGTGTATAGTTTATTGCGGTGTCAATAAGCTATAGAGAATTTGACTATACCTTCTGACTTGACTATAGCACTGCCCGAATAGAAATTTTGCTACGGGGCTGACTAGGGCCGGATGCGGCATGCCGTATCCCGTACTACGACACTGTACAGGCTGCCGGATAAGAGCTTTATCAGGCGTGTAACGCTTGTTTGCATCCGACCCTGATCCGGCTGCCGATTACGACCCCGATCCGGCTGCCGGGTACGGCCCTGATCCGGCTGCTGTATCTGTGCCTGAAATGAAAAAATAAATAAGTTAACAAATTATGAATAAAAAAATTCTGGTCGTATTTTTCGTTTCCAAAAAATACGACCAGAATTATGGTCGGCTTGATTATGTTGTATATCCGTTGTTTACTAGGTTAGGCTCGAAGGTTAGGAACGAAGTATCGCAATCCTGTGGACTTTTAGAAAATTTTCGAGGTCAATACTTTGTACACCGGACGGTATTCTTTTTCCACTAAAACTGTTTATCTATGAACATGAGCCCATGTTTCTTACCGCCAGGCAGGGTGAAGATTATTGGAATTCACGACGTTTATATCGCAGATTCCACTGAAACCTAACCTCAAAATCTCGATACGCAATCGTTTGTTAAAATAGTAAAGTAAGCGGGGAAGATGACATATTTCAAAAAAGTAACAATTCATACGATGTCGGTAGACACATCATCTTATTAGTACTTTAAGTTCAGACCTTAAAAAAAAAAAATCCGCATGCATATACCACCAAGACGAATATGGCAGCCTCAACACGGGGAAGATCAAGCTGCGGTCCGGAATGCCATAATAAAGCACGCCTGATCTGTGCCATATCCCGAGCAGAAATCTAATCAGGCTGCCTGAGGATCCATCAGGGCCGGATCAGGGATCAATAAGGCGCCCTGATCAGGCACGCATGATTTGCGCCGGACAGGGGCCTGAGCAGGGATCAATGAGGCGCCCTGATCAGGCAGGCCTGATTTGTGCCAGACAGGGGCCTGAGCAGGGATCAATAAGGCGCCCTGATCAGGCACGCCTGATTTGCGCCGGATAGAAGCCTTATCAGGTATCAATAAGGCGCCCTGATCAGGCACGCATGACTTGCGCCGGACAGGGGCCTGAGCAGGGATCAATAAAGCGCCCTGATCAGGCACGCCTGATTTGCGCCAGACAGGGGCCTGAGCAGGGATCAATAAGGCGCCCTGATCAGGCACGCCTGATTTGCGCTGGATAGAAGCCTTATCAGGTATCAATAAGGCGCCCTGATCAGGCACGTATGATTTGCGCCGGACAGATTGGGCCGGAAAGATTGGGACGGTCATCGCCAAAACCGGAACAAAAACTAAACGATCAAGTCAAGTAAAATAAAAACTTAAACTTAAAAAAAATGTTTTCATATGTTTCATATTTTTAATAACGTTAGTAAACTTGATAACGTGTAACTGCGATAATAATTTAATAAATGTTGATCTATTTTTAAACAAAAAATTAATCAAATGATTGAGCCAGATGACACGCATGTCTCAGGCAGGATGAGGCACCTGATCCGGGCCAGATAAGTTGCTTGATCCGAGCCAGATATAGTGCCTAATCCGAGCCTGGTAAGGTGCCTGATCCGGGCCTGATAAAGCGCCTGATCAGAGCCTGATAAGGTGCCTGATCCGGACCTGAATTTGCAAAAGCGTTACATCCCTGATCAGGGCCGGACTAAATTTGCCTGATCCGGCCCGGATTTGCTATTGTGGCAGCCTGATCCGGTCCGGATTTCACCCTGAACAAATTTCTGCTCGGGATGTCCACCGGATCAGACCAACCACGCATCGTACGTACGGTTCCACTAATCCGGTCGACATCAGATACGGATCCGGCGTGCCGTAACACGGCGTCCATGGACGCCATGTTACGGCGGCGCACAGGCTACCTTACTGTTCCTGCTCAGGGTGTCTTTTTACGCCCGTACCACGGTTCCACTGATCCAGGGGACTTGATGGGAGCTTGATAAGGGCCTAATCAGTCTCCAGGCTGCCGTATCAAAATTTCTACTCGGGTGCTTATTGATATTTTGCGGTGTATAGTTCATTGCGGTGTCAATAAACTATAGAGAATTTGACTACAACGTCTTTTTCCATGGGCGTTTTTCGTAAATACCACAAACTTTTCTCACAGTATACAGACCCCTTAAACCGATAGTAGCGACCTCAGAGCAGCTCCCGAAATGTCGAGATGTTAATTCTCCCTGTCTAAATTAACATGTCTATTTAGTATCCTATGGATCAGTAATACGTATAATTTATGGATAAAATCTCTAACGATCGGTTCTAACGATTGCGTAGCGGCTTCCGGGCCAATATTGACGTTTGAAAACAAAAGGCGTGAACGCTCATATTATACGAAGAGTTGAGAGATCATCGAGTAGAACTAACGTGACGTGTGTGAGCTCGCGCGCGTTTATACGCCTTCTGTGTTCTTGTCCGCCATGGGTATAGAGTTTAAGTGGGCCTGAGGAGAAGTTAACACCGCGTTACCTATAATTCTTGGTTGCCGCCGAACAATCTACCGTGTTCTCACCCCGGTAGCTCAGAGGAGCGATCGTGACGCTGGATAAGCTTCTGAAACGAAGACACACGAGCTCTGTGTGTTAAAAAGGGGTTGGTACGCTTCGTTGTTCGGGGCACAAGGCGAGAAAACGAGAAGAGAAAGCGTAAGGGAAAAAATAAAATAGAGAAAATAAAACTTTCCGAGCGCCCTTAAATCGGAACGGTCCGCGCGCGCGATTGTGAATCGCCGCGATCGAAACATATAGATAAATAAATGGGGGCATTATCGGGCGAGCAAGATCGGCGCGTAAATCTTTCTTGAGCAAAATTTTATCTCGCGCGAGAGGAGAGTAAATCATGGCAACTCGACGGCATAAACGAGCTCAAAAATCACGGTTGGTATATACAATACCGCGCGTGGCTCGTTCCGAGTGGCGATTCTTCGCTTCCGGAATCAATTACGAGACGGGCGGACGATCTATTAAAATTGAAGCCATTGGTCATGAGAGGTAATCGCTTGCTGGTCTAGAACACACCTTGACGTCTTAAGGCATTGGGCGACTCTAGGATTTTCCAAAAATCATTTTTTTTTTGTTAAACATGTACCTTAGTACCTATAAAATTATATTCCAAACGATTATGGGTGCGAAAAATCTCTAAGTACTCGATTTTCGAATTCTAGCGCAACACCTCTTGATTCGTGTCGAGACTTTCCACTAACTTTAAACGCGTTTAACTCGAAACTACATTTTTCAAGTCGGCCGGACTCATAACTCAAACAAATTTCAACCGACTCACTTGAAATTTTAACTGTATATTCAGAATTACATTTTCTGAGGCACTAAATAGGATTTTTAAATTATATTGCATAGTTCCTTTTTTATAAACGATTTTCTGACGATTTTCTCGTGGCATTTTATACTTTTTGTTTTAGAAATGCGCCATTTTGACAAAAAATAATATATAAAAAAAATCCTACGTACTTCTATAGCTATTCTTATATACAATCGAAAAAACTTTAGTGTTTCATCATAACTCAAAAATTATAGGAGCTGCTGGTCCGGCCGTTGACCTTCCAGAAATAAAGGCGTCATCGGAAAAATGCTGCACGGTCGCCATTTTTACATGTATCGCTGTGAAAAAAATAATTTTTTGTAGTCAATTACGTGTATAATAAAACCCCTATTTTGTAATTCCGATTTATTTTATAGTTTCGCTGAAAAAAATTCACAAAATATGCCCTTTTTGGCCTCTAGAGTGGTCTAAGGCATTAACGGGTTGCAGCCGGACCGGAAATCGGCGCTTTTCGTGAACTCTTTTGAATTTCTAGAATGTACAATATCCCGAAAAAATATCAATTATACATTATTAATTGTCACTTCGACTTAATGAAATTTTGTTTTAAAATTTATCGAAGGGAGTAGACTACTGTGAAAATGTCAAACAATTGTTCGTAGAGCTTGGACGATGGGAGCTTTTTTTTATTGCCGATATTATTTCGATATCAACACGTTGTAATATCGGAATACCGACGTTTCGATATTTTCTGATATTTTTGTGAAATCTTGATTCTAAACGTTAGAAGGGTGAAAGTGAAGATGAAAGTTGTAGGAATAATAGTGTATAGCTAAGTGAAACGACAGTATTTATCAAAAATTACAATCTTTTATCGAGATCATAATTTATTATGCCTCTCTAAACATACTTTGCTACATTCTTAAACATATCCAACACAACACAAGTTTTTTTTCGCTTTTACTTTCGGAATTATAAGCTGTTATGTGCCACAAGATTAAATAATTTCGCTGTTTTAGACAAATGACAGAATTTCGTATTTTTCTCGAAATTATGTTTTTCAAAATGGTGTAGTGGAGCGTGGGGACGAAAGTTCCGGGGGTCAGTTGTGCCAATGGGAATATCTCAAAAATGAAAAGAGATACTGCAGTTTTATGTTGTCTCGCAAAACGTCTAACACTCGTACATCGGTGGCAGCCGATTTTGTTTAGTTTAATTGTGGTTTCGACCGCGAGCACTGCGGTATTGTATAATCAAGCGTTCTCACGATACGTGAGTAAAATATTTTCGTGTTTATACTTTTTAGCCTATCGGCTAACATCTTGAAATTATAAATGCCGCTTTTTCGTTAAAACGATAGTATCGTTTTAATTAAGGGGACAAACCTACCACGATCCGAGTCCGCCCCTTCACACGCGCGACTACATTTATACTCATACCTTTTTCCCTCATTGAGATTTCGGATTTTTTTTTCAACACACCTAAAAGTATTTGGAATAATAATCAATAAGAAAATCTGTTTTTCGCTGCTGGTATGCAACCCCTTACCAGATACTCTAAATCATTTTAGGATCGTCGAAGACGTCCCGAGTCGGAAGCTTTCCATTTATTTAAGGGAGAAAAGCCTTTAGAATTTTCAAAAAATCGATTTTCTTACATATTTCGAAAGTATAATATATTAACAGGATACTATTCAAAGGAAAAATCGAAATATGATATATTCACGGAGTTATAGCTCATAGTGGAGAGCGCCGAGACCGAATACCGCGAACTAGCCAGCAGAGAAATCCAGAACTTGAAGATGTTACTCTTTTACTTGGTGAAAAGATGAAGCAGCATCTCTTACCAATTTACAAAGATTTGTCGGGGGAAAATTTACTCGAAAGCTGCTTGGGTGGCCATTCCCAAAACGCGAACGAGAGTTTCAACGCAACAGTTTGGCGATTAGCTCCAAAACACCTCCATTCTGGGCTCAAAATCATTGAAATCACAGACTATATTGCAGCTGGGGTGTTTAATGAAGGCTATTCCTCCATTATAAGAATTATGAATGCGTTGGACATAATTGTTGGGACGTACGCCAGAGTTTTCGCCGAAAACTTCGACGAGACACGGATAGAGAGGCAGAATCGGATGAATCTTTCCTCGACAAAAGCAGCTCGTACAGCCCGAAAACAGCAGCAAATGGAAGAAAATCAGCGTTTCGAGGAAGTTGAAGGGTTAGTGTATGGGCCTGGAATCGCTGATTGATCGGTAAGTCACTAAAGTTTATAGTTTTATCGTATCGAAACTTTAAACACGATTATCGGAAAACTACATTTTCAAAAACTGCTCACAGTATAGCTCGAAAAGTTATTGATCGATATCGCTGAAATTTTGAGAGCTTTCTGTCTATAATATTACCGAAAGGATAAACTTAAATTTTGAAGGTATCGCGTAGATAAATAATTTTTTTGGGGTAAAAACTGTCGAAAAAATGGTCGAAAATTTGAACTTTTGGTTAAAAAGCCTGCGTAATTTTAAATTTTATACTTTTTTAAAATTTCATAGGTTTATCCTTCCCCTACATATATCAGTAACGGAAAAATATTTTTTTTTCTGTTTCAGATAAACAGTAAAAATGTGAGAAATGGAGCATTTTTTGATGGCACAGACGCCTGGAGGAAAAGGCTATGACGTCGCCAGTTTCTTTTGTAAAAAAATGTTTTTGAGCTCTTTAAACCTATAATAAAATCACATACAAATTCAAAAAATGTTGCGATTATTTCATTACCCTCAAAAAAATTCACAAAAAATGGCCCATTGTCGGACGTCTAAAGCGTTTTCTCCCCTAAAAGTCTGACCGTGCACTTTCCGGCCATGTGATATCCGAATTAATGAGGCTTGATATCGCCTGTGATATAAGATAAATAAGCATTTATCCAATTCGGCATGATAACCAATTTTTCGTACTATGCTTGCGGGCACGAGCACTGCCAAATCGTCCTTTCCATCAGAAACTTTTCGGCGCACTAATCTTTTTTTTCTGAATCATTTGTAGCCTCCTTTTGTTCTGACATAACCTCTGGAAACGCTGAGCAGCCCGAAACGCGCGTAACACAGCTGTGACCTGTGCCAGTTATTGCAGTCAAACCAACACAGCCTCGATTGACGAGAGAACTGCAAAACGTTGCCAAAGATCGTGTCTATTTAAAAAAAAATGTTAAACATCGAAAATTAATTTTCTGATAATCCTAACTCCTTCGAATAAACGTATATGTAAATAATAATTACAATTATCTGACGTACACTTAAAAATGTTCGCGATATTCATTCGTACACATCATTAATATTTTGCTACAATAAATTGGCATTAGTAGCTTTACTCAATGTATTAGCATAGAGAATTCGTTTCTTGCTCCACCCTTCAAAAATGATTTAGCAGCAACCTTAAACCTTGCAGTATGAATAATGTTGCGCACCTTTTGATTGATGCAGAGTGGCATGAATCGATAAGAAGTGTGTATTGAAAATCAATTATGACAAATCTATACCTGCTGGATGCGTGAAGAAAAATATAAAAATTAAATAGAACATATGCGTTGACAGTTTGCCTTTGTCTCGCGAATGCGTTTGTGTTTTACAGCCGCTTTTTATAGCTACGTATATCGGCCGGATGTGGGTCATATGTCAGGCTCGATCGGCCCCTATGCTCGGACATAAAAGCCTCGGGGTAGTTTCTTAAGCCAGAGTCACTTTGTGTTTTCCGAGGGACGCATACATGCCTCTCTCTCTCTGTCGGATATGGTGTTTGACGTGTCTGCACAGTTCGGCGAGATCGTCAGTCAGTATACATGTCTCTTGGTCTTTGTTGGATACGATAGCCCGTGAGCATTGCGGGACTGCAGGTGAATCCGTCCACCTGGCACACACGCGACTGCCAACTGCCTAATTAATAACAATTCTGGGATCGAGACCACTGACTACTTGAGCACCGAGTGACCGCACGTACACATAACTTGTGAATGTAATTCTCGTCCCCGTTGTACCAAAGACGGAAATAGACTATCTTCCGTATGGATACACTCGGGCTCCTTCTTTTGAAGATTTATGGAATAATCTAGCGAATACTTGTACTACATTAAGGCGTTACATCGCCTTGGCCGTCGGAAAAATAGCTATAAAAATAAAACAAAATTCTTGACGCGTCTATAAAATAGATAAAATAATGTTTATTTTTTACAAATACATTATAGATATTTAACAAATTGAAGAAAAAAATTAATGGCGAAGATATAAGTCGTCTTTTAAGACGACATATCTTCGACCTTCAAAAGCGGGTGCCTGTGCGGAAATTGAGTTCGGGTTTTGATCGGGCCCATCTTAATTTTCCCTAACTTTAAACACAAACTTTATGAAGGCCCTAGTCGGGAAGGCTCACATGGGCCATCAGTGGCTGGTCACACTTTGCTACCGCGGGCCTTTTATTGGTTCAAGGCATCACAACTCGGCTACTAAAAGCATAGTTTAATTATTATATTTAATCGATGTCGATAATTATTATGCCACAAATTCTTTAGTCAAGCAATTTATACTGATTTGCCCTTATAATAGCAAAGTCTAGTAGTATTGGGGAAATCGCTACTAGAGAATCTACAACTATACCCCTTAAAGTCTTTTATTTGGTCTCCGTACTTAGACCATAGTTTTAGTCAATCTACTGACCCTACCATTCCGATATAGGAATTTTTTTCTCTGTCGGGCATCGTTTGAAAAATACAAAAATTAAAAGTTCTTGGAATGAAAAGCAATGCCTAAAGTATATCATAGG
This sequence comes from Ophion ventricosus, assembly GCA_963932345.1. NCBI lineage: Eukaryota > Metazoa > Arthropoda > Insecta > Hymenoptera > Ichneumonidae > Ophion > Ophion ventricosus. The sequence continues at coordinate 13,592,905 of OZ010716.1, read as the reverse complement.
GAAACAAATTTTGATTTTTTTTTGTAGAAATGACAGCTGTTTGAAAAAAAACTCTAATTTTTCTCAAAATTTTGAGTTTTAATAATCAATAAAAAAAGGAACGTGCCATCCCATCGAAAAAATCCTACTCTACATCCTAGATAATATTATAAAGAATATGTGGTATAAATTTCATGAAAATCAGTTATGTAGATCTTGAGATAATTTGTCCACCAGTTTGAAAAGAGGGTCCTACTTGATGACTAATACCTCCGCCATGAAAAAAAAATCAATTCGTTTCATTTTAATTTGTTCATAAAACTATAATGAATTTGTGAAAAATAAATATTATTTTATATATTTAGTGGCCGCGTAAAAAAGAAAATTATTTTCATATCTATTTTTCTGGCCGCCAAGGTGGTGCAACCTGTTTATAGCAGGATTTGTAGACGCGCGATCGGTGCATACCTGTGGGGGCAGCATATTGAGCTGTATGCTTAGATATGTTACGTACTGGTTCGGGCCGCGATTATTGAACGGGATACAATTTACTGACTACTGATACTCAGTGAAATGCATAGCCGTCTGTATCGACGCAGATTTTCCCTCAGTGTTTTTCTGTGTCCCTGTGTAAATACAATACAGCCATGAATTAAGGGCTTTGGACTTGAAATATAATTACTTAGAATAAATAACCTGTATCAATTTTCTCCGGGAAATATAAGTCTTTCAAGATCTATATATAATTTTTTTCGAAAATTTTTATTAAATGTAAAGAATTCTGTTCAAAATTCTGTTATTAAGGGGTTACGTGGGTTGCGGAGCCAAAAAAATGCATATTTTCTCTATTTTTTAAAAATATAATATATAATTTTTTTTATTTAAAATGTTAAGCACATAATAGAGCAATATTTCAACAATGTTTAAAAAAACTTTCATCAAAAAATTTGGGAAATTCAGCCGGTGGGACCTGGTTTTCGGAGACCCCTCAAAAAAAAAGTTTCCTCGTTGTGGTCGAGATAACTCATGATAGCTTTATCTGAAATTAAAAAACCAAATTTTTTCTGTTAGTAGATAAGTATATCTCGTGATTGAACGAAGGATTTTAAAAAAATGACATTTGAATTTTTGGCAGAGTTGTATGCAAAATAGTTCAATTTTTGGTACAATTTACACTACGTATAGCCTTGTAAAATTATTTGTAATCGAAAAAAAACCTTCGTTCAAACACTAGTCAATGCTATTTTGAAGAAGTGTGCAAAATTTCATTAAGATCGGTGCATTAGTTTTTGAGAAATCGTGTCCACCGACTTCAAAAATAGTGTTTTGAGAAAAATGCGTATATCTGCGTCGCTCCTGGCCGGTCTTCCCCAACGGGGGGAATTCCCAAAGGCTCTCTCTCCCAGACTTTTACTCCGATTGACGTAAAACTTTGGGAGAATATTCTAGACATATTCTACTATTAGATAATAAAATTTTAAAAATGGATTTTTTGAAATGTTCAAACCCACGTAGCCCCTTAAAATATATAAGTTTTGACAGTTATACTATAGCACCAATTGTTACCTAATCGTTTTTCAGATCCTTGAATAAATGATTTCAGAAAACGTCCAGCGTTTCCAGCTGATACGGATCTTGTTCTAGAAGTTCGAGATTCTAGCCTGGATCCTATGCAAAGTTTTTCTTTGGATTCTGACTAGAGTCCTTGTGGTTTCGGATGAGGACCCTGGCTAGAATCCGATTTGCGAGCATTACATTTCGCTCTCGGATCCGTCCAATGTTCGACTGGATCGCGATTGAGAAACCAGGATCCTAGTCCGAATCGGACTGTATCCATGACAATATTTCTCCGCGGCTACTCGGAAATAAAACCCTTCAGTATTAATTTCCCGAATAAAAATCGTCAATCGTTCTCATCTCAAACAAAAAAAAAACGCTTTCGCGATTAGAACTTATTCGAACGTTGCAATTAAATTCCCTCTTCTCTATCTCGTATGTCCCCTCCTGTCCATAGCTTCCCGATCGTGGATTCCTCGGGTCCTCACGAAGGAGTTCTTTCTCGGGGGTTGTTGCGAACTATCGTGAAATCGTCGCGATCCTCGAGGCGTATTCCTCATCTCGCCCTCCCGGTAGTTACAGCATCACGCGGTGAACGCGAACGGCTTCTCATGTCCGGGAGAGTATCAAGCATATGCGCAGCTTGCACTCCGGTAGCGTTCGGTCACGAAGCCACGGAGAAGGACACAACTGTATATTTTCGTTTCTCCGCGACGAGACCAACTGCCCGATATTAGTCACTATGTATGGTGACGCCGGGAGGGAAACGAAGAATCAGGAGAAGGGCAGGAGAGGGGGTGGGGGGTGCATAAATATTTGGTCTCCGTGAATAAGTAAAAGCCTCG
>OZ010716.1:12568346-12948782 GCA_963932345.1 Ophion ventricosus | reverse complement strand
CCAAAGAAACTGTACACAGTACTTTGTAATAACAAAATGCTGATGCGAAAACTTTTTATGCGAAAAAGTGTATTTTGTTTTTAATTTTTCTTCTTTACAAAAATAAAAATCGGGATTCCTGCTGCGAATATATATATATTAGGAAAGTCCATTTTTTATTTTATTTTTTGCAGGCCATCCGATCAAATTGTGACAAATAGAGGAAAAAAAAATATCGTAAAGGCTCCCTTTAATTGGAAAATATTTAGAGGTCGCTAAATATTTAGAGGTCGTTTAAACGCTACCTGCGTTTAAACAAACTTATTCTGAAAATGAATGAAATTGAATGATTAATATTTTTTCCAAACTATTTGTCGGAATAAAAACTTGTTTATTCTTTTTATAACAATGTAACTTTATCTTAATTCTTTATAGCATGTGCAATCGTACTGATAGTGAAATTTGGCATGTTTTTCCGATGTTCGCTTACGACTAACAGCAGATACTGTTTCTGTTCTTCATCATATGTAATATGATTAGATTCTTATGTAAGGACAACTCCTCACTCTGCTGTGCCGTTTACTATATGGAATTCTTTGCAAATAGCGAAACACTTTAAAAAGATTTCATCATTTTTCTACTCCAGTGAGCCCCGAACAAGAAAAGTTGGTTCGATTTTTATTATTTAAAAAAATCTCAAGCTACTAGCGGTTACGAAGTCTGCCAATCTGATGTTAAGAAGGCTCTGGACTGTTATATCAGCTTTCACTTGACAATTGGTACTCCCTCGACGTGCGAAATGATTCAGTCGTTTCACGCTTCGTCTTAATTGGAATATCGTCATCGAAAAAAGACAAACAGATTAACTCTTCTGACAGATACCATAGATGGTTCATGAACTTTTTTAGGACGGTAGTAGCCACTTTAAGGTAGTAGTCTCACCAAGGCGTTTTTCTATAGATTTTTTTTTTATTTTGAGGACTCATTCTGGACACTATTCAATGATGAACTTCAAAATTGCAAAAGGATTCACCGTTCCATTTTCGAAATATGGGCAATCAAAGTTTTCATGGTTTTACGAGTGTTCTTATGGAGAGCAGTAGAAAAAGTCACATTTCACGCAATAACTTTGAAACTTTTCTACAGATGTTTTATTTTATTTTTAATTACAGAAGAACATATGACGAAGTGGGGAAAAAAAATCATGAATTTTGACCGACTACTTTCAGAGATATAGCGATTTAAATTAAGCAATGTCTAGCGACGCTAGCGCTACGAAGCGACTGAAGCAAAGTAGACTAGATTACAGTAGTGTGTGTATATTCCTATACGCAGAGTATCTACGCGCTAGTAGCCGGAATGGACAGTCTGATACAAAAGTGAGGGTTAGGTAAACATTATATTAGGCGTTTTTATCATTACTTTATAAGTTTTTAAATCCCGATAAGATGTACAACCTATATTGTAAAGATATTTCGCTATATTTCGAGGCTTTCATCGATTGAGCGGAGAATAAACTTTTCAACGTGACTGTGGCGAGACTACTACCTTAAACACAATCCAATAGAGACCATGACATACTCGACACGAGTCGAGGCTCCATGGTGGGAAAAATATATAGTAAAAATGCTATAATGCTCGGTAGCGACTTATAAACATTTTCCGATTACTTTGCGATTTTTTTTTTCTCTATTTCTCACAATTTGATCAGATGGCCCGCAATGAAATTAAAAACAAGGTTAAAAGTGGGTCACCCTAATATATATATATATATATATATACATATATAAATTAATGTCGCAAAGAGACTAGAGAAACAGTATGCTTAAAGCTTCGTAACGAGATCCCTATACATCGACAGGTAATTCACGAATATATCATATTCTTAATTCATTTCTGTTTTCATCTAATGATTCATTAGGACCTACATGAGAGACTTTTTTTCGACACATACTGCGACAGCTATTCTCGAAACAGGATCTCGAAATTCGAGAGAAGAGAGCCCTTTTTTCTTCTCAACGATATCGATCTCCCTCGATCATTCCGAACACTCGCTCACTTCGGAGATAAAAATAATTTGCGTTTTATGTTTCCTCGTATTTTTTCCCGCTCTTCAATATTTATCATAATATATAGGATTAGGCGATGAGGCCGAACACTGCATCATATATATATATATATATATATATATATATATATATATGATTTGAGATCGATCTTGTCGAGATAGCCGCGCGTAAACCCTGTAACGCGAATCCATGCGAATATCACTATTACGATTAAAATACTACAATGGTGTCCCGTGCTTCGCTCCAGTGCGAATATTTTCATTACCGCGGTCTACAAGACGAAAGGTTTTTCGAGATCTTTATACCACTTACCGTAAAACATGTTAAGCCCTAATTATAGAACGAATCTAGGGGAGAAACTTTACGTAGGATTACAAAAAAAAACCTCCGTTACGTTAGACATAGGAGAGTTTCGCTGAATTTGAATTACGTCGTTTGCAATAAGAATAAGCACCTTTCAAAGCAAAAAAAAATTGCTGTAATTTTGAATAGCTGTCACCTTCGATTCGGCTAAAATTTTGCACGGATCTATTTTTCGATAATATAAGTCACTGCTTAAAGGGATTTTTGGCGCATTTTGTATTTGTTGGGGTTGGTTTTGTTTTGGTTTGCTTAGATTTGTCGGGATTGGTAGTGTTGGTTGGTAATTGTTTGGGCTGTATTGTGTTGTTTGGGTTTTGTAGGGTTTGTTTGGCCTTAGTCGTGTTTGTTCAGGTTTGTTTAAGCTTGGTTGTGTTTGTTTGGGTTTGGTAGAGTTTGTTTGAGTTTCTTTGGGTTTGTTGTATTTGTTTGGACTTTGTAAGGTTGTTTGGGTTTGGTTGTGTTTGTTTGGGATCGTTTGGGGTTGCTGGTGCAAAAAATTGGCTGGGAATCCCTAATAGAATTCGGGGACTTCAAGGAATTATTTGTGGATTCCATAGTAGTTGACCAAAACTAAGGTCTAAGTACGAAAACCAAGTAAAAGCCTTTACGGGGTTTAGTTGTAGATTCCTAAGTAGCGATTTCCCCAATGCGTGACTAAAGAATTCGTGGCATAATAATTATCGAGATCAATTAAATATAATAATTAAACTATGCGTTTATTAGACGAGCTGTGATGCCTTGAACCAACACCCATGCAGTGCGTTCATTGGAACAACGCGAGATCAAACGTGTCAAAATATGCGACAGAATTCTACGCCTCAAGTGTATTAAAATAACACATTATTTTTTCACAGTGTACCCACACGCACGTACGCATATGGCTGGAATAATTTTTATGAGGCACCATTGAGGCAATTTTAAGGGCCCTGGTTATTTTGCCTTCAATGGCCCTTGGTAACAAAGTACCGGCCACTGATGGTCCATGTGAGGATCCAGACTAGGGTCTTAATAAAGTTAGGACAATTACGATGGACCCGATCAAAGCCCGAACTCAATTTCCGCACGGGTGGTTCTGTTTGTTTGGACTTTGTAAGATTTGTTTGGGCTTGTATTTCTTTGGGCCTTGTCGGCCTAATTTGGGATTGTTTAGGCTTGGTTGTTTTCGTTTGCGCTTTGTAGGGTTTGGGTTTGATCGTGCGAGTTTGGATTTTGTTCGGAATTGTGCATGCTCGGTTGTGTGTTTATTTTCATTTTGTGGGTGTGTTGAGTCGATCATGCCGATAGAATAGAGATAGCAATAATGCGCTATGATAGACATAGATATACACGCACCCTAATTTAGCAATTTTCAAAAGCTGGTATTTCGAAAACTATTGCGATGCGCTGAAAATCTTTTAGGCAAAGATATTAGGCATATTATCGAAAAAAAACCTGTCCAAAATTCCACCTAAATCGGAGCTAACAGCTATTTGGAAGTTTATCCTTCCAACTTGTACTAATAATAATACGAAAGAAAAATCGAAATCAGTTTCGTTCTCCGACCAGGCCGAACGACCGCTGTGTATGATAAAAAAAAGAAATTCTTTTTCGAAACAATTCGCATTTTACAACAAATATTCCATTACAATTGTCACATTTTTCCATTTTTAAATCAACTGTGATTACTAGCAATTTTTCCAAAATTATCTTTTCGAGTGATTTTCACTATTCGTACTGTGCTCATCCCGATTTGCAATTGCACGATTAATGTTGAGTTTAGATCCGTTTGTCTGGCAATTAACGCGAACGCGTGTCGGAACAAAAGAGCTCGATACAATATCGGAATCAATTTAGGTGGTTTGTAGTAGATTTTGGGTGTTGGCGAGGGACCGAATTCACAAATTACGAGGTATGATTGCGAAATAGAGAGGATCGGCTGGATAATAGTGGTACTTTTGCCGATACCGATACCGATGTATCTGCACACTCGATTTTACGGATTAGGTGCGCGCCTTGAGCAAAGCTGAGGATTAGTGGGATGAAACCATTCCGCCTGTGAACACACACACACACACATATATATATATATATATAAATATATATATATATATATATATATATGTATCTAAACATTTGAATAGACGATTGGCGTCGAATTCTATGTAGAATACGACGGGCATGTCAAATATAATGCTCACGAATTGATTCTCTCGCTCCGCGAGGATGTGGCGAAGACAAGGTCTATAAAATATTCTCGTCAACAATTAGCGATCAATTCTGACACGAATTTTTTGAGCAAACGGTGAAAAATATATGTGCAGATTTTCCATTAAGGGGTTACACCGACTTGGCGCGCGAAAAAATAGGCATACAAATAAAAAAAATTAACGCCACTGTTAAATATACAAAAAAAAATCATTTTTCGAAAATACATTATAGCTTTATGAATAAATTCGAAGAAAACAAATAAATTTTTCTAACGTCACAGATATAAATCGACTAGTTGGACCCGCCTTTCGAAATCGTGGACAAAATATCTCGAAATCTACTCAACCGATTTTGATGAAATGTATACCACATATTCTTTATAACATTATCTATGATATAGCATAGGAGTTTTTCGATTGGATTTCGTGTTTATTTTTTATTAATTTTTAAAACTTAAATTATCGGTGAAAATCAACACTTTTTTCAAACTGTTGTCATTTATACAATAAAAATTGTTTAACTTTTCTCCTATGCTCTTTAGCACCTTTCTTCACAAGAAAACATTTGTTTTATTTTCCAGAAGACGCCTGACGGAGAAAAAAGTTCCACCATTGGTAAGGATCTTCGAAAAAGGATCCTACTAGACAACTTATATTTCCACCAGTTTTTTTTTTATTTGTTCATAAAACTATAATGTATTTGTGAAAAATGAAAATTATTTTATATATTTAATAGTCACGTCAAAATGAACAAATATTTATACCTATTTTTCCATGCGCCCAGGTGGTGGAGGCCTTAACTGTGATCGATTGAATGAATAGTGAAACAACAACAACAAAAAACTCTACATTGTAAAGGAGAGTAGTGGATGCGCGGTCAGTGCGTGGATTCGGCGATTTCCCATTTTCGGCAGGTTTCGTCAGGGTCAATACTCGCGTCGACTATGGAGCGGGAGGAAATTTTACTGAGTGCCCTATGGTAAATCAACTGAAACTCAATAAAATATAGCCGACTCTATTGGCGAGAGGTTTTTTTTTAAAGCTTCCTTGTATTCTCGTGCAAATGCGATACACTAGGCTATTGGGAAAAAGCGGCATGGACAAAACTCTGGGGACAAAACGCTTTGCAAGGAACTGAAACCTAGCAATAGCACTCAAACTATTGATCATATCCAAAAATGTTTCAGACAAAAGTTTCAGTCTTCGAGAAGGCCGTCATACTGGACCACCCTATTTTTTTATCGGTGGAAGCGCTGAAGCTACGTCAAGGTCAACTCCACTTTTATAAATGGAACCATGTATTTTTTTTCGCCTCACATTATTACCGATTTTAAGACGAATTCAGCGACCTACAACACAAGGTCATTCTAGTCACGCAAAGTATGAAAATAGTCGAAAAATCGAGAAATGTCGGAATAATCACTTTCAAAGGATCCACTAACCTTGGTTTGGGTCTACCTACAGAAGATGCTCGAAGTGATGACCCTCGACTTGTAAACACTTCTAAACACGCCTGACCACGCCTGATGACATGAAAGAAAGAATACGCCGAGCATGTACCGAAATTACACCACAAATGTTGGCTGAAGTTAGACGGTCTTTTCATCAGCGAATTAACAAGTGCTTACAAGTTGAGGGTCATTACTTCGAGCATCTTCTGTAGGTAGACCCAAACCAAGGTTAGTGGATCCTTTGAAAGTGATTATTCCGATATTTTTCGATTTTTCGACTATTTTCATACTTTGCGTGACTAGAATGACCTTGTGTTGTAGGTCGCTGAATTCGTCTTAAAATCGGTAATAATGTCAGGCGAAAAAAAATACATGGTTCCATTTAAAAAAGTGGAGTTGACCTTGACGTAGCTTCAGCGCCTCCACCGATAAAAAAAATAGGGTGGTCCAGTATGACGGCCTTCTCGAACACTGAAACTTTTGTCTGAAACATTTTTGGATATGATCAATAGTTTGAGTGCTATTGCTCTGTAACACTTTATGTGCCTCACTCTGTATATTTACGCCAAAAATTGATCGACGGATCGATTCTACCCAGGGTGACCACGAAGGGTTAAAGACCATTTTCATAGCCTAAAAATGCCAAACGAAAATTAAGGGAATTAAAATAAAAAGTTTCATTCCTCTTCAACGATTGCTTCGTCATCGAAAGATGGGATCGTAACAGCCTGAACGGATCATTTGAAATCATGAATAACCTATTCAATTTTATAAATAATAATAAAAAAAAAATTAAATCAGCTCTTTTCGACAAACATTCAACTTTTGATTCGCGTCATCATTCAATTAATCCAATGAATTCGTTATTCTCGCAAATATCGTCGTGTCGCAAAAAAATTTTGCCCCCGTCTCCGTGGAGCGAGATTATCATGGGCGCCTGCTGTAATTTTGTTTATTTGTTTTATTTTGATTGTTACGCGGGGGGGCACACGCGCGCGCGCAAACTTTCTACACGTTAGCAAAAATAAATTATCGAGTGCGAGTATTTGTTCGTCCTTTCCTCATATCTGTGCTTTTCTCGTGCATTTGTTGCGCGACGAGAAAAAAGCTTCGATGCCAGACGCCTATACGAAAAATCGCGAGTCTTTTTTCCAATCGCTCGCGATGCTCTAGAAATAAGCCCCTCGGCGTTCGCTTATTCTTATTACAATATAATTCTTACGATTATTGTTAATATCGATAATCTTATCATTGAACAGGAGCTGTCTCGCTTTTTCTTCTCTTCTTCGTTACCTCTGCCATACACAATAACTCGGACTTTTTTTAACGCGATTAAAAAAAAAGAAGTATTTCCGGATCTCGTTGACTTACGTGCTAGTACTTTGGTTAAGTTTCAATCACTTTTTTTGTTGTATACTTTTCACCCGTTCCAGCTCGTTAGGTAATTGCGCTCGTTGAGCTATTTTCTCTGTTAAACACGCACATGCACACACAGACGTGTCAAGCATCTTACCCAACATAATCACTTGCTCCTGAACGTTCGAACATTTACAATAATTTTATCCACCTAAACAATTCGATCATTTATTCCTTCTAAATTAGTAGACTATCAATGGACGTTTGGCTCGGTAGCTGCTGGGGTGTCTCGGACTCGTTAAAGTTTTTTTTTTCTCGTTTCTCGAGACCAGATAAATCATTATCGTCAATATCTAGATTTTTTTTTCTTCTCCTGCTTTATTCCCTATCGACTAACGCGCACAAATTGCGCGGCCTGAAATTAATGAACCTATAGTGTGAATTGTTTCGCGACTAAAATTGTCGTTTCATTGGGTTTGGTAAGCGGCTCTTCCGCGTTTTTATTACCGCGCTATATATATCTCGAATCTGGAGAGGATCCGAGATATATGTATATATATATCGAGGAAGAACTGTCGAAAAATCGACTCATTGACAATGGCATTCGAGCAAAAGGATGAGAAAAAAAGGAAGAGAGCCAGTTGGAGGAAAATAATTGGGAAAAGATCTACCGGACGATGGACACCGATCGACTGTGCCAGAATTAATGACCCACGTTGGCATGTCTTTTTTACATTCTCTTTCTCTCTATCTCTCTCTTTCCCTTTCTCTCTTTCCCTCGTTCTTCCTTTTCCATAAATGAAGATCGTTTGGGAACGATAATAGATCAGGAATTCTCGTGGATTGTCCGGGATGAAAGTGACGATAATAAAATACGTGACTCACCAAGAAAATACCTTTCTCCGATGTGACAATCAGAATGGTAATCATGAACAAAAAAAAATAGTAGTCACAACGACTGTTGAAGTGACGACGGATTTTTAATTCGTAGAAGAATAATTTGGGCATGCTTTGTGCACGTTTCAAATTTCAATACTGATCACACTTGTCCCGAAACGTCAAGTAGTTCGGCCCACTTGCACGAATTAATTGGCCATTCGATGTAAATCTGATGATCACAAGTACGGTGATTGTAATGCACGACAAAAAAGTTCTTACGTCATAAAACTCTATAGAAAAAAAGAAAACTTTCTAATCTCATTAATTGCCTTTTTGTTATCGTCAACAGAGTTAATTTTTTTCTTCAAATTTCTTACTTGACGTAAGAAACCTGAAAATCTCGTTGAAATAGAGTTCATTCGGGTATGCCTATAAAAATAGTACGAGCTAAAAAAACCTCGTGACTTCGAGCTCGGCAGTCGTCGTGACCATTTCGATCCGCGATTTACTTCTCAAGACTCAAAATTCGATAAGAATCATGCGGGATATCCTTATCTTTATTCGCACGCGCGTTTTCCACTTAAGGGATTACAGCACCATGGCGCCCGGAAAAATGATCATTTTTATTATTCATAAATATATTATATTTTTATGAAAAAAATAATAGATAGACGAATAAAAAAAATAAAAAATGCGGCTGACCTAAGTCGTCTAATAGGACCCTCATTGCAAACTGGTGGACAAAATATGTCGAGATCTACTCAAACGATTTTAATGAAATTTATACAATATATTTTTTTATAATGTTATTTAGGATTCTTTTTATTGGATGCCGCGTTCATTTTTTATTAATCTTTAAAACTCAAAATTATGGTAAAAATCAAAGTTTCTTTTTCAAACAGCTGTCATTTTTGCAAAGAAAAAAAATTCAATTGTTTCCCTATGCTATACTTTAGTTATTACCTTTATTTACAAGAATTTTTTTATTTTTCAGACGATGCCTGACAGAGTAAAAAATTCCACCATCGGCAAGGATTTTGAGAAGAGGATCCTAGTAGATGACTAATATCTCCGCCATTTTCACATTTTTTACATTCATTTTTTTTATATTCGTTCATAAAACTATAACGTATTCGTAAAAAATAAAAATTATTTTATAGATATTCGTGTTAAAAAAGAAATTATTTTCATACCTATTTTTCCGAACGCCAAGGTGGTGTAACGCCTCAAGTAGTGGTGATTAAAACGATCGACAAATGAAAGCATTTCGTACAATGCGCCTTTCCACAGCTGTCAATGTTCTCCTTGTTTAGACAAACGTCTATTTTGTGAACAATTTCAAGACCTTTCTTCGTAGTTTTTTCTTTTCTTCCGCAAATCGCAAATCACTACAACGCGGCACGAGCTCACATTGTTATTTCTCTTTTCACAGCAGCAACGAGCCTGACTTATTCGCAAACTTTCGAATCTTGTATAGAAGTCGCAATATTTTCTCGATATATATGGCCACTCGCCGCGAGCTTGCTCGCTGCTCGATAGTTGATACATCTCACACCCGAGTCCCAAAACGAAGAATGATTGACGAAAATATAAAAAAAAAATTTTAACAAAAAACCGAAGCTTCACGAAAGAAAAACTATGAATGACATAACCTACGTGTAGTGTTCGCAATCCCCACACTCGGAGAGTGTGGGTGTGGACGGACACTAGGTGGGATTTGGATCCTCGTAGGCCTTCTCGTAATCGCGTCTTCGTATCACCGCGAAATGCGTCATCTGAAATGTATTTGTCTTTTTGCAGCCCCGCTCCAGTGTACCCGTCATACTGTAGCCCATGTTGAAGTCACTCGAGGATACGTTCGATGTAAGATACAACTGTGAACAGAACATCGAATACTTGTTATTAGCGGGTAAAGGAAGAGTCACTGTATCAAAAATTCATTTGACGTTCGAACGTTGGCCGGGACCAGGAGATGTTTATGTCTTTTATTCCACTCGGTACGATAATAGACGTTTTACGCACGCTTCGTGTGCGCAAAACATCCATTTTCACACCGCGTAAAATAAAATTTCGTATAATACTCCAGTCAAAAAACTTTTTCTAACCTCGTGTAATGGCAACACTCGCCTTCGGCTCGTGCTGCAAACTCACACTCGTCAGAAAAAGTTTTTTTCATCCTCGTGTCATAATGTACTATTATCGGCGAGGAGTAAACGAGGTTTTTCGGGCATCGAACGAAAAAGAAAAATTTTATGGTGACTGAAGAAAAATTAAATAAAATATAGCCGCCTGTGGCTCGGGTTTTCTATAGTTACTCTGTGCCTTCGTGCACATCTGACAAAATCGTGTATCAGAAAAGACTGGCGATGGACACCGCTCAGGGGCCTCTCACGGAAATCGGATATACATGTTTTACAATGAGATATACGATAATTTATTTTGTGATTGGACAACCTGTGCATGGACGTTAGTTGTGAGTTATTAAGACATCACACCACTTTGGTACTCGAAAAAACAGGTATAACAATTTTAAAAAAATTGACGCGACTATTAAATATATTAAATAATTTTCATTTTTCACAAATACATTATAGTTTGATAAACAAATAAAAAAACACTAATACATGGCGGTGTTATAAGTCGTCTAGAAGGACTCTCTTTCGAAGGTGGAAGACAAAATACCTCAAGATCTACTCAATCGATTTTGAATTTATACTACGTATTCGTTATAATATTATGTAGAATGTAGCATAGGATTCTTTTTATTGGATGTCGCGTTCATTTTTTATTAATTTTCAGAACTCAAAGTTTCGTGAAAATCAGAGTTTTTTTTCAAACAGCTGACATCACTACAGAAAATAGTTTCAATTTATTTGCTTATGCTACTTCAGCTATTACTTTCCTTTACAAGATTTTTTAAATTTATTTTCCAGACGATGTCTAACACAAAAAAAAGAGACCATCGGCAAGGATTTTCGAAAGAGTATCCTACTAGATGACTTATAACTCCGCCATTAAAATTTTTTTTATTTGTTTTTTTTCTAAACTTATTCATAAAATTATAATATATTTGTGAAAAATAAAAATTATTTTATATATTTAATCGACGCGTAAAAAAAAGAATTTTTTTTTATACACATTTTTCCGAGCGCCAGGGTGGTGTCACGTCTCAAGAGAAAATATGTTATAAAATATATGCCGTTATGGATTCATTCGAGACCAAAAATAAAGTTTCTCTCTAGGTCAATTGAAATTGATAGAAAAAAAATCGGTTTTAGTCATAAGCCGTTGCATGGGTTAACCCATGATCGAAACATCATTATGGAAGACAAAGTCTACATATTTAAACCAAAATGTATAATGTTTTATATCAGAATCTCATTAAATAATGAGCAGAATTATTCCCTCAGAGCGCGATTCAACATGCGATATGCTTATGATCGTTTTCCCTCTCTCTCTTTCGCGCTCATCCTCCCTTTCCTTTATGTCACCCTCCAGGGAAAGAGAATGATGAGACTAGCATCATCGAGAACGGACCACAGGGGGTTCTGTTTCTCCCGCGAACGTAATATAATCGAGTTTCACGTTACCCCGCAAAATACGCGAACTTGGACCTTCCGGTCGTTGAAGGGAAAACGTATATTTATATAAAACGGACATTGCAATATCAATTCCAATATCAGCCCAAAAATTCCATAACCACACATTGTACGGTAGCATCATAAATAAATCAATTCCTGAATAATATAGCTTCGATAAATCAAACAATCCTTTTCACGCACAATCTCGTATTTTCCCCTCATTTTATGAATATTTGTTAAACTGTCAATCACTTTCTTTGAAAAGAAAGAACACATGATATACAGCTCAATCGAGTTGGATAAATATTTTTACAAAAAATTGGATGTTGCACGAGCATTCAGCAAACCTAAATCGACCGGATTTTTGGATCATCAAAAACAATTGGGTTTATGCTCAACTCCGTAGCGACATTCGAGTAAATTTCAAACGCTAAATATTTACCAAAACAAGCGATTTCAATCAACTAAATATGTTCCATTCTGTTCAATGACTTCCTGCCATCGTTCTACGATCTTCATTATCCCCCTTTCGTTGAAGTCCTGAGATCTTTGGACAAAGAAGCCATCCAACTGGTTTTTGAGGACGTCCAGGGAACTGAAGATTGTATTATTCAAACTGTTCTGTAGCGCCCGAAAGAAGTGATAGTCTAAAGATGCAAGGTCCGGACTATACGGTGGATACAACAAAACATCCCACCCAAGCCACAATAACTTTAGCCGGGCCATCAGAGAAACGTGTGGTCTAGAGTTGTCCTGGTAGAACACGACGCCCTTTTTGTTCACCAAGTCGAGCCGGTTCTGATCGGTTACTTGGCCAGTTGTGAGCAGTATTTGGTCGATTCAATCGTTCTTTTGGGTGGTAGCAGCTCATAATAGACGCTTCCTTTCCAATCCTACCAGATACAGAGCATGACCTTCTGCGGATGTAATCCAGCCTTCTGGATTACATCCGAAGTAAACAGTCTGAGCAGCCTCCTCAAGCTTCGACCATGATCTTTTTTAACTGACATTTTTGTAGACGATCCACTTTTCATCGCCAGTAATCATTCGCTTTAAAAATAGTTCGCTTTGATTTGCGTTTAAGGGCGTATCAATTTATTTTCGGAAATTTTCGATATTCTAAAAACATTAGTTTCGTATACTACATACCTGTAGAAATACGGTAGAGAACGTTTTTCAGGTCGGAGTGACCGATAAAGAAATAAAAAGAGCGATACAATAGAAGCGTTTCTGCGTGTTCAGCGCGCAACCGCCGTGTCGAGCGTCCGAAGCTCGAAGAACAGTGATCCGAAACAAAAAATCCATAGAAAGTGAAGCTTTTTAAGAAGCTGAAGGAATAATGTATTGACCAGGCATCACTGATTGAGGGTTAGAGGTTTTTTTAAAAGTTTTATGTACATTTTTACAAGAAAAACTTTAGGGCCTTGGGCCACTCTAAGATTTTCCAAAAATCGATTTTTTTGTTGTTAAAAATGCACCTTAGTACCTATGAAATTATATTCCAAAAGATTATGGGTGTGAAAAATTTCTAAGTACTCGATTTTTAACTTCTAGCGCAACCCCTCTTGATTCATGTCGTGACTTTCTACTAACTTTAAACGCGTTTATCTCAAAACTACATTTTTCAAGTCGATCGGACTCATAACTCAAATAAATTTCAACCTATTCACTTGAAATTTTAACTATATATTTAGAATTATATTTTTTGAGGCACTACGTAGGATTTTTCAATTATATTGCATAGTTCCTTTTTTATAAACCATTTTCTGACGATTTTGTCATAACGTTTTATACTTTTTGTTTTAGAAATGCACCATTTTGACAAAAAATAATATATCAAAAAAATCCTACGTACTTCTATGGCTATTCTTATATATAATCGAAAAAACTTTAGTGTCTTATCATAACTCAAAAACTATAGGAGCTGTTGGTCCGGCCGTTGACCTTCCAGAAATAAAGGCGTCATCGGAAAAATGTTGCACAGTCGCCATTTTGACATGTATCGCTGTGAAAAAATAATGTTGTATAGTCAATTACGTGTATAATAAAACCCCTATTTTGTAATTCCGATTTATTTT
The DNA here is from genome assembly GCA_963932345.1 of Ophion ventricosus. Lineage (NCBI taxonomy): Eukaryota > Metazoa > Arthropoda > Insecta > Hymenoptera > Ichneumonidae > Ophion > Ophion ventricosus. The sequence goes on along the minus strand of OZ010716.1, from coordinate 12,934,840 downwards.
ATGGTTTCGCTAAAAAAAATCACAAAATATGCCCTTTTTTGGCCTCTAGAGTGACCTAAGGCCTTAAACGCATTTTTCTCAAAACAACGGTTTTCGATCTTGTCGACATGATTTTGGAAAAACTATTGCACCGATTAGGCACAAATTTACAGCGATCATTCTATGCGTGTTTCTCTTCGACCCCTACTAACGATATAAATATTCATTAATATATAATCCTATTGTTAAAAAATTAAAGTTGTAACAAACAGTCGAAAGATTGAAAAGTGCGCCATTTTGTTTTCTTTTTATCGGTGGTGAAAGTTTTTAGTAGGGGGCCATAACTACAAATCCACTTCATAATAAAATACTCGACTTTTGGTTTTCAGATGCTCCAAAGTTACGATTTCGTGTCGACAAGGTGAAAGCAGGTCGACACGAACTTCAAGCAGCCAGATCACCAAGATAAATAAAAAAAAAGTTTTTAAATTTTTTCTTGTACTTTGAAACTTCTATTGTATAACTTCTATAAAAAGATAAAAATATATACATAAATTTTATTACGAAAAAAAAAAATTCTTGGAAATATGTGCAATGGATGGAGACTGATGCCTTAAGCAACAAATCGCAAGCTGGAATTCAGTCCATTAAATATTTTTCGCCCAATTCGTACGCGGAGCATCTGGAAGATCAAAATGTCCACACCGAAATTTCGCAAACCACTTCCGACACACACTTTCGCTTACGGCATTCTCTCCGAACATGACGCATATTTTCTTGTGAGTTGCGATGCGTTTTTTCCTCTTCGGAAATGGAAAACCGAATTGCATCGAAAATACACGTTTTTTTCCTTCCAAGTTCAAAATATAATTAAACTTCGTTTATGTTACGGATCTCGATGGATACTTTTTTTAAACGAGGGCACAAGTTTCAGCTTACACCTAATATACGACACTTCATATGGTTAATTCATGTTTGAGCGGAGAAACAACTGCGAGTGACATCTGTCGGAATTTCGCTACGGAATTTTGCATAAACCCAATAAAAAATGTTTTAAAAATAATTGTTCACCATTAAGGATTGTTAACACCGCACCGATAAATACGTATATGAAAAAATAAAGTCCCTTTGCTGGATGCAAATCAGAATATTAATAATTCAAATACGATTTCTATTCGTTCGAAATAACAATATTTTTAAATTTAAGACACATTTGCTTGGTGCAAATAAAGATATTTCAAATACAAATATATCTCTTATACGTTCAAATCAACAAGGAGTTTTTATCGAATACGTATTTATTGGATTGTATACATCAAGGAATGGTTAAAGGAAATAAAAAAAAAATATTTTAAACCAATAGAATCGTAGCAGGGCGTGCGGAAAGAACTAAAATGACTTGAATAGATCTTATGGCTAAATAAACTTTTTCAATAGCGTACGTGTGAGTATCGTATTCGAGCCCTCTTATTAATGTACTTATTACACACAAAGTATACAACCCTAGATTCAATCCTTCAGCTTGTAGGGTACAGCACATAAGCGCATGTATATTTATCCGTGTATAGCAGTGAAAATACGTACTTGACATGGTACTGCACGATATGGAGTTCAAAGTACATTACTCCTCGTATGTGCTCACGTATATCCATGAATCTATACGTATTGTGCAAACATGTACTCCTATAGTACAATGTATAGTAACCATACAGCATGCATGGTTTGCACGTACGTACATGCATCCATACATATGTATGTATGAAATATGGCAGAGCAAACTCTATAATAAGAGCCGAAAACCGGGAATAAAAAGTCCTTTCAGTGTACTAAATCACGCTTTCCTCCAACACTTCTCATTGCAAGCTCCACTTCTATTACGCATGACACTCGAAAAGTATGTGACGGAGATTGTTGTATCAGAGGTTTCATGTAGCTTTATCAGTGCTACGAATATTATCATATATATATATAAAAGGCATTTTTGTAATTTATGTAGATCTAATGGATGTCTCGGCTGAATTTTATTTTTGTATACTTCACATTTTTGTCGAGTCTTCAATGAGGATAACATATTGTCCCTTGACAGTCATGAAAAAAAATAATAGTCTTAGTTTTGCAAACAAAAATAATAAATAGTCTTGAAACTTCATAAAAAAGTATTCTCTACTGAACTTATCAGATCCATCGCTACTTCTATACCACCTAATTGCTACCAAACTATTTCCAACTGATGTATGATTGTTTAATATCTAAATGTCCGTGTTTCGAAAAAGAACTCTAATTCTGTGGTACGTTGGTAGCAGTGTTAGGCAAAATTTAATTGCTAGGGTAACTAACGATTAACAATTAATTAATTGTTAATCACGACTATAACAATTAACAATTAATTAATTGTTAATCATGACTATAACGATTAACAATTAATTAATTGTTAATTGCTGTAGTCGCAATTAACAATTAATCAATTGTTAACCGTGACCAAAATTAAAAACTAATCAATTTTCAATCTTTTTGGTGGATTTGATTAGAAACTAACAATTAAAACTGATCATCATATAGGGGGCGGAGTGGCGTCAGAACAAATGTGTAAGTTAATGAAATACGTATATGAGTAGCAAATAAAAGACTGATATTAATCATCAATAATTTTTATTAAACGTGATTGAACAGATTATTGCTTATCATAGTTGAGATTGCAGTTTAACACAACTCGCTTTTCAAACATACTATCAGACAATTTGTGGCTCTTCAGCAGATTTGTCATTGTTGCAAAAAAAAAGCCGTTCAACTGCTGCTGACGATGGTAAGGGCATATCGAGGGTACGAGAATACCAGAACAGTTTCGAGGCGAAAGCACAATGAAAAGAGCTTGTATTTAACGAAAACACTTTTTATTTTAAGATATCTGTAAAGTTAAATAGGTTAATTGTTAGTTTTAATTGTTTCTTAGAACAATTAAAAAAGTTAATTGCAATTGTTTTAATAATTGCGAGTTGCAATTAACATAGATTAATCCAAATGAATTAATTGCAACATGCAATTAGTAGTTAAATGCAATTAAATCAATTGCAATCACTTTTTTAGTCAGTTAACGATCTGATTGAAATTTTTATTGATTTACGCCCAACACTGGTTGGTAGAGAAAACTTCGAACTACGAGTTATCAAAATGTAAGGCATTGGAAAAAAAATACTATTGCAACAACTTGGACGAACCATGACTTACTTCTAAAAAATATCGGACTTGCAGTCCGCACATCCTGTATATATAAATTTATGATTGCTACGAACAAAAGGAACGAAGTTACGTGTTTTAATGAGTAATGAGATGTGGGTTACGTCCATATTTGCTTGCTGCAAGTCGATGGTCACGTGTACGGTTGTAGGGTTGTACTATATAGTGTAACTCGGGATAGCAGGTCACGGGTACGAGAATACCAGAACAGTTTCGAGGCGAAAGCACAATGAAAAGAGCTTGTATTCGAGAGAAAGGTAGAATGGGTAGAGAGGGAGAGAATTTGGGTGAGCTTCAACTCGAGCTATATAGGAACGAAATAAGGACGAGACTATTCCTGCGCGTTTCAGTACTCTCGTAAAAATTATCTGCCACATATAAATGTATATATATATATATTTATAAATAATATAAATAAAGAACATTTTGAAACCTCTATATTTGTGCAACGTTGACTACCAGCACGTCTAGCTGTTTTGAGGACGATCCTTAAAACTTTGTCAAACGCATGCCTGGTTTTGGCGACAGAACTGTCCTCAAAGTCCCATATTTTCAAAATTACCACTTTCCATATATATCTATCTTCTTTCTCTCTCTCTCTCTCTCTCTCTCTCTCTCTCTCTCTCTCTCTCTCTCTCTCTCTCTCTCTCTCTCTATATATATATATATATATATATATATATATATATATATATACAGGAGCGTGCAAAAGTTTCGGGCCACCCTATTTTTCGTGGATATTGCATAGATGTACGATGGTACGGGAAATACAAACGAGTGATGACACTTATAATTGGCGTCGAGAAGCTTGATATTAAAAAAAAAGTGGTATAAACAGTAATATCACTCTTTAACAATTAATTATCCAACAGTTTTTATTTAACCCCTTGAAGCATAGTGACATACTGGTATGTCGCCTACTTCCACTCTGTTTTTCTTGGATAAAAAATTTTTTTAGCGCATAACGACGAATGTAAATGTATATTTAGGATGTTAGGAGATCAATTGTTACTACAATATCACTATTAAGGGCTTATGTTGCACTTAGTGGATGTTGATCATCACTACAGTACAAAAAACACGTTTTTTAGACAATAAATGTAATTGTGCCTAATCTAGCAGATAAACCATACACAAAAAATGAATTCAGAGACGTTTTTTGGGTCGCTGATTACCAATTCGAGCTCAAAATCCAGAAATTCAAAATGGCGAATCCAATATGGCGGACCAAAACCGGAGATTTTACTGGAATTACTAAAACATCGGAGTTGCTCAATATGTTGATTCTGTTATACTGAATTTCTAATAGAATTACGCTTTTAGCATTACCCGGAGCTAACGGCGAGGACGTAGAGAGTTTCTTTGTTTAATTTTTAATTCGGAACTTTTTAAATTTATATATTTTGACTGGTTTCAAAATTAGCGACTTCAATAACCCTAAAGCACTGAGTTTCCTCTCCATCAAGAGAATTTTATGTTTCAGTTTACCAGTTATTTTTAAATTATAAGCTCAGATTAGTATCAGTGACCAAGCCAGATTTGTGTTTCATTATCCTATATTGGAACTGCCATTTTTATTGTTCAATTTTGAACTGAGATTCGAATTCAACGACTCAAAAAACCCCTGCATATGGAGTTTCATCTTCATCAAGCTACTTTGAGCATTTTGGTCCATCATATTGGATCCGCCATCTTGAGTTTTCAAATTTTGAGTGCAGATTTGTAGTCAGCGACCCCGAAAACCGCCGAGTACCGACTTTTGCTTTCATCAAACAATTTTTGCATTTGTGGTCCGCCATATTGGATCCGTCATCTTGAATTTTCAAATTTTGAGTGCAGATTTGTAATCAGCGACCCCGAAAACCTCCGAGTACGAAGTTTTGAGCTGATTGCATGTAAGGAAAAATGTATGCTTCAAAGGGTTAATGACTGTGCAAAAGTATTGGGCCATATACTATTGCGTATGAAAACAAAAAACAAAACATTATAAAAATAACAAAACATGGTTTAGTTTTCTCTCTAGAGTCAATACTTCGTTGCCATGCCCTTAGCAGCGATTACAGCAGCACATCGTTGGGGCATAGGCGCAATTAATTGCGAGATGCGATCTTGTGGCATCTTTTCCCACTCATATCGCAAATGATCCCATAATTCCGTCTTGTTGGAGTGATTCTTCGTTCCAACGCGAACCTTGAGCTCTTGCCACACATGTTCAATCGGATTTAAATCCGGTGACTGCGAGGGCCAGTCGAGAAGGCACACTTTTCGGCTTTCAAGGAAATTCTTCACAAGACGCGAAGCATGTTTGGGATCATTGTCGTGTTTAAATATCCACCCATTCGGCATATTTTTCTTTGCAAATGGGAGCATATGGTCTTGCAATATATTTCGATACATTATAGCGTCCATATTGCCTTGGATTTCTATTAGCGGACCAATACCCTTATCAGAAAATGCTCCCCAAACTTTAACATTTCCGCCACCGTGTTTTACAGTTGGAATTTGATATCGTGCATCGTATCTGGTACCTGCTGGACATCTTACGTACTTGCGACCATCACTTCCAATCAATTGAAATTAGGATTCGTCGGAAAAAAGAACTTTCCGCCAATTCGATACTGTCCAATATTGATATTTTTTGGCAAAATTCAATCTAGCCTTCTTATTCTTTGTGCTAATGAGTGGATTCTTTACACCGACGCGCCCAATCAATCCCACAGCCTTCAGACGTCGGGATACCGCACTCCGACTGATATCAGCAAGATTTTCACTGCGTAATTCTCGCGAAATTATTGCTACAGTTTTTCGCGGATCTATGACGCACTTTCTTTTAATGATTTTGTCCACGCGTTTTGAAGTTTTTCGTGGTCTACCGCTTCGACTTTTATCACACAACGAATTTGTTGATTTATATTTCGCAATAATACGGTTTACTATGCTTTTCCCAATAGCTAGAGTATTTGCAATATCACGAGAACTCTTTCCTTTTTCAAATAGTTTTAACACAACTTCGCGGACCTCAGTTTTTGTGTGTTTCGGCATTGCGGCAGAAATAGAACTGATTTTTTCATGGTTCTTTATATTTTGAACTAACGCGAAAGAAAACGCGAAAGAAAGCGCGGAAGAAAACGTAAACAAACCGTGTGGCTTAGGTTTGCACACTGACCGAACGCGTTGGACGCTGTACACAAACCATACACTATACAAACAAAATGATATACCACGCTGTTATGCATATCATAGCTCCCTCAAATATTTGAAATGATGGAGGGGTTCAGGCATTAAATATTTTATCGAATAACTGAGAAAAAAAGGTTGGCCCGAAACTTTTGCACGCCACTGTACATATATATATAAAAGGCAAAGTCCTGGATGACTGACTTATCATCGCCCAGCCTAAATCGCTGAATGTAGAAACGTGAGATTTGGAGGGCATGTTGATTTTCATATGTAGGCACCATTTAGGAAGGAATTTCTCAAAATTCAACACTTGAGGGGAGAAAAGGGGTGGCAAAGTTTGTATAGAAATTTGAATAAATCTAGTCGGATTTACTTGAAATTTGGTATTCGTGCTTCTTCACACAATTAATGAAATACGTATTTCTCAGGGAGAAGGGGGTGGCAAAGTTTGTACAGAAAATTTAAAAAATCGGGTTATATTTACTTGAAACTTTGTATAATTGCTCCTAGACACAATTAATGAAATTTCAGCATTTTTGAAAATTCAATCCTTAAGGGGAAAGGGAGCTAGCAAAGTTTGCATGGTAAAAGATACAACAGTTTTGTGACTGCCTGACTGACTGACATATAGACAACGCACAGCCTAAACCGCCGACGATAGAAACATGAAATTTGGAAGATATGTTCCTCACAAGGCTTTTCGAAAGTCAATTCTAAGGGGGAAATCGGGTGGAAAAGTTTGTATGGAAAATTTCATTCCGTGCGTGTATTAACTTCAAACGTGGACGATATGTTCCTTAGAAGGCGCCGAGGGTGCACTAAGAAAGAATTCCTTCGAAAATCAACTCTTAAGGGGGTAAAATCGGGTGTAAAAGTTCGTATGGAAAATTATATTGTTTGTGTGTATAAACTTGAAACTTGGTATCTACATTTTTCAAAACAAATAAAACGCATATGTTAGGATTTTTTTTAAACGGGGTTGTTTTTAAAAAATCCTAAAATATGCATTTTATATTCATTAGCGGTGCAACGGGTCGTTGAAATTTGTATGGGATAATTGAGTTCCCTGCTTCTATCTCAATGGAATTCAGAAGATATGTTCCTTAAAGGGCGTGGAGGTGCACTAAGAAAAGATTTTTCGAAAGTCAACCCCTCAGAGAACGAAATGGGATGTAAAAGTTTGTATGGAAAATTGTAGTCCTTGCGTGTATCAACTTAAGACTCGGTGTACATATTCTTCAAAACAAATAATAAAATGCATGTTTTCAGGATTTTTTTAAACAACCCCTAATCACGGGTGCAACTGTTAATGAAGTTTCTATGGGCCAAATCCCACGCGGGCGAAGCCATGGGAGGAAGCTAGTATAAATATGTACATATACAGGGTGTCCATTTTATCTCTGCCACCCGAAATAACTCGGTAATTATCGACGTCACAAAAAAATGTTCCAGACAAAAGTTGTACGGTGTGAAGGGGGCCATCAAATGCGACCATTTTTTTTTATTTCGGTGGAGGCGCTGACGCACAGTGAAGGTCACCTCCACTTTTTTAAAGGGAATGGTACATTTGTTTTTTCAACCATCTTGTGGAGCACCTCAAGCCGCATAAAAAACATTTGGGGGTCAAAGTCGTTCAAGGTCATTCAAGGTCAGTATCGATGAAAATCGGATCGATACCAAAAATATCTTCAAATTTATATTTTATTTCAATAGATGTTCAAAATGACCTCCACCAGCCTCCAAACATTTTTGCAGTCGGACAGTCAGACCTTGTTTCGATCTTAGAATGCTTTCCGGAGTGATGCTGTTACACGCGTTGATGATGCGTTCTCGCATGTTCTCCGGTGTTGTGGGCATATCTTGATAAACTTTATCCTTTAACGTCCCCCATAAACAAAAATCGAGTGGAGTTAAGTCCGGTGATCGAGCAGGCCAGCCTATTCGTGATCCTCGGCTAATCTGCTTATTTCCAAATTTTCGGTCGACAACATTGCAACATTGTTCAATGACCTTGAACGACTTTGACCCCCAAATGTTTTTTTGCGGCTTGAGGTGCTCCACAAGATGGTTGAAAAAAAATGTACCATTCCCTTTAAAAAAGTGTAGGTGACCTTCACTGTGCGTCAGCGCCTCCATCGAAATAAAAAAAAATGGTCGCATTTGATGGCCCCCTTCACACCGTACAACTTTTGTCTGGAACATTTTTTTGTGACGTCGATAATTACCGAGTTATTTCGGGTGGCAGAGATAAAAAGGACACCCCGTATATACACTGCTTGTCAGAAGTCTGAGAACATCACCCAAAACCAAAAAAAAATCATATATTCCCGCGTGTTCGAGGCACCTAATGCAAAGAAATAATATAAGCATACACAAATAGGATATACGTGTCGTTTACATTACACAGATATTGAAAATAAAATTCGAAAAATACAAGTTTCTGACCGTTCCTCATCGCGCCTCCCGAGCTGAGCTGATAGAAGCTTGTTTACAAGTTACTGTCGCTTGCTGTGAGTACGATACACTCTGTCGACACAATTACTAAGCAAGTGTATGTCAACAGACTTCGTGAACGAGCAATCACATTCGCGGAACCATCGAATTTACTGAAGTTATGTGTGTTCTCACTTGTGGTTTTCACTGTGTGGTTTGAATTTATTTATGCGGCGAAAAAATAAGGAGCTCGGCGTTAAAATCAGATCATAGGTGTCTCTTTTAAGAGATCTGAAGTGGTCCCTACGAAAAATTGCTGCAAAGTTGAAGATTTCACTAGGCGCCGTTATTCGAGCCTTGGACAGGAAGGCGAAAACTGGCTCAAACACGACTAGAAAAAGGGACGGTGCTCCTAGAAAGACATCAAAACGTAAAGATAACTTTATTGTTACACATTCCAAGAGACATCGAAAGCTAACAGCTCGAGAAATTGCAGCCGCGTTGAACGGAACAAGGGCAGAATCAGTGTCATCCAGGATGGTGGCGCGAGCTTTGTGTGATTACCCTCCAGGAGGCAAAGTGGCTGTCAGCAAACTTTTATTGAGAAAGGAAAATGTTGCTAAGAGACTTAAATGAGCCAAAGAACATAAAAATTGGAAAGCGGATCAATCGAAGAGCGTGTTTTGGACCGATGAGTCCAAGTTCGAATTTTTTGGTTCTCAACGTCGCCAGTATGTTCGTCGCCGGCCAAATGAACGCTTCCTTCCGGAATGTGTGGTTCCCACAGTGAAGCACGGTGGAGGTAACGTGATGGTTTGGGGTTGTCTTTGTGCTAACAGAGTCGGAGATTTAGGCAAAGTTGAAGGAATTATGGATAAAAACGTCTATCATAAGGTTCTGGTAAGACATGCAATACCATCTGGAAAACGAATTCTGCGTCGTGGGTTCATCTTCCAGCAAAATAATGGCCCAAAGCATACGTCTTTGCTGTGTGAAGACTATTTGAAAAAAAGGATCTCTGGTGCTATAAAAATCGTAGAATGGCCACCTCAGTCCCCGGACTTGTCGCCGATTGAACTTTTATGGAAAAAGCTTGATACAGCCGAACGCAACGAACACCCCACCAATCGGGAAGGGTTATGGATGACCCTAAAGGATTCGTGGAAGAAGATTTCAGCCGAAACGCTGGAAAAAATGATCGCAAGAATGCCCAGAATCTGTTCGGCAGTTATCAGAGCTAAGGGTCGTCACTTCGATGAGAAGCTATTATAGCCAAAGTTGAACTGTACGGTGCAACTTATCGTATGTTTCATTACTAATGCGCACTAATATTTCGTACTATATTATTTCATGTAAAATACATAAGTAATTTTATTTTTTTCGCATAAAAATTGTGTTTTTACTACCTGTTCTCAGACTTCTGACAAGCACTGTATATGTATATATATTCATATACACATATATATGCTGAATAAAATAAAGTACGCATAGCACAATGCAAAGCAAACGGCAAAGTGCGTAGTTTATTTTATCCAATATAGTATACATATATGTATATATATATAATATTATATAATACACAAATATGTATGCATGTGCCATGTAGCGTAAGGTACGTTGTCGTACAATAGCATCTACTTTGGCATTCAGTGTGCAATACCTTTTTCCTCTACATCAAAACGTACGTAACCAAATTTTTTCGATATTCGAGTGCCCTGCGTAGTGGATTCAGATTTTTCTCATTTTTTTGTCCCCTTTACTGATCATTTCGAAAGAAAATGATTTCCCAACGAATTACGAAAAATCTCATTTTCTTTTGAAGAGTGAAATACAAACACTGAAAATTTAGAGTAAGGTTGAAAGGAATGGAGTACCTACTCTGTTTTTTATGCAATAAAAATCTAAATTTGTGAGATTTATGGTATACCTTGAAATCTGGGTCGACGGTCATCCTCTTGAAAGATCCAATGATGTAAAGCGTGCCCGTACCCGTGTCGACCATCTTCGCTTGCGTGCTGTACCTAAAAACATATGATACAAACGAAAAAGATTGTAATCCGGCAATTATGTTGTTCCTGTAAGTGAGTTTGTTACATCGCGCACATGCTTTCGAACGATCAGACCGTGGTTGTCACGGATATTCTAGTCTCAAGGTTTGGCAACCCTCGTTTCACTGGCAAAAGTGATTTTTGTCTCCTATTTTTTGTTCCTTAATTTTTCACTCTAACCCGTGTAGAAATTTGAGGCAGGAAAGGGTATTGTCTATTATCTGCCTTCCCTAGATTGTACCAGGCCATGGTCAGGCCTTCCAACGTGGATCAGGTCCGCCATGTAATAAGTCTTGAGCCAGCTCCCGAACCCCCGTTCCCTTTTTCGGGAACTCAGGAGGAAGGGGATCGGAAAATCGCCACAAATTAAGAGGAAGGTGATGGTGTACTGATATGGTCCTGCATGAGAAATAGACTGGCGGACGAATAGAATAATGATGAGGTATCGGAAGGGCTTCAGGCGATATAGCCGAGTAAAATAAATAGTATCAGGTCCTACTGATACTTATTATTTCACACGTATCACAAAATTATAAGTGAAAGTGCATGCGCTGTGAACACAGCGCTTTTGTACGTAGTACAACAACGGGTCGAAGTTGTATCGCTATATGATTGTACCGTGGTTACGCGAAACGCTTCGCTTGAAGCCACCTTGAGGATTGTTGGCGAAGTACATTCAGGTAATGTCTTTCCGGCCAGAACATTGATACTTTCTGACAAAGCGACCACGATTCTATAAACCACTAACCACCAGATTTACTTTTTTGTCTTCTTAAGTAGCGTAGGGAGGGGAATGTCTGGAGCTATCGCCCTGTAATTGCTTAACAGTCTGCCGTATAAAAATGAAACCTACTTTGGTCAATAGGATATTTATCTGGGAAAAAAAGTCTGCAGATGAAATTCCTGTTATCCTTATTGTTTCACAGATAATCGCTCTTAAATGACTAAGTCCATATTTGCTCGACCTGCCCCGATAGTGGGATAAGTTGAGCATGATTATGAGGTAAGTTGGGCAAAGTAAAAATTGTATAAAAAAATCAGACGTATGCAACGTGATTTGGTACAATGCAGCAATAAACCAACAGTTGCTTGTTAATTCGTGAGGTTTTGAAACATTAACATTAATTGCAATGAACTTTGAAATATTTTTTCTTATACAATGGTAGAAGAAAATCTTTCAATCACGTTTTTTTTTACTTTTGAGTGCAAAAATAATGAAACATCCCGTGCTACCGTCTCTTGCGCCGCATGATGTATTGCTCTCCCGCATACCTCTCTTTCCGTCATTTGATGCACCCGCGCGCGGTGTTTAATTTTCCAGATATTTCGATTGCCCAACTTACCCGACTGCTCAACATGCCCCTCCCTACCCTAATTTGGTTATTCGTTATGTTGGAATTAATACTTGTTGTTACTTATGATAAACCATTACTTATGATGAGCGTTTTTATTCTCGTACATTATCATTGATGAAAAAAATGCTTATAATAGTGAATAGAATTACAACAGATATATTTGATTCATCCTAAGCAATTATTAATATCTTTGTTGAGGTAAAAAGCAAAACAGCTTTACACAGTTGTTGAAGTTGGGCTCCACATTTCAGGAAATACCAATGTTCCGGCCGGGTATACATTACGTGAAAGTGTACTTGCTCGCAATGTATTCGGGCCAGAACATTCTAATTTCCAAGCATAGAGTGTAAGCCATAAAAAACGATTTTGTGATCTTCCTGGTCTGTTCCATGAGGGCCGGCCAAGTGAATCAGATGAGGCAAGCCTTGTCAGGCCCCAACACAAAGTAGAGAATGCCCAGTCACATTCCCGCACCAGAATTGCGTTGATAATAAAATGTATCCGTGACCACCAAACGCTTATGCTGCGGCGTGAGGGTCAAATAAAAAGCGTTGAGCTGACTTGACAAATGCAAAGTTGGCCGGACCATAATTCGCTCTTCGCAAGCGAGCTTAAAAAAAATATGTTAACGAATTAAACGATTGCATGAAAATAACGAAATAACCGTGAATAAAAATCCTTTCACAAGCGCGGTACGTTTTTTACTCAAGTTCCAATAAGCCGAGCAGGACCACGGACATTAATTGAAAATAATGTTAATTAGAGACAATTTTTTTATTTTTAATTTCATGCAAACGAAACTCTCGTTGAATCATCGCCAAACACAATAAACGTAATTTGCTTTCGGAACGGTCGAGGCATGTATTTTTGCCTGCATTGCTATTTTCAATGCTGGTGGGTTTCACTTGCAGACGCGCGTTTAGTTAATTAAAGTAGCATTTTATTCCCGGATGTATGTTTAACGTATGCCGCTGTGCAGGATTTATATACGTAATTGAAGGATCAGTGGGGCGAACAATATGGCCGCGAACTCGCTCCTCCATCGAGCAAAATAAACCTCATAACATGTTGCTGATAACTAGTGGGGAGGGCTTATGCGAGCCATACGAGCTACAAACACACATGTCGTATACGTATGTACGCTTCGCACGTGAATTCTCTTCATACAACTTCATCGAGTCGTGTTACCGTTAACTAAACACGGGAAGCAGCAGGAAGTGTATGCGCTTATATGGGGATTATTTGCTAGCCACAAATAAGTGAGCGTATTCATTGCTCTGTACAGAACGAGGGAGAAGATGCGATAGAGACACGCAGGAGCCAGAGAGAAGTCGAGAGATTTGCTGCGAGGTTGCAGACGTACAACACTACTCCCGATATCATTTCTACACTATGTAAATCTCACCCCGCGAAATATTGACTATACATAAGCACACATGTAACTTTGACTATCAATACATCCAGTTGTTTTAAAGACAGTCCCTTAAATTTGTGTAAATTAATCGTTGATTTTGGGGGCAGAAAGTTCTTCAATATCACCTTTCGATGAACTGAGGTTCATAAAATCCTGAACCCTAAGACTCTTGTATTATTTTTTCTATCTTTTAATTGATGACTGCGGCAGATACCCACCCCACGCGTTTCTTGTAGGCACAATCGCTCCATTGAGCGGTGAAGAGAAACATCGGTACATTAATGTCTTCGTTTTTCGACAAGGAAGATAATGGTGTGAGGCAAATTTCATTTTATGAAAATTTATTTAGTGAAAAATACGTTTAACCCTTTAACAGCCACGCCTATTTCTGGATGGCTCAAAATCATTTCCTCTGGTAGTATGACTAAAAAAAAGAGTTGAATATGAATGTCCAACCATAATTTTGTCTATGAGGGCCTGGGAACTAGTATTTTCGGACTGGAGCAAATTTGCTACATTGACGGTTCGGGGATATAAATTATGACGTATTTCAGATCTTTGAAAAAGCTAAAATGAACGTTCATTTATCTTATCGGATTACAATAGTATGTTTAGAATAATCTTACAGAACTACTGGTTTCCGTGGAAAATGTAAAAATAATTTGTGATTGTAAATGTAATTTGATTTTTGTAATCAATATTTCACGACTTAGCAGACGACCACGTTTCTGTTTACCACACTTCATCGATTCTTTCGCGATCGAATATCGGAATTCTTTTAGACTCATAGTCCTTGCATTTTTGCCCGTTTCTCTTCGGTATAGAAGCCATGCATTAACACTGCATATGTCGATAAGATCATAAAAGACAGGTATTTAACAGCTCCGACTTTTATACCAAGATCGGTACAAGGAAACTAGATAATTATTTGTGTCCATGCCACCCATATTTCTGTTGTATCCGGCCACAATATTCGCGGACTTGATTTGTACTTTCCTTCTGGACTCCTTATTCCACCGTAAGAGGGTTTTCTTTTCTGGCTGAATCCCGTATATTGTACTACCCAAGATTCGTACTGCTAGAATACCTCTAGGATTGTAGTCGAGATCTTGTTTATCGTCGTCATCGGAATCGGAGATATCCGAAATATTCGGAGTTGGTGGCACGATGGGCCTTAACTTAGTTTTTAAATTTCTTGTTTCCATTTTGGCCTTACAAAAAAGATTAAAAAATAAAATATAAAAAATAAAAACGTGAACCCGAAAATTTGGATTCATATTTTCATGATTTCATCGAAATGAATTTGAGCTTCATCGGTTCATTATTGCACCGATGAAGCTCAAATTCATTTCGATGATTTCAAACTCAAATTGATAGGGATTATTCTATGCATGTATCTCGTCGACCCCCACTAACGGTTTGAATATTCATTAATATTTAATCCTATTCTTAAACAATTTAAGTTGTAAAAAACAGTCGGAAAATGCAAAAGTGCGCCATTATGTTTTCTTTTTAAAAAGTTTTTAGTAAGGGTCATAACTACAACTTCACTTTATAATAAAAGACTCGGCTTTTTATTTTCAGATGCTCCAAAATTAAGATGTTGTGTCGACAAGGTGATAGCAGGTCTGCCTGAAGTTTTCAGGCAGCCAGATCACCAAGATAAATTTAAAAAATTAAAAAAAAAATATTTCTTTTGCTTTGAAACTTCTATTTTTATATATAAAAAGATTAAAATATAGAGATAAATTTTACTATGAATAAAATTTCTGAAAATATGTGCAATAGATGGAGACTGATGCCTTAAATATATTGATGCTGGTAAAAAAAAAAGTGAAATTTCCTTACCGCCAGGAAACACCGACCGCAACTTTAGATTCGGGTCGATACCAACCCCGGAAGCACTTGATAACCGTTTTTCCTTACAACCAGACATCAACTGATACTAGTGCTGGCCTGTCCTCACAGTCCGGTAGCGAAACTGAATTGTTATCACGGCCACCAGTCGACAATGTCGATTTATAGCCAAAGAGCACACTTTGGAAGTCGATTGGGTTAGGTTTCTACCCCGTACATGAGTTCTTGGATTAATATAAGGACAACACGCCATCATGAGCGCGGTCCTTGAAGTCGCATATCAGCAAAATAACCTCTCTTCATGTGTACACGTAACTATATATATTTTGCCTTGGGCTATACTCTCACGTGCAGCCACGTATGTACGTATGATATACACGCGACATTAGGAACATTAGAATATCCCCAGAGTTGTAGCGCATAGGAAATAGCCTGGCGGCGAGACAAAGAGGGGTCCCAGGGATTCTCGTATTTCGCAATAATTTTGTATACCCCGATGGGGAGTTTTGGATGGGAGGAGAACGGAGGAGTGTGGAAAGGAGCCCATACGAACAGTAGAAACAGCTCGACCTAACCTTGCTCCAGGATAACGTTCCACTTGCCTGCATATGTACGCGTATGTACACAAAATGTACATAGCATACCTGTATAGCCCGAAGATCTACACTATGCATATAGATAGGTAGGGTGTGCAACGAGTACGCCAATGTCAGAAAGACGTATCTTCCACATTTAGACATTTCGAAACATCTCGGTGCACGCCTTTCCCTGTACCTTCGGCAATCAATACGCACTTCATACGCGGGTACGTGGCGGTTCAAATTGCAATGGTATATCGCAGAAACCACTGAAGATCCATAGAGCGTGCGACTCCTACGAGCACGAGATATTTTCGGCGCATCATAGCCGCGTTCTCGGATAACGGTGCGATTGAGTTTCTACATATTCGAGGCTTCGAGTTACCGTGAATTGGGGATACTTTGATCAATTTTGAAATGAAAATCAATATATCTCTTTAAATAGTATCGTAAAAAAAATTGTTTAAAATGGGAACATGAACTTTTATTAGTATTTTTATCTTCCAAATTACAATTTAAAATATTTAAAAATAATTGAGAAAAAATAATTAGTCGTGATCAAAGTTATACTGAGAGTGGGATTACTTTGATACCGGCCTTTTTCTTAATGAGAATCGGGAGTAAAATAAAGTAAATGAAGTAAAATAAATAAAGTAACATAAAAGAAGAAGGAGGAGCCTTTTTCCTAAAGAAGAAATAGAACGGTCAACGGATTCGAAAGTTCCCATGAAAAAATTGCCGACACGAACAATACGGCCGATGTCTGGCCCAGTACTGGCTAAACCGATTGTTGGCAATCAATGCTGGCCCAACATTGAAACAACGTTTCTGCCATTTTTTAGCCGATCCTCTTTTCGAAGCCCGGCATCCAACAATACGCCAATGTAGGGACAGTACCGGTTAACGACCTAGGGCCGACTGTCGGCGTAGACTAATGGAGCCGACCGTGGGCCAATACTGACTGCCATTAATTGTCCTGCGTTCATTTCTAATCCCGGCACCTGGTACTATACCAATGTCGGGCCAGTATGGGCTACCCCCGGAGAGCTGACTGTTGGGGTGAACTACTGGAACGGGCCGTGGGCCAATACTGTCTGCCATAATTGCCCTACGTTCATATCTAATCTCGGCATACCGAAATATGCCAATGTCGGACCAGCTAAATTTTTCCATGGGTTACAACGATTTTTATTGTTTCGGGGTTACATTGATGAAACAAATATTTCACCTTGACTTTTCCTAACCAACTTTATTGATAAACAACTGCTATTTTATAATTATTTATGCGGTAACGCATCCAACTTCGAAACATTAAAAAACTAGAAAAAAAAACAAGTTGTAAGGTAGGTAACATACTTTTGTCTACCTAAGTAATCTAAATCACTAAAAGAGATCAAATTGTTCATTAGGAACATTTCTTAACCTACAATTCTGTAACATTAATATCAAATGGGCATTGAACATAATCATTTAGGTTTCGGTAAGAATGATACTATATCAATGTTTTGGATTTCAGATATATCTCCTTTAATTCTCTTGAATCTTGTGTTACTTCCAACTTATTTGAAACCTTCCACTAGTGAAGGGTCTAATTCCATTATATGGCAAACGTACCTGTACGTTTTTTTGCCACGACTGAGAATAATGAGAATACTCTGGGACTAGCAATAAAGATAATACGTGGGGTGAAATTGATCAATGATCAATGTTACCCGGTGAAAGCGATCAAAGACACCCCAACGAAACAACTGCCACCTATAAAATATGTTTTTTGAGGATATGCCACACAACAAAGCATAATGGTGTCGTTTAATAGACATCTGATAAGGTGATTTTTACCAAAAACATGTAATTGCAACACTAAACTTGTTATTTTTTAAGTTATTCGAGCATAAAGAATAGTTTAAATACATTAATTACGTTTTTTATATTTTCACGGATACTTAAACTCGTTCGTTCCTGCTGCGTTTGAGTAATGACATAAAGAGACATTTAGGCTTGCCAACCGTAAAAAAAAACTTTCGGTCGTCTTCAGGAACTTCGTAATTTAAATTAAAAAATAAAACAAAGTTTTCATCGAAGTAACCCCACGAATCAAAGTAACCCGAATCCACGGTACAACCGTACTAATGAAGAAGGAAGAGTTGTCTATTTGGAAAGTGTATAGTCGGGTAAGCATGTCAAAACTGCCCTGAAGGCGTTTTCTCTCGATACGTAGGGGATCATTTTGGTACTAAGAAAAAAATACACACAAAATTGTAGGTCTTTATCTTGAAACATTTTCGAGTTATTGATAAAGAACGTTATTTTTAGTTTTTATACATTTTTTACTAGTAAAAATAAAAATTAAGGAATCCTTATTTTTGCCCAAGTACTAAATAATTGACAAAATACATCAGATTTGTTTCTTTCGATTCAACAATGAATAGTGAATTAAAAAATATATATATAACTAAAATAATTTTTTAAAGTATGTTACTTTAGGCATGCGATCACTAAATTTTGACAGAAGACCTCTTTTCTACCCCGTTACTCGGCATTTTTTTCACTTATTTCAAGTTGGTGGAACATAAAGAAAAAAAAAGAAAAAATGAATTTTAGATCATTTGAATTTTTTAATGTGATTTTGAATTTTTCATCGATAATGTTTGAAAGGATTGATAAATGGTATTAAAAGTGAAATTTGAAAATATCTGTTACGGTCGGTAACAACGATTGAAGGCTGTTTTGATGACAAACGTCATCTATTAGAAGTCAAACATAATATTCTTGTCTAAGCAGTCGGTGTATGATGTAGCCTCAAAAATAGATAGAACATAAACGAAAACAGTGAAACATATGATCCTACGAATTTTCATAAACACTATAAATCATATTCATTTTCGATATTAACAATTTTTTTTCATCAATTCTATGTAAACAATTTTACTTGCTTTATTATACTTCTTGTTTTATAATATACTTTTATTCAAAATTTTATTATATTGAATTGACAAATTCTTTGTTTGCATTTAGGTAAATCCTTCAATTAATGTTTATATTTTTATGGTGTATTGTGATATTAACAAAATATCTTTATTCTTGATTTTATATTAGTGGTTCAAATACATAATTTTACTTGATCTTTATTTCAGTATATCAAAGAATCTCATGTGCGTGCGTTGTAATTTTTTTCTTTAGAAAGGTTCAGGTTATAAAAAAAAACGATAATCACTGAGGAGGAGGCTCGTAGAATAGCTGGAATAATAAAAATGGACGGAAAAGTTGGCGATGTATTATATAGTAAATCTCGGTCTTTTGTGACTGTTTTCTCAAAAACAGAGATCACAGCTCAATTGTTGTCTAGTTTACGTGGTAAAAGTAATTGTGAATCAGAATGAGCTCATACATTATCTGTCTTATCACATCCAATTGATATTCGATTTTTTACCAATAAATTGATTTGATTTTGCTTAATCATAAAATTACCTAAAAACACCAGATTTTAATATCTTTTCATTATGTTCCACCAATTGGAAAACTTTTAATTATTCCAGAATATAACGGGTATAAGAGACGTCTTCTGTCAAAATGGTAATTGTATGTCTAAAGGAACATACTTGAAAAAAAGTTTTCTTTTTTTTCAGTTGTTTTTATTGTGGAATCGAAATAAAAAAAAATCTGATGTATTTCATCCATTAGTATTCGGAAAAAAATAACCATTGCTTATTTTTCATTTTTACCAATAAAAATAAATAAATCCGAACATAACGTTTTTTTTTCGATAACTTGATAATAATTTATGACAATGACCTAGCATGTTGCGTGATTTTTTTTAAGTACCAAAACTATGACCAAAGTATAGAGAACAAACGCCTCTGGGGAAGTTTCGTAAGACATGCTTACCCGGCTATATCATTTAAGGGGGGAGATACCTTTACAACTTTCAAAAAACGGATTTTTTCCGTAAGACGTTAGTCCAATGTCTTAAAAATATCGTGCCAAAATTTTAAACGAAAATTCAAAGCCGTTTGGAAGTTATAGCCACAAACGTGACACAATTTCCCGGCGCTTGAGGGCGCTGCATGCACAGTCGTGCGTCACTACCGACGGGGCTACCTATCTTTTATACTCTACTATTTCTAAACGCGTTCACGGTTATTTTTGAGTATACTCAAAATACTCAAAATGCCAATGAAAGTTTCAGCTCAACGATCTGGATCTTCGCTCCGAAGCAGTTGAATTCTGGACCGAAAATCGTCGAAATTGCATCCTATCTTGCGGCTGGACTATTCAACAAAGGATATACATCGATTTTGAAAGCCATGCTTGCATTGGATATCATAATTGGAACTCAGTGCAAAAATTACGCCAACAGCGCCGACGCTCGACGGGTGCATCGACAGGAGCGGCGCAGCTCCTTATTGACCAAAGAGGCTCGAAAAGTACGGAAATATCAAATGGCTAAAGAAAATCAAATTTTCGAAAAAGCTGAAGGCTTAGTATACGGCCCTGGAACCGCTGATTAGCCGGTAAGTAATTGTTATCATTGACGTTTTCCGCGACAAAACATTAAACGCGTTTTACTCAAAACTACCTTTTTCAAATTGACATACATCCTCACGTAAAAACTATTCAAACAATCTTGACCAAATTTGTCACATGACTGAACAACATCACTACAATGTCTGTAAACCTAATTGTTTAAACAAATCGGCCAAAAAAGTACTTTTCCATATCGAAATAGAAGAAAAATTTCATAAAAAATCGCAATATCTATTGAAAAACTGTATAATTCTTTCAATTTTTTATTTTTTACTTGTTTTTTAGGCCTACAGATGAACTATGAATGTTTTCGATGAAAATCTTCAATCTTATTACAAAATCATCGATTTGTTAACCTTGTAAAGGTATCTCCCCCCCCCCCCCTCCTAGAGCTTGAAAATGGGCCCGACGGTTGTGATGAAAAGCGATAAGTGCACCATTTTTTGATGGACGATGAAGTGATTAAGCAGTAAGTCTGAACTCCATGGAAACTCATTTGGGAGTTGAATAGCGAGATTGATAACCGACGGTAGTGGACGCGCGGTTAGTGTGCGGCTTCAGCCGTCTCCCGTGTTAAGCGGCGGTTGCTTCGGCCGATATACCCGAAAGAGTGACTGTTTAACCACGCAATAACTCGCCGGCTGACTACTCAGCGGACAGCGGTTTCACTGAGTTCGTTACGCAACTGAAACTCGCTGGAAACGACATACAGGAGTGCATTGGAAGAGAGTGGTCGAGGAAAACACTCGGACACGTTTCGTCCTCAGAAAGCGGAAATAGTAGAGTGATAATGTGTTGGGTAAGAGTAAAAGGAATGGGATTGCGATAGCTTGTAAGGGTGTGCAATGAAGCATTTGGAAATAAAACAAAAACCAGATTGATTCGAAGATACCCGTGCAGAAATTTATTGGAGTCCCGTAAATCCCCGAAGAACTTTGGACAGAGGGTTTACGCTGTTATATGTTAGATTTCTTAATATATATAATACATTTGTGATGGCAAATGAGGAGACTGAGAATAACCGAGGGAAGAGAGATCCTGCGTATTGGCTAGGATGTAACAAAAAACGCCTTGGCGAGACTACTACCTTTAGATACGATTTATACTTTTTAAAGACCACTCATTTTGTATATATATATATATATATATATATATGTATATATTGTTTATATATTCAACATACAGAACGCGATGAGACCCATCAAAAATCGTATCGGAGTCTGCTCGATAATGTGAGAATCCTTCAAGATTCAAATTAGATTCGTAAGCCCATTGGATTCCAGGGGGGAATCCCGATGAGAATCCAATGTACGAGCGTGACATTTTAGTAGAAGGATCCAATGCGATGACTCATTGAATCCCTATCAAGAAGTACGGAAAAGTATGGGAATCCAATTGGATCCCTACGACAATTTCATTGATGAAAAATCAATTTTTCCTGAATTTTGCATTTGAATGTGCGGAGGCATTATCTTTTTTTTTTGTGTATGTGTAACGGAATTTGTTGAAATAACGTGAAGTGCATCAACACGGCTGTCACAACACTTCTCAAGTCGCTCCTCTCATTCCTTTCTCGAGAGATTCCCGTAGTTATATATGCATTGTCACGTTTCTCCGAAAATTTACGGGACTACCTTGGTTGGTGGTCTGTTGAGAGACTCCCTGAGGATACTCAAAGCCGCCACCACAGTAGAGTGCAATTACAGAAGTGAGTTAGATCGGGCTCGTACGGCGCGGTCTGCTCCAACACAGACCCTAACTACTGCGGCTCTTGGGCGCCCGAACATCCGGCCGAAGATTTCCCATGAATTTGCGGAGAGAAACGCTCAGGATTTCGAGAGCCAGAGATCCGGTCGACTGTTAATAAACAAAATGGCGTCGTTCGTGGCAGTTGGGATATCTCTGCAGTCTGGATAATTTTTTTACGTCGGCGAGTTTGTTTGAGTTTGTTTGCGTTTGTTAGGGTTTGGGTAGTGTGGATAATTGTTTTACGTCGGCGAGTAAAAGAAGTTGCATTTTGGTAATAATCGTGTCCTACATTCGGTAATTCAAACTTTGCACTTGCTGGGTTTTCAGGATAACGTTTTTCGGTGTGCACTTACAATTCGACGCTGAATAATTTATACATATTTTTTTTAAAGCCGTTTTTATTATCTTTCATTGCAATTTTATGAAAGCGAAACTTTTTTACCTCCGTTTTTCGTTCCATTGTACATGTCGAATCACTTTTAATGACTGCTGCTCAAACGCCACGTGGTCGGTACAAATCAGGCAGTTACCATTGAACATTCTAGAACATTCTCCGCGTTTAAACTTTCAATTAAGAGCGCTCTCACAACATCTTGATATATACGCCTTTTATAAAGGTTGTGTTTTAGCATCGGAAATGCTTTTAAATATGTATATAGGGGGTCTGATTTAGCGAGATTTCACACGAAACTAACGTTACTCCCACTCCACTGCCGCCGTGCTGTAGCAGGGTGGGGAGAGAGAGAGAGAGAGAGAGAGAGAGAGAGAGAACAACTCATATTATTTGCATGTACCTTTTTTATCACTCGAAGAGTCTGATTACTTTTTCAATGCCATGAAATAGTGGCACTTTATGACCGGTGCGATGGTCTAGTGGTTAGCGGGCTTGCCACTAAACCTGCGGACGGGAGGTGTCCCGGGTTCGAATCCCCCAGCCGTGTACATTTCATCGTGAATTGTTTTTCTTCGACATTTCACGGCGAAATAAGACTAGTTCCACGACTGGGGGACGAACTTGACGACCGGCTGCATTGATATAGGTTTTCCGCAGTTTCCCTATACCCATGACAGAAATGTCATGATGAATATGATACAGAGGGGGAATTCGGCTGCGGCCGCAAGGAGAGGGGGGGGGGGACAAGGAGGAAAGTAAAAGTAAAAATAGCAGGAAAAATAAGGTAACAAACGCGAACAGCGTTATACCTTAAGTAAAAATAAAAAATAAAAATAATTGCACTTTGTGTAATATCTGTAGATTTTTTATTGTTTTAGCTTATTTCAAATTAATAATAATATATTTCAGAATTAACGAACAAGTATTCGTTTTGAAATAAATAGATTGCAATTATAGTATATCAAACATAATTATTAAAATGTTTGAATCCTGTTTGTTAGGATTCTGTTTATTTAATTCACTGCAATTATAATACTAACTAGTTTAGAAAATCGATTAAAAATATTAAATACTTTTGGTAATGGCGTTTTAATACCATTTTAGATAGTATAAACACAACTATTTTAATTTTCGGTTTTTGGTCCGCTGAAATTTCAAATCATTGAATTTCTTTTTAGTTTTAATATAGATGCGCTTTTTCAATGTTATTTGACATTCTTAGAGTATTTTTAACCCCATTTTTTTTATAAAGAATGATAAATTTTACATCGCTCAAATGTTTTTTTGCTTAATACTTTTACTCATTGTTTCAAATATTGGAATTAATTTTCAGTTATTTAAATTAATATTTTACTTAATCTTCCCCATTAGGGTCCCAATTGTCTTCACAAAGTGAAGTAGAATCTCAATCGCCTCTTCAACCGCCAGCGAAAATATCCAGTATAGATACAAGCACAAGTAGAAAACCGAAAGCCAACGTTGAAGGAGTTATGAAAATACCTGTAAATCGTCATAATTTTTCCGACAGTTTAATCAACGAATCTGTTACTCCCCACGAAATTCTTTACGTAAAAGATAAAGTAAGAAAATAAAATTTGAATCCTTATTTACTTATTCCACTTATCATAAGTTAATGATTTCATTTATAGACTGCACAACTCAAAGTGAAGACGAAATTAATAATGAAATGGAATTACGTAATTACCCTATATCATAAATAATATCAAATACTTCAGCTAACGTATTTTTGCATTATAATTATGATTATCGAAATTTAAAAAAATTAAAACATTTGTACCTCCATTTATTTATTTTCTTATCGACTATTTATAATAAAACGATTAACCCAAAACGACGAAAAAAATATATATTTTTGGCGATTTCGCGTTAGAATCATTTAGACTGATGGCAAAGAAATTTCACTCGCTCCGTGATTTCTCGAGACCGCACACAAGTTTTATTATTATTATTATTATTTCTATTAATTCTACGTGAGCCCTGACGAACGTTTTCAGTATCGATCGCACCCGTCCACTACTGTCGATTATGAAAGATAGTTATTAAATTATATGGATATGTCAGTAAGATTAGTGTATCCAAGGTCTCTTCGTAACTTCATGAGCGCTATACCGTCGTATGAAATTTGGCAGGAAACAGGATGTTTGGCAGATGAACCGACAAAATTTTGTGGGGCTTTGGGAAGGGGGGTATTCTTAAACTTGTCTCTTTTGTATTTTAAGAATACGTGTCGTTGTCCAAGCGGGGAGAACGCGGTGTCGTCCTTTTGTTTGCCGGGTATCGTGTGATCTACTTGTTCAGCATGATATCCGGTTGAGCGTATGCTTTTAGGTTAGGTAGTCGCGTCGAGGGATTTTCGGCGCGTTCCCACACGGCAGCTGTTCTACAGGGACGTTTCACAATTTTTAAATACCGGTACGTAAAATACCCCTTTTACGTACCGTTTACACACACAAAAAAGCGAGGAAAACATGGTTGTGGTATATAAAAGTCTTTTCTTAACCCTCACCCTGGCAAACTAGTATCTCTTATTTTGACCACATAATAAATTATTTCTATGATATGTAGCGTACCGTTGCAAAGGGTATAAACTAGAGAACTTTTGAGAACAAAGCTAAATTCAAAATAGCTTTCAGTTTTTTTTTATAATGAACTTAGAAGTTGACATAAAGATTTTCGAAGCTCATGAGTCATTTTCTTGAAACCAGCTGTATCAAATAATGATTTATTTATAATAAACATACATTGCAGTTGACAACAAAAATTATTTCATCCCATTACAGCCACAAATAAAAAAGTTTTGATGATTTAAAGACGAAATTTCGGATAATAAAAAAAACGAAAAAATATCGTTTCTCAATCACCGTGACAGTTAGGACATAGAGTCTAAGGGTGAAAAAGTTAGAAAAAGACCACCCAATCCCCCAAAAAATTTTGTCGGTTCATCTGCCAAACACCCTGTATATAAGACGTTTTCCTAACTCTTCAATTTTATTTCGCATTCCTCACCTTTTTTCCGGACTTCAACAAGAATAAATCAATCCCCTTCGACAATAATAAAAAATAATAATAATAGATTTGCGAACAAAGATAATACAATTTTTTAATCCCGTGAAAAAATATTTTCCACTGTCTTTGCCATGTGCATGGCTACTTTCATATTGCTTAATCACTTCGAACCTATTTCCACCTAATGCTATATCGTTTAACATTCAATTGTATATTCGTGAAAAAAAACTACTCTAGTTCTGCGCTACGTGGTCGGCGAAAATTTTCAACCACAAGTTTTGACCACTGGAAATCGCCAACACCGCGCACCGATCGCGCGTATCTATATTTCTGTCGTTTATTGAAGTTAATTTTCAAAATATTTCTGACGAAAACGGAAAATATCCGCTTCTCTTGTCAAAAATATTTTTTTTGGTATATATTGCATCTCCATTAGTCTAAAAAAAATGTCCTGTGCGAGGCGGACTGTAGATAAGCTCTCCGCAATTTTCAGTCCTTCGTCGTAATTCAACTCAGCACTGCATAATACGTAATACAGAATACAGCATGTAACGCCGTTGCTTGTTCTATTCGAGTCTCGTAGACGCTTTCGCAGACTCATCAAGCATGCTGCTCAAGTTATTGGATCAACCGTGTCGGAAAAACCGGGAGGAATTCGTGCGAAGAACAAGATAACGTACCGAATATCTTCGCGTTTTTCCAAGCGATCTTATATACCTATCTAGATGATGAAGCTTCTTCACGTTTCTTTATCCACATACCAATGATGCATCCTTTTATACTAGGATTCTTCGAAATTTCCCACAGGAAATCGATCATCCTCCATATCCTTCGAAATTTCACAACTACAATTATTTCCGAATTCGACATTTTTGTATGCCCGTGAGTTTCTCGGAACTGTGCACCTTCGAAAATGTAAGGGCAGGTTACCGTTCATGACGATAAAAAATTCGATTTTTTAAACACTAGTACTCATGACTCATTTTATGTACCTTCAAACGCATGACTAGGGTCTATATGCACCCCACGCTTTTCTTAAGGGGAGAAAACCCTTTAGACGCCCGAAAACGAGCTATTTTTTGTGAATTTTTTTGTGGGTGATGAAATAATCGCATCATTTATTAATTTTAATGTGATTTTATTATAGGTTCAAAGAGATCGAAAACATTTTTTTTTACCAAAGAAAATGGCGACGTCAT
Source organism: Ophion ventricosus (assembly GCA_963932345.1). NCBI lineage: Eukaryota > Metazoa > Arthropoda > Insecta > Hymenoptera > Ichneumonidae > Ophion > Ophion ventricosus. The sequence continues at coordinate 12,907,869 of OZ010716.1, read as the reverse complement.
AGCCTTTTCCCCCAGGTGTCTTTCCTGTGCCACAAAAAAATGCTCCATTTTTCACATTTTCACTGTTCATCTGAAACAGAAAACAAAAATATTTTTCAATGACTGACACATGTAGGGGAAGGATAAACCTATAAAATTATGAAAAAGTATAAAATTGAAAATTACGCAGGCTTTTCAACCAAAAGTTCAAATTATATCATAGATAAAAATCTCTCAAAATTTTAGCGAGATCGATCAATAACTTTTTGAGCTACAGTGTGAGCAGTTTTTGAAGATGTAATTTCAAGATAATCACGTTTAAAGTTTCAATGCGATAAAACTATAAATTTTAGTGACTTACCGATCAATCAGCGATTCCAGGCCCATACACTAACCCTTCAACTTCCTCGAAAAGCTGATTTTTTTCCATTTGCTGTTATTTTCGGGCTGTACGAGCTGCTTTTGTCAAGGAAAGGCTCATTCGGTTCTGCCTCTCTATCCGTGCCTTGTCGGAGTTTTCGGCGAAAACTCTGGCGTACGCCCTAACAATTATGTCCAACACATTCATAATTCTTAGAATGGAGGAATAGCCTTCATTAAACACCCCAGTAGCAATATAGGCTGCGATTTCAACGATTTTGAGCCCAGAATGGAGGTATTTTGGAGCTAATCGCCAAACTGTTCCGTTGAAACTCTCGTTGGCGTTTTAGGTATGGCCACCCAAGCATCTTTCGAGTAAATCTTCCCTCGACAAATCTTTGTAAATTGGTAAGAGATGCTGCTTCATCTCTTCACCAAGTAACGGAGGAACATCTTCAAGCGCTCTCCACTATGAGCTATAACTCCGTAAATATTTCATATTTCGATTTTTCCATTTAACAGTATCTTCTTAATATATTATAGTCTCGAAATATGTAAAAAAATCGATTTTTTGAAAATTCTAAAAGGTTTTCTCACCTTAATAATAAAACCGATCCTACGGGATAAATGGACTTTACCATACATGAATTGCTTCGGTTCTTCATAAGGAAGAGAATGGTGTGACATTTGATTCAATTAGCATTTAATTACTGAAAAATCCATTTAAAGACTGAAAAACGGAGAAAATCAGCAAAAACCTCATTTTTTTAACAAAAATTGGGGTGCGAACGGACCATGAATTCTAGGGTTAATAAATAATTTGCATCCTTAAAGTGTTTAGAACACATGGGTAAAAGGATATTTTCATATCTAAAGTATTTCAGAATTTACAGCCTAAACGTTACACTTTAAATGCGTTTTTCTGAAAACAGTATTTTTCAGCACGTGGAACGCTCTACAGCTTCAACGGACGAACCGATTCACACGAATCTCTGAGCAATTCATAGAAAATTCAATTTGTGAGGCCATCAGGCAGTGATTTTTGTCAAAAATTGGCTTAGAAATATTTTTTTTCGTCCGCTGAAGCAAAAAAAAATGAGGTTTTTTTCGAAAGGCTGTCATTTTGTTATCCAGGGGCTTTTCAGAAAACATAAAACGATAAGGCCCCCCAAATTTAGTCTAGTTTAATAATTTTTAACCCGTTTTTGTTTAAGATGAACCGGCAAGGCTGTGGAGCGCCCCGCGCTGACCAAAACACGCCGTGCATGGCTTTATTTGACAGGAGCTGGATCCGTCATTATGGATTTTTTTTCAACAAATAAAACTGGAATTTAGTCTCCATTTATAGAAGAATAAAATACGTTGAAATCCATTTTCAAAAGTATTTTTTTTATATTAAAAAAAATCTGAAGTTCAGGCATTTTTATGCCACATAAAAATAATAAGCAATTGTTTACGATATTTTTGCTCATTGTACACTTTTTCAAACACTTGTATTCGTGGAAAATAAAATACATTTCGTTTAATAGTGTTGAGTGATTAAAAACTAAAATCCTAATATACTTTAACATCCTGTGAATCTCGTGGGCGTAAAAGAAACTTATTAGACTCATCCATTGCCAATATCACTTGGTTTTTTGCTGTTTTCCACAGAACGTTTTCTCTGTTTTAGTAGAGCAGCTCGAGCTCCTGACTCTCCGAGCAAACGGTATATTAATTTTCGTAATTTACAAGTTTTATGTGTCTACATATATGTATATACCCTTCTCTCCTCTGAATGTATATATATATATATATTCATATTGAGAGAGAGAGAGAGAGAGAGAGAAGGGAGGGACAAAGGAAGGGGTAGTAAAACAAGGGCTGCATATGCATGCATTTTGCATAACTCCACGGTGGCTACTGCTTTGTATGAGCTTTCAGTCACGCCCTTCCCCCTCTCTCATCCGCACTATATTTTTACACAATAGGAGACTTTGGCCAGATGTCACACTGCATTAACACACCGCTGTGATAGATTAAAAAGCGGAGAATCCAGCAGCTCCCCGGGATGAAAAATAATGAGCAATTAACACGTACGATGTGACACAATTGGAAAAAAACTTCACTTGCATGCAGTCATTAACGAAAAATATTATTCTACCCTTCGGCAATTTAGTCCTATTCGAATGTATTGAATTTGTCACGTGGGACTTGAGGACATTGCGAAATTTGACATTTATAACTGAATTGCTACGTGGAAAATTTTATACGCGTGGAGTATTCGAGAAAAGAACAACTCTTTGGAAACGAATTAAAAAAAAAATACCGGTTTTTCGGCAATTTTTCTCCTCGGAATATATAACGTGATTTGGTATCCTTGATTGCAGGTTAAAATTTATTAATGAACTGTGAAAAGTAATTAATACTCCAAACTCGAAAATGTCGACTTCATGAAATGCGAGTATTTTCAACGGATAATTAGCGCAAACGGTGTACCTTGCGCTCTAGTTTATATTTGATAATAATTAATTTGTTATCTGCATAGTATATATTTTTTAATCTAGTTAACTGAAGTTTGCGTAAATTTTCTACTTGAGAAGTTTTCGCGCGACGAACTTTTCAACTCTTCGTACACTCTATCGAACTAAAAGTTCGAAGCAGAGCGCTTCCCTAATTAAAAATGTAAATTTGATCAGCTCAAACTAGCAACAGCGATTAAAAATAGCCTTTGAAAGTACAACTATTTATGAGAACGCAATTATGAAATTCCTCTAAAGCTTCGATACTCCCGTCGAGGGGATCTTTTCTTCGAAATTGCTGGCTAATATATCTTCTTCGCTTATTCCTCGTTTTGGTACATTAATTCGCAAAAATGATCGAGAGTCTTTCTCGATGATAATCATATTTCAGATCCGGGAGTTCGAATTTCCGTAAGAATTTAATTGCCATTCGTGCCGAGCGATACGAGAGCACGTCAGCGATTTTTGAGATAAAGTCCTAAATTACTTGCGATTTCTCTGTTCGCAACTTTTCAAGTGTGATTAAAAACCGAGCGACAGATAGGTAGGGAAAAAGAGATAGAGAGAGAGAGAGAGACGAGAGAAGGATCGAGCGAGAGACGAGAGAAGGAACGAGAGAGAAAGGAGTTTTGGAATATTTCATTTTCATTACTGCATTATATTATAATTTTTATATTTTTAATTCAAATGTTCCTTCGTATGCCCTTAAGGGCTTTCACACCCCCCCCCCCCCTCCTGCGCTTGTTACTTCACTATTTCCGGTTCCTAAGAGACCCGCCAGATGTTTGCCCACTACCATCCCTTCCGACTGTACAACTATATCAAAATTATACGAGGGCACAGGGAAACTGTGGAAAATTTGTATCAATACAGGCCGCTCAATTTTTCTAAATTTCAGTTCCTCTATGCAGAATTTTGTTGGGGAGTCCCTACCAGATCCTACCACATCCCTATAGGGATTTGATGGGGACGCCAAACATAGGGAGTCCACATTAGAATCCAATTGGAATCCGCGCTATTTCTCAATTGACGTCGTTTGCGAATTTTTCATTTTAAATTCTCAAGTGAAATTTCTTGGATCTTCAAAAAAAAATATCCTTTCGTGAACCTGTGCACAAATGTGTTGGGGACTCTCAACTTGCACCCACATCTCTATAGGGATTTTTTCGGGGCACCGCATATAAGGAATTCTCATTCGGATCCAATTGGATTCTGTACTGGTCCCCGATGAACGATATTTGAGAATTCTTACAACGTTCGCAACGACAAGATTTGAAAATCCACGAGAAAAAACACGGTGTGTTGAAACATAACCTGCACGTTTCGTGAGCGTGTACGTGTATGGTGATATTATTACAAAGTTCAGAATAAAATATAACAAATCATAATTAAAATGGATTTTCAGTGATGTGATTCAAAACGATTTTCAACGTATACTTTTTTTGAGCCATTCATACTTTTTTCAAAATGAGATTTATACTTTTTTTTAAGATCCACTTACTTTGTATATCTATATATTTTATTTAGAAAATCCAACGTACAAAATGCGATGGTATCCGTCAAGAATCGTATCGCATTCGTATCTGTTCGATAATGTGGGAATCCATTAGGATTCGTAAATTGAATTCCTATGGGAAATTCTGATTAGAATCCAACGTTCGTTTTAATATCGGGATTCAATGTGATGATCCATTGGATCCCTATGAGGAAGCGAGGACAAGTATAAGAATTCAATTGGATCCCTACGATCATTTCTGCACGGGAAGTTGGTGGGCAAGCCGGTGCACGGTGAAGCGGTCGCGTATTCCAGTATTGGGATTGGAAGGGCCCGCGTCACCCATTATTTTTATATTATTTATATAAATAAAGGGTGTCCCAACAATCACGCAAACATTGTAATTTTTTTATTGATTCATAAAGTCTACAGTATAGGGTTATGTATGGAATAGCATATGCAATTGTTTCTCAACAATCACTCGTGGAATTTCTGAACCCCAAACCTGACAATTTTGTCGATTAACGAAGCCATCAAGATGAAAATGAGCCTCATCGCTGAAGATGATTTTGTTCGAAAAATCGGCATCCCCTTGTGTTGTTCCATAATCCATTCAACGGACTCTCTTCGCTGTGCGTGGTCAGTAGGCTTCCGTTCTTGAGTCAATTGAACTCTGTAAGCGTGAAGATGCATATCTTTCATGAGAATACGCAGTAGAGAGCTTCTCGAAATGTCCAATTCTTGACTACAGTGCCGAATTGATGTTCCTAGACTCTCAACAACCCTTTCACGAACTGCTTCGATGTTTCGTGTTGAACGACTTCGTGAAGGACGGCCAGAGTGTCTAAAATCACTAATTGATCCAGTCTCCCTGGATTTTCTAATTCATCTCTTCACAGTTGATAAAGTTAAATCACTCTTCCGACCATATTTTGTACGAAAATTGCGACCTGTAGCTGCCAAACCTTCATTATTTTAAAAATATTGCTCAACAATGAAAACGCGATATTCTTTCGTGCAACGCACCATTTTTAATATCCCTGAACTGTCAACGTTCACGCTGTCTTTTTTTTTTCATTGCCAACACTTTACCGCAGAAATGGCACAAAATTTAAATCTTGCGTGAATTTTGGGATACCCTTCATAACGCTTAAATTGTCATTTCCAATCACACTTTGCTTTCCCGAAATATATTTGTTATCAATACTTTTCGCATGAAGATTGTTTGTGTAAAATTCACCAGTGGATGGAAAAATACCTCAATTTATTCTCCTACATTTTTTTTCAATTTCCAAAATGATGTGTATGAAACTTTAAAAAACTGACATTGCGATTGTGTTTTTTTGGCGTATAGTGACATTTTTGGTTATTAGAGTTGAACAGAATTTCCCGTATGTAAGTCGCAAAGTGTCGTAACAGGATACAGAGAATGAGAGAGAAACTAGAGGACAGGGGCTTATCCGGCGGAATTTGAAACCGGTAACGACTATCATTAAAACTTTAATCGTTTCAACATTGAAGTGTATGGACGTGAATCCCCTCGATGCTTTGCTACAGCGAGGCTTTGCAAATTTTACTACCCTCCGTGTTATATCGCGCATCCCTTTGACTCGTAATTCCTCTCGTCTCTCTTTCAACTTCGCCTTTGGTACAGGTCTTTGCTGCTCACGCTACCAAAGGAAGGGAGAAAAAACTCTTTATCGCGGCATTTAATTGTCATCATGAAATCTCGAAAATCAAAACGCAACAGCTGAAGTGACGAATGCACTAGGGTGTGTAGCACAGGTTTTTTCACCTTCAATCGTCGTACTAAAAAAAAATTAACTTTATCAAGTATTTGAAAAATAATTTTTTTCCCCACCTCGAATTTCTAATAAACTTATTTTTATTATTAAAATAATTATTCTAACGTAAAAGTGTTATCGAATATTTAGAACATCATTTTTTCGTCACCTCACATTCTCAAGCGAGCTATTTTTCTTGCCTAATTAATCGCTCAACTATAAAAAATAGACAATCACATATCTATAAAAATAAATCAACGTCAATTCTTTAAAAATCAACAACAACAAAATAAAGAAAATATGTGAAAGCTAAATCGAAATAAAATACTTACTCGACTTTGGAATATTCGCTATCTATACCTGTGTAGAAATTGTCGTAGGAATCCAATTGGATTCCCATACTTGTTTATACTTCCTTATAGGGATCGAATGGGTCATCACATTGGATCCCTATACTAAAAGGTAACGCTCGTACATTGCATTCTTATCGGGATTCCCCACTGGAATCCAATATACAAATCCCCTTTGAAGCCTAGAGGAGATCATCGAACAGAATCCGGTATGATTCTTGATAGATAAAAATGAGAGGATCTTAAAAAAGTATAAAGTTTGTCTTAAAATAGTACATTGTGTACCAAGGAGACAAAGTGGGTCTTTTACGACGAGTAGACACCAAACGTAGCTTTGAAATGTATCAGCATATACACAAATGCGTCCTACGTCGATTCATAGAGGTCTTTTGATTTTGATGGCAATATTTCGTGTATCCTCTTTGTTGCGGCTTCTTTTAGATCTGTCGGCGTGCATTGGAGTCACTCATCGCTGCTATGTTTTTCAATATCACTCATTGGTTATGTAATTTTTTTATTAATGATTCATGTCGCGGTGAGATCGACGGTGCACTGTCGCGGTGTCACGTGAAAGTGAGGTTGTGTTTCTACCCGCAAATAACGCCTCAGCGTACACAATAATTCCTCGACCTAACGACTGAGGGCAGCACCTATCGACCGACAGCTGTTGTATAGGGACGTTTCACAATTTTTAAATCCTAGGACGTAAAATACCTCTTTTACGTACCGTTTACACGCACGAAAAAGCGAGGAAAACATGGTTGTGGTATATAAAAGTATGAAATGCTTAAAAAAGAATATCATATAAATCGATTTAAATCACATCACTGAAAATCCGCTTTAATTATCGTTTGTTATTCATTTTACTGCGCTTTGACATAATATCAGGACACGCGTACACGCTCACGAAGTGTACAGGTTATGGTTCAACACGCCGAGTTTTTTTCTCGTGACTTTTCACATTTTTTTAATTCGAACGTGGTAAGAATTCTCAAACGACATTCATCGGGGAACAATGCAGAATCAGATTCGATCCTAATGAGGACTTCCTAGGTAAGGTGCCCCTAACAAATCCCTATAGAGATATGAGTGCATATTGGGACTCTTCAACAAATTTGTGCACGGGTAGTTGTTCGTCGACGAGTTATCAGGCTGTTCCCAGGCGATATTATCGTGGAAAGATCGTGACAGAATTGAAGCTTAGCAAAGTGACGTTTAGTCCCTGGATATTCGACAAAGAACGTATTATCACGCTTTTTTCACCGACACTTAATTTTGCACTTACGGAGGAAGTGACAAGACGAACGTCAGCGGGAGCGAGAGAGAAGGAGATAGAGCTGGACAGAGGCAAAAAGCAACACTGAAAGTGTGTCGTTCGCCATTGTAGGGAGCGGAAAAGTCCATGTGGTAATGGTCCCATACGACATACGCTTTTACGAGAGTTTCCATTCATTAAAATTTAAAACGAAGCCCCTACCCCGTTTGCTGCACTGGCTTCTCTTGTGGACTGGGCTCTTGCTTCGTGTCTCGCTTTCGTGGCTCTTATATGGCGCGTTGTAAAATTAATCCAGAGACCAAAGGTAGGACTGTACGTACCTCGACGTCCAGCGACCAAAATAGCGTTATCCGCAGAGCTGGCCGTGTGTTGAATTTCTTGAATTATTTTTCTTTTTGTGTATATACAGGGTGGTTCAAAACTCGTGGATCAAACGAAGTGGAGAGGTAGCCGAGATCATTTCCAACCGAAAAGGTCATATACGGGTTGGCCCATTTCTCAACGATACCAAAATGTTTTATTTTCAACATTTTTGAAAAATCCGTTCCCAGCGATGAAAAAAAATGAATAAAGAAAAAAATACTTACCGTATAGGGGAGAGTGGGTCACAATGTGTCACGGGGCACAGTGAGCCACATGCGGTTTCTCGGAGGTTCGTAGCTCGTAAATTCCGAAATTTTATGTGTTAGACCGTGATTTATTTTAGGTTTCATCAAGCTTAAAAGAAAGTCGATAGCAGCTCACAAAGGATTATTGAAAATTAACAATTGATTCGAGGCTTGGAAAAAAAAATATTCCGCTCGCCGGAAAAACGTAAAATATAACGACACTTTCTGTAGCGGCTCCGGTTTTCGGTCCTAATCGATAATTTTGTTATTTATGATGCACTCAGTGACTTGTGTTTTTCCATTCGTACTTTAATTAATAGATATTTTCATCAATAATCAAATATTTTACTAGTGGGGTACAATGTATCAAAGAGTGGTGGGGCAAAATAAGTCGACTCCCAATAAAGAAACAAAGAAGTGACGACGCTCCAAAGAAGCGCAATGTGTCACGGGCAACTGTCAACCACATGCGATTTCTCGGAGTTTTGTAGCTTGCAAAATCCAAAATTTTTTGTGTCGGTCCGTGATTTAGATTAAGTTTCGACTGGCCTAAAAGAAAGTCAAAAACAGCTCACGAAGAATTATTAAAAGTACAAAATTAATTTGAGCTTCGAAAAAAAAAATTCGCTTGCCAGGAAAACGTCAAATATTGTGAGGCAATTGTGTGGAACACAATGTGTCATCGAGTTGTTGAGTACGATGAGTCGACTCCCAATGTTATTGGCAAATAATGCTCCTTGTGAAATTATCGATATGTATGAAAATCTGTTATCTATGTTAGGAAAATATAAGAGTTTCAACCGGCACGTTGTACCCTACGTTTCGCAGCACTTGACACACTGTACCCACCTATCTGACACATTGTACCCCATCCGTGGGGCCCAATGAGCCAATCCGAATTTTTTTTCGAACCCATTATTTTAGGATTTTTTATCTTTTTGCAGAAAATATGGTAGCTTTATTGTACGTCCAATGGTCTATGAAATCGGTTATGGCCTTTTTTTTTCTAATCCGACTACTTTGGTAAGAGTAAAAATTCGATAGAAAAAAAGTGACACACTGTGCTGGACCTTCCCTTACGGGTTATTTTTTTTTAGATGTAGCCTGATGGTGTATCTTTGTAGCAAAATTGGTTCACCTTATGAGGAACCTAAAAAGGTCGACTCATAGCTCTGACCCTCTCGAGTCTTTTACTATCGATTTTTATTCACTGCAAGGCAGAGTTTTGCCAGAAAATCGAATTTTGCGCCAAACAAATTTGAGCTGTTAATTTGCATTGGAAACGTATTATTGGAATACAGAGCACTTATCGCATATACGTAGAGAGGAGGCGGTACCAGCAAAACCAATTTACAGCTAGATAATATGTAATTCTTGCATTGAATGGACGTTCGTTCAGTGTTTGACTTGCTGTCTGTTTATGACTACGGTTTGCGTTCTGATATGTGTTGTGTACTTTGTCATTTGGGCGTTTGATGATTTGGTCATTTAAACAGCCCAAAGTAAGTAGTTTTTTTAAATAATTTTTTTTGTGCAGCTGCATACCAATTTTTCAAAAATATTGAAGAAAAATCATAGCTTTGGTATCGTTGAAAAACGGACCAGTCTGTATATCACCTTTTGGTTGGAAATGAGCTTGGCTACCTCCCCACTTGTCCACTACTTTTGGACCACACTGCATATGTATATATAAGTACGTTCTCTTTTAAAACTTGCTCCTAAAAATACCAAAAGGCTTCAACTGTCTCACTGTAAAACCCAAAGCGACAGGATTTACGTTTGTCTGATACGAGTGCATTCATTTGATAAATCCCCAGTTAAAAGGCAAAATGCCTTGACCTATCCTACCGTTGCACTACTCGCATATGGGCTACACCTATATACTTCTAAGCAATCGTCATACAAATGAATGAGAATCATGAGAGGCTCTCGCGGCTGAAAGCAGTGAAGAAGTTCACACCACTGGTACTTCGATGTGAAAGGGAGCGCGTTTTCATCGTCGCGGAAGGCCCTTCCAAGAGTAGCATCTGAAGCTCGCTGTTCTATCTCTCTATCTCTCTATCTTTCTCTCTCTCTCTCTCTCTCTCTCTCTCTCTCTCTCTCTCTCTCTCTCTCTCTCCCTCTCTCTCTCTCTCTCCATTTCGTGCTCTTTCTTCCTCCCTGTCTCTCACTAACCCCTTCGGACTAAAAGTGGTGTGCGAAGCTGTCACTTCTCTCGGTTTTACCTTTTCAGCGGGCGACCAAGCCAAATAAGAGTTAACGCGGGCGTAGAGGGATGAGTCGTGTTTATATATATATGTGTATAGACGTGAATACTGGTTATGTAGACTAACGCCTCACTCAAGAAGTCTCATTAAATATACTGTATGTATATATGTGGTATCGTGTTAGTCTGCGCGTTACTTTATATGTATTACGAATGAGAAAGCGATAGCAGCGGTTCTCGTCAGGGCGGCTTTTAGCATATAAAACGACGATAACGTTTCCGCTTAACGAAGCGTTCCTTTTAACGAGATACGATTTGATCTTAATATTCTAAGGTGCAGAAAAGAGATAGTGTGGGGGGGAGAGAGAGAGCCTGAGAGAGGAAGAGGGTGAATAAAATATCCAGTTGTTCTCACGCACCTTTACTCTCACTCTATCTCATTCTCTCCACCCCTCGTTAAGCTTTCGTCAAATAAAAATGCGCCGGAAAAACTCAGGCAAAGTTGAATGAAAATAATTAGCACGCGTCCTTCGTTTGAGAGAAATCTTATAATCGCTTTAGCGGTAATGACAGCGAAAGTTAAACTTTGCGTATCGTTGAAGGAATTAATAAAATCAACTCGAGTCTCGACGTAAGTCATAACTAGGAGTACAATTTTTTTTTGTAGGTATTCCTTTCGCGGAGGGCCGTATTTTTTGGGCGCGTAAGCTAGGGCTCCTTTTGAATCATTTGTAGATTACAGTAGCATTTAATGAAAATAGGATACAATCATTTATTATACCCAACGATGAATTGGAATGAAAAATTTCCCGTAGATTTTGTAGATTTAGGCATTTTTACATGTTCTCTGAAAAGTCGCCGATACGAAAATTTCATTCAGTTTCATCATTAATCTTTGCTTTGAAGGCTCGATGAACCCCTGTTTTTATTGTCATTACGGAATTTCCAGAAATGTTTACTCGCTTAGCGCAGACATGTCGTTTATGCCAGACATCTAGAATTATTTAGTATATAAATTATTGAATAGACATATGGGCAGCGTGTCATCTTCATGAAGTTTTGTATAAATCGAATTTTTAAGATTTTTCTTAACTTTTAAAGATTTTTAAAGTTGTAATCTTTTTGTTAAAAGTTCGGTAACTTGGCTTTAAATTTTACCAATATACTGGGATGTATTTTTACTTAATTTTAGACGAAAATCAGTTAATTATTAAATATGCGGATTCGTGAAAGGAATACCTTAAGGCGGGATATACATTTACAACGATAAAAAAAAACTTGCAAAGCAAGAATAGATGAATTCATGGAAGAAAATCAACTTGATAAAAAAGTTGAATGGTTATTATGTGGGCCTGGTGTCGCTGACTATTCCGTATGTAATTTTAATCATTGCTTTCTACGTGTCAATAATTTAAACACGTTTTTCTCGAAACTGCATATTCGAAATTGGCGTGCAGGATTACTCAACAACTATTAAGCCGATTGCTTTGAAAATTTGTAGAAATATTGATAATATTACCTACGATAATATTACTTACGAGAATTGTTTTTGAAAAATTAGAAAAAAAACTGCTTCTTTAATCCAAATTTTACAGAAATTTTGCGTGAAAATTTGATTTTTTTTATGCGTGATATCCTCTTAAATTTGCATTTTCTTCATTTTAATTACTGTCAAATAGGAACTATACATATTCTAACTGAAACAATGTTCGATTTTTTTGCAGATCAAAGTCTACGAGGAATCTAGGCTGCACGCCGATTCACAATACCCGCGGCAACCTTGCTGTAACACTCTGCCACAGGTCCGCCATTTTGATGATAAATTAATTTAAAAAAAACTGTTTTGTATTCTTGAATACACAATTAAAATAGACCTAGCTCATCATATGATGCTCTTGGCTAAAAAATTGAAGGGCGGTTTCAACCCCTTGATTGCGCGATAACGGAAAAACAAAAAATACGTCTCCGCTACTTTTCTATCCTTTACATGTATGCAAATTTACATCCTAATCGGTTAAAAATTCTCGAAGATACGCATGAAAAAATTGCATTTTTGCTATAAACAATATGAAATTTGTTATTATCTGCACCGTTACTATCTCCAATATACAGTGCTCGAAAAATTAAACCTTGCGGCAATTTCAAATTTTTTTGTATCTCGTCCCATTAAAAAGTTATCGCCGAAAACCGAAAAACACCTCCATTTTCGAGGGCACGTTTCACCCCTTAAAAATCGGATTCCACAAATATAAAAAAAAAAACAAGTGTCACCTATTTTGATCCATTCTACAAACATGCCAAATTTCATCGAAATCAGACAGCGACACCTCGCGATCTTTGTTAGTTTAAAAAGTCCCTCAAAATTGCCTAATTTTTTCTAATTGTACATCCCGCCTTGAATCGTACATTTCAAATTGTACACAAGATAGAATAATTGAATCGTCCCAATTTGGATAATTTTTGTAAAGCAAGTTGCGAGATTTTTCAATGACGATTGTGTTGAAACGGATGTGTATGATCTGTCTGACGAGTATTTGCAGTACAAAACGATGTTTCAAAGCGCGAAATATTTCGCTCTGTGCTCCGTGTAAGCGAGCGCGCAATTCGGTATCAAATATGGCTCACAATGTATTTGTCCGGTCGGTTTGAAGAGGGTCGAACGCGGGGTTAATGAATTTATAAAATGAGCGGTGCGCACGTCGATAAATTGTGTTGGTTTGTCTTTTGTTCATAAACCGGATAATAATTATCCTCCGCCCGTTCGTGAATCGGACAATCTATTAATTATTCCGTCATCTCGTTTCGAATGGGCTAATCGGATTCGCATGGCTCAACGATTCTGCGATTGGCTTCCTCGCTCGCGCGGTATGCTTCGTTCGTCGTTTGCACGTGTTGGTATGTGGACATAGATTGAAAGAGGTGCCTCATCTATAACCAGACGTATATATACATACACACACACACACACACCCGCATATTTTTGGAAATCATTGCGTTATATATATTACGTTTCGCCTGGGAGTTGTTGAAAATCTGCACATTGAAGGGAATTTACAACCGCAACACGTAATTTCGTAAATCCCACTGGCCGTTCTTTATTCTGTAGTCCGCACACCTCGATCCACCATAATTTCATTGTTTTTCGACTACAACTGAGTCTTTCGAAGCATTCCGATGAAAAATGATTGCTGTCAGGTAAAATTGTTGCAAAGAGAAGGGAATGATGAGGAGAGAGGAGAAAAAAAGAAGCACGTAGAACGCGAATATGTCGTAAGGAGGACGTGTGTGCGTGAAAAAGGAAGAAAAAAAAACAGGAAAAGTGTGGTGTGTCATCCGATGGATGACTCCTGTAAACACAAACCACTTTTTTTTTCGAGCCCCCAAAAACGTTTTACCATATTCCTGTTTCACGTTCTTTTCCCTCGCCAAACCGTGGCTGGAATATCTGGCAAGTGTTGTTAGCAGCCCGTTCCTCACTTGCCGCTACCATCGCACGCGTTTCTCCCCCAAGGGATGTATTTCTTTCCCGCTGTCAGCATATATCAACGAACGTTGGCCAGTATAACTCTCGCAGTCAGCACTTTTCAAATTGAGCTTTACAATATTGACCCGAACATTTTTCAGTTCTTATGCACGGATCGGTGACGGATTCTTAGTAGTCACGTGAATAATAGAGCGGCCCATGTAATGGTTTATTGGGTGGTTGGATTGAAACCCGTTGCTTTTTTCGTTTTTCCCTCCCATGTTAGGCTGAACCGACTAGTGAATGAACATATAACGATACTATAGGATTCATATGGAATGTAAAATGAAAATATTATCAAAACAAACTTTTAGTTGGTATAGCTAACAAAAGATATTATTCTGATAGTAGAAAAAAAATATTCGAACTAATTGCAAGAAATAATATTGGAGGTATTGCTAAAGAAGTATAAAATGATTAAGGGGTTACGTGGGTTTGAAAATTTCAAAAAATCCATTTTTTTATTTTATTATCTAAATAGTACTATATGTTTAGAATATTCTCCCAAAGTTTTAAGTCAATCGGAGTAAAAGTCTAGGAGAGAGAGCTTTTAGGAATTCCCCCCGTTGGGAAAGACCGGCCGGGAGCGACACAGGTATACGCATTTTTCTCAAAACACTATTTTTGAAGTCGGTGGACACGATTTTTCATAAACTAGTGCACCGATCTTATTGAAATTTTTCACACTTTTTTCAAAATATCATTGACTAGTGATTGAACGAAGGTTTTTCGATTACTACTAATTTTACAAGACTATACGTAGTGTAAATTGTACCAAAAATTGAACTATTTTGCATACAACTCTGCCAAAAATTAAAATTTCAATTTTTTTTTAAATCCTTCGTTCAATCACGAGCTATACTTATCTACTAACAGAAAAAATTTGGTTTTTTAATGTAAGATAAAGCTATCATGAAGCCAGGTCTCATCGGTTGAATTTCCCAAATCTTTGGATGAAATTTTTATTAAATATTGTTGAAATGTTGGTCTTTTACGTGCTTAACATTTTGAATAAAATAATTTATATATTATATTTAAAAAAATATAGAAAATATGCTTATTTTGGCTTCGAAACCCACGTAACCCCTTAAATCGCCGGTGAATGGACGAAATTACCAGTAAATGGACGCTTGACTACCAGTAAATGGACGTGTAGTGTAGATGAAGGCTGTAAAGGATAAATGTTTATTATTTATTCTTATTAAATGCTAGGTTTGGAAATAGCTGTTTTGCACAAAAATTATAATATTCATATACACATGAGTATCATATTTTTTTAACACGATATCGTACAAAATACACAAAGCTTTTTTGCATCTTAACGTGACATTCTCAAAAAACTACCAAATTGTTTCGACAGAGAAACGGAAAATAGTATTTTGTCAAAATGAAGAAAAAAAATGAATGAAATGATTTTATGACTGAAAACATTTACTTGAATAAGTAAACACGCCTGACGATGTGAAAGAAAGAATGAGCCGAGCATATGCCCAAATTACATCACAAATGTTGGCTGAAGTAAGACGATCTTTTCATAAATAAATAAGGGTTTACAACTCGAGGGTCATCAATTCAAGCACCTTCTGTAGGTTAACCCAAACCAAAGTTTGTAAATCGTTTGAAAATGTGATTATTCTGATTTAGTACGATTTTTCGACTATTTTCATACTTTGCGTGGATGAAACGACCTTGTATTATAGGTCACTGAACTCATCTCAACCTCAATAATGATGACATCGAAAAAAAAAACAAGGTTCGTTTTAAAAAAAGTAAAATTGACCTTGACGTCGCCTTGACGCCTTCACCGAAAAAAAATTACGATATTCTCGTATGACGTCCTTCTCGAACAATACAACCTTCATTTGAAACTTTTTTAGATATCACCAATAGTTTGAGTGCTATCGCTCTGTAACGCTTTAAATGACCCACCCTGTAAATATACATCCGAAAGCTGGCAAATTCCTGTGTGAATCGTTGAAAAGGCAATCGGACTGGCTGATTGCCACTTTCGAGGAAATCGACACCCTGAGAGTAAGTAGCAAAGATTGCGCCAGAATAATACATATATCTGAACGCACCTACATAGGTACATACACATCAGCAAAAGAATGAAATAGTGGAAGGGTTGAACGAGCCTGTAGTAAATGTATACGTTTGTATGCGTGGGTGTGCGGAAAGTCGTGAGTATACTAAATTACGAGTCGTTATCACTCCCAGCAGACCCGGCCTCGTTCGACGGCGTTATAGGATTCACCTATGAACGAAAGGATCAACGAGCCAGCCAAGAAGCATCGCCAAGTAGCCTCACCCTAGGACTGATGCGCTCGGCTATGGAAGGCTCTCTCCGACCCTTACGAGTTCTGAGCTAGATACGTTCCAAATACTCGAGGAGAATTGTGCCGACGGAAAACGACGGCGAAGACACCAGGCGATATGGAGAAAGAGCGACTACATCGTTCGTGAGCGAGACTGTGCCAAGAGTCATTTGTGCTAGGACGAGATCCGGTACTCTCATTATTCGCCCAGTGTGGATCAAGGACCCATCGTTTTCCGAGAATACGAAACGAAATGGGATGGCTAGCGTATTGGTTCGCGTGAGTCCGGGTCGACATACAGACCCATACATTAATTTATATATATATATATATATATATATATATATATATATATATATATGCAGGGTGTCCCATTTATATTGAGACATCGAAATAACTTAAGGCAGAGTCAACCGAAATTTCCATTCGAATGAGACGCAAAATGGAAAGAAAACTTCTTCATTTAGTAGAAACCGATAGTTTTTTTTATAACGACGTCTTATTCTACGTAAAAAATATGTTACTTTTGTTCGAAATATTATTTTATTCGGCCATCATTTTCACACATTTTTAAATCTTTTTTCTTCTAACAAACACGAAGGCATTTTGGGAAGGAAATGTCACGCTATCGGCACTGACGCTTGTGACGTCACCGCTCGAACGCGACCGAACAGGCTATGTTTACGGCTTACACGCTAGTGTAGACAAAAGTAAAATTTTGTGTCATTTTACATCTAAAAATCTCGAGCATTCTGAAGAAGTCGAAATATAGTTTAATTTTCATGCAGCCATGTGTGAACGTGGATTCGTGAAAGCAAATTCGAGTAATTTACCGACCGTGGATAACTGAACATTTTTAGGTTAGGAGAGGCTTGGTGAATTGTGTCAGTTGTTGCCCACAAGCCGCGATTACATGGTCGCGATGTCAAAATTGAACGAATGGAAATATGGGTCCAATACCGAGGTGGAAGACGCTGTAAACCAGTATTTTTCGGGTTTAGACAATCAATTTTTTTCTCATGGCTTGAAAGGTTCGGAGAAGCGTTAGAGCAAATTTATCGAGTTGAAGGCAGACTACATCGAAAAATAAATTTTGTTTTGCTTCGAAATATGTGTTTTTCTTAAAAAGGTCAGAAACTTTTCAAATGATCCTCGTAGAAGCTCCTAAGGCAGCTAGAATTGCTAGCAGGGCAGAACGAGCTTCAGAAAATCATCATTTCGAAGTCGAAGTAGGCACACTTTACGAGGCAAGCATCGTCGATTAATATAACGTAAGTATAACATGCCATTATGCCACTTAGATAGTTGCGGTTGTCTGAAATTATACTCAAAACTTTAAACGCGTTTTTATCGAATCTACTTTTTTCAAGCTGGTTGACATAATATCCCAAGTTCGGTTCAACCGTTTGTCTTTAAATTTGGTATGGACTTTCAGTATATATCCCTCTATTGTCCTTACTCCGGGCATCGCGAAAATGTCATTATTACCATTTAAAAAAATCGAAAACTTCGTAAAAAATAGGGCTAAAAATTAAGGTTTTTTTTCAGACAGTCGCCATTTTATTTTCTCTTTGTTACCTGCCATAATGACATTCTTATTGATGAAGAAAACTGGTTTTTCTTCTGTTTTGGATGACATGTCAATCGCCTCAACCCTTTTTTACGGCCATATTGAGAGGCCCATGACTTTTAAATTGTTATTTTTTTGCACCACCTTTTTTTTGTACACCTTCGAAACTTCAATAAAAAGCCTGTAAAAAAGTGGATAGTAAAAATATTTTCTCTCCTTTTTTTTTATCAAGCCGGAAAAAAACGCCCAAAATTTAGAACTCTAGACTAGAATACCCCGTTAATTTACGTTTTGAAGCCGGAAGTCATTATTTTAAACACAATTTGTATTCTTTTAACATAATAGTGGCCAAATAATAAAGATCGGATAAAAATTATCTGTTTTTGTACATGAAGAAACGTTGATCTTTGAATCACCCTAAAAATGTCCACTAAGTAAGAGAGTTATCTGGTTATTCTACTGCTCGGGAGTTTTCGATTAACTTCGTTATTCTTAGGTTATATCGATGACTCAAGATAAATGATACACCCTGTATTTACAAATGTATGTATAGAAAGTGAGAGAGATAGAGAACCCGGAACCTTATATGTGGAATTGAGAAAATAGCTCAACGGTACAGAAGCATGAAAGCATACGAGACACTCGATAACGAATATTCCAGAGGGTGTTGTGTACGGAAGTTTCAGAAGGTGGCCTACGAAAATGTTACGGTTCGACATTACCAGCTGAATCGGTATAGCGTGCTCGGAATTCAATGCAAACGTTCCTTTACCCGGAGGACCTAAATGGCCAGGCCGGGAAATAAGGGAAGAGCGTCGTAAATAGTTGAGGTACCTTCGATACGGAACTACGTCGATATAGAAATAGCGACATGTCGCATGCCCGTGGAACATAAAACCAGTAGCAACTATTATCTCGTTCGTATCTCGTCATCGGAGATAACTCGGCTCATCGCTGCTCGACGGGACGAGTGAGGAATAAGAAGCGTAGTTGTTTTTTCCCAAACTCTTAGGTATATGGACCGATTGGATAAGGAGGTGAAGCTATTTCGGCTGGGGATATTGGAAATAAATGGACAGCCTGGACAAGAAGGGAAATATGAAACGCACTGTTTCCAGGGTGGCCTTCGCCAGCTTTAGCTACAATGTCTTTACCAAACTGACATTGATGCCTCTGTTCTTTCAATGTTTCTCCCTACTGTCAGGTATGAGTATCACGACGGCATCAATGCAGGGTATCCCCCTAACCCGTGCAGAAATGTGATCGGGCATTTCCTACTTTTCGTCGGGCCCTGGCCAGACTTGCCTCGTCTGATTCACCTGACCGGGCCCTTTCATGGAACGGACCAGGAAGATCACATAAACGTTTTTACGGCTTACACTCTACGTTTGGAAATTAGAATGTTCTGGCCAGAATACATAGCGAGAAAGTGCACTTTCACGTAATGTATACCCGGCCAGAACATTAACATTTCC
Source organism: Ophion ventricosus (assembly GCA_963932345.1). Taxonomy (NCBI): domain Eukaryota; kingdom Metazoa; phylum Arthropoda; class Insecta; order Hymenoptera; family Ichneumonidae; genus Ophion; species Ophion ventricosus. The sequence continues at coordinate 12,888,427 of OZ010716.1, read as the reverse complement.
TGAAGAGTGGAACTGGAGCCCAACTACACGAACTGTGTAAAGCCTCTCAGGCATGGTAGTAGAAGGACGGATTGAGGTTGATAATTCATGAAATAGTAGTATAAAAGTGCCAACCTTCAACTCCAGTAATATGCAATATCATTCTTGTCTACCGAACTATATAGCTTTGTACTGTAGTTCTGTGGACAACGTCGTACGATCTTCGGCAAGCACATTCAAGTTTTGGCCACTCGATATTCTCGAACAGCCCATATATAGTTGACCATATGAGAAGCTCATTATTTCTTAATGCACCGCTACGCTCTTTAAGGAACATACCTTGCGAATTTCATTGAGATAAAATGTTCCATACGGGTTTCCCATATAAACTTCGACACCTCGTTGCACTCCTAATTAGGGGTTGTTTTAAGTGGACTAGGCATCGAAAAATCTCAAATTTTGTCGTTTTTTTGTGCTCTGTTAACACAATCTCTTCCAAGCATTTTGGCGCAGAGAAAACTGAAAAATTCGCAAAATTGAGCACAGGAGAGCAATAAAACTCGAATACTCCGCTAACAGTTATTTACCATATACCAAGTTTCAAGTTGATATACGCAAGGAATACAACATTCCATACAAACTTTTACATCCTATTTCATCCCCTTAGGAGTTGATTTTCGGCATATCCTTTCTTAGGACATCTCTCCGTGTTTTAAGGAACATATCTTTCAAATTTGGTGTTTCTATCTTCAACGGTTTAGGCTGTGCGTTCTCTATATGTCCGTCAGTCAGTCATTCAGTCAGTTAGCTAGTCAGTCCGTCATTCAGTCAGTCAGTCAGTCATTCAGTCAATCTTGGAACTATATTGTATATGTGAATTAGGATCAAACGAACCCATCTGTTATTATTCTATTTACCATTGTAAGCACTGTTCCATTAATTAGTATGTACAAGAATAAAAATGCTTATCATAAATAACAGTATTACAATAAATATTAATTTGAACATAACGAATAACCAAATAAGTTAACGAGGCAAAAAAGTGATGCCTTAGTTCGTAGTAACTACCTCAGTTCGTGGTATTAAAATTCGAGATCACCTTGTCTGGAAATATCAATGTTTTGGCCAGGAAGACATTAGCTGAATGTATTTCGCCAACAATCCGCCAAGTGGCGTCAAGAGAAGTACTTCGCGTAACACCAAGATACAATCATACAACGATAAAACTTCGACCCGTTGTTGTATCACGTATAGAAGTGCAATGCCTACAGCGTGCACCTTTCACTCATAAGTTTGTGATACTTGTAAAATAATAAGCATCAGTACAACCTGATACGATTTATTTTACTCGGGTATATCGCCAAAAGCCCTTGCAGTACCTCATCGTTCTCTATCCGTCCTCTGGTTTATTTCTCATGCATTACCTTCTTCGTTATTTCGCGGCGAATTTCAGATTCCTGCCCTCGTCAGTTTCCGGTCAGTTCCCAGAAAAGGAAACGGCGGTTCGGGGCCTAGCCTAAGACTGTTACATGGCGAACCTGATCCACTTCGGAAGCCCTGCTTATGTCCTGATATTGTCTAGGGAAGGCAGATAAGGGGCAGTAGGGTAGACTGAGTACGGTTGTAACGGGGTACGGTTGAAATGCTGCGAATATTCACGAAAATATATGTGGTATGGAAAGGGGTACAAGGGGAAAGACGCACGTCTTGCAAGCCTCGACACGCTCGGCAGTGCTATGCGTCACGTCCCGTAAAACTGACGCTTGCAAAGGGGCCCATTGAGTTTTTTCGTTCAAAAGTAAGTATTTTGATCAATTGTTTTTCGATATTCCGTCGTTCATATAACAGTTTGCGTAGTGGGTGATTTTCTGAATAATTATTAAACTTTAGAGATTAGTAAACAAGCAACCGTGTATTTGTCCGTTACGTTTCTTGGTCATTGGGATCGTTTTATTGCCGAACGGGGGGGTGGGTACGATTGTAACGTTTGTCTAGAACCATATAAACGGAGTAGACCAGAAGAAAAATGGGTGAAATGTCAAGGAGGTTGTTAACTCTGATCTCACTTGGGGTGTACTGACGGTAGTCGCCATTATATTTGCCATAATTGCGACAAATCTAATTAAATTTTCTTTAGAATGCTAATTTGTTTTTACTTTAAGTTGTTTAAGAAGCGTTTTGTTAATACGATAAAGAATTATCTTCATTAATTGAACGGTTTGTTCCTATTTAATGCTAGTTTAAGATAAAGATAATAAATATGTCAATGTTGATCTAATTAATGTTGCAGACTGATTATATAGGATTATAAAAATGTTACCTAAATAATAATAAACAGTACCATACTAGAGTAAAGTAATTTGAAAGTACTTTAATACGTGTTTTTAATTTTAAAAGTGATTACAATGCATGCACTGTGTGTTATTTGGATGTGTTACAACTGACCCTCAGCCCTGTTACAACCGCCCCTGGTTTGGGTACGGTTGCAACAGTGGCACATGTTTTACAAAACGAGCTTTATCTCATATTTTTAAAGAGATGAGCACCTAATTGTGATTTTGATTTGAATCCAAATGTCCAGTCTTTAATATAAAGCATTTTATTTTCACGTCTTATACCATAATTACAACGTTAAGAGCGATCAATGATTACAACCGTATCCAGTCTACCCTACTTTTTCCCGACTCAAATTTCGGCATGAGAATTTTCTCTCGCCCGAGCCTGGAGATCCGTTTTGCCAAAGACGAGAACGTCCGCCTTCGTCGTGCGTCACCGTGTGACTCGAAGGCTTTTTGGCAACTCTCCTCGTCGTTCAGGTGGCAATCTCTAGCGTCACGGGCTCAAGTCATCGCACGTAGGACACGCGCTATGCTCCCCATCGCAGAAAAGCTTTGCAACTCCGAGATAGGCGAGACCCGTGTCAAACCGAAAGACCTTTCGGAATGGATGCCGTAACTGGTGAACACACGGAACGATGGGCCGATATCGCGTGTGCGTATCGAATTAAATTTAAGTTTGCCGCAGTCACGGAATATCGTCATCCTGGGACACATTCACTTGAATAGACACGAAGCTTGGAGCCATGGCACAGGACATAACGGCTTTCTACGACTTCATCGCTCGATGCGGTTTTCGGGTCCCTCTCCGGAACAACTGCAGACCCTTTGCCGTAGAGATGTACTTTATGTCTGCGGGGATACTTTTTTATCAGTACTCCGAAACAGCGGAATGAAAAGTAACCCCACGGTGGATCAAGGGCCAATCTAAATTCACACCAATTCGCAAAAATGCAATGACCACGTTCAACTGCAAATGAGTTCAATTGGAAATACGAATATCCGGATTGAACGCGAAGGGAAAAAATTCGCATGAGCATAGATTTTTCAGCTGCCTTTGCTGCATTTATAAATCAACGCAGGGCGCAAAGCGAAGATGAGAAACCTGACTTTTTTCGATTTTTCTATTGAACTTTTAGTCTTAATAAAAAATTGTGTGAATAAAAAAAAAACGAAGAAGCCGAAGTGAACAAAGGTGAAAGAATTCATACTAGCGTTTGATTTTTGTTAAGGCCTTAGGCCACTTTAGAATTTTCCAAAAATCGATTTTGTTTGTTAAAAATGTACCTTAGTACCCATAAAATTATATTCAAAAAGATTATGGGTGTGAAGAATCTTTAAGTACTTTATTTTCGAATTCTAGCGCTCTTGATTCATATCGTGACTTGTTACTAACTTTAAACGCGTTTATCTCAAAACTACATTTTTCAAGTCGGCCGGACTCATAACTCAAACAAATTTCAACCGAATCACTTGAAATTTTGACTGTATATTTATAATTACATTTTCTGAGGTACTACGTAGGATTTTTAAATTATATTGCATAGTTCCTTTTTTATAGACGATTTTCTCATGGCATTTTATACTTTTTGTTTTAGAAATGCGCCATTTTGACAAAAAACAATATATTAAAAACATCTTACATACTTCTATAGCTATTCTTATATATAATCGAAAAAACTTTAGTGTCTCATCATAACTTAAAACTTATAGGAGATGTTGGTCCGGCCGTTGACCTTCCAGAAATAAAGGCGTCATCGGAAAAATGCTGCATAGTCGCCATTTTGACATGTATCGCTGTGAAAAAATAATTTTGCATAGTCAATTACATGTATAATAAAACTCCTATTTTGTAATTCCGATTTATTTTATGGTTTCGCTGAAAAAAAAATCACAAAATATGCCCTTTCTTAGGCCTCTAGAGTGGCCTAAGGCCTTAAGCGGATAATGTTTTTTCCTATTTAATTTAATGCTGAAAAAGTTTCAGGGCTATCTAAGGGCATCGCCAAGGGGGAGCCTTGGCGATTGGGAAAGCCGACTGCCCTCCCCCCCCCCCCACCCTTACGGATAAAAAAAATGTATATAAGAGAATGAAAGTGAAATAAATTCCTGTGCCGCATCGTATCTATAATAATATTTGAATCTTTGACTGGAAGCCATGAAAACGATGTCGTTTGAAAATAGCATCCTGTAGTTGGCAACACTGCGGCGTTATCTGCCGTGCGCTTTCCGTCCGGAAATTAAGTTCAGGCTTTGTCGTCGTTTAGGTGGCGATTAAGATGAGGCCCATTTTAATTTTCCTTAACTTTATTAAGGCCCTAGTCTGGAAGCCTCACGTGAGCCATCAGTGGTCGGTCACACTTTGCTACCGAAGGCCATTGAAGGCAAAACAACCAGGGCCTTTAAAATTGGCTCAACAGTGCCTCATAAAAATTATTGCAGCCATATTCGTACGTGCGTGTGTATGAACTGTGAAAAAGAAATGTATTATTTCAATAAATTTGAGGCTTAGAATTGTATCGCATATTTTGACACGTTTGATGCCGCGTTGTTCCAATGAACCAAATTGCATGCGTGTTGGTTTAAGGCGTCACAGCTCGTCTACTAAACGCATACTTTAATTATTATATACAAGGCGTCCCTCTTATTTCTGCCACCCGAAATAACTGGGTAATTATCGACGTCGCAAAAAAATGTTCCAGACAAAAGTTGTACGGTGTGAAGGGGGCCATCAAATGCGAGCATTTTTTTTTATTTCGGTGGAGGCGCTGACGCACAGTGAAGGTCACCTCCACTTTTTAAAATGGAATGGTAAATTTTTTTACAACCATCTTGTGGAGCACCCCAAGCCGCATAAAAAACATTAGAGGGTCAAAGTCGTTCAAGGTCATTCTAGGTCAGTATCGATGAAAATCGGATCGATACCAAAAATATTTTCAAATTTATATTTTATTTCAATAGATGTTCAAAGTAACCTCGACCAGCCTCCAAACATTTTTGCAGTCGGACAGTCAGACACTGTTTCGATCGTAGATTGCTTTCCAGAGTTATGCTGTTACATGCATTGATGATGCGTTCTCGCATGTTCTCCGATGTTGGGGGCATATCTTGATAAACTTTATCCTTTAACACAGTATCACACTTTTTCGAATTGCCGGTACATTTTCAAATTATGAATAGCTCTTATCCAAATTCGAAATCAAACTGAACGACAACCTCGATTGAGCTACATACGATACAGATTAATGCGGGTTGGTAAATAAACAGAAGATATTCGAAGTGTTGTCGATGACTACGATCTCCGATATCTCTCATTTCAAGCTAATTTCGAACACCTATTAAAATGAAATACAAATCCAAATATGTCGGATCACTACCAAATATTTGGTAGTGATCCGAGATATTTAGATTTGTATCATCGATATTGACCTTGAATGACCTTGAACGACTTTGACCCCCTAATGTTTTTTATGCGGCTTGAGGTGCTCCACAAGATGGTTGAAATAAAAATGTACCATTCCATTTAAAAAAGTAGAGGTGACCTTCACTGTGTGTCAGCGCATCCACCGAAATAAAAAAATTTGGTCGCATTTAATGGCCCCCTTCACACCGTACAACTTTTGTCTGGAACATTTTTTTGTGGCGTCGATAATTACCGAGTTATTTCGGGTGGCAGAGATAAGAGGGACACCCTGAATAATCGATCTCGATAATTATTATGCCCCAAATTCTTTAGTCAAGCAATTTATACTGATTTGCCCCTATAATAGCAAAGTCTGGTAGTATTGGGGAAATAGCTACTAGGGAATCTACAACTACACCCCTTAAAGGCCCTTACTGGGTCTCCGTACTTAGACCATAGTTTTAGTCAACCTACCTACCCTACCATTTCCTAATACGGATCCGGTCCGGCTCTTTTAGGGAAAACCCTATTACGGAATACGTGAACAATCCCTTGAAGGGATTGTATATTAGGGATGCCCTGCCAATTTTTCGACGCGTAGCGCATGTTTATTTTCTCTGTAATTGCCTACCCGCTTACCTTTTTTACTGTGCATTCTTATTATTATGAATAATATTTCTGACTTCCGTACTATTTAGCATAAAGTTGTGTAATTAGAATCTCGAAATTACACCCGGCACAAATGCTAACCATGTCAGTGGAAAATCTTACAGAAACATGCGAAACTTGCGTCCAATTTTACGATTTACAGAACATAAAAAATTAAATCGTACTTGGGTGCAAATTGTGGCAGAATAAAATCAAACCAACAGAACTAACCGTTGTTGAAGTCCCAAAAGAGACATCTTCTTCCAAAAGAGATATCTTCTCTTATGAAACGGGAAAAGCTTTAAAAATTTTGATTCCTCTACCGTGCACAAGGTGTACTGTGGAGCGATACTTTATTAGCTTGAGACAAAATAAAAACCTGCTTGAGGTGCAGTATGGTGGAAAGTCGACCAATGAAAAAGGGTCTACAGAAAGTTAATTGTTGAAAATCTAGACAAATTTATAAATAAAGTGGTCGATCAATTTGAAACAAGAAAACCGAGAAGATTATGTGTTAATTAAACTTTTATTTAAAATCTTTGATTTTTTTAATTCTTAAATTTTAAAAATAATTGGTTCTTCTATTAAGCACTTTTTAAAAAAAAGATTCGAATCATTGTACCTATTTATAGCCTCGATTCGTATTCCCCAATCCTCTCTTTTATGTTACCTCCCCCCCCCCTGTCCATTAGCTGGTGACACCCTTGAACTACCCTCCAACTCTGCTCTGGTTTTAAAACTTTTTTGAGGAATGTCCCCTCATCCACGTTTCCCACCATTTTTGTGCTACTTTGCACTGGACTTCCTTCTCGCTCCACCTCGCAATAAATTTGTGTATACATGTATTTTCATCCGAAATTTCCATAATCTAGACAATTAGGAAACATCGTAATCCAAATACCTTTTTTCCGTCGGAAAAGGTATTCGCATGTCCTAGTCTCTTTGTATTTGAGACAAGAAACCAGAGATGTCTTAATTTCTATATATACTGCTACGAGTGTTCCTTAGGACAATTCCGAGTTCCTGTAAAGGACAGGGAGTAGAAGAGAAGGGAGAGAGAGAGAGAGAGAGAGAGAGAGAGAGAGAGAGAGAGAGAGAGAGAGAGAGAGAACGAAAATGAGTCTTGAGACCATGTTCGCTTCAATATACAGGGCACGTACAACACAGGGTTGCAAGGATGGCTGGAGACTGCCAGAAAGCCAAATGTCCGACTACATCTAAGAGGACTGAGCCTCGACTGGTACCTTAGAAGCGTTAGAACAATATTCCTCTGGTGCTCGCACCTAAACACACTCACATATACATATACGGACCGCAGCGAGTACACATATTGTATTCTCGATCCCATTCTGTCTGACCCCATCAGTATCTTCACACGAATTATTCTCATGAAAGTATAACCCATTTACAGCAGCGGTGAAACTGCGCGTTGTAATATTATTTATATATTTGTTTGAGGCAGTACTCTAAGTTAGCCAGTTGAAAAAATTGTTTTTTTTTTGCATTTTCTTAAAATATAGACTCTTAAGAATATGTATTTCAAAGAAAATTTCGAAAGACCATGTATTTACAAAGTTACAACGATTTGAACACGCCCGGATTGAAAGGTCGCCTTGGCACGAATCGGACAATCAGAAGCTTCTAAGGAAGCTAGAACTACTCGCAGGGTAGAACGAGCTTCAGAAAATCACAATTTCGAAGTCGAGGAAGGCACGTAAGTATGACGTACCACTATAGCACTTAGTTAGTTCCGGTTGTCTGAAATTCTACTCAAAACATTAACCCTGTGCGGTCACACGTTCTAGTTATGACACGATGGTCACAGGGGGGTCGCAATGACCCCAGCCATGTTTAAACGATTGCGCGTTGACCGTACCGTTCCGAATGATTTGAAATTGAAAAATTGAGGATATTAGTTTGAAAATTCTAGAATGTGGCATTCTCCGTATTATATTTTAATTGAATTTAAAAATGGCGGAAACAATCAGCTATGGGCCAATGCATGAAAAAATGGCGAAAATAATCGGCAATGAGTCAATTCATGAAAAAACCCCTTTTTTATTTTAAAGAACGATAACTCTTACAATTAAATTTTTTTTTCATAAAATTTTAGGATAATTCTCTTGAGATATGATAGTTTAAGAAAAAAAAATAGCTCCATAGTGGACGTTTTAAAAAAGGTACTTATTCTTATATCTGAGGAGCCATTTTGGAGTGAAATATAGAACGATAATCATGAAAAATGAGCGATTTATTATAAAAAGTGGCCGTCAACAACTTATAGCAGATTGGGCTTAAAGTTACGCTTGGGGTCATTTTGACCCCGGGTAACCGCGGATGGCGAAACGCGTTTTTCTCGAAACTACTTTCTTCAACATGGATGACATGAAATCTCTAGTTCTATTCAACCGATTGACTTCAAATTTAGTCCAGACCTTCAGTATATATCCCTCTATCGTCTCTACCTCGGGCATTGCGAAATTATTATCATTACTATTGTCAAAAAAATTTTTACTTTAACAAAAATAGGGCGAGATATTCTTTTTTTCCTATTCCTTTTTCAGACAGTCCCCTTTAAATCTTTTTTCCTCTTTGGTACCTGCCATAGATATTCTTGACATTCTTATTGACATTCTTGTTGATCATGACATTATTATTCATCAAGAAAATTGGTTTCATTTCTATTTCGGATGATTCGGAGTTTTGATATAATGTCGACTGCCTCAACCCTTTTTTTTCGCACAGAATCTTTTTTGTAAGTTCTTGACACATCAATAAAAAGACTGTAAAGCAATAGCGACTAAAAATGTTTTTTGTTTTTTTTCCGAGGTCCGAAATAACGCCCGAAATGTAGGCATCTAGACTAGAATACCCGGTTAATACACGGCAAACTGTACTACCATAAGCTCACCGTAATTACATTTTTCACGTTATTCATGAGGGCTGTCGGAGAGCAAAAGAACTTTAAATGAGAAGATTTTAAGAGTCGTGCGACCTCTACTTTACTTGCTCGCTTTCTCTCTTTCTCTCTCTCTCTCTCTCTCTCTCTCTCTCTCTCTCTCTCTCTCTCTCTCTCTCTCTCTCTCTCTCTCTCACTATTCTGCTCTCCTGCGAAAGTCCAATTTGCCTCCTGGAGCATGAGAAAAACTCAGTTGGCGCGAAAGCTTTCAGTACCAAACGTGATTTTTCTCGACAGAATTTTACTTTTACTCATAATAAAGGGAAAAAACGAAGGTTGAGGAAATATATAGCATTCCAAGCACAATAAAGAATACCAAGGTTGCCGATACACGTCCAATATCAGAGATACGAAACGACTTGAATTCTCGAGTGCTCCAGAATTGTAGCCGTTACAACGGACTCGTGATATTATTGTGCTATTGTTATTCGTTTCACGTTCTTACCTCCTGGTACCGGCGACCTCGACTACTTTGCACCGACTTCTGCTCCACCAGAATGGCGTCAGAGTCCAGTAGGAACTACTTGCGCTTCTTGCCCAACCTTCCTCAGGAAATAGAAGTACCTTAAACAAGCGAAAGAGAAGAGCAAAAGAAGCTTATTAATTCATGAAGACAAGGTCGAGTGTCTATCCGAGATACAACCTCCACACACACCCATGTATATATACGTGGGTGTTCTTGTGTCGTTGGGGTTGTATGTATGTAAAGTTATATATATATAACGCGAGATCTCGAGAATACATCAGGGAAATATACGGAAGACAGCATTAAAGTTTAAATATGAAATAAACTCCTGGACTATTGACGTATTTGCATATACACAAAAGTCTTACGTAAATTCACGGCAGAAAAGAGTTAAGGCATTATACACGCGATTTCCTCGATTTTCGTAAGTACATTTGCAGAAGCCATGAAAAAAGTGACGCATATATTGGGATCTGTCAAATGGCAAAGCCTTCAATAGAAATTGTACGTAGCCATACGATGAAAATATTTCATTTTTGTGAAAAACATAATTATCGGTGAAAATGGAATTCACGATGTTTTCTCCGCGTAAAAATAATCGCAAGAACATTGAATGTGCTGTGAAAGATTGCGAAAGCAGTTCGAGTAAGGAATTGGAAATTCGATTCCATAACTTTTCTATTGCAGGATTTGTGTGTGAAAAATTATTTTGGAAAAGTGGAAAAATAGATCAATTAGAGGCTTGGATGAAAGCCGTAAAAATTGAAAAAGTTAATTCAGGCACGAAAATGCGCTGCAAAGGAATTTTTGAAACTGCAATGAAAAATTGAGAAACATTTGAAAATAACTAAAAAATATTCACTGCCAAATAATGAAAGGTACTGAGAATGAGAGGTTAGACTTACCGATTGCAATAACAGTAACGTCGCAATGACGTGCTTGCATTTTTCTCCCAACCCAGCTTTGCAAGAGCAAATCATTTTAAATCATCAATTTCAAGGGAATCAATCTCATGGGAATTATGTCGTAATTGAGACGTTTGCAAACAATATACGTTTGGAAGCTAACAGCACTGGTATGGGAAACGCCACTAACTTAACCACATTGAAAAATGTACCCAGCCTTCTAAATACTCTCTCCTTCCATACAATTGCGTTGTTTAGCATTGGTACCAGCTCAATCACAAATTGCACTAATATTTATAATATCACAGAAATTTGCACTAAACTACATGACTGTTTTCGTTTCACGGTCCTCTTATCGCCGCCATGTTTTTTGCGGCTCCGCCCATATGACAGATCCCAATTGCCAACATTTTTTTATACGATATTTATTTAATCTTTTGACTGCCTAACAAAAAAAATAATAGAAACATTAAAAAATGGCGGAGCTATTGGCCGGTAAGTAAATAGTTTTTCTTGACGCACGTGTTGATGGTGACAGTCCTCGGCGTCGAACTGAGTATCCGAAAAAGAAAATGGGCATATTTACGATTACATAATAAATGTGCCTTTGGTGTGAATCAACAAAAATATTCAAAAAGAAAAGCTTGATAAAATGGGAGCGATTTTCTACTAATAAGTGATTTATTTTGAAACATTGGGTAATCTTTTACTTTTCGAGATTCACGTGACAGGTATTGGTAAATATAATATACTTTGAAAAGTTGAAATCGGTCAGAACCTCGGTTCGAGAGTTTTAACTAATACGAGGTTAAAAAAAAGCGATTCGTGGGAAAACGGCTTTGAAGTTAGTGATGCGAATCGTCGCGCGGTATCTAGTACGAAATATTATTTTACCTTATTTAATAAGAACCTGCACCCTAAGGGGGGGGGCTACCTGGGCATATAAAACGCCTCCAGCATGCTTCCTGGGAAATAAAATAAAAGTTCGGACGCTTCTAATGCTATAACTTCAACACTTTGTTGAAATTTGTAGTTCTGTAAAGCTCAAAGTATTCGTAAAAGTTCAAGCTAAAATAATATCGAAAAAAATGTATTTTTTTCGTGTATATAAGGACTTAAAAAATACTAAACTGGATAACATCCCAACCTTTATGGAGCAAATATCTGCATTGACATTTGAATTGAAAAACGGAAAAAAATGTGCTTGTTATTTCCTACTTTGTCTTCAAAGATTGCTTTGCATCCATGCGTGCTTGAATGCTGCCTCTCTACCACATGTAGAAAAAATAATACATGTATATATATACAAAAAAATTAGAATACATAATATAATTAGTGGAAAGAGTATCCATACACTAACATTTGTAAAACGTTTTTTTTTAAACATTCTCTTACTAGCATATAGAACGTTGATCGTATAAATAAAAATAGTAATATCTATGAATACATCACTTTAGAGTAATTAGCAAACAAAAATATACACGTTAATTATATATTAATAGGAAGTGGAAAAAGTAATCGTACAATTGTATTGTACAACATTTTTTGACAAAACATCCCACTACAAGTATATAGAAGGTAAATCAGAGAAATAAAAATACTTGTTGAAACATTATTTTAGAGTGATTAACAAAAAAATATAATAAAAATATTGTACTCAATGACACTTGTCAATTTGCCAAGTTCGGCAAGCGAACAAGAATTGTTTCAGAATATTTCGCTAAAAACTCGAATATTTTGCTCATTCCGGAATATTTTTCGAAACATTTAAAAAAACAGGTCTACAAGAATAGTAATAACACTATTTTTGTTTATCGTATTCACCCACTGCATACTTATCGAAGAATTTTCTTTTCTAAAAGTATTGTACAAATGCTTTTTCCACTGGGTGTACAATATATTTACCACGATCGAACCCAAACAAACCCAAACAGGTCTACAAACAAGAATAGTACTAACACTATTTTTGTTTATCGTATCCATCCACTGCATACTTATCGAAGAATCTTCGTTTCTAAAAGTATTGTACAAATGCTTTTTCCACTGGGTGTACAATATATTTACCACAATCGTTTGCATTCGCAACAACGAACGTACGCGCAGGGAGAAAAACGAGAATGACTTGGGAAATGTATTTGTCCAAGTGTGTCACGCTCAGGGTGGCAGAAAAGTCGTATACACGTGTGTATAGTAGCGGGGGCGCATCACCTCTTCCGTATTTCTTATACTCTTCTTGTTCCTTTCTCCCTGTTGTTGGCCCCGTTTCGATTTTTTTTTCACCTTCAACCCCTTTGCGTTCCCACGAGGTTCTCGGCGTGGCAGAAATATTGGAATTCTCTTGAGTCGCGTGTGCCTCGCTTCGGTAACATCAAATGGAAATAGGAGGGTCGGAAGAAAGCGAGAGGGAAGAAAAGGAAGTACGATCGTGGCTTGTGATGGTTCAGCAACATTCATACATGCAGACCCCGTTTCAATTTTTACTGCGTCACGACGACTTTTTCGTATTTCAAATACACGTAGCTCTGCACCACTATACCTTTCGTACGTACGTGTACGGCCGTCTATATTTGAAATAGTGAAAAATTAATTTAAAAAAGGAGGTCAAAGTACAGAAAAAAGAAACAACCATTAAAAAGATATATGAAATTAGCTTTTGCCCGCGACGTCATCCGCGTCAGGATTTGATCTATACTCGCTTGAATTAAAAATTGTCTTACCGGAATGCATTATGAGCAATTACACTTTCACGCAATGTATACCAAGCCAGAACATAGACATTCCTGGAAAAATGGAGCTCGACTTCAAAAACTGTGTGAAGCTGCTTTGATTTTTACCCCATCGAAGATATTTGTAATCGATTAGGATGAAACTAATAAATTTGTTGTAATTCTATTTACCATTATAAGCATTTTTTTCATCAATGATAATCTACGAGAATAAAAATGCTTATCATAAATAATGGTATCACAAGTATTCATTTCAAATAACGAATAAGCAAATTATTTGATACACGGAGAGAATTAAAAAGTAATTTTTGTCGTGAATTCCACGGTAAAAATTACCGTGATATATTTCAATGTGGTGACAAGTGAGAAAAGCATAATAATTCGTATGCGACAAGTTTTTTTTAACTCACGTTACAGAAAATTTCAAATACGTAGCTAAAATTTTACTATACAAGAAGGGTAGCGCGCACGATAATTTTTACCGAGAGCACAATACATTTTCCTATAACACTCATTAAATTTTATAATAAATCTTCAAATAACTGTTATAAAGACGATACTTTTTTATAGACATTTTTCAAAGGCATAAAATAATAAAATGCACAGTAAAATTTCGCTGATATTATATATTTTTTAAATTTAAGTTTTGCGTATTTTGTTACACATGAAAATTTACTAGAAAATCTGGTAAAATTTTCTATCTGAAGAAGAAATTTTATTTTATTTTCGTGAAAATCTGTGTTTAACTCAGTAATAATAAGCGAAGTTTCAGGGTTGTCATCTGGTTACCGTTACTGCACGGTAATTTTTAACATTTAATTCTCTCCGTGTAGGACAAAAGAGTAGGTGGTACGTGGCTTTTAGAAGCGGTCGATTTGTCAGGAAATATCAATGATCTAGCCGGAAAGACATTACGTGAATGTATTTCGCCAACAATCCGCCAGATGGCTACAAGCGAAGCATTTCGCATAATCAAGGTACCATCATACAACTTTCGTTTATGACTTTGTGATACTTGTGAAATAAATAGTATCAGTACGACCTGGAATGTTTATTTTACTCGGGTATATTACCAAAAGCCCAGTACCTGATCATTACTCTATTCGTCCACCGGTTTATTTCTCATTCAGGGCCGTGTCAGTGCACCATCACCTTCCTCGTCATTTCGCGGCGATTTTCCAATCCCTTTTCACGTCAGTTCCCGGCCAGTTCCAGAAAAAGGGAACGGCGGATCGGGACCTAGCCTAAGACCTGTTACATGACTGATCCACGTTGGAAGGCCTGACCATGGCCGTATATTATCCAGGGAAGGTAGATAAGGAGGGGGGGGGGTACTTTTCCCCAACTTAAATTTGTAAACGGGAAACATAGAGAATCGTAACAATCCGCAAGGGTTTACGGAGCATCATTGGCAATGTGATACATCCCGAGTAGAAATATTGTCAGGCTGGTCTGATATTTGATCCAAGCCTGATCAAGTTGTAGTACGGAGGCTTTACTTAAGGTATGCCTTAATTTGCCTGATCCGGCTAGCTTCAGGCGATGGTCAAGCAACGGGACTTACGGCTTACTTCAATTTGCCTGATCCGGCTAGTTTTACGCGATGGGCAAGCAACCGAACTTATACAGTTTGGTGCTAAAAACGTACCTAACCTCATCTTGCCAGATGCTAGAGAGACACGAGAGAAGCCCGAGACATTGATCACTTTACGCATGTTTGTATATAAAGTGTCCGTTGTGAATGAAATGGATAAACAAAAGCGGCAGAAAATTGCCCAACGACTTCGTCTGCGAGAATGGCGGGCACTTAATAAGGAAAAAAAGAAGGAATAACAGCAGCGGGTTAGTATAACAATTTATTTTTATCAATTTTTTTTTTTCAGTGAACGTAATGCCATCGGTGCAGGTTAGTCCATTCGAAAGGTACTTTGAATGGACATTATATTCCCTGAACTGTACTACGCTGTCAACTTATCACTATTTAGTTGGCCTACGCTGTCCAGGCTGACTTGCACCGATGGCATCTCATTCGCCGGTCTGAACTACGCAGTCAACTTACCATTGTTCGATCGGCCTATGCTATTCGGGCTAACCTGCACCAATGGCATCACATTCATCGGTGCAGGTTAACCTAGCAAGTGTAGGCCAAACAAATAATGGTAAGTTGACAAAAGTAGTTCCATATAGTGAATGTGATGACATCGGTGCAGGTTAACCCGAACAGCATAGTTCAGTGAACACAGTTCAGTGAACGTAATGCCATCGGTGAAGGTTAATCCATTCGAAATGCACTTGGAATGGACATTACATTCACTGAATTGTACTACGCTGTCAACTTACCACTATTTGGTTGGCCTACGCTGCCCAGGCTAACCTGCACCGATGGCATCACATTCACTATACGGAACTACTTTGTCAACTTACCATTATTTTTTTGGCCTACGATGTCTGGGTTAACCTGCGCCGATGAATTCAATGCCATTGCTGCAGGTTAGCCCGGATAGCGGAGGCCGATTGAACAATGGTAAGTTGACTGCGTAGTTTAGTCCGGTGAATGTATAGCCATCGGTGCAGGTTCAATCAAATCTCTAAAAGAAAGTGTTATTTATTTTTGACATGCATCTATGTGAAAAATGTATGTGATAAATAAAAATGTATATTTAGTTTAAAAAATAAGCTATCAGCGTTATTTATAATGTTGTGCCTTTTTCTCTTTTAAATATGAGTGGTATTTTTTATTTCGGGAATAAATAGAATATCCTAAGCAGGGCTTCATTACATCATACTGACTAGGCCAAGATTTTTCATTTTGATCAAGCCTTACAAAATTATGGCCTGATCAGGCCTTGATTTTTTGCCCCGATCAGGCCTTGATTTTTACCCTGATCAGGCCTTGATGTTTTATCCTGATCAGGCCTTGATCAAGAATCCTGATCAAGGCCGGAAAAAGAAATCGGGATGCCTGATCAAGTTTTTATTGTGGCCGGAGCAAGATTTCTACTCGCGATCGAAAAACAAAAACACAGCGCTTTTAACGCAGCAACCAGCTCCAAACGAGAGACAAGCACTCAAATTAATTCGCAAAAAGCGGGAAAAACAGTGCAAATTTTTGCGTCTCATGATCCGTAAAGGAATCCGTCTGCCCAACGCAAAGGAAACGCGCGAAATTTTTTGCGGCCGAGCGGAACTCACCGTCTCGCTTTTCCCTCCGCGTCGAACTCTAGACGCGTGCGTCTATGTGAAGATTTTGCGAAATACACCGCAGCAAAGCGTTCCTTCTTTTCCCTCATACTCGGCTCAATTTTATCGCAGCGTTTTACGCTTGTATACACTTTTGTAAGGTAAATTTCGCCGATCCAGCGAGTAAACGAGTCTACAGGAGTCTGCGGGGATCCTGAATTTTCAGTTCTCGATTTTAGCACCGGGTATAAGATATATATATATATATATATATATATATATACGTATAACGGAGTCGAAAACTTGCTGACACGAGAAACGCTCGGATTATTCGATAACGAAATTATCTACGCGCGAAAATACACACACACACACACACACACACATATTATATATATATATATTTATATGCCTATGTGTGTGAAAGTTGGTGGTGTTCCCACCTTCGTTATTTTAACGTTTCCTCTGCTCCGCTCGTCGTCGCCCATCTCTCTCACTCGCCTCATCGCTCTTTCTCTTCTGCTCCCCCACGTACTACTTCACAAATCCCTCCTCGATATTCTCGTTATATTGTAAGCGAATAAATCCCGCTGGGATTTTATAATTGACTGTATAGTTTAGCAAATATTTGAACAACCCCGCGAGACCATTACTGCGATATAACGCGGTAGAGCTGATACATGAATTATCTATGATATTCCCCGCGCGTGAGTAATTCAAAGGCCCCGAAACTATAATGAAACTTGCATGCTCAAGCTCGATGTATTCCGTTGATGAGAATGTGTTGTATGATGTACATAGCCGAGGAGAAGGGACGACAATAATTTTAGTATTTTTTCGCACGAGTAGAGGAGGAGGAGGAAAAAGGGAAAAAATAGTTGAAAATCAGTCGGTAGAGTATTCTTTTGCAGAGAACCGAAATAAAAGAATCTAATCAATAACCGTGATGAAACGCGAAGCCTTTCTTCCGAATAGATTTTATCCATTGAGGTCTGGACGAACGTAATATTGGATTATGAGTGGGGGGGGGCGATGCCTTATGCAAAAAGAGACAGCAAGAGAGAGCTTGAAAGAGAGAGAGAGGGAGAGAGAGAAAGAGAGAGGGAGGGGGGACGAGGGAGAGAGAGAGATATTGATTGATTGATTGATGATATTTATTATGCCCTCACTCAACTATCGGGCAAAGTATAAAATTAGAGATAAAAAAGCAAGAAAAACAAAATATCAACAGAAATAAAAATTCCACGTGAAAGAAAAATATCAAAATAGATACAAATAAAATGTAAAGTAATTAAATGTAATGTAAATAAAATATAAAATAATTAAATGTAATATAAACAAAATGTAAAATAATTAAATGTAATGTAAATAAAATGTAAAGTAATTAAATGAAATCTAAACAAAATGTAAAGTAATTGAATGTAATGTAAATAAAATGTAAAGTAATTAAATGAAATGTAAATAAAATGTAAAGTAATTAAATGTAATGTAAATAAAATGTAAAGTAATTAAATGTAATGTAAATAAAATGTAAAGTAATTGGGTCATTAAATGATACTTTTTTCATTGTGAACATCATGTGCGGTTTTTAAAGCAAAGTATTTTTCTTTTTTTTTCAACAATTAACATCGATATAGCACTTTGAAATTGTTGTTCTGTTCGGTTCGGCATAAACGCGCCTAGAGTATCCGAAGTTACCCGAGCGCTCTGTGACGTCATCGTTCGAAAGCCGGTATACAAACTACTCTTGTAATATGAGTATTCTGTCAACGATGGCAACGATAAAATCGTATAAGGCTTGTTTCGTTTCTCTTTGTATAAATACGATGAAAAGTGCCCCTAATAGGTATTTCTAAATGTGGCACAAGACATAAAACGTCGAAATCTGTGGTTTGATGCACCATGACGTGTCAACCCAAAATCATCGTCCACTTATTTTTTATGTGAAGACCATTTTGATGTCAGTGTAAACGTGTTATAATATAAACTCTATTGAAATATTATTGTTTAATACGTCTTTCTCAAAATGCTTATGATACGTAGCGACAATAACTGACATAATTTATTGAGCCTCTCCTAACCTAAACATTTTCCGTTATCCACGGTCTCGAATTTGCTTTCACAAATTCACTTTCACACATCGTTGCACGAAAATTGAACTAGTTTTCGACTTTTTCAGCAAGCTCAAGATGTTTTCAGATGTAAAATGACACCAAATTTCACATTTGTGTACACTTGCGTGTAAGCCATATACATAGCCTATTCGATCGCGTTCGAACAATGACGTCACAAGCGCCAGCGCCGAAAGCGTGGTATTTCGTGCCAACATCTACAATTTTAATTATCGTGATAAAAAAACAATTAATAATTATCTTTAGAATTATTTCAAAGAAAAACCCTTTAGACATTTTGTTTAATTATCACAAAAGATCAATTCTAAATGAAAAAACGAACATTTTTTTTTAACAACTCAATTAAATGTAATGTAAATAAAATGTACAGTGAATAAATAAAATATAAACCAATTAAATGTAATGTCAATAAAATGCAAATTAAATGTAAAGAGAGAGAGAGAGGCAGGATGGACGTGAAGAAAAAAGCAAAAAGAACGAGATACAGCGAGTAGAAGAGAATGAAACAGAACGTGAAAAAAAGGAGCTATCATACCCACATCTTCGTTTATGCAGATAATGTTACAAGCTCGGATCAGTTACACAGAGATACGTATATTCACGAGATATACCCGAAAAACCATCCGTTTATGACACCGGAGCGAATACATACCGACGTACACACGACCAGCAGCTGGCGAGTAATGTTTTTTTTCCGTATATGCACCCACATACATATGTACGTATGGACTCGTGACAGACGAAAAGTCTTTACCTGGACATTTTCACATCGTACGTAATGTAAACCAAGCCCTTTTGAATGTTAGCATTAAATTTATACACAGATATCCCCGTAAATAGAGGCGGAGAGACAGAGGGAGGAAAAGAAAGAGAGAGAGAGAGAGAGAGAGAGAGAGAGAGAGAGAGAGAGAGAGAGAGATCGGTTGTCAGATCGCGTTGGACAGACGTGGCAAGAAGTTTTCTGTGCTCTTGTCGCTGTTACTATATACAGTGAAAACGTCGAGCAGTCGAGAGACGAGAGCTAGACAGCTCCACGAGGGTCGCGTACATAAATCATCTGGAGAGGTCTGCTCGAGCCATTGGACTGAACACTATATAGATTGAGGAACGCTATGCAAAGAGAAAGAGTGAGTGAGAGAAAGAGAGAAGGTGGTGGATATGCTGTTCAACGTCGTTTTTCGCCTTGGTAGGGTGTCTTTCTCGTCAACGTTGTTCGGAACATAAATAAAGAATAACTACAGCGCTACCGATGAACGGAGGAATCAAAGAAAACTGCTGCATTTTTGCTACCATTGCATCTAACCTGTAACAATGACATCGTGTTACAGTTTGCATCGTTGCAATGCAACAAACGTTCGTTTTATATTTTCACTTTCTTGTTTTTATTTTTATATTATTTTTTATCATCTGTGTTATCATATGGGCGGGTGCTTGCCCTTTTCACGTGCCCACCTTATACCATTTACTTTCTTATTTTTGTTATTTTACGAATATTTTTTTTGCAGATTTATATCGTAGGTTTCTAAATGACCATCTTGAAAAATGGTCGAGGTTCTTTCTAGGCAAAATCTGCCAAAGAAAACTACAGAAATTCGGAAATGTTCATGTTCATTGCACTTCAACGATGCAAACTTCAATCTCGTCAGAACGATCACGTGCCTGCGAAGCACTCTACATTTGAAAAGTCTTTGATAACGCGTGCTTGCTACCTCTGTATGATTGGAGAAATTGGATGGCTTTTCAGGGGTCCACAGTAGTGTAAATAGGAATCCTTATAATTGCGTGATGTACTTTACAGCAAAATGCCCCTTTTCTATTTCCGTATCCACTTGGTTTGAACCTCTGATTTAATTTATGAAAATTGCATTTAGTTTATACTTCAAATTAATGCTATTGCGTGATTAATTAAAAATTAATACTTGTAGCAAGAATTAGATAAAACGAATAATTTGAAATCATGGTAAAGTTGTGAAAAATATATGAAAGCGGCTTTTGTTTTGACAAGCTCCTACCTGCCGTATTTTCGACACTATATTTGAAATCATAACCCACCAAATACTGATAAATATCGATGTATTTTTGATATACTGTTGTTTAAGGTAGTACTTTCGCCAAGGCGTTTTTCTATACATTTTTTTTATTTCGAGGGTTCATTCAGGACCCTATGAAGTGATTACCTGTAAAATTTCAAACGGA
Organism: Ophion ventricosus; assembly: GCA_963932345.1. Classification (NCBI taxonomy): domain Eukaryota; kingdom Metazoa; phylum Arthropoda; class Insecta; order Hymenoptera; family Ichneumonidae; genus Ophion; species Ophion ventricosus. The sequence goes on along the minus strand of OZ010716.1, from coordinate 12,867,497 downwards.
TTCACCTTTGTGTATTCGAGGTATTAGCAATCAAAGATTGCACGGTTTAACACGTGTTCTTATGGGGAGCAGTGGAAAATTTCAACTTTTCACGCCATAACTTCGAAACTTTTCTACAGATAAAAAAATTATCACAATTACAAAGGAACATATGAACGAAGTGGTAAAGAAAAATCATGAATTTTGACTGTCTAGTTTCAGAGATATAGCGATTTAAATTAAGGAATTTCTGGCGACGCTAGCGGCAAATATGACGGCAAAAATTCGTTGGGCTTGCAACGATCTCCGGTCTCGCTAGACTACAGTAGTGTGTGCATATCCGTATATGCAAAGTATCTACGTATTAGTAGCCGGAATGCATAGTCTGATACAAAAGTGAGGGTTAGGTGATGGAGGCAACGTTGTCATTTTTGGAACTCTAAACATTACATTCGGCTTTTTCATCATTACTTTATAAGTTTTTACATCCCGATAAGATGTACAACCTACATTATAAGGATGTTTCGCAATATTTCGAAGCTTTCATCGATTAAGCGAAGAATAAACTTTTCAACATGACTGTGGCGAGACTATTACTTTAAGATACAAAATATTGAATCGCAAACGTTTTTTTTTAATTATTGAATCAATTTCATCTCACTTTCATAATGGTCGTAGCGAAAAAAATGAAGTATCCTACTTAAGATATTCCTTTCACGAAGGGCGGTATTTTGTAGGCGCATAAGCCCGGGTCCTTTTGAATCATTAGTCGATTACAGTGGCGCTCAATAAACGTAAGTCACAATCAATTATTATATCCAACAATGGGATAAACTTCCGAAAGGCAGAAACATAATTTCGATCTGAAATTTCGTAAACACTTTCATTTAATGTTATAAGACTTGCCCTAAAAGCATTTTTGGCGAGTTGGAATATTTTCCGAGAAATGAAAATTTTGAAAGTTGTTACTTTAGCCCGCTGAGTATATTTATGTCCATTTGAAATGCGGTCCTGATATATCTATAACAGGCTCAGCTATACCTATATCTCTTATGGTGCTCTGCATTTTGTGCGAATGATGTGGTGCGTGGAACACTGGTGTGGGCACGGGTCACCTCGGATGTGCGTGTGAAATGATGGGGTGCGTGAAACACTATTGTGGGCGTCGATCACCTCGGATGTGCGCGTAGAATGGTGGGGTGCGTAAAACACTTCTACCGCCTAAACTTCACGAAGATCCGCACAAAGCGGACAGCGCGATAACATATATAGGTATAGCCACAGCTGCGCCCGTCAGGTATAGATATAGTAGGAGCGCGGTAAAAAAATAACTTTCAAAAATCCATATCTCGAAAACTATGACCCGCCACCAAAAATCCTTTTTCGAAAAGTCTTATAGCATTAAAATGTAGGTGCAAATTTCAGATCAAAATTCGGTTTCCGCTTTTCAGAAGTAGAGCCCAACAATGAACTGGAATGGAAAATTTCGCATAAATTTTGTAGATTCAGACATTTTTACGTTCACCGAGAAGTCGCGATTACAAAAATTCTTCTGCTAGTCACATTTTTATAAGTTTTATCATTAATATTTCCTTTAAACATTCGGCGAACCCCTGTTATTATTGTCGTTACGGAATCTTCAGAATTTTTCTTCAGAATTTTAGAGCAGTATATATCAGCCATCTAGAGTTATTTAGTATATAAATTCTCAAATGGAAATGTGGCCAGCATGTAATTTCCATAAAGTGCTGCATAAATTGTACGATTTTTAGAGCCTCAATTTTTTATTAAGCGTACGGTAACTTGGCTCTAAATTTCACCAGCATACTGGAATGTATTTTTACTTAAGGCCTTAGGCCACTCTAGGATTTTCCAAAAATCGATTTTTTTTTTAAATGTGCCTTAGTACCTATAAAATTATATTCCAAAAATGATGGGTGTGAAAAATCTCTAAGTACTCGATTTTCGAATTCTAGCGCAACCTCTCTTGATTCATGTCGTGACTTTCTACTAAGTTTAAACGCGTTTATCTCAAAACTACATTTTTCAAGTCGGCCGGACTCATAACTCAAACAAATTTTAATCCATTCATTTGAAATTTGAACTGTATATTTAGAATTACTTTTTCTGAGGCACTACGTAGGATTTTTTTATTATATTGCATAGTTCCTTTTTTATAAACAATTTTCTGACGATTTTCTCATGCAATTTTATACTTTTTGTTTTAGAAATGCGCCATTTTGATAAAAAACAATATATCGAAAAATCCTACGTAGTTCTATAGCTATTCTTATATATAATCGAAAAAACTTTAGTGTTTCGTCATAACTCAAAAATTATAGGAGCTGTTGGTCCGGCCATTGACCTTCCAGAAATAAAGGCATCATCGGAAAAATGCTGCACAGTCGCTATTTTGACACGTATCGCTGTTAAAAAATAATTTTGTATAGTCAATTACGCGTATAATAAAAAACATATTTTGTAATTCCGATTTATTTTATGGTTTCGCTGAAAAAAAAGCACAAAATATGCTCGTTTTGGCCTCTAGAGTGGCCTAAGGCCTTAAGGAGTTTCGGGACAATTGGTGAAGTGTTACCATTTGATTCAAATTTATACAGTAAATTATTTCTCCTACACTGAATGCACCTTCCAAATTTTAAAACGATCTTCTACACCATTCCTATAAATTTACAAATGAAAAAAAAAACCCTTTTTAACATAAGGAGATATTTTAACTACCTTCGTTCATCGCTAAATAGCCGTTTTTCTACACAAAACACTGTGAAAAAAGTCTTTTAAATGTTACGAAAATGTGTCAAAATCATTCAGTACATTGTGATAAATTCGTCATCAGTATCATAATGTTTAATGCTCTGTGTTAAAAAGTGTTTTTTCACTTGTAAATTTATAGGAACGGTGTAGACTTGTAGACGATCGATTTTAAATGTGAAGGGTACATTAAGTATATATGACAAAGAATTTACTGTATAAATTTGAATTGAATTAAATGGCAGAATTTCGTTAAGTATCCCAAAACTCTTTAATTATCGACGAAAATCAGTCTATCGTCAAATATTCGGGTTCGTGAAAGAAATATCTTGGATGCGTTACATGCAACCTGCACGAAACAACATTTCTAATTTGGCTTTTGGCTTGAACGAAAAACGACTTAATTTTATTGCATACCGCTCAAAAAATAATAAGAAATAAGTATGCTTGAAAAAGCAGTCATATTTATAACTGCTTATTTTGTCTATTGTATCTATTTAGTTAGATTTTATTTAGTTATTTTATTTATCTATTTCAAACTGGTACGAAATGCGCTACACGTAATATATTTTTAATCCTCTCCACCCTTCTCCTACCCCCCGCCCCTCAACGTGTCCACGGATCATGTGCATCAGGATGCAACGTCCTTCAGCAAGCAGACAGAGTATTTCTCCGGCTCTCCTCGCAATTACGAATATTACTGAGGATTCGAGTACCCCTTATCTGTTTTTTTCTTTCTCGCTCTCTCCTTCTCTCCCTTACCCTGGTTGAAAAAGCTTCGACCCTATCATGACCCTGCTGTACGCGTCCTGCATACGCTCGAGACACGATTCCTCAACCCCGCACCCCTTCCCCCACTCTGTCTCTCTCTTTCTCTATTTCTCTCCCCTTTTCACATATACCAACTCGGAGTTTTTCCAAGAGCGATTCCTATGACCTTCGTAAACTCACCCCGAAGAGCTTTTCCTACTCGCATGAATTACCCCCGTTCCTTTTACTTTGAAGTTGTACTTTTTTGATTCCCCTACGTCTCGTCAATACCCGCTTACGCAAATATCTGTATGCACATCTGCGAGTGAAAAAACCGGAATGCGGAAAACCAAAGTTATTATCATTATCGTCCTATATATATATATGTATATATATTATTCTCGGAGTTTGCTATTTCACAATATATATTGTGAAATAGCAAACTCCGGGAATAATTTACTGTAGTATGTTTGATTGGACGCCAGAGTCCGACGGACCGTCGATGAATGTAACACATGCAGAGAGGGAGCTCAATAGAAGATACGCAATTTACATCAGCCACTGTGAATTTTTCGTAAATTGGATCGCACTCGACGCCGCGGACATTTCACGGATTCCTCTTTCGCGGCTTTTATTTCCCTGTTTGCAGTTATATACACGTCATGAAGTTCACAATACCCCCCTTTATTTGTATGTGTATGTATGTACAGGGTGGGCCATTTAACATGACCACTCCAAATATCTCCGTTGCCTTTAGAGTGACGAAAAAAATGTCAGGAGGTAATTTGATTGATTTCGAAGGGCTGATACAGTGGTGAAAAATTCATTTTTGTCAAGGTCATAGTTTTTGCGTTCTCACGGTCATCAATGGTTTTTTAAATGGGACCATGTTTTTTTTTTATTAAGACGTTGTAGCTGATATTCAGACGAATCCAACGACCTTGATATCATGACCTTGAAATGATTTTTCACCAAAATACATATGTAAAACCCGGAAATCGTGATGGTATTGACAATAAGAATATCCGAATAATGTAATTGAATTTTTGTGCAGAAAATTTATTGTAACAAATGTTCGAAGTGATGGCCATTAACCTCGACAGATTTTTGAAGACGTCGGATGAATGATTCTCTTGACCTTCGAATAGTTTCTGGTGTGATAGCGACGCAGGTTATCCAACGGATACGATAATGTCAACAATCGGAGATGTTTCTGACGTTTGTAAATACTGGCATTGTAACATAGTAAAACTGTAGTAGCGTGAAGAATGTTTAACATCTACCAATATTAAAATCAGTAGACAAGTGTATCCATCCAAATTAACATGTAATAACTGTATCGAAAATTGGCATTGTACAGTCAAGCAGGGAAAGTAGAAATGATTCTCAGTTATGGTGAGTTTGTTTGGGTTTGGAACATTTTTGAAGACGTCATTCATCCGACGTCTTAAAAAATGTGTCGAGGCCAATGGCCATCACTTCGAACATTTGTTACAATAAATTTTCGGCACAAGAAATTCAATTACATTTTTCGGATATTCTTATTGTCAATACCATCACGATTTCCCATTTTTACACGTGTATTTTGGAGAAAAATCATGTCAAGGTCGTGATATCATAGGTCGTTGAATTCGTCTGAATATCAGCTACAACGTCTTAATAAAGAAAAAAACATTTTTCATTTGAAAAACCATTGATGACCTTGAGAACACGAAAACTATTACCTTAACACAAATGAATTTTTCACCACTGTATCAGCCTTTCGAAATCAATTACCTTCTGTCATTTTTTTCGTCGCTCTAAAGGCAACAGATATTTGGGGTGGTCACTTTAAATGGTCCACCCTGTATATATATATATATATATATATATATATATATATATATGTTGTTACACCGCTGGGTGAACATATATGTAAAAAAAAAACACAAGAACCCGTCACTGTTGTACATCGAAGAGGTATTATTTATTTATGATCCTTTACAATATTTGATTCTTCGTGAAGTCGTAATAACGTGGATTGATGATACGTTGAGATGGTAGACTCTGGATTCTTCTTGATTATTCTCGATATTTCGTTATTCACGCCAGGAACAATCGAAGAGGTATACTAACGCAATTCTACTGACAACATGCGTTCATGTAAACGTGAAGACTATCAGAGTGACTGCGTCTGATTGATTGTTGATTAACGACTGACTCGAGCTTAGTCGAGACCGACTTTTACATAATCATGTTTGCGGCTCTCGGCACGTTCGAAATCTTGCCCGCTTCATATGATTGCGCATCTTAAAGAAATAGTGCATCATATAAAGATTATTCGAGGCTCTCTGATTCATTTGACTACGAAGTCTGTCGTTCGAAAAAAAAATAAGCTGTCGCTCGGAGTTCTTATCTCAAGGCGAAAGGTGTGAAATTTTATCAGTTACAATTTATATGTTTATGTACGCCCACGCATATAAATAAATATATCTTATGCACTTGATAAAATGAAAGCACTCTCTGTACGTGAGGACGTAAAGATGTGTGTTTGTAGTTGGAGAATATTACACGCAGATTATATTAATTCTCTCGATATTTCCGCGAATAGTTTAGAATATGAAGGATCTCGATACGAACAGAGCAGCAGCATTGGCGTGTTCTTTGATAAGGGGTGAAGGTAGCGCCAGATGAAAGCTTGCGCGAACATTTTTTTTCACCTGCAGTTGGTTGCAGTTTTCATTTTCGAATTGCTTTTTTTTGGTGAATAGCTCGAATCGTGGCTGGACGAATAGATTTTTTTTAAGGGCGTATTTTAGTCTAGCCATTTGGAAAAAATCGTTTTTTTTTTGCATTTTCACAAAATAAAGACTATTAAGAATATATCCACAAAGGGAAATTTCGAAATTCCCGATATTTACAAAGTTATAGCGATTTGAATACGGCCGGATTGATAGGCCGCGCCGGCTCAGAATCTTCTAAGGAAGCTAGAACTGCTTGCAGGGAAAAACGAGCTTCAGAAAATGATCATTTCGAAGTCGAGGAAGGCACACTATACGAGGCGGGAATGGCCGATTAATATAACGTAAGTATAACATGCCATTATAACATTTAAATAGTTGCGGTTGTCCAAAATTGTACGTAAACCTGTAAACCGCGTTTTTTCTTGAAACTAATTTTTTCAACCTGGTTGACATAAAATCTCGAGTTCTATTCAACCGATTGACTTGAAATTGCGTTGCGAAATCAATATTAAATAAATATTAAACTGAAAAACAATAGGACGGAAAGTTAACTTTTTCCTCAGACAATCGCCATTAAAAAAAGAAAATTCTTTTCCCCCTTAACCCTTTTTGTCATGGCGATATAAAGCGGCCCATAACTTTCAATTTTCATTTTCTTTGCAAGTTCTTGAAACATTAATAGAAAGACTGTAAAAAAATGGATACTAAAAATTTTTTTTGTTTTGTTTTATCAAGCACGAAAAAACGCCCGAGACGTATGCCTCTAGACTAGAATACTGCCTTAAGCTTCCGAGTAAAATGGAGACGCAGTCAGAAAGACTGCCACTGGGGAAATTATGATTTTACTCTTGAAAGTGGCAGAGGTGCATTTCGCATGAGTTTACGTCTTTTATATTTTGTGGTATGTGTCGCTTTGACGATTAGGCAACGCGATTCTGTCTGTGGATGGTCCACTTCATTTGTGCTTACGGCTCTCTCTCTCTCTCTCTCTCTCTCTCCTCTCTCTCTCTCTCCCTCTCTCTCTCTCTCTCTCTCTCTCTCTCTGTCAAATCCTCTCTCCGTTGCTTCCTCTCACTGTCTCCCTCGGGTCCCCTGCAAAGCTTATGTGTACTGAGTTAGATACACACAGAGGCGAATGTAAATTCGATTGGGTTTGCCTGTCGCGTGAAGCTCTCATTCTCCCCTGCATCCTCCATACTTAAGCGGAAGCATTGCTCGAACGCGGCGGTATTCTCTGAAGCGTGGATCTACTGGCGTTTCAGAACTCAGTGTATTGAGCCGGTTTAGGCAGGAAGAGAATCGGATGAGAGAGGAAATCGGACGAAGAGAGAGAGAGAGAGAGAGAGAGAGAGAGAGAGAGAGAGAGAGAGAGAGAGAGAGAGAGAGAGAGAGAGAAAGAGAGAGAGAGACAGAGAGCAACGAAAGTGAATAATAGCCGCGCCGCATCGTTTCTATTCATGCTTGAAACACCAGCGAGCCGTTCTCCACCGAATTGACCAGCCTCTGGCGTTCGTCTGTTTTCTACCCTCCGACCCACCACCACCCTCCCACTACCGGGCTATTGCACCCCGTCGAACGATCCCCGTATCCGCTTAATCCGATAATCCTCCCTCGCTATGCTCCCATCTTTCTCGCTCGTTCTATATCCGCCCACTATCATCCACTCTCGTTCCTATAACAGAGTCATTTCGAATTCCGGAACGTAAAACACGCGAATGGCTTTTTTTTATATCGCTTTTTTTATATCTCCGATACTGCAAGTTTTCCCCGTTCGCCTGTGTGGAAAAGTAGATAAACCGCCATGAAAATATGCTGAATCGATCGAACGACAACCATAGTGGAGAAAACAATCGTTGTTTTCCGATGCTTCCGAACTCGCGGATTCCCTTGCATCTAACAGCCATTATTTTCCCTACTTGGATACATTCGTTGATTCGCCATCAGAAGTATAGACCTGGATTGTCCGATTGCCAGGGAAGAATGGACATTTTATAAATAAGCGAGATGGTGGAATCTGGTAAGAGGACAAGATACTGCTTTCCCCTTTTTTCTCGTAATATTCAGGCAAAGCCCGCCAAAATGGATATGCTGGTCCCTGGGAGCGTTACATAATACGGTACACTTAGCCTCTATGTGGCTAGTGGAGAACTCGCGAGTTCGTACGGTAGCGACGGGCTCGCGGCTGCTCGCGTCATTCAATATCGCACTTACCGTGATTTGGGTTCTGGTAAACCGAAACCGAATCAAGAGGTAGATAGTCCGAGACGGTACCGAGGGAATAGCCGAAGCTCGGTTGCGGTTTCTGGGTCATGAATACACGTTGTCCGCGCCCTTCGTTCTCTCCCGGTTGCTCTTATTCGACTAACGGAACGATGCATATCCGTATTGCATGAAATTCTTTGTATTAGCAGTGTGCATTAATGTTAAGGGATTTTTTTTGGTAGAAATACGACTTTATTGTGAAAAAGAAATCTACAGTTATTACACAAAGTGCAAATATTTCATGGCATTGAAAATGTTATCAGACTTTTCGAGTGATAAAGAAAAGGTACATGCGAATAATATGAGTTGCTCTCTCTCACATTTTCACATTCTCACATTCTCACTCTCTCATTCTCCATTCATTCGTTTCTTACATTTTCATATTTTCGCATTTTCACGTTATCACATTTTCACATTATCACGTTTTCATATTTCCACATTCCCATCCATCCCATCTACCCACTCTCTCACTCTCTTACTCTCTCGAACTATAAATCTAATTATCATTCTGAGAACATTGTAATGTACACACTGAAATTTACGATTTGTAACTATAAATGACTCTACATGTAATGCGGCATTTTTCAACCAATCACAGGCACTCAGCATGTCACAGCTCGCCCCACTCTGCTACAACACAGCGGCAGTGGAGTGGAGGTAGCGTTAGTTTCGTGTGACATCTCGCTCAATCAGACCCCCTATATACATCTTTACGGCCGTAGGCCACTCTAGAGGCCAAAAAAGGGCATATTTTGCGGTGTTCTTTCAGCGAAACCATAAAATAAATCGGAATTACAAAATAGGGGTTTTATTATACACATAATTGACTATACAAAATTATTTTTTCACAGCGATACATGACAAAATGGCGACTGTGCAGCATTTTTCTGATGACGCCTTTATTTCTGGAAGGTCAACAGCCGGAACAACAGCTCCTATAATTTCTGAGTTATGATGAGACACTAAATCGTCAAAAAATGATTTATAAAAAAGAAACTATGTAATATAATTTAAAAAATCCTACGTAGTGCCTCAGAAAATGTAATTCTAAATATACAGTTAAAAGTTCAAGGGAATCGGTTGAAACTTGTTTGAGTTATGAGTCCGGTCGACTTGAAAAATTTAGTTTTGAGATAAACGTGTTTAAAGTTAGTAGAAAGTCACGACATGAATAATGTTTCAATACTTTAATCTGCGATGCCTGCACCATAAAGTTGGCCTTCCGGATTAGTGTCCTGGTCCTGCGTTTCTTTTCTGTGAGATTTTAAGGCGATCCGTGACTCTTTCACAGCTTCAGACAGTGACCTCTCTGAAAGCTTTATGCGCTGTTCGTCCACCTTCAGGCACTCATTGTAGCTGTTCGGGCCGATTTTCAAGTCCGTTGCTTGCATTGTGTGCAACATTGAAGAAAAACCGTTATTGCGCACGCAGATCGCAATATCTATCGCTATATTCAACACAGTTTTACCACTGGAAATTGATTTTAGAGCCAAGGCCCAAACAGTCGAATTGAAACTTTCGTTACTGTTCGGTGCGAAACCGCCGATGCATCGAGTAAGAAGATCATCACTGGTTTTAGTACTTTAGTATCCCCTGCCATATACCTGCTCCATTTCCCCAAATTACAGCCCACCACGGCGCTCATAAAAGGAGCTCGTTGCGGATCAAGAGGGGTTGCGCCAGAATTCGAAAATCGAGCACTTAGAGATTTTTCACATCCGTAAACTTTTGAAATATAATTTTATAGGTAGAAAGGTACCTTTTTAACAAAAAAAAACGAATTTTGAGAAAATCCTAGAGTGGCCTAAGGCCTTAAAAGCATTTTCAATGCTAAAATGATTACTAATTGATCATTCAAAATATTATCCATCCACGTAAAAAAAACGATACATCTTTAGAGGCAATCCACGAAACGACCTACCTTTGGTATCCTCATAAGAATGGAAGCACTGCTCAGACAAGCCATGAATCATTGATGGAAATAGGTGGTAATCGGAAGGAGTAATATCTGGACAATACGGCGGGTGTGGTGGGATATCCCAGTTAAGGGGCTACTCTACTGTGAAGGCTAAAAAAATAAGCTATTTTTTAATAATTTTTTTTTTTGAAAACTTTTGCATGTATCGGTACAAGCTTTTCTTTCGCTTAAAGGTACACTCTTGTAGAATAGAAAACAATATTCTTTTATGCATATAAATGTATATTTATTTAAGAATTTATAATCGTGTAAAGGCATGAAAAAAAGTATGTCGCTGGCGTTGAAGATTTGCTCTCTCCAGGTAATCTGAAACACAAAATTCAAAAAGATTCTTAATCTGTATGAGTGTCGCTATCGCCCGAACTAGAATGATTTAAAAAATATTAATTTTTACTTGTACTTTCGCCCGAATTATGACGAAAAAAAACTCATTTTTCGAACACTTTTGCAAAAAAAAAGACGCCATTTTGTTATTTTGCAATATAAAATAATAATTATAGTTCGGGCGATAGCGACACTCATACAGATTAAGAATCTTTTTGAATTTTTTGTTTCAGATTACCTGGAGAGCGCAAATTATCAACGCCAGCGCCATACCTTTTTTCCATGCCTTTACACGATTATCAATTGTTAAATAAATATACATTTATATGCGATACAAAAAAATTGTTTGCCATTCTGTAAGAGTGTACCTTTAAGCCAAAACAAAGTTTCTACGGATACGTGCAACAGTTATCGAAAAAAAAATTATTAAAATTAGCTTATTTTTCGAGCCATCACAGTAGAAGAGCTTTAAGCGCTTCTAACGTTTCCTTGATCGGTTTCGCAACATGAGGCCGAGCGTTGTCATGCTGGAAAATCACTCTGTCGTGTTTTTTTTGCGTAATCTGGCCGTTTTTGCTTCAATGCTCGGCTCAATTGCATCGATTGTTGTTGGTAACATTTGTCTTCATCGGTAAAGCTTCCAGTTCGTCACCTTTAAACTTTTTCGGCTGGTCTGAACATTTATTACCTTCCGTATAGAAATCACCTTTTTTTATAGCGTCGAAACTAGTATTCACATGTTGAAATCGACGGAGCATAATCAACATAAGCTTCCGAAAGCACTCGTTGACTATCAGCAGCACTTTTCTTCAAATGGAAGCAAAAAAGCAAAGCTCCCCACAAATTGCGTTTTGTTGGCACAAAATTCGACATATTCAACGCTCAAAAAAAATAATGTCTTTTACACTTCGGCAAAATAACACATATTGGAAACTAAAGCCACGTGATGATGCTTTGACGTAAAATTGGTAACAATATGAACCGATGCTATATGATGCCAGTTACGTCATCTCTTAAAAATCCCTTTAAATTAATGCACACACCTAATATATTTACATGTTTAAGTGCAGAAAAAAGTTGTATTCTCGCGATGGTTATCTAGCTGCTGGTTTACAGAGGCCCAAATCCGTAACTTTCCAAACAAAAAACAGAGCCTTTTTGCGAGATTTCCAATCTTCACCCACATATATAGAAGTATCGTTTTGCTTAGAGTCGACGGCATGCACACCGAGACAAACGGTTTGTTGGGAATAAATGATTTTTTGTTAGTCTCGGACTACCAAACCGTTGTTTGATATTCACTGAAATTCCATATTCATTGGAGCCAAAGGATTCAATTTATTCCAACCTGCCTCTGAATAAAATTGCTATACCAGACTGAAAAAGTTTTAATCGAGTTGGATATGCTTTTTTATTCGCTGCGATGAACTCGTATATTTAATTTAAACAAATATTTGATTGCGTATAGAAGGGATGTTTCAGTAGAAGAATGTATGTTTGACTACAATAGTTTTTTTATTGAAGTTTGATAAGCTTCCACATTCCCTGCATGAATATTTTTGCTTTAGCGTTTCCTTTGGCGTTTGGAGCGAAATCACGGCTGCATTATTATAAAATGATTGCGAAGATTAAGTGTCAAGGTTATGCATGAAACGATCAGGATATATAATATTGTCTACGAACTGCACCCTCTTGTCCCGTTTTACTAAACATTTATTTTTATTTCACACATAATTTAGTGAATGAATAAGTTCCAGGTTAACAGTCCATGGAATGTTTATTTAAAATTATATGTACGCCTCAAGTATATCCATTTCTTAAAGTCTAATTAATGTTTTGGTGGATGTAAATGAAAGTACAGTTGGTTGAAAAAATATTGAACTGTACCGCATTCGGCTGATTCAGGCATAATATAATAAAACCCAATTATAGCCAGACAAACAACGGTCATGAAGTTGGAGCGCAACGAAATTATATTTTGATTTTTTCATTTCTTTATTTTCATTAGGATTCAAAATATTTTCTTGCAAATTTAAGCTGTAGACTTCGAATAAGGATCCTAAAAAAGGTTTGAGTGATTTTGGTAGCCTCGATCTGGGCTACGAAATTTTCCTTGCACTCCAATAATGCAAATATCAATATCATCCGAAACAATGTTCTTCTTAATAAAAATTCTTCGTGTTTTATTTATTTGCATCTTTATTCAATCCGCAATAGCAGTATCTCTCGGTGATGATAATCTGTGATATGTTTCAAGGGAATCTCCAATAATTGTTATAGCGCATACGAAACGAGAACGACGATAGACTCACTTGATTCTATATAGCGTTTACTGGAGAAACGTGACCTGGACTAATTAAGCTATAAAGCCCGTCTCTGGCAGGCGAAACGAAAGAGACATCTAGACGGCGAAAGAAAGAAAGAGAGAGAGAGAGAGAGAGAGAGAGAGAGAGAGAGAGAGAGATTGGGAAATAGACCAAGAGATAAAAGGAGAGACGAACAGGAGCGAGAACATAGAAGGGCGTTTCTATGAGCTCGTAATCCTCCTCGTTCCTCATGAGTATGCGAGACACATGCGAAAGATATCTCCTGGATAGTATTTAGTAACATCAGCCGACCATTCGAGTTGTATCGTTAACACGATTGAACATTGTCCAACGCTGTAACGCTAAAGCATCCACCCATGCGATACTACGTAATCGATGACTGCCAAAACTAAGGGTGAAACTTCGGGTGAGCACACGTCAGTAGTGACATCCGTTTGTTCCGTTCAATTCGATGTAGAGTTTACTGTGTTCGCTAATGTGTAGTCTTGTATCTGCTGTGTGGGATATCCCCGTGGCAGATGCTGCTTCCGGACACGTCCATAAGTTAGCTATGGATTGTTACGCTCTGCTCGCATGGATCAGCTTGTCCTGCGAGTCTCCTATATCGGGCCGCATTACGAATTTAGGTTAGGGATCTATTCGTTCTCGAGCAATTTGCTACCTAATCGTCTAATAGCTCGCCGATTTGGCCTGGCACATGCGCCAAACACGTATCTCTGCCACGCATAGAAGAACGACAAGTGCCCTACAAACGCGTTGTCATTGCACGCGACCACAAATACGAATAACATAGTGAGGTTATTTGACCAAACGTACTATCATCTAGCGAATGACTCATGGCTGGCTAGCCAACTTAAGTTTCAGATTGCGTTTCGAATTATCAAAATTCTCAAGTGGGTATCTCGTCATGACCTAGCCAACGCTAGCTAACTGCGGCCATGCATCTCTTGACTAGGCACTGCCTAGACAATCTTGATTATAGATGTCATTGCCTTACGATAAAAATACCACCTAATGACTAAGTCTAGCCAATTATGGTCACAAATGATAAAGTGAGGTTATGTGAGTATATGTAGTTCCGTCGAGCGATTGGCTTATGGCTGGATAAGCAATTTAAGTTTCAGATGGCGTTGCGAATGAAAAAAAAAAAATCTTCACGTGGATATCATGCGATGACCTAGCCAATACTAGTCCACTGCGGCTAGGTTCTCTTCGATTAGTCACTACCCAGTCGATCGTGATTAGTTTATATAATGTTTATATCGTTATCAGTATTTTATATAATGGATAGCATTCGTTGTGGTAACATCGTGCATTAATTCGTCACCAGCCACAATAAATGTTTCGACAAATGCTATTTGAGGTTATCTAATTCTATGCGAATATAGCGCTCAATGCAAAAAAACTAATAAATCTGATAATGTTATTTAAATTTGTTAATCCAGCCATTTCTTAATAACGCAACTTTTTGCATATGTAGACGATGCAAAATTAAAAAATTAACTAAGTAGAACTGGCAATGGAAACCAGCCTACACGCAAGCGTTTTTATGATGTAATTTCTAATGAACAAATCAATATATTTGCAACGCAAATATCATAACCAAAATTGGCAGATGAGGAATAACATCGTAAAATTGTGCAGTGATATAAATAATGTGCAGAAAAAATTGTACACATTATCTAGATAAAAAAACATTATACAGCTGAGAGATATGTTTTTTTTATCTAGTCACCACCTAATTTTCCGTACCCAGTCACTAGACAATGAAAGCTTTACAAGGCTGGGCATGTATCAGCTAAAACGACTAGCTAGTGACAGTTTGAAATATAATTTTACTATCTCATGGCTAGACGGTGATGAGTTGTATTTTCCACTCGGGTACTGGTTGCTCGGTTGGTGTATTGCGTATTGACTATACTGAGCTGGACGCAGTTTTACTGAGTTTCCGATGGTAACACAATTCAGTAAAGTATCGCCGCCTGTATTACTATTGTATCCATTTCTACTGTTTACCTGTACCCTCGTGCAAATGTGATACCGTAGCACATCAAGAAAGAGTAGCTGAGGGCAACGCTTTGGAGCGGAAAGAGGTGGGTCTCAGGAACTGGGAAAAACGAAGTGGCAAGGGTCCGCTGTACTGTTTACTTCAGAGCGGGATTATTAATCAGCCAAAGGATAAATCATGATCCGATTTGACCCCAAATGATTATCATGACGATTGAACTTCAATGACGCTTGACTAGTTGATTCGATTCTCAGCTAAGAGACATTTATTCGAATCGAACGCAGTTCTTGCTTCAATTGCTTCACGTCACTTCTCGGAAAAAAAATGCTGTGAATTTTGGGTGGTCCCATAACTATCCACTCTAGTTTTCACTTTATCAACATTGCACTGGAATAAGGTGCGCGATAATATGCGCTTTTATGAATGAAATACATTTAGGTACCTCAATTAGAAGTATTAAATCGAAAGTCTCTTCAAGGCCTGTATTGGGTTAATGGCTTTAAAATATCGATTGACCATAAGGATGAATAAGGAGAGTAAGAGATCGAAAGAAGAGGAGGAGGAGAGGCGATTCCATAATATCGATTCTTCGAAAAGGGGCCAATTAAAATTATTGATGCACAGAAATGTATGAACCGAGGTAATAATTTCTCTTCTACTCTCTCCTTCTCTTCCTGCCTCATAGCTGAGATTAGATATCCCAGATATCGAGATCTATTCTGGCACTTTTGTTTAAATTGTCTTATCCGAGAAATTCTATTCTTCAGGGGTCTGCAGAAGCTAGATATTCCAAAAATACAATTCCTTTTTTGCATAGTTTTATAGCCTAGGGGCTCAAGTTTATTTTCAACGAAGGTTTTGTCAAAATTCCAACAATTCACCCAATTATGACGATTTTTGCGGCAGATCAGATTTCTCACTGTACTACGGCGACCCACCCCGCTGACATTTATACTTTTTTCATTTGCGTTTTTCTCGGAAATATTTTTTATGAAATGGTGTAACTGATATCGCAAAATATATTCGTTCGACTTACTCATAATTCAGGCAGAGCATAGTTTATAACATTTTTTATTGTACGATTGCATCTTTTTTAAAATATATTTATCCATTTGTTAACAACAAATTATTGAAGTGGTATTTTGTCGTAAATCAAACTTTTTTCTACAGTTTGCAATCTTCGTAATATTCTTGCTTTTATAAGAGTCTCCGATGACACAACGGTTTTATTATTATACTAAAAGTAGTTTTTTATTTTCCATTTCAGATCACCCTAGTTGCCAGAACCATCAACACCGATTGGCCATGCAGCAATCATTGACATAATAACTTTATTGTTTATCAATAGTTTTCAATTTGAAAAACTCAAACTCGGTAAGACTATATATAAATTGTACGTAAAATCCCAACCCGGTCATCCCAATACTCTCATCAGAAAAAAATATTGGCAAATTACCTGTTTTTGGGCCTCAAGCTTATGCAGACCTGTCAATATGGGTATTATGAACGGGTATTTTACGTCCGTTATATATAGATAACGTTGTTTACTAGAACATCACGCTATTTTGAAGACAGGCCTTAATTTTTCTTTCAAACGAATGTTTCTTCTTGGTATCAGGCCGGTCCTCGAAGTCAAATGTCTTTAACGCCACTTTTACTCATTCATATATCTACAGGGTGTCCCAGGACAGAATGTCATCCCTGAAATGGGGGGTTGGGGGTGAAATTTGGAGTCGATTAATATAAGCATGTATGGTTCCCAGATCAACCCCTGAATTATTATTAATTTTTAAAGACGGGCCAATCAGGCGCGCCCGATGAGCGGACTCACGTCGGTGAGGAATACGCGCGTGTAGTGGTGCCTGGCGGAGCGGTGCTCATTTTAGGGATGACATTCCGTCCTGGGACACCCTGTATATGTGGATGTGTGTGCTATGCCTGTATAGCAAGAAATTGATTGATTATTTCATTTCCACCTCAGTAGGACCATGAGGTAAAGTAATACAATGGTGGTATTTTACAAGATAGTTTTAACGCGAAAACAGAATGCATCTAAAAGAAGCAAAACATTACAAAATATAAATAGGCTCTCCGTAAATCTATAATAACATTTTAGTGTATGGCTTCGATTTACAAATAAACCGAATCAAAAAACTAAATAAAGTGTTGATGTTATTATTAGAAACAACCCGTGTCAAAATTTATAGCCTCCTCTGGACACTCTCAGGACCATTTTCTTTTTTATTGCACAAGCCGCAAGCCTCCGTTGAACCTACCCAAACCCCATTTGTGGAATTCAGTGCCATGAAGAGGCCTCCTCTTGGTCCCGTGTAGCCTCTGTTAGTCCTCCCAAGCCATCTTTCAATCCCTAGTTTCAGTGAAACGTGATGAACACAGACCTCCGTAACCTGCTTTCGACCTCAAGTCCGTTGCCTCGACCCCACCTAAACTGCTTTGAACCCAAATTCGATATCACTTCCATCAACACTCCATTGAGGCCTGATCGGTAACCCGTTAGAAGACGAAATAAATACATTTTCGCTGAATAGAGGGCCTGGAGGGTCTACAGTGCGCCTGCAGTAGGCTGAATGGAGGGTCCAGAGGACCTACAGTGCACTTACGGTAGGCCGAAAGGGGGGTCATTAGGTTCTGCGGGAGCGCTCGAAGTAGGCACACCTAGAGTTTTGCAGGTTCAATTGCGCTCTGCATTGGCCTCCTTTGATCGACAATGTCCAGTTTCTGCCATTCGGGAGGTTCATCGGAGGCCATAACGTATTAGTACTCCAAACATTGTACCCTCGTTTAGATACCGGGTAATCCACTATCGCCAATCACTGCTCGGAGAAGGAGGCCATTATTTTGCGGGTTAAACGCAGCTCGAAAATTTTGTCTCGGAAAAATAAACATTATCAGATATGAGGTAAAGAAATGATCCAAATACATATTTCGTCGATTGAGAGAGACATAATGAGAAAGCGCACATGCATGTCTTGATATTATGTTAGCAGCTTACACCTGCTGTGCGTCGAAAAAGCTAATCAAGTAAATGCCAAGCGGATTATTCTCTCACATGTAACAGACGTTTTCATATACGGAATCTCATCGTACCCCCACGTGCTTCACCTCTCACCCCTTGACGTTTTATACACATTACGAGACTAATGGAGAGCACCAAATCCCTGGTACTAAATGACAAAATTAGCCTGGCAGGCTAATCCTCTCGTAGGATATGGAACGGCGATATAAAATACACCAGGAGGTCGATCGATATAAATCGATTCTTCGTAAGCTGCCAATAAAACTCAGTCTCTCTCGCTCTGCTCTCTCGTCGATCCTTCTTCCCTCTCTTACACTCTCTTCCTCCCTGTATCTGGCGCTCTGTCGTATGCATCTACCATGACGTTGAGGATTCGTGATTCTCTGTTTTTCATTACTCGCTGTCGCTTTTTTTCTGGTCTGAATAGACCATGCAGGGTGGCAATAAATCTCACCCTGTGAGCCTTTCTCTCTCTCTCGCCCTTTCTAGCATACGCTATATAGCTACAGCCTGTGGTTCCACTCCTACTCGTACCTATTCTCTCGTCCTGGCTTTCCCTCTCTCTCTTTGATCAACGAGACAAACTATGGCTTACCGGAAGTTACTGCCAGAGCTCGACTAACCCACTGCTCTATCTGTTTATCCCACCCCCTACTTTCTCTATGGTTTTTTCCTCACTACTCTATCCCTCTCTCTATTTCTATCTCTCGTGTCCGTAAAGCAGCCGCGGAAATGCGAAAATACTGTAGGTAAATCCTCTGACAAACCGCACACTAGAATTCGACGATGACCGGAAATCGCCATCCATTACTTGACACGAGTACTCAAAAGCACTTTTCGATCTTACCAACACACATGAAACCTGTGGTTTACATACTCCAATCAATGCACAATCGTGCGTGTAAATTGATCTAAGCCTGCCACCAAATGAACTCGACTCAATCGCCGCAATTGACTTGGTGAAATAGGAGCTGTACCACGTGATGTATGAGTACGAGAGAGATACCTGAAATTATCGACCAGAGATTTCCCAGAGATGAATAATATTTAGGGAAAAAGAAAATCGCCAAGCTCTGTGTCAGTGAATTCTACAGAGCCTGATGCTTTGTTTTTTCTACAAAACTCAACCACCTTTGTGCTTCACATGTGAACAGCTGCTTCAATGACAGAAAAGGAAAGGTATTTTGCATCGTATCGTGACTGGCGATGAAACATGGATATACTACGATAACCCTAAGCGTAAAAATTCCTGGGGTAAGCCCGGCCATGTATCAACATCGTCGGCAAAGCCGAATATCTATAGTTCCAAGCTTCTGCTCTGCATTTGGTGGGATCAGCTGGGTGTAGTTTATTATGAGTTGCTCAAACTGAACGAAACCACCACGGGAGATCGCTATTGACTACAATTAATGGGTTTGAGCCGAGCATTGAAGAAAAAAATGGCCGCTATACGAGCAGAGGCACGACAAAGCGATTTTTCAGTATGACAGCGCTCGTCCACATGTTGCAAAGCCGGTTAAAACATACTTGGAAACGATTAAATGGGAAATCCTACCCCATCCGCCGGATTCACCAGATATTACCCGTTTCGGTTATCACTTGTTCCGGTTGATGGCACATGGCCTGGCTGAGCAGCACTTCCATTCTTATGAAGATGCCAGAAAATGGGTCGACTCTGGGATAGCCTCAAAAGGAGTGTCGTTTTTTCGACGTGCAATTAAAATGCCGCCCGAAAGGTGGGAAAAAGTAGTGGCTAGCGATGGACAATACTTTCAGTGACATGTTTTTTTACTAATTAAAAAAAAATAAAGCGTTAATTTTGAACGAAAAAACGACAAGAACTTATTCAACATCCCAATATATATAAGATAGTAGACAAATCTTCGAGGAGTTTCATACGTGAAATAAGGAGGAGAGGGGGAGCGGGGTAAAGAGAGGAAGATGTTAACACGATAATGTATTTTTAATCGTCATATTTAAATAAGCAAGCCCTGCTCGATTAATTTTATTTAGATAGGTATTAAGTATCTTAAAATTGACATGTAAATTTTAATACACTTAATGAGGATCCACTGTTTACAAATACACACAAAATGTGCTTAATTTTACTGTAAGATTGTATGTTATGAATAAGACAGCAATGACGTATTTAAAATTAATGCGGTTCAAGTGTTTGAAAATACACATCAATGTGTGTGAATTCTCTATAACCCACATAGGGTAGAGCCACCAAAGAGTGCGTGCTACCAATAGTACGCAGTGCTTTGAATTGATTTTTTTTTCTTGTGCTGGCAGCACCACCTAACCTTCCAGTTGGAATATGTCGTGTCAAGGTGTTGAACAATAACTCGCCTCGTTAAGATATTTATTTCCACTTTTATGAATAATAATAGATTTTTGATGTGTTTGATCTTATTTTTTAACAATTTTAAACACGTTTTGTAAGGTTTGCGATTAATTTGCACCCAACGAATGTTATTAACTTGAAATTTGGGATCCAAATTTGGTTTTTATTGAGAGGTTATGTCGCCATTTTGCTTGCTTACAAAAAATATAGTGACCATAGACTAAAAATACTTATTTGTTAAGAGTACGCACTTAAGTAGTGCGCACGCGTATTCTTAGCTTGTATGGAGCGAAAATTAACAAATTGCTTGTGCTTAGTGAGTTTGTTTTTTTATTATCTATTTCACAGGATTAGCGACATGGAAAAATATAAGACGAAATTTGATAGAAAATTAACCTTCACTGACGACATCCTAAAAGGAGTGAAAGAAAAAATAATAACGATTACTCCGCTCTCGTGCGCACTCTTAGCTTCTATGAAAGCTTCTCACTGCGTACTCTTTGCAACACAGCACGGGACGAGTTTTAAATTTAACATTTTTTAAATATTTTTCGGGATTATTATAGTTAAGATTTATACTAGAAATAATGTTCCTAAATGACCAAAGCTTAATTGAAATAAGAAGTACAAAGTGTATCATCAAAATTGATTTTTCTAGAAATAAAAGCTTATAACGTGCGTATTCTTTGCTTTCCTTAGCCTAAGTGTGTTGTTTTAAGTTGTGTATGGCATTTAGACGTGTTAATTCCTAAAATTAAAAACCTCTCGTGTATAACACCCATGAATAATAACACCCATGGATTTGCACTGCAGTCGCAACTGTCTACCCACAAGTGCGAGAAAGATGAAAGATGGCCGTTGCGCGAGAGTGACAAAACCTATGAAAACCTGTGGGCCTCCGTCGTAATAAGCTTTTAAAAATTCTTCCGTCGCCTGATCGAGAAGAAAATCTCATTAGATCGAGGCACCAAGGCAAAAGAGGGCTGTGATCCAAAATCTCAAGGGATTCAGCCATTTTCGTTATACCGAGAAAGACAGGTCCCGAAAGAGAGAGAGAGAGAGAGAGAGAGAGAGAGAGAGATCGAGTGGGGGCGGGTTGCAGGGGAGTTTGTAAGAATTCCAGCAAACTTTCGGTCCGTCTCTCATTGCTTTCATCTCGGTCCCTTCATCCTCTGTTTCTCTCTCACCTCCGCCCTCTCTCTCTCTCTCTCTCTCTTTCTCTCTCTCTCTACCCCTATCTTTTTCATACGTATATATACATATACATAACAGAATTTTCTCGTTTTCTCCTTTACCCGGGAACGCGCGCCCGCGCTTTACCAATCACGACCTTCGAGGACCCTGGCTTCCGAGCTTCTCTCGTCATTGATTTCAATCAATCCTTTTGCTCCTCGCCCATTCAACCCAGCTCCTCCGCCCCTAACCAGCTCCCCTCTTCGCTTCTTTCGACGTGGGATCTCTTTACTGACGCCTCTGCGTCTTCGCTAGAGCCCCAGTCGAGATCCAGCAAATCTTCCTCCACTTCTCCTATCTCATCCTTTTGCCGCTCGTCTCATCTCCAGTAGTAAAGGCTCTTATCTCGGGGGCTTCATCTGACTCAAACCCTCAACCCCACCACCTCCCACGCCACTGTTATCCACCGTTCGTCGGCTTTACTCGTTCACACGCTGAAGGCGAATTACTGATGCGTCCAGGTATACGTATACATGAGAGATTTATAGGTGTATACGTATACAAACTTAGCTGTATAGATATTTATGGTACATGCAAATAAAAGGACATAAATCGTGTGATAATTGACGCTGAATAATTCGATTTTATGGCCTTTTGCCTGACAGCAGCAGAGTGAAATGATTTGTCTTAATCAAGTAAACGCCGTCATAGATCGATGTGTATTTATTCCGAGGAACTGTAATTTCATTTAGTTGGGTGAAACTATTTGTCTGCCCCGCTGCGATTTACTCTTTTGCATTTTTCTCGAAACTATGTTTCATGGAATGGTGTAATTTGGATCTCAAAATCGATTCGTCCAATTTACCTCAAATTCGGATAGAGCATAGTTTACAACAATTTTTATCGTATGACTAAAGTGATTTTTTTATATGTTTATCTTTTTATCAATGACAAATTATGAAAGTAGTTTTTTTTTGTCGAAAATCGAATTTATTTCTACAGTTTGCCAATTTCGTAATTTCCAAAATTCTGAAAAACTATTCGGTCGTACGAAGATTTCATTATACTACTACAACTACATTTTTTATTTTTATTTCAGATGTCCCTAGTTGCCAGAACTACCTACGCCGATTAGCCATGCAGCAAATGTGGCGCTTTGTCCAAATAATAGTGACTTTATTGTCTATCAATATTTTTCAATAAAAAAAACTGAAGCTCGCCAAGACTATATATAAATCGTGTGTAGAATCTCGATCCCGTCATCCCAATACTTTCATAAAAAAAAATTGACAACCGACCGGTTTTCGTGCTTCACGCTTATGCAGTCCCGTTAAGGGATCGGTATCAGTCTATTTTCGGCAATTTTCGATTTTCTAAAGGCATCAGTTTCGTATAGTACACATACCTATAGAAATACGGTAGAGAACGTTATTTAGGTCGGAGTGACCGAAAAGAGGTTAAAAAGAGTGATACAATAGAAGCGTCGCTGCGCGCTCAGCGCGCAACCGCCGTGTCGAGCGTTCAAAGCTCACAGAACAGAGATCCACAACCAAAAATCTCAAGAAAGTGAAGCTTTTGAAGAAGCTGAAGGAATAATGTATGGACCAGGCATCGCTGATTGAGGGTAAGAGGCTTTTTTAAAAATATTATGTACATTTTTATAAGAGTAACTTTTAACGCGTTTTTCTCAAAACAACGTTTTTCGACCTTGTCGACATGATTTTGGAAAAACTATTGCACCGATTAGGCTCAAATTTACAAAGGTTATTCTATGCATGTATAAATATTTATTAATATTCAATCCTATTTTTAAATAATTTAAGTTGTAAAAAACAGTCGAAAAGTTTAAAAGTGCGTCATTTTGTTTTCTTTTTATCGCGTGTGAAAGTTTTTAGTAGGGGTCATAACTACAACTCCACTTTATAATAAATACTCGACTTTTTGGTTTCAGATGCTCCAAGTTAAGATTTCGTGTCGACAAGGTGAAAGCAGAGTAACTTCAGGCAGCCAGATCACCAAGATAAAATTTTTAAAAAGTTAAAATTTTTTTTCTTTTACTTTGAAACTTCAATTGATTGAATTTACTTTGAAAATTCAATTGATTGAATCACTTAGTTGAAATAAATATATCATTCAATATCACATATAAATCCAGTGGGACGAGGTTAAAAAAAAGGTCAATAGACTCAAAGAAAATAGTTCTTTCTATAAATATAACTCTTATGCAAATAGCTCCTCACTCCACCCAGGAAAAATTAATTTACATCCGGCGAATAAGGCCAGTCCAACGAGGCGTGGGGCACTAAGTCTCTCTGCAGTTCAAATTTAACACTAGATATATGTGCTTTTTTACGGTTGAATCAGAAAATATGAGAAGGAGGTGTGCAATGAGATGTAGTAAAATTAAAGAAAAAAAAAAGAATTATGTTCAATAAAACCCGTTGGGCCGTAAAGAAAGGGCCATTAAATATCTTCACATTGCGAAGGTGAGGCACGTGCTAGAGTGTATACGTGACCGCGACAAGAAGAAAAGATGAAACTACCAGAGACACTAGGGCAAAGGAAAGGGGAAACAATTTTTTACGATGGTTCCGTTGTGCGATTCAATTCGGGATTTCCGGATTGCTGTAATTATTTTTTTTATTCTCAGCAACTTGACAAAGAAAGCGCGGACAGGCATAGCGAGAGAGAGAGAGAGAGAGAGAAAGGGAGTGGGGTCAGAAAGGAAAAAGGTTTTGAGATGACGGCAATTTTTCCCGAGCACCGGTTTTAAGGGAAAATCACCAGGATGAGGAACAAAACGTGGAAAAAGCATCCCTAACACGTTCGGGTAACGATCGTTAGCCCCCGTTATGTCACGCGAGCATAAGGACGACGAGACATCACGCTCTGTGCGTGTGCTCGCTCTCGCGTCTCTTCAACATTGAGCAATTAAGCGTCGGGCTTGCGCGACATTTCCCCATAACCTGCCCCTTTCGAGCCCCACCTATTCATCCTCATCTCTCACGTGTCACCCCTGTTTTCTCGGCTACCTCATCCTCATCGTGTTATATCCTGTTTTGTTCTCGTCAATCACAAATTCTCATCTCATTTTTTATCTCGGATCAAGGATGGACTTTGTTCAGTGACGTTTCACCATCTCTGTCTCCTTCTATGCTATTTTTCCATCACAATATTCTGCTCTCATCGTTCTACTGCAATTTGCGTGCTTGCAATACTTCGTCTAAGAGGAATGGACCGAAGAGGAAAATGTGATCGAGTGTGGTATTGCTGTTTGCATCTTTAGAATGCAACGGAAATTCTTTTTTTTAAATATTTTTACTAGAAAACTCATTACAAGTTGCACCCCTTATTAGGGGTTATTTTGAAAAATCCTAAAGTATGCGTTTTATTATTTGCTTTAAAGAATGTTCATACAAAGTTTCAAGTTGATGCACGCAAGGAATACAGTTCGCCGTATAAATTTTTACATCCCATTTCATCCTACTAGGGGTTGACTTTCGAAAAATCCTTTCTCAGTGCACTTCTACGCTCTTTTATGAACATATCTTCCGAATTTTATTGAGATAAAAGTAGGGAATTAGATTTTCTCATATAAAATTCAACACCCCGTTGCACCTCTAATTAAGAGTTGTTTTTTTAAATCCTACAGTATGCGTCCTATTATTTGCTTTGAGGAATATTTATACCAAGTTTCAAGTTGATACAAGCAAGGAGTATAATTCTCCATACAAACTTTTACATCCCATTTCATCCTTTTAGAGGTTGATTTTTTAAAAGTCCTTCTTCAGTGCACCTCTACGCCCTTTAAGGAACATATCTTCCGAAATTCATTCAGATAAAAGTAGGGAATCCGATGTCCCCAAACAAAGTTGAACACTCCGTTGAACCTCTAATTAGGGGTTGATTTTTAAAAAATCGTTTTGAATTTTTTTTGTATGCGTTTTATTATTTATTTTGAGGAATGTTTATACTGACCTTCAAGTTGATGAACGCAAGGAACACAATTTTCCATACAAACTTTTATATCCTGTCATCCCCTTGGGAGTTGATTTTCGAAGAATCCTTTCTTAGTGCACCTCTACACCTTCTAAGGAACATATCTCCCAAATTTCATGTTTTTTTATCGTCAGTGGTTTAGGCTGTGCGTTGTTTATGTGCCAGTCAGTCAGTCGCGAAACTGTTTTATATGTATACCTTTCCTTATTTTACCACGTTTTTATTAACTTGCTTTTTAATTATTATACCAAATATTTTTTATATATATATCGATTGTACACCTTATATGCATTTGAAAATATCTATTAGAGTTTCATAATTAAAATCTGCAAAAGGGAATTTGACCAATTTACAAAAAATTAATTTGTGTTACCCTCCAACAATGCAAACTTCGATCTCATGTTCCGAAAGCATAATTGCAATATTAAGTTTTAATCCAATCAGTTTCGGGCAGTTTACGAATTTAGCTGATATTTGGCGAAGGATAATATCGCACAAGTATCGATGATTGTCAATATTTGACACGCTACATTTTTGCACACATTTGAAAATGTGGAACGGACAAATTGATCAGACTACCAACCACTTTTCTCATTTTTCCCCGAGGCTAAGTGTTTTACAGTAACCATAATAATTATAATTGAAAGTACTCATTAAATTCATCATTCGTAAATTATATCGGATTTTTAAACCAAAGGATTCCAGATATTGAGGGAGGATAAATCCCCGCTGTGACAGACAGACATACGGACATGACGAAAGGATAAAAAGTTCCCAAGGGACGCTAGAAAATGTTGACAAAGCTTATCCGTACCTGAATAAAAATATTCAAGACGGCATTCGGACTGGACACTGGTCCAGTCCGAATGGCATGAGTGGTTTTTGGGGAAGCGCTTTAAGGTCGATTGGAAAATCTCGTTTTCAATTTTCCGCTTCGAAAGATAAAGTGATCTAGCTGAGAGGTCTGAACGACAGTCGCGTCCGTCGGTCTTCGAGAAGATGAGAAAAAAACGCACAAGACAATGGCGGTAATCGTATATAAAGAACGAGGAGGGATAGAGAATGAGAGAAAGAGAGAGAGAACGAGAGAGAGAGAGAGAGAGAGAGAGAGAGAGAGGGCGGCAGTATGTGAGGGGGCTGAGGCAGAGATATGAGGCGAAGATGAAAAAGCGTCGACTACGGGGCAAGCGACATCGTGGAGATGGTTTAGGGGTAGAAATCGTGCGGCTATTGTATACGTATAGGATATATAACGCGCCGTCGCGACGCCGTTGGCTCGGGCAAGCTGTGCTGCTGTGAGCCGTTATGCCGCCGTTGAGGCGTTCCAGATATGCGGGGATGGGTTTTCCGTTGAGTGCCGTGTGAGGGCTTTAAACAAAAGAGGGTCGTTAGAAACAAGTGGCGGCGATGGAAAATGCCGACACCACTCGTGGGGCATCGACAAACACCCGCCCCAGACTATCTTTTTGTTTCGCTCTTTAGCGAAAACACTTGTTTCATTTTTTAGCTCTTATTTATTTTTCACATATACACTACCGGCCAAAAGTTTGGACACACTAGTCGAAATTTCTTACCGCACTAAAAGTTAGATAGCGAACTCAAAAATGAAGATAATTGAATTTTCCAAATGGCGTTTTAAAGAGGACAAGTTTACCTTTATTTTGTTTTTTTAGAAAATTCTCTATGATTTTTTTCGCCCGGTACGCATTTTTTGGCCGTCGAAAATAAACTGCAAAGTATGTGGAAAATTTTTTCCTCGATTTTTTCCATGGTTAACTTATAAAGGATATCAAAACCTACATTTTTATTTTTTAGTAAGTCTCGTACGATTTTTTTTCGCCCCAGTATTGCATTTTTAGCTAAAAAAAGACATGTTTTAGAAAAAAAAGCATCATCGAAGAACTGTAGGATTTCAGAGGAAATATCAAGTGGGTAAAAAGTAGCATGGGTTCACACTGAAGGGGCTAGAATTTTTTCAGATTTTTTTTCGGAGCTTTTTCACCATTCTTGGTTGGAACTTTGATGAGTGGAGGGCTCCACTTGGGAATTATGGGGTGTAGGACAATATATTAAGAAAGAAAATTTGTTTACATCTTCATTTTTAATTAACTACAATTTTTCTAGATGTTTTTTTTATTTTTGAAAATTAAAATGAAAAAATAAAAAAAAACAATTCTAAAAAAATTATAATTCATTCAAAATAAAAGTCTGAACAAATTTCCTTTCTTAATATATTGTCCTTGATCCTATAATTCCCGGGTAGAGCCTCTCCACTCATCAAAGCTCCAACCCAAAATGGTAACAAAAAAAATCTCCAAAAAAATTCTGAAAAAATTCTAGCCACTCCAGCATAAACCCATGCAACTTTTTACCCTCTTGATATTTCCTCTAAAACCCTATAGTTCTTCGATGACGCCTTTTTTTCTAAAACATGTCTTTTTTAGCTAAAAATCCAATACTGAGGCCAAAAAAAATCGTACGAGACTTTCTAAAAAATAAAAATGTAGGTTTTGATATCCTTTATAAGTTAACCATGAAAAAAATACAGGAAAAATTTTCCACAAATTTTGTAATTAATTAAGGAGCGTCCTCAAAATAGCCAATCGTTCCCATCCTCATCATCAGCCACAACGTCTAGGAGAGACTGGGGCTGGAAGTTACAGGGGTAAAGAGTTACGGAGGAAATTTCCGTTCAAAAAGTGAATCTGTAGAAATGTTAGAAATATTGCACTTCATGTTAACACTTCATCTGTAAACCTGAGTATTTCGTGTCCGAGCCAACACTACTTTCCTACCGAGTTGCTTAATTTATTTAACAAAAAATATATGAAAAAAAATATTTTTCTCTAATTTTATGATTGATATATTAAATTAAATGTTTTGAACACTAGTATGAATTTAAAAAAAAAACTTCGAATGTATTGGGTGAAGTAAAAAGTTCTGAGCGTTTTCCGCTAGTTGTCTTTAGTGAGTCATATCTCACGATGTATACATCGCTTCGGGTTATACGATACGGCGATTTAAAGGTGACATTACGCTTCAAAAAAAGTTCTTTGATAGTTTTGTGTTTGGCGAAGCCAGTTGTGTGTTTCAGCGTTCCAAAATGGAGGTAAAAAAAGAGAAAATTCGATACATTCTTCAGTACCACTACGACCAAGGTGAAAAGGCGGAGCAGGCGGCCAAAAAAATTTGTGCTGTTTATGGACCCAATATAGTATCGAATGCAATAGCAAAGCGGTGGTTCCAACGATTCCGTTCTGATAATATGGACGTCGAAGATGAGGCACGCTCTGGTAGGCCAATCGTCGAAAATGTCGATAAAATCATGGAAATCGTCGAGTCGGACCGGCATGTGAGCACTTATTCCATTGCCCAGGAACTAAAGATTAGCCAGAAAACCGTTTGGAACCATTTGCATAAGGCTGGTCTCAAGAAGAAGCTCGATGTATGGGTGTCATACGAATTGACGCAAAAGAACATTTTGGACCGAATTGATATCTGCGATTCTTTGCTGAAACGTAACGAAATCGACCCATTTTTTAAGCGGATGGTGACTGGCGATGAAAAATGGATCATATACGAGAACAACAGAGGAAAAAGATCGTGGTCCAATCGCGGTGAGCCGGCCCAAACGATCGCCAAGCCCGGATTAACGGCCAAGAAGGTTTTGCTGTGTGTTCGGTGGGATTGGAAGGGAATCATCCACTATGAGCTGCTCACATCGGGCCAAACACTCATTTCGGACCTCTGCTGTCAACAACTGACCAGATTAAAGCAGGCGATCGACCAAAAGCGGCCAGAATTGGCCAATAGGAAGGGTGTTATGTTCCATCAAGACAACGCCAGGCCGCACACATTCTTAACGACGCGCCATTAGCTCCGAGAGCTTGGATGGGAGGTTCTATCACACCCGCCCTATAGTCCAGACCTGGCACCAAGCGATTATCACCTTTTCAAGCATTCGCAAAATTTCCTTGATGGTACAAAACTGGCCTCAAGAGAGGCTTGTAAAAATGAGCTGGTCAAGTTTTTTACCAATAGAGACGAGGACTTCTCCAATCGTGGAATAATGAAACTGCCTTCAAAATGGACAAAAGTTATCGAACAAAACGGCGCATATTTGATCTCAATCGGATAATCCTAACTATGTTAATTTCATCGTCGAAATAAAGCGAAAAAACGCTCAGAACTTTTTACTTCATCTAATATTAACTGGGTGCAAAAAACGGCAGGACTTGAAATACCCAGGTCTACAGACGGAAGGTACTGGAAAAACGTTTACAAACGAAGTGTTAAGGGCGCTACTTGCACCGTATCTGTCGACAGGAGGAGCCACCTGCGTTGGTGCGAAATTAATGGAAGTTTCTAACTTTTTTTTTTATATTCGTTAATTTTGGTCTATAGCTGCGCCTATTATTATTACAGTATTGAAATTATGTCATGGAATGCACTGACGTGTTCCAAAATGAGCTAAAACCAAGATTTTGTATCTAAGATAACCTCGACAGATATCGTAAAATTTTGAATAGTCAATTATGGTGATGAGGCTGAAAGTTACAAATATCGGGGGTAGGAAGCGACATGTCACAACCTGCCCAACCTAGTATGAGTAATTTATCTAATTAAATAATATTGCTTGTTTTCGTAGGATGAAAACGTATAAAAGAAAAACGGAGCGCGGAACGAAGTCCGAAGATGTCTACGAACAAGCGGCAAAGATTTTGGATGAAGACAAAACCAAATCTGTTCGTGGTTTACATCAGTTAACAACGTTGAAAAATTAGTTAAGGAGCAAAACAAAAAAGGTAAAGCCAAACGCCCTTTAAAGAAAACGAAAGATAAAAAGAAAGGGGTAAAAAGGAAAATTCTGATCGATTTCTGAAGAAGAGGAAAATGAGGAATATTTTTGTCTTCACTGTTGTGGTCCGTTCGATCAAGGTCACACTGATGGAGAATGGGTCCAGTGCACTAATTTCAAAAAATGGCCCCGCGTGAAATGTGTCACTGGAAACACCAAGTTTTATGTGTGCAATAATTGCAATAGTGATTATTCCGATTAATTGCTTTGTGGTTTAATTTCTTTTTCATATTTGAATACTTTAAGTTGATTTGTATTATTGTTTTCACGATTGAAAGAATTGTATTTTGTGTTGAAGTTCAAATTTTCTGTTTTTGTCAGTAAACTAGGTATCTAACGACTGTTTAACGCCTATATATTTTTTACTGAAAAAACAATGATTCCTAATTGTCCAATTACGGATTTTCGATACTCATAAAAAAAACAATAAGATGAATTGCCGTTGTATTTTAACAATGTGAAGCTTCAACGCCATAAGAAGTCATTGGTAGTAATAATATTAACGCAGGTATGCAATTTTGTCATTAAGGGGTTAGGCCACTCCCGAGCAAGAAGAAATAGTGAATCCTTGTGAACCGATATGAACCTTCAACATCATAAGAAGTCATTGATCATAATAATGTTAACGCAGGTATGCAATCTTATCATTAAAGGTTTAGGCCACTTTAGAGCAAGAAGAGATAGGCATACTTTGGGATTTTTTTTTAACGAACTAATGAAATCAATCGAAATTCTGTGCACAGGTCTTTACTAATGAAATGTACAAAATATTTTTTTCATAATTAATAACAAAATGGCGGCTGCGCAGCATTTCTCCGTGGACTCGTTTTTTTAAGCGTTTACGGGCAGAAACGTAGCTCATACAATTTTTTACTTGGAACAAAAAACCAAAAATTTTTCAATTATTTAATTCAATTTCAATTTCAGCCAAAGAAGTACGTATGATTTTTTCTATATATAGATTTTCGTTAAAATGGTACATTTTAGAAAAAAAAAACGTTAAAAATTTCGGGAAAAAACATCAGATAATTGTTTATAATTTCCCATACAAACTTCGAATTACGAATTACGTCAGATCAGAGACAAAATCATCAGATAATATTTTGTTTATAACAAAATATTATATTTTGTTTATAACAAAAAACTGTGCAATTTAACAAAAAAATCCTACGTACTTCTGTAGAGAATCTAGTTTTATTTGTGCAGTTAAATTTTCAATCGATTGGTGAAGATTTATTCAAGTTCTGTTTCAGCCTCGTTGAAAAAATGTGCTTTCGAGAAAAACGCGTTAATAGTAAGATGTGTAAAATAGTTTTCAATATTGTAAAATCATAGAAAATTCTTAGATACCTCTAATTTGGTATGCCTGCACCATAAAGATGGCCTTGCACATTGATGTCCTGCTCCTCTGTTTCCTTTCAGAGGAGAAAAGAGAAT
The DNA here is from genome assembly GCA_963932345.1 of Ophion ventricosus. Lineage (NCBI taxonomy): Eukaryota > Metazoa > Arthropoda > Insecta > Hymenoptera > Ichneumonidae > Ophion > Ophion ventricosus. The sequence goes on along the minus strand of OZ010716.1, from coordinate 12,835,526 downwards.
TTCTAATATCCCAGACCCTTCGGGTAGCCAATGGCTTCATTACGCCCTGGCGTTAAAAGGCGTTCGGAGTGGACCAAGTGGGGCCGTGGCAGAATTCGCAATTGGGGTACGTAGAGATTTTCATCGCCCATAATATGGTATATCATTTTTTATATCTTTTTGGTATATCATTTTGTTATATCATTTGGTATATCATTTTGAAGGCCTTTAGGCCCCTTTTAAGCCAACAATTTTTTTTTTGCTTTTTCCCAATTTCCATATAGCCCTATAACTCTTAACCGTAACCTTAATAAAGAATCGAAAACGGCTAGATACCGGCAATTTTCGCGTGAAGCACTGAGAGTCAAGGGAAACCTGATTCAAAAGCCATACCTGAGAGACAAAAAGAAACATAAAGGCAATCGCTAGGTAAAAGTAGGAACATCAGCAACGTTATCGGGAGAAAAAAGGTGCCTCGACGCGCTGCTCTCGTTTTTATTTTGCGCCGAGACCGCGGCGTAAGCTCACGAGAGCAAGAGACGAATCGTTCTTTCTTCTCTGCACTTGGCTCACCGTCGTTTGTTATTTTTTTTACTTTCCTTTTTTCCACCGAATACAAGTTAGTTCACATAGCTTTAGCTGGAAATGCTACGGTTGAAGTCCATAGGATCGTGCAGAGAAAAGCCGCCAGGTCATCCTTTGATACTGAAGCTCTCATTGCTTTCCTTCCTCGTTTCTCTCTCTCTCTCTCTCTCTCTTTCTCTTTCTCTTTCTCTCTCATGGTCTCTCATTACGGGGATAGGGCTGAAGGCGTTGGAAGGTCGACAAATGCCAGCTGCTGGTGTACATCCGCTGTACACACCCGTAAGGTTTCCACTCTCCCAATTTCATTCCTCTCTGCCATTGCACCAAAAGCCAACCCCTATACGTGTATAAGGTCCCACTCTAGAAATTCGATGCATTGCGCGCCGCTAAAAATCACGGCAGGGAAACCTTTGACCCACGCGATACACGGAGAATAAAGGGTCGCCGACCATTTTTCATCGCGACAATAAAAATAGAAGGGAGAAAAAATGAATAAAATAAATATCGGAAATTCGTCTTTAGAAATTGAAAAAAATTTGGCAAAAACAAAGGAACGAAGCAAACTGAGCTTATTTTGGTCCATTTTTTTTTCAAGTGCACTTCAATCACAAATATATAGAATTCTAGTATTATTGAACCGTTTAAACATTACTATCATTATTTTTTTCTTATTTTCGGTGTTCTTTCGTATGCTATTTCAGGCCTTTACCATGTCTTTCCGTTTTAGATTTGTAGGCCACACAGTCGCCTTAGTTATTGCAATCCCTAAAAGACTTAATGCATGAGGTTTACTATTTTTCTATCTGTAACAATTGTGACATCCAGTTTGGTCATTATAAAACCATTGACAAATTTGCTGCAAGTTTCGTGTTTTTATGTTGAAGCGAAGTGTACTTGAGTTCAATCGTTTTATTACTTTAGCTTCCCTGTATAGTTTGTAATTTCATCGCTAAAGAAATCAATGCTGCTATACAGTCTGCTTGACAGAAACGTGTATGGCTACATTTTTTCCTGAAAACCGATAGTGGGTAGATTCGAATGCAAGCAGGTAGCGGGACCCTTCCACCAAGATGCTTTGTATAGAAAGCGTCAGTTGTCATTGGACCGAGGTCACAGAAGAACCGCAATTGTCTGAATAAACACGTCGAAAAAACTCACTTGGGCGAAACAAAGTTTGGACCGCGATTGAGACAACGTAATTTTTCCTGACGAAGCTTCTTTTTGGGTAAGTTCTTCCATCAATCATACCTGGTCCAACCGCACCAACCCAAATAGAAATTGTGCTAGCCTGCCTGAGTTACGTGCTAGTAACTGGCTCTCGCAATTGAGCTCATACGAACTGACCGATGACTACCCCGCTATGAAGTAATTATATTCTAAATGTTTTGTTATCTAGCCCTTGTCTATTCACTGCCCAATCTATTTTCACTGTAGATGTCGCTACGTTAACACTAGATTTACCAGACCAGTCATTTTGACTGGTCGTGCAATTTTAATTCAAAATTCCTACTGCATGTACATTTGCTTTCCGAAATGATGTTATGACTTTTGTAGCTATAAGTAGAGAATACATTTTATGAACTTAATGTTACTTTATATATATTCGTAACAAATATATTTGTTGTTATTGACACTTAGACCAGTACCTGGTCTGGTAAATCTAGTGTTAAAATAAAAATGTCTCCCAGTAACTAGACCGTACTTGACTAGTAGAACATGGTTACGGACGATAAAGTGCGGCTGTGTGAATACACGTACTAACATCTAGCGAATGGCTGTCTAGCTAACTTGAGTTTGGGATGGCGTTACAAATTTAAAAAATTCCGAAGTGGGTATCTCGCTATGATTTAGCCAACACTGGCTAACTGCGGCTATGCAACCCTTGCGTATACTTTGTCTGTCTGATCTTGATTACAGATCCCACTGCCTTACGATAAAAATACCACCTTGTGACTAAAAATAAGTCGTGCCGGGCTAGCTAATAATGGTCGCAAATGACAAAGTGAGGTTCTATGAGTACATGTAGTTTCATCGATCGTTTGGCACGTAGCTGGCTAAACAATTTGAGTTACCGATAGCGTTGCGAAGGAAAAAACATTCTCAAGTGGGTATCTCGCGATGACCTAGCCAACACAAGCCTACTGCGGCTATGTTCTCTTTGATTAGTCACTACCCAGCCGATAGTGACTAGTTTACATAATGCTTTTATCGTTATTAGTAGTTTATACAGGGTGGATCAATAACTATTAGCACCTTGGATATCGTCGAAACTATAAGGTTCACAGAAATATTTGCTGAAATGAAATTGCACAGTACGAAAGGGGCCATCCGATAGCGATAATAGTTTTTTTGCAGGTGGAGGTACTTTGGACATTTGAAGGTCAACTCCATTTTTTTAAATGGATCGGTATGTTTTTTTTTCTGTATCGTGATAGAGGAGCTTAAAACGAGTTCAACGACCTATAACATAAGGTCATTGAAGGTCATAGAAAGTACAAAAAGGCGATAATACTTATAGTTTCGGTAGTAAGACATGCTCGTATTAATAAGAGATATGTAATCACAGTTAAGTACATGTATACATAGCTCAGTCCTAGAATTTTACTGTGAAAAAAATCAAGGTACGGGTTGTAAAAATTGTTTCATGCTAGTCTGTTTTTTGTATCTCAGAACACTGATTAAGGAGTTTCGAGACAATTAGTGAAGTGTTACCATTTGATTCAAATTTATACAGTTCTTTCAATAAATTTATACAAATTCTCTCTCATATACTGAATGCACCTTCCAAATTTTGAATCGATCGTCTACACCGTTCCTATAAAATTTACAATTAAAAAAAGCCTTTTTAACATAAGGCGATATTTCAACTACCTACACGTATCGCTGAATGGCAGTTTTACGCACGAAATAGTGTGAAAAATGTTTAAAGTGTTATGAAAAACTGTCAAATCACTCAGTACATTGTGAGAAATTCGTCATCAGTGTCGTAATGTTAAAAGCTCTATTTTAAAAAGTGTTCAATTGTAAATTTTATAGAAATGGTCGATTTAATATTCGGAGGGGATATTCAGTATATGACAAAGGATTTACTGTAGAAATTTGAATTTCTTTTATTTCAACTGACTAGATTTTTCGTTAAATCATTTTTTTTCCTATTGCATTCCATTATTAAAATAATGTATTTATACAAATCAAGATCTATTCAATATCGTCTAACAACTAAATATTTCATTTATTCCTAAGAAATCTGTGATTTGGTTCCACCTGGTAGTACAAGACAAAAGAGACAGACGGATAAATAGTATATGATTCAGTCGCTTAGCAATCTCATGGCTTTGTTTTCATTAGAAGACTGTTGTAACATTCTGCAGATGAGGAAAAGGGTTAGTAATTCAATGCATAAATAGTCGCGCCTGTTAATAAAAGGCACAACGATAACTTTCTTTTTTACAAGCTTTTATTTAACTTCACTTGTTGTGAAATGCAAAACGGAAAATCGATATTTCACTCACTTCCCGACTACTTATAGCTTTGAAATTTTGCAAACATGCATCTAAGAGGTGACAATGCATGATTCAATTTAAAAAAAAATAAGAAATAAATAAAAAATAACGACTTTCTGGGAGATGCAAAACTGAAAATCGATATTTCACCCACTTCCCGACTAATTAGAGCTTTAAAATTTTGCAAACATGCATCTAAGAGGTGACAATGCATGATTTAACTTTAAAAAAATAATAAAGAAAAATAAAATAAAAATAACGACTTCTGTGAGATGCAAAACGGAAAATAGATATTTCTCCCATTTCCCGACTACTTAGAGCTCTGAATTTTACCAAACATGCATCTATGAGGTGGCAATGCATGATTCAACTTTTAGAAAATAAAAAATATTTTTTTTTTAAACAAGCTTTTATTTAATGTACTGAAAAGTAGAAAATAATATTTCTTACCCAGTCATCCATATGTGACTACAAATAAAAGCTTGGAGCGCTCAACTTTTTAAAAGTTTAATAAATTTGATTTGAATTCGAAATTTGAAATTGAATTTGGCACAATAGTAATTTGAGAAATTATTATCACACGTTTATACTCAGTTTACCGATTTTTGTTTAAGAAATCTAAGGTTGCTTTACAATAAATTAAATAAAGTTTATATGTTGACGGATTTATGTAAATTAAAAATTATATGCCTAAATTTTAAGCGCCCCAAGCTTTTATTTATAATCACATATAGATGACTTGGTAAGAAAAATTATTTTCTACTTTTCAGTACATTAAATAAACGCTTCTTTAAAAAAAATTATTTTTTTACATATAAATTATTTTGTACTTTCTAATCTTTAATTTTTTAAAGTCAAATCATGCAGTATCACCTCTTAGAGGCATGTTTGCAAAATTTCAGAGTTCGAAGTCGTCGGGAAGTGGGTGAAATATCGATTTTCCGTTTTGCATCTCACAGAAAGTTGTTATTTGTTTTTATTTTTTATTTTTTCAAAGTCGAATCATGCATTGTCACCTGTTAGATGCATGCTTGCAAAATGTCAGCGCTCTAAGTAGTCGTGAAGTGGGTGAAATATCGATTTTCAGTTTTGCATCTCACAGAAAGTCGTTATTTTTATTTATTTAATTATTTATTATTTTTTTTAAGTTGAATCATGCATTATCACCTCTTAGATGTACGTTTGTAAAATTTCAGAGCTATAAGTAGTCGGGAAGTGGGTGAACTATCGATTTTCCGTTTTGCATCTCACAACAAGTGAAGGTAAATAAAAGCTTGTAAAAAATAACGACTTTCTGTGAGATGCAAACCGGAAAATTGATATTTCACCCACTTCCCGACTAATTAGAACTCTGAAATTTTGCAAACATGCCTCTAAGAGGTGACACTGCATGATTCGACTTTAAAAAATTACAGACTAAAAAGTAGAAAATAATTTATATGTAAAAAAATAATTTTTTAAAAACAAGCTTTTATTTAATGTACTGAAAAGTAAAAAATATTTTTTCTTACCAAGTCACCTATATGTGACTATAAATAAAAGCTTGAGACGCTGAACTTTTTAAATGTTTAATAAATTTCATTTGAATTTAAATTTTGAAATTGAATTTGGCACATTAGTAATTTGAGAAATTATTATCACACATTATGAGTATAAAATACTCAGTTTCCGATTTTTATTTAAGAAATCTAGGATCGTTGCACAGTTAATTAAATACAATTTATATGTAACTTCTAACGTACGCAGTCTTCGCAAGGAATTCTTCTACCAGTCTACGCAGATAATTATTATGGCGTACCCAGTCGACGCAAAGAATACACTACCGGATAGAAGAATATTACCATTATAATTGTCGAAAAGTTCTGTCATAAGCTGCGTACACCGCATCGATGTTACTATCGATGGTTGTCTGGCGAAACTTGCAGTTTTTCCGGATGCGAATAAGAAATTGAACACTGCATCATTCCAGACAGTCACTTGGAGGTATATTTGGCCCTATAAACATTAACATACTCTATTCATCACTTCAAAATGGGTGGGGAAAACTCAAACTCAGATCGCACACTAGTTCGCAGATATAGTACTCATATGACTTTATAAAAATTATAATTTTATATTTACTCACCTTTTTCCTCAAACATAAAATCCTCGTTTTGTCGACTGCAATCGTCGTTTCACTTCCAATCTCGGCGTCGGGATGTTTGCGAGCCACGTGACGTTTTTCATACGTACGTCATGTTTACGCTATTTCACGAAATGATGCAGCAAAAACTTATGCAATTCGCTTTTAAAATAACACAATTCCCACTTAAACTCTTTCGCACGTCCGTCCATTATGTAGTGAGGTTATGAAAAATCGCCTTATTGTCATATCAAATCACTTGACGCGTATTGTTTGTGGATCCGCGGCGAGAATCTGCGAGTATGTATAACCAAAAACGATGGAATTTTTCATTATAATATTATGACGTATACGGGGGTCGTTTGTTTATAAATCAATTTTGTAACCGTAATTAGGGCTGTTTTTTTAAGAATTTCTATCCACTTTCACTGCTTTTGCACTTTCACTGCTTTTCCACTTTCGCGCTCTAACCCTCCTTGGAGGCTAAAGCCGACAGAGGCCATACATTAGAAGAACCCGACTTTTGACGTTTCTAGCGCGCCATCGTTTGTTTATAGTAGCTTTGCCCTGAAGTACACAAACGATGCACTTCAGGCTGAAACGCTGAGCGTTCCCTATGTTAACGCTTTCTCCCAAAAGGACGTATGTAGTATAGATTACGATGCGACCGAATAACTTTATTCCTCCAAGAAAACCGACGAGTCTGGAACGTTCTAAAGTGTTGAAGAATTTTTGTGGTAAAAAAGTCGCTCGGAAATTCGGTCAAATATTACGAGATCTCAAGTTTGAGTAGGCGGATCGAAAAATGAGCCAAACAAAATCGATAGGGAAAAAAAACATTTCATTGGTAAAATGTCATTAGATTTTCGATTCGTCTCCGCGTTTTCGCGTAATGTCGATTATAAGTTAAAATATCGTCTGCTAAAGCCCATCTTGATGTATAAAGAGTGCGCGGCGTGTCGTTGTCGTGACAGTCGTTTTTTTTATTACTTGGCATCGAGACGCTGTCGCGTCTCTTAATAATGTGTGAAAAAAATGTTGAATCTAGCGTCTAGCGATTTGAAATAACTAAATAGGTCATGACTAGATGAGAAATATTATACAGTTACCACCTAATTTTCTGTACTCAATCACTTGATGACGAACGCGTTACACGGCTATATAGGCACTAGCTAAAACTGCTAGATAGTGGTGATGTAAAATATAATTTCACCAGCTCAGGGCTAGACGGTGATGAGTTGGATGCTCCACTCGGGAATAGACACTAAAGATCGGGAACGTAAAGCAATTATTCCGACAGATTGGACTCAAATGTAGGTCTTTATCACCAGATTCAGTCATGAAATCAGTGGAATGTATTCCTTGGAGATGCCAAGCGATTATTAATAGTGGAGGCGACTAGATGCTTATTAATAATAAAGCATCACCGTATATATCATGCACTGTGTGTGTATTTATTTTCAATACCTTCTCCCAAATAGTTTTTTAGATTCGCCGTACACGCTCTTGTCAAACAGGCTGTGCATGCAAATATATGAATAGACATAGACGTATACGAAATACCGAACGGATCATCTTTGCAAAGCAACCGAGAGTGGGGTAAAAGGGACAGTAATGAGTAGGACGAGAAAGTCAGTTCAGGGAAAACTGGCTGAAGACGTGGTCCGGATCGTCCGGGCGTTGTTTAGACGGGAGGTATTTTTTTTAAATAAAAACGCTTGCCGAATCCAGAGTATTCGTCCGATCGAGTCCTCCCTGGAAAATTCGACATCAGCACAAAATTTTGCACCGACAAGGGTGTCGGGAACTCGATTGGAATGCTAGCTTGAAAATGGCCCCAATTGGAGTGAGGCAAGACCAAAAAATTGGGCATTTTTTATTTCTCGCTAAAATGGATTGGCCAGGCTCTTGGTCACGAATCGTTTCAACAAATAGAAAACCATTTGTTGGTCACGAATCGTTCGTTCTTGAGTCACCGCACTTAAGTCAGAGTAAGTGGAACATGTCAGTGCATGTTTTAGCGTTATGGCTACCAAAAACAGTTTTTGAGTGGATTTTTATTAACTTTCTTGTTAAATACTCATGTGTAGCAAGGCAAGTACACGACCTACATGAACTTTTATACCATAGTTTAGTGGGAGTGTTATTAACGTATTCGACTTCCAATGTTTTTCGGATAATTTCGTTGAGGTTAGAATCGTCGAGCAATATACAAAAAATTGTTGCTTGAAGTAAGATAAACGGGGCATTATGAGATAGTATCTCATTTTGCCCGTTCTTTACGGAGGCATTTTCATTTATTATTTTATCATTTGCTGCGAAATTAAACAAATAGCTGTCATCGAGAGCATTGGTATTTCTCTTAGTAGTAGGTACCTACTGGTTTCACCAGATTTATTTCAAATGCTTTTTCTTCTTTTGCAGTGATAATGGTTCATAATTACAAGAAAAAAAAAACTGATCGGCAAAAATAGGATAAAGAAGACATTAAATGAGCGGTGTCGGCTGTGCTTGCCAATAGAATGGGTTTTCCCAGCGCTTCATTTACTTATTGTGTCCTAAACTTCATTTTGACCCTTAGCGTTTCCTGTTTTGCTCCAAACACGTGGTAAAACGGGAAATATGCCACTTTCCCTTTCGTTCCTATTTGCTAAGAAAATTTGTCAATGAAGCTTAAAAGTAAAAATTAATATAATTAACTAAGAATATAACTATTGTTTCTAATTCAAAAGTTAATTAATAAAGCCAATCATTTCCGTACATATAAATATTTTTGTCCCAAGAATCCCATTTCACCCACCTTCCACTATATATGTATATATATATATATATATATATATATATATATATATACATATATACATATATATATACAGGGTGAGTCACGAGAAACAGAACACTTGCAATTTGGATGGTTTGAAAGGACGCACATGGTTATCATAATATTGTTATTTTATTTAATTGTTTTTCAGTTTTTCAAGTTTATTTGAAGGTCATGGTTGAATCATGGTTAGATGGTTGAATTCGTTTAGATGCCGGCTACAATGTGCAACGGTAAAAAATATGCCAATCCATTTTTAAAAAATTTGATGACCTTGAAAAAACGAAAAAAAATTAAATTAAAAAAATCTTTTATGATAGTCATGGACGTCCTTCCAAATCATTCAAATTCCGATATGTACATACTTCGTATTTTCAAATCCAACAGAGATTCAGGTGTTCTGTTTCTCGTGATTCACCCTGTTTATATATATATATATATATATATATGTATATACACGTACTGCAGCAGACACACACATACATGTATAGCTGTATACACGTAAAGGATCAGCACGAACGAACGAGAGAGGCAGTGAGCAGCACGATCCTGCGACCTACATCAACGCGGCTGGAGATACATTATTACTATCATCGAAAAGCAAAGCTCCCGATGCTCAGTGTAGTGGGGCAAGGGGGATTGAGGGGTGTGGGGAACGGCGCCACGTCGACCGGAGGGTTGTTCAGGGTCGGTTGCCATGGCGATCCAACGGAACAGAGGGGAAAGAGGAAGAGGGAGAGGAAGGGAGAAGGAAGCGAATAGAGAAAAGAGAGAGCTCGTGGAAGCGCACCCTGGTAGCAAGCTCCCGACGCCAGGAGCAGCAGTTCTCTCTCGCTAGCCTGCAGAATCAACCTTTCCTTCTTTCTTCACCCTATACATGTTCCCTGGAGGTCCAAATTCTATGGTTCTCTTTCACTCTTGTTCCCTTGTTTCGAAACTTCCCCTCAGAAAAGCTATCCATCCCTGTAGCTTCCCTACCCTCCACCCTTTCGAGCCATCGTTCGAATCGCCCCTCGTATCATGCTACCCCTATTTTTTCATCCCTCTAACCCAATCGCGCCGTTTCGTTTTTTGTTATTGTTTCTGCGCCATTTCCGATTTTCTTCTCTCGTTTCCCGACGCTGCTCCTTTTTCCGACGTTCTCTCTATACCCAGACAAACCGTCGTCTCGACACCCTCCCGGAGAAACCGCGAAAGTTCGCAGCCCTTCCCGCACGGACTGGATCGAGAGAGTGCGTATACATGCTTTCGTTGAGGAATATGCCGCGCCAGCAACCCACGGGATCATCGAAACGTTCTTGAAAATGTGACGGGAGGATGGAAAATAGGCTAGCCGGTTGTGTTTCAGGGCTTAAGGCAATGGATAACGGGGGAAAAGCGGCTAGAGATGCGCTGACTAAATTCGTCATTGGAGGATGCCAACGAATTATTTATTGAAAAATGGAATATTAGATTATTTTCGGGATCATTTATTCTAAGTAACTAGCAGATATTTGGGATAATCAAACATTTTAACGTTTCATCTCAATATTTCGTTGGCTGCGTGTAAATAAATAACTTCGTTGTTTCAAGTGATTTCTTTTTCTCGGTGAACATACGTTCCTCGCTAACGTAACGCACTTGAGGAAACGACTAAGAGAAATTATTTTTTTTTATCGAATAAAAAATCTGTTTGATCCTCGACCTACTAGATTTCTTTAATATTCGATGGAATGCTTCATTCACTTGAACTAAATGTTCCGTTTGATTATAACCGTCTCTAAGGAAAAGCGTCGAGTTAACTTCATAATATTTGATTTCGGTTGAATGAATTTTTTTATTCAGTGCAACATAATTTTATATTTATAGTATTACTAGCTTTTACCCGCGACTTCTTCCGCGTCGACTTTAGGATTTGATCTGGAGAGGAGATTGACAAAGAGAAAAAAAGTAAGAAATACGGAAAGAAGGTAGAGTGTCATATTTTTCAGGCACGATGGTACACTGACTGAGGTAAGGGTTGGCAATTATTGAAATATCCCGAATAGAAATTTTGATCCGGTAGCCTGAAGACTGATCAGGCTGCTATCATGCTGGCGTCCGGCATACCGTAAAGTAAGGCACCCCTAATCAGCGCTGGATGTCCACCGAATCAGTGGAACCGTAGTTCGGGAGTAAGAAGCACCCTGAACAGGCCGAAGTAAGGTAGCCTGTATGCCACCGTAATATGGACGCCATGGACGCCGTGTTACGGTACGTCTGATCTGTGTCGAAAATCGACTGGATCAGTGGAACCGTAGTACGGGAGGAAGAAGGCTACTTTGCTTCAGCCTGATCCGGGTACCTTCTTACTCCCGTACAACGGTTCCTCTGATCCGGTAGATATACGGCACAGATCAAGCGTGCCTTGCTACGGTATCCGGACTGATAGCTCTCAGCTCCGTGTTGAGGCTGCCGACGGCGAAGACAGCCAAGGAATATGTTAAGGACAAAATTGATACTATTTAATAAAGCATAATTTAAATTATTATTAATCGAAGAACAAAAGTTCAGCCGAATATGTCATGACTGTAATATCTAAATAATATAAAAATGGAAATACATTACAAGTGAATTTATTATCGTGGGAATAAGTCCAGATTCCCCCTTTTTAACTTCATTCCAAGAATTTATTTTCAAGTTTCAAGAAAAAGATTATATAAATAAAATAATAAAATGAATGACATTCTTTGGAACGATAAAAATAAGAAACGAAAAAAGTAAGTTTATACAAGTGTTAGGATGGCTAAGTCGGTGGCGCGCTCAGTTTTACAATTAGAAGGCGTAGGTTCTAATCCCGCGGCTGGACAAAAACTTTAACGAGGCAGGTCACGATTTAATCCAATTCTTATATATGCAGAAACATAAATAAATCATATGGAAACAAAAAATACTGCGATCATTTTTTATTCGTAATTTATTGATAATTTAATTTTTCATTTCACGCATAGTTATGGCAGCCGAATTAGGGCCTGAAAGCGTGTACTGATCAGGTCTGGAACCGGTACCTACTTCAAGGCCGGATGCCGAAAAGCGTTTCACGCCTAGTAAAGCCCTAATCCTGCAGCCTGTACAGTGCCGGAGTACGAGATACGGCATGCCGGATCCGGCCCTGTTCTGCCCGGTAGCTAAATTTCTCGTCGGGTAGTAGTATAAGAGTGCCAACCTTGAACCCCAGTATCATAGAATGTCATTGTTGTCTAAAGATCTGTATAGCTTTGCAATATAGTTCTGTAATCAAGATTGTATGATGTGTGGTCTTCGGCAAGCACATTCAAGTTTCAGGCAGTCTCGGACAGCCCACATATAGTTGACCATGCGAGAACCATATATTCTGAATTTCATTGAAATTAAATCAGGATATTCGATTTTTCCATAAAAACTTCAACACCCCGTTCCACCCCTAATTAGATGTTGTTTTAAAAAATCCCGAAATACGCGTTTTATTATTTGTTTTAAAGAATATTTATACCAAGTTTCAAGTTGATACACGCAGGGAATACAATTTTCCATACAAACTTTTACAACTCATTTCAACCCCTTAGGAGTTGATTTTCAAAAAGCCCTTTCTTAGTACATCTTCTAAGGAATATATCTTCCAATTTTCATATTTCTATCTTCAGCGGTTGAGGCTGTGCGTTGCCTATACGTCTGTCAGTCATTCAGTCAGTCGGTCAGTCACGGAACTGTTTTATATGTATAGAAGACGCGTTATATATTTATAGTATTTATTATGAATAGTATTTTATTCAAGCCTGATAACCTCATTTGTTGCGTCAACAAATTTGCTTTCGGTGTTTGTACAAAAAATCTTGGGTCTTGTCGTCATTAAATAGTGGGTCCGAAATGACAACTCGAATTCGAATCAGTAGCTGACGTTTTATAAAACGTTTTGAAGGTTAGGTTTCGAAGTTATTCACAATCCGATCGCAGCCCAACTCGATGCTCCCGCTCTGAATCGGGTGCACGACGCGCCTTTATTTCGCCTGCTAAATATTTATTTGAATGTAATAAATTATTTAGTAGACGAATAATATATACCCCCCTAAAACATTCATTTTACTGGAATAAATAATTCCTCTGAAGTTAACACTTTGTGCGTCAAACGTAACCATAGGTGTAAACCTACTGAATATTTCGTTAGAAGAATGAAAATATAATTGCAAAGAAAAGTAGGCTGAATGTACTTCGGCTAATTGAATTCAACAAATAATTTCTCTTGGTGCACAAGTTTGGGTATCTAAGTACCGGGTGCGAGGAACAAATACGAGAGACTCAAGACAGTTGGAAAACCGGAAAGACATACAACACGCATATACACACACACACACACACACATACACACACACGTATCGATTACAAACGACCATCCAGCCGACGCGGAACGCACATTCTCGTGCTTGTTAAAAAGTAATTACTTTTGCGAAACTCATGAGCTTCGTTATTAAAACGAGCACTCGTATCCCGAGGGAAAAAAAACCATGGAGAAGGGATCAAAAGAATAAAAATAGAAGAAACGAACCGAGAGTAGAAAACAAACGGAACTGCACAAGTTTTGCCATGCATGATATTCGTCCCGAATGAAATGCGACTGAGGACAAAAATTGTTTCTCTCTACCGTGTATCACCGAAATATTTAGGTTCCATAAAAATATCGTTCTTTTCATTCTCTGATTCAATTCACCTGTGGAGCATCCTCGTAAAATGATCGATTCATTGCCAATGGTAGTTGCACATTTAAATTTAAATTATACCACCTTAGGGCTCGGAAAAAATAGGTATAAAAATAAGAAAAAATGTTGATGGTACTATTAATTATATAATATAATTTTTGTTTTCCACAAATACATTATAATTTTATGAACAAATTAAACAAAAAAAACGAATTAAAAAATCACACAATGGCCGAGATATAGGTCGTCTAGGTAGGGTCCTCTTTTTAAAGTCGTGGGAAAAATATCTCGAGACTTACTCAACCAATTTTAATGCAATGTAAACCGCATATTCTTTATAATATTATATAGGATGCATAGGATTTCTTTCATTGGATGCCGCGTACATTTTTTATTAATTTTTAAAACACAATTTTTTGGGAAAAATCAGAGTTTTTGTATTCAAACAGCTGCCATTTCTATAGAAAAATTTAAAAAATGTTTTTCCCTATGCTACCCTTTAGTGATTACCTTCCTTTACAAGAATTTATTTATTTATTTTTCAGACGATGCCTGACAGAGACAAGAATTTCACCATCGGCAAAAGCAAATCCTACTGACTTATATTGGGTATATGCATAATTCCGTAGCGAAATTCCAACAGATGTCCTTCGCAGTTGTTTCTCCGCTCGCACATGCGTCAACCACATGAAGTAAAATATATCAAGTAAAAACTGAAACTTGTGTGGACATTTAAAAAAAACTATCCATCAAGATCCATGACGTGTAGGAAGTTTAATTATATTTTGAACATGGAAGGAAGAAACGTGTATTTTCCATGCATTTTGCTTTTGTATTTCCGAAAATGCAAAAACGCGTCGCAAACTCAAAAAAAATATATGCGCCGGGTAGGGAGAGAATGCCGTAAGCGAAAGTGTATGGCGATGATGTTGAAGTTTGCATCGTTGAAATGCAACGCAATATTTTTCTCTCATCTTCTTCAAATTTTCTCTAACAGATTTAAGCTAAAAAAATTGTAAGATTTATTCTTTAGCCTCCTTATTTAGCGATCTACAACCCAAGTCTACAAAATATTATTTTCGATACTGATAAAAATAAGGAACAAAAAAATATCGTTGCATTCCAACGATGCAAACTTCAAGCCCATGTATGGCGTAAGTGGTTTGCGAAATTTCTTTGCGGAGATTTTGATCTCCCCGATGCTCCTTGCTCCGGTCGACCAATCACTACTGATGTCGATGAAATCAAGTCTTTAATCGACTCCGACCGGCATTTGACGACTACAAAGATTGGAGGTAACCTCAACATTGACCAATCAACTGCTCCGAGACATTTACGGAAGCTTGGAATGGTAAACAAGCTTGATGTTTGGGTGTCAAATGAACTAAGCGAAAAGAATTTAATTGAGGGAATTTCAGCTTGCGATTTGCTGCTCAAACGTCATCAAAATGAACCATTTTTAAAGTGAATGATTACTAGCGACGAAAAGTGGTTTGTCTACAACAATGGCAGTCGACAAAAAATCATGATCGAAGCTTGGGGAGGCTGCTCAGACGGTCGCAAAGGCTGGATTTCATCCGAAGAAGGTAATGCTCTGTATCTGGTGGAAATGGAAAGGAATCGTCTATTATGAGCTGCTGCCATCCAACAAAACGATTGATTCGACCAAGTACTGCTCAAAACTGGCCAAATTAAAGCGAGCAAACTATCAGAAGTGAAAGTGTTCCACAAGCACAACCTAGACCACACGTTTCTCTGATGACCCAGCAAAAGTTATTGCGGCTTGAGTGCGATATTTTGGTGCACTCACCGTACAGTCTGGACGTTGCACCTTCAGACTATCATATGTTCCGGGCCCTACAGAACAGTTTGAATCATGAAACCTTCAATTCCCTGGACGTCCTTAAAAAACACTTGGCTCACTTCTTAGCCCAAAGATCTCAAGACTTCTATGAAAGAGGGATAATGAAGCTCGTGGAGAGATGGCAGAAAGTCGTTGAACAGAATAGAACATATTTAGTCGTAAAATCGCTTTTCTTGTTCAATATTTTGCATTTAAAATTTATTCGTTTTTCGCTATGGAATTATGCATAGATTCAATATCTCCGCTATTAAACTTTTTTTTCTTTTTTGCAATTTGTTCATAAAACTATAATGTATTTGTGAAAAATAAAAATGATTATATATATTCAATTGTCGCGTCAAATTTTTATTTATTTTTACACCTATTTTTCGGACCGCCAAGTTGGTGTAAAGCCTTAATGAAAATAACCCTAAAACATCAAAGTATGAATTAATTTTTTTTTTATTATAGAAAATAATCACACTGGTTGATATTATTGTAGGTTTGTTTCATTGCTGAAGATGTTTCCAAGCTTTTTTTTATAGAAAACATGAAACCTTTTCCAACCGAATGGAATATCGATAAAATTTGGGTCTACCAAAAGTATAAGAATCTCCTTTTCACCCAATAAATCAACGACAGAAAAGGAAAAGGCGACGAGATATAATATGCTACGTGAGTAAATGAGAAGGAGGCCCGTTGTTGGAAAATTATCTTGAAAAAAAAACAACCAAAGGCCAGAAAACAAGAGAGGCGAATGAGGGAAACACAGCTAGTGTGAAAATGTTACGAAGAAAAATAAGTCCTTAGGGATCGGGGAAAAGGCTCTGAGTCTATAATAAGTTTTGAATTATTAAGGCACAAAACGAGAAAGAGAGAAAAAGAACGGGGGCAGAGAGAGTCCCTCAGGAAACTTGGCGAATGTTGCTTTCATCAAAAGCTCTCATGTTGCCCTTTCGTGTGAAAAATTACGCAAACCGGTGTATTTCTCTTCCATTCTTCGTGGGCATTCTCCACGCCGACTTTTTTACTGCCGATAAGAGCATACGAGAAGTAAAATTCAAAATGATCGAAAAGCTCGCACGAAAATTTTCAAAGTACGACAAGAGTGCCAGAGATTCGAGTACAGCGAAGGAAAAATTCGGTAAACTTTACGGAACGCGCTAAGCGAAAAGTTCCAAAATTGCAAGAGAAATAGTGAGGGAGGCGGGGGTGAAGACGAAAGCAGACGGTGCGAAAAGCTTTCGAAGAGAGGAAGGGGTCGCGTATGTCTGGTAAGGAGATCAGTGAGGAGGTAAAGATTCGAAATCGCGGAGAGGAGATCCAGTTATATACGACCACTGATAACCCAACGGACCGACTTCCCTCTTCCCCCCCCCCCCCCCCCCCCCCCCCGATCCTATAGTCCTCTCATCTGGTCTCGTGCTCCGAAGGAGCGATAAAAAGAAAATAGGAAACCTCTCGTTTCGGGATAAAGGGTTTTGGAGGCGAATCGTTTAGACGTTTGGAACTTTAGCCAATTTTTTTCCATCGTTATATAGAAACGGTTTTCCTCCTCGATTGATATCATGACGAATAAAACTTATATGACTCACGGAAATCGGAAAGCAGGGAGTAAAAGACATGCCAAAAAATTAAGAAATAACTGACCTCGATGTGATTTCAAGTACCCAAACAATCTTGGGATCATTTTCCGGGAGCTTTTGGTAGATTTATAACAGGTGTAACTGCCTATAATTGTTGATTCGAATCTCGACAAATGCACGCGCAATTGAGCTTTTTCGATAAAAAAAAAATACGAGACAAAATTGAACAATTGACTGGGAGGAAGGAGAGGAGAGAGATGAGACAGGAAGAGAGTGCGGTATCATATGAGAATCCCGTAAACCGAGTCGATCGTTAATAACACCGAGGTAGACCGGATGGGTTCGAAAGTGGACGTAAAATCCCGGAACGACCGCGTTCAACGCCGAAATCCCCTTCCCCTGCATGTTAGGTATTGTATTCCCGATTCGCATTGGTCATTCGCATAACCGAGGAGATTCGTCGATTAATCATCTTTCTCCGCATTGTACACGTACGTAATATTTCAGAAATATGTTGATAGGAATGGCTGTATACATCGTGACTACAAAATTCTCATAAGCCAATATGCCATAAGCAAATATAGGCATGCAGCTATATGTCATATGCATGATATCGAAAATGCCTCATTAGAGATACGGTTGAAAAACATTCGCAAGAGTGTATTTTAGGCTTTAAATTTGAAAAAATAGATTCTTTTGTCATTTTGTTGAAGTATACACTGTTGAGAATATGTCCTTAAAGGAAATTTCGAAAATACCAATATTTACAATGTTATAGCAATTTGAATATGGCCGGATTGAGAGACCTCACCAGCGCGAATTGGACAATCAGAAGCTTCTGAGGAAGCTAGAACTACTCGCAGGGAAGAACGAGCTTCAGAAAATCATCATTTCGAAGTCGAGGACGACACACTTTACGAGGCAGGAATGGCCGATTAATATACTGTGTGTAACATGCCATAATACCACTTACAAAGGGACGTCGCCATAGCCGGGAAATGGATTTGGACCAGGTTTTTATCTGTTATAGTACTCCACTAGAAATGTGTTACAGCGAAGCCATACGATGCAACGTTCAGCCGTTTACTAGAAAAATTACAGTAAAAAATTCGTCACAGCTCATGAACCATTTCAGTTACTCGTTTCACACTAAGGCGGCACAGCCTTAATGTGTGAGTGGTTAGCACTTACGCCTGTCGCGCGGGCGCTCTGTGTTCAAGTCCTGAACGAAATATATCTTTTTTTTTCTTTGAATATAAAATAGAAATAGGTTGATATTGATCGAAAAATCGTACTTTATGTTGAGAGAATAAGTTTTTTTTTAATTGGAAATAGAAAAAACTACCATATTCCCCATAAAAATCATATTCTTTATTATTAATATCATCATTATCAATCGTCACAGTATTGCTATTATTAATTGTCGGATTTTTGACAGATTTTTGGGTAATATTCATCATAAAAGCATTTAAAACACTCGCATGCCCCACACCAGGCACACTTTATGAAGGCAACTGCACTTACAATTTTGCTTCAAAAGCGCCAGAGGGAAACAGATTTTACTGACGTTTGTAAAAATCGGTCTGTCTTCAATCAGTTTTGATGCACATTTTTTAAAGGTAGGTGCGCTTAATTGATGGTGGACAAGCGAATGGATTTTCAATGGGTCTTCTCGAGATTATATTTCTCTACCTTCTGTTGAAAAAATGTGAGAGTTTTGTAGGCGTCTTATCAAGTTTTTCACCTGGCGATAAAAATATACGTCACATGGTTGGCAGAGTGGCTGCATTTTCCGGATATTACTTTTACGGTACAGCTTGGATTCCTAGCGATTTTTCGTTCAAAATCAATCTATCTCTATTTTATATTCAAAGAAAAAAATATATATATTTCGGTCGGGACTTACAAACGGAGCCTCCGCGCGCCAGGCGTAATAAATAAATAAATAATAAGTAAGCGCTAACCACTCGACCGGACCGCTTTAGTGTGAAACGATTAACTGAAATGGTAAACGGCTGAGCGTTGCATCGTATGGCTTTGCCATAACACATTTCTAGTGGAGTACTATAACAGGTAAAAGCCTCGTCCAAATCCGTTTTCCGGCTATAGTGATGTCCCCTCGAGTAGATAGTGGCGGTTATCTGAAATTGTACTCAAAACGTAAAACGCGTTTTTCTCGAAGCTACTTTTTCACCCTGATTGACATAAAATCTCGAGTTCTATTCAACCGATTGACTTCAAATTTGATATGGACCTTCAGTATATATATCTCTATCGTCCTCTCAACGGGCATTGCGAAATTATCGTTATTACTATTAAGAAAGAAAATTACAAACTTAAAAAAAAATGGGTCGAAAAATTAACTTTTTTCAGACTGTCGCCATTTAAAAAGATGTTTGTTTTTTTCTTTGGTACCTGCTATCATGACATTCATGTTGATAAAATAAATTTGCTTTATTTCTGTTTCCGATTAATTGGTGCCTCGGAATCATGTCAACCGCCTCAACCTGTTTTTTTACGGCCTTATGTAGAAACCCATAACTTTTTAAATAAAAGTTTTCTTTGCATAAGAATTTTTTTGTAAGTTCTTGAAACATCAATAAAAACACTACAGCAATGGATTTAAAAAAAATATATATATTTTTTATCAAGCCCAACAAAACACTAGAAATGCCGACCTCTAGACTAGAATACTGCTTTAAGGAGGTACGGACACTTCCTCGGGGTCAACAAAGAGACTAAATTTATGTTACCCCACGGGTGTTCTGATTTATGTTAACTTATATTGAATATTCATATTGTCGAACCCAAAGTGACAAATTTGTGGTAAATATTTTATTCAATGCATATTTACAAATAAAAAGTGAAAAATTAGATCCTCAACGACTCTGGAGTCTTCACGACGATATCCAAGCAGTACCGAGATTCTGTAACTCGGTAGTGGACGTTTTCGTTATCGTTAGCTAACGACAGCCAATAAGAGGCTCCCTTTCTGCTGATCGTGCATGCGATTGGCTGGCCCTAGCCAGCGACAATGAAAACTGTCGATACCGAGTTAAAGAATCTCGCTACAGAGTTAGGTTATGCTCGCCAACCGAATCAGCTGTTACGCTCGACGTTGGCAAGTCTATGGGTACTATTTCGTCATTATGATAATACTCAACCAGAAGTTGAAACCGTTTTATAATGCAGTGCTTGAACTACACGGTGAAGTTCAAACTTTCGATTTTTTACAATATCCATTATGTCGAATTTATCAAATTTCAGTTTTCCAACGACCTTAGTTGGATGCGTGAGCAGCAAAACCGTGATCACCGCAATTCCGGTCGACCGTCTCCATTAGACGACGTGCTTCACTAGCTCAAAGTGCTCGACTTTGCAATTTTATTACGAAAAAACTGAACGGTTAATATAGCTCAAGTTTTTGCAAAGAGTGCATAACGTATTCGTCAACATCATATAAAAATTTCAGTCCCGAAAGTTGGATTCTTCGTAACGCACCAACCTCCTTAAGTGGTGCAATCCAGCTATGTGTCACATGGAAGGCCGCATAAAAAATACGTTATGGTTAGAGCTTTGGTTCATCCATCAAATGTAGACGAATAATGAACAATGAAAAAATGCGTCGTCGGAAATGACTCTATTTCCCGTCATGGTTGCTGGAACATTCACAGATCTCTGTGGCGGGGCAAATTTATCGAATGAAGCGGATGAACCCCCGAGTCGATGGAAGATCGAAGATTTAATTAGGAGTACGAAGAAAGAGAGAGAGAGAGAGAGAGAGAGAGAGAGAGAGAGAGTGTGTGTGTGTGTGTGTGTGTGTGTGTGTGTGTGTGTGTGTGTGTGTGTGTGTGTGTGTGTGTGTTTGTGTGTGTGTTCATATCCATCCAATGGGAAGGAGTATCGGCAGGACAATGCTCTCAAGTGACAGCCAGATAAGGTCCATGAAAGAGGCTCTAAATCTTTTTGGTCCAGGCCCACGAGAGAACGAGAGGAGACGCCTCGTCTTTCATGTGGATTCAGTACGATCAAAAAGGAGAAGAGGATGAAGAAAAGGAGCGAAGGGAGCAAGAAAAAAAAAGGAATTGAACTACACCGCACCGGTTGGAAGCGGCTGTGTGTCCCGACGTGTGGACACCACCCTACCAGACTTTTTCTCCTCCATCGCCAACCCAGCATCCAAAGCTGAAGACTTTTATACTCTTTTCTTTTCCCTTTTTTTTTGCTTTCTCCTCCCTCCGCGAGCAATCGAGAATACGAAAAGCACCACGGCTCCGTGGCGCACGGGGGTTAAAGCTATGCTATATCGCTTTTCTAGGGTCAGAGATCTGCTCTTCTCTCTTTCTCTAGGTCTCCCTTCGTACATGGCTACAGTTCTAATCCAGCCACCCGAGACTGCCGGCAGAAAAGCCCGCTGTCGTTTCTCACGAAGCTCATCCGCCGTTCTAACACAGTTTTCATTGACCTCCTCTTTTTGTCCCACTAACGCGTCAACTGCTACGTTTATTAGCATCGTAACTGCACAGCGATGCTAATAAAAGCCGTGCCGTGTGGACATGCATGAAAAATTGTTTGTTTTTCTCCTCGCCGTTTTAATTGACTCTTTTTCAGTGAAACACGGCGAATTTCTTCACGCAACCGTTAACCGAGCACTATTTATTTATTCGGTTGAATTAGTCTCCCGTCACCGGGATTTTATTTTCGCACAAAATGAACGCAAATATTCCCGTTTCCGACGCACCCGCGGGAAGCTGTTTGAGTATGTAAATATAGATTGTTTCGAACAGCATCGGTCCGGGCGAATACCTGGATGTGTGATCGTTTGAGGCATTAAATCTGAGTAGAAAAAAAATGTAGTCCGTTTTTTTATGGGCTTAAATGATTAATCAACATCCCAAGAATCATATACAAAAGGAATTATACGCGAAAAAAGGTTTAAATATTGTTAGAGGTCATTTTTCGAAGCGCTCCGAACACTCCGAAATGCACGAAACAGCCAAGACTGTAAAACTAGCAATTTGGAGTCGTTTAGTCCAGTCTTTGTATAAAAAATTTACAACGATCTAATTGATGAACTACTATAAAATGCCTACGTTGGGTATATGCAAAATTCAAATGAGAGCTTTAATTCCGCTGTGTGGACACTTCAAGTGTTTAGAATACGTGGGTAAAAGAATATTTTCATATCTAAAGTATTTTAGAATTTACAGCCTAAACGTTAAACTTTAAATGCGTTTTTCTGGAAACAGAATTTTTCAGCGCGCGGAGCGCTCTACAGCTTGAACGGATGAACCGATTCACATGAATGCCTGCTCAATTGAAAGGAAATTCAATTTGCAGGGCCATCAGGAAGAGATTTTCGTCAAAAATTGAGAATTTTTTTTTTCATTCGTTGAAGCAAAAAAAAACGGTCAAAGAAATTGGGTTTTTTTTTCGAATGTCTGCCATTTTGTTATCCAGAAGTTTTTCAGAAAACAAAAAACGAAAAGGCCCACCCGAATTTAGTCTAGTTTAATCATTTTTAACCCATTTTTGAAGATGAAGTGTCAAGCTGTGGGGCGGCCCGGGCAGACCAAAACACACCGTGCGCTTTATTTGATGCTTCATTTGATGGGAGCTGGAGCCACCATTTTGGATTTTTTTTATAAATAAAATTGGATTTTACTCTTCATTGATAGACGAATCAAGTACATTAAAACCGATTAGCAAAAGTATTTATTTTATATTTTAAAAAATTCCCGAATTTCATGCATTTTTCGTGCCTCTCGACGGTAACCTTCCCTTAAACGCATTTTTCTGGCAAAGATGTTTTTTTAAGTCCGGAGGTCGCATAAGTCGGGTAGTTCTCATCCGATTTACTAGAAATGTTAAATATAGCTTCCTAGATACATTCTCTAAAGAAGTACACACGATTTCCACGATTCATTAACAATTCTCATTTTTACAAACAAATTAAAGTCGATTTGTTAGCAACGAAAAATATTATTCAAAATGATGCCATTTTTCCGAAAAAACCATATTTTTTTATGAACCGTGTGTATTTCTCTATCAAAATGAAGGTGAATGCCAATTTTTTTCTCTCATTCTAGGTGCTAATCCATACAAATGCTGCGTTCTCCCGTAGAGGGTCTAAAAAAACGCTACTACTGAGCCGCAATTTTGTATTTATTTTGATAATTTTTTTTTGTTGTATACATCAACACATATAGAATAAACTCTTCGGATCTCATTCGATTGCTTTTTTTAGTATCTCTACGTGGTATTTATTGCAAATAACACAGACTTTTCTCTTATTGTCGGCGAGGGCTGCTTCGCGTTGTCTATAGGGGAGAATGGGGCACAATGTGTCACAGAGCACTGTGAGCCACATGCGGTTTCTCGGAGCTTTTTAGCTCGTAAATTCCGAAATTTTATGAGTTGGACCGCGATTTATATTTGGTTTCGTCAGGCCTAAGAGAAAGTCGATAGCAGCTCACAAAGAATTATTAAAAATTGATAATTGATTTGAGGCTTGGAAAAAAAATATTTCGCTGGCCGGGAAAACGTAAAATATAACAACACTTTCTGTAGTGGCTCGGGTTTTCGGTCCTAATCGATAGTTTTATTATTTATGATGCACACGGTGACTTGTGTGTTTCCATTCGTATTTTAAATAATAGTCATTTTCATCAATAATCAAATATTTTACTGGTGGGGTACAATGTGTCACCGAGTTGTGGGGCACAATGAGTCGACTCCCAATGAGAAAACAAAGAAGTGATGATGCTCCGGAGGAGCGCAATGTGTCACAGGCAACTATCAACCACATGCGATTTCTTGGTGTTTTGTAACTCGGAAAATCCGGCATTTTCGGTGTTGGACTGTGATTTATATTAAGTTTCGGCTGGTCTAAAAGAAAGTCAATATCAGCTCAAAAAGAGTTATTAAAAGTACAAAATTAATTTGAGCCTCGAAAAAAAAAATTCCGACGCATAAATCGAGTGTGGGGAACAATGTGTCATCGAGTTGTTGAGCACAATGAGTCGACTCTCAATGTTATCGGCAATAACCCGTTGTGGAATTATCGGTATGTATGAACATCTGTTATGTATGTGAGGAAAATATAAGAGTTTCAACCGGCTCGTTGTACCTTACGTTTCGCAGCACTTGACACACTTTACCCACCTATCTGACACATTGTACCCTACCCATGGGGCACAATGAGCCAATCAGCAATTTTTTTCCGATCCCATTATTTTAGGGCTTTTAATTGTTTTGCCAAAAATATGGCAACTTTATTGTACGCCCAAAGGTCTATAAAATCGTTTATGATCTTTTTTTTCTAATCAGACTACTTTGGTAAGAGCAAAAATTCGTTAGAAAAAAAGTGACACACTGTGCCCCACCTTCCCCGCAATAACTTCCATCAAACACTGTGAAAATGGTACACGATTTTTTAAATATTATTTATACCAGCCAACAGTTTCCGAGCAAAAATATAAATAACACACGTGCTGCGGGATTAAATGATATATATATATATTCATTTCCGTACATAGCTTCTCGGGTGAATTATACCAGCGGCCTGCAATATTCCTCCCCGAGATTCTTTCGCTATAAAATATTAGCAGACAGTCGGTCTCTTTTGATGAAGCGCTTTTGTACGATCGCATCGCGCTATAAATAAATCGGCGCCCTTCTGTCCCTGCGAACGGGGGAATCCTATATTTATAGCGATAGCACGTGTTCGTCGTGTCCTCGTCGTCGTCGTCGTTGTCGCCGTGGACAGATGAAACGCGGAGCAGCTTGCATTATACGCGAGAGTTGCAAACGCGCTCTCGTATATGGATACTCCTTGTCGTGGAGCATTACAGAAACGCGACGTAAAGATTGAAACGTTTAAAAATAGAGTTCCGAGGCGATCATACGCCCCATCTCCCCTCCAACTCCGAACCCTCCCTCCATCCCCCCTTTGTATACACTTTCATGGGCACTTTACAAGAGTAAAATGTCACACGAGAGGACCAAAGAGACAACTAGATTGCTCTCGCACTCTCTACGTCCATGGAGCCCGTGGAAAATGAATTGAGTTACGGGAATTCCGTGCCACTTCGTAGCGAAAATGGTCTCTCTCACTTTCTCTCTCTCTCTCTCTCTCTCTCTCTCTCTCTCTCTCTCTCTCTCTCTCTCTCTCTGTCTCTTTCTCTCTCTCTCTCTCTTACGATTCCAGTTTCAGATTGGTGACTCAGTAGAATGTGATTTGGAAATTACTCGTGACAGTGGTGAAGCGCCGTTTTTTTTTAAATCTACTTCGTCTCGACTTTTTTCCCCTCGATTCACTGATCGCAACCAGGAACAATCGATACGCGAAAAAAGCGACCGACGACATATTCATTTATTTTACAAACGCTGATAATTATTAATATTCTGTCACGTGACATTATTACAAAATTTTCGAAAATATGACAGATTGACACCTGTCAAATTGACAACCGTTCTTCCAACTTTTTCCCGAAACAAATTCTTTAAAAAAATGTAATCTGCTACGGTATAGTGTACTTTTCTTTTCTTTAAAATATAATTTTATGCCAGTTGAGTATTCTGAAATATTCTCGCGCTCTACGGTCATTTTTTATCGGGTCGCGTGTCTACAAAAACTCGCTTCAAGAGGATGATTCGCGCAAAATCTACGTATACACTAAGAAAGCAGTATTCCATTTTGGAAATTTGAAAAAAATCGATTTTTTTTTGCATTTTCTTTAAGTATAGACTTTTAAGACTATGTCATCAAGAGGAAATTTCGAAGTTCCCAATATTTACAAAGTTATAACTATTTGAATACGGGTGGATTGAGAGGCGGCACTGGCGCGAATCCAACAATCAGAAGATTCTAAGGAAGCTAGAACTGCTCGCACGTAAGAACGAGCCTCAGAAAATCATCATTTCCAAGATAAGGAAGGCATTCTTTACGAGGCAGGAATGATCCATTATTTTTTTGGGCCAAAAAAACCATTTATATAGCACAACCATGTTTTCCTCGCTTTTTTGTACGTGTAAGCGGCACGTAAAAGATGTATTCTACGTCCTAGGATTTAAAAATTGTGAAACGTCCCTGTACAACAGCTGTCGGTCGTTATAGGTGCTACCCTCAGTCGTTAGGTCGAGGAATTATTGTGTACGCTGAGGCGTTATTTGCGGGAAGAAATACAACCTCACTTTCACGTGACACCGCGACAAAGTATCGTCGATCTCGCCGCGACATAAATCATTAATAAAAAAATTAAATAAACAATAAGTGATATTGAAAAACATAGCAACGTCGAGTGGCTCCAATGCACGCCGCCAGAACTGAAGGAAGCCGCGACAAAGGCGACACACGAAATATTGCCATCACAATCAAAAGACCTCTATGAATCGACGTACGACGCATTTGTGTATATGCTGATACATTTCAATGCGACGTTTGGTGTCTACGGGGTGCGTCTGCCCCCTCCGCCCCCACGCTGCACGTGCAATACAGCTTCCATGTACGATACGCCTTACATATGCAGCACAGCTACGGCACATGTTTGCAGCCGCAAGTACTTAACAATACAAAAGCTCGGAAAATATGGTTTTTTGTATATAAATAATCGTGTGCACCACGGGGACAGGGGCTTTTAGCCCTCGCGCGATGCTTGCAGTACGAGGGGTAAAAGACCCACTTTGTCTCCTTAATACACAATGTATTGGGAGTACAAATAAGTCCCCGCCGTTTGACAAAAGATGGCCCCATTAGGAGGTTATGGTTGAAATTGTCAGATGTAAAACGTCATATTGTAAGGTTGGACATCTGGCAAGACCATAACCTTGAAATATTAGCGATTTTGTATCAGCATCACATAATTTTTTTCGTGCAAAAATGTCAAGTTTTGAGCCGAATAAGCATCATTTACGGGAACTTTTGATTTAGTTCCTTAATTTGAAGAAATCTGCAACTGAGGCGCATCGATTGCTTGTAGAAGCATATGGTGAGGCTGCTTTAAGTGAGAGAAGTTGTCCTGAGTGGTTTCAAAAGTTTAAGAACGGTGATTTTGACCTCGAAGACAGAGAACGTAGCGGAAGGCCGAAAGTGTACGAAGACGCGGAATGGGAAGCGTTATTGGAGGGAGATTCGAGCCAAACGCAAGAAGAACTTGCACTTACATTAGGAGTGACTCAACAAGCAATTTCACATCGTTTAAAATCGTTGGGAATGATTCAAAAGCAAGGAAATTGGGATCCATATGAACTGAAGCCGAGAAACGTTGAACGCCGATTTTGCACATGTGAAATGCTGCTTGCCAGGCATAAGCGAAAGGGTTTTTTGCATCGTATAATCATTGGTGATGAAAAATGGATCCACTACGATAACCCAAAGAAGAGGAAATCATAAGGACCACCTGGCCATGCTTCAACATCGACAGCCAAGCCGAATATTCATGGAAAAAAACTCATGTTGTGTATTTGGTGGGATCAGCTTGGTGTCGTGTATTATAAGTCGCTCAAACCGAACGAAACCATTACTGGGGCTCTCTACCGAACACAATTGATGAGACTGAGCCGAGCACTCAAGGGAAAACACGGCCACTACTACTCCAGACGCGACAAAATTATTCTCCTGCATGATAATGCTCGTCCACATGTTGCGGCGCCGGTCAAAACATACTTGAAATTTCGTCAAAAGTGTGAACGTTTGCAAAGAGGGACGAGGCGGCCATTTTTCGGATATTGTGTTCCTCACGTAACCTCCATGTTTGTATTTCACATTAAAATAAAAATATTCGTACATTTCAAACAAATGATACGTTTTTTTAAATAAAATACAGTGGCAGGTAATTTAGTTTAATCCTAATCAATTATAAATATCTTTGATAGGGTAAAAAGCCAAACAGTTTTCGACAATTCTTAAAGATTCACTTTTCAGGAAATGCCATTGTTCTACCCGGTTTTACATTAGGGTAGCAAGGGGCATGTTGAGCAGTCGGGTAAGTTAGGCAATCGAAATATCTGGACAACTAAGTACCGCACGCTGGTGCATCGAATGATGGAAAGAGAGGTATGGGGGAGGGGAACACATCACGCCATCGTCCGATGCAATGTGGTGCAATAGACGGTAACACGGGACTTTTCATTATTTTTGCACCCAAAAGTAAAAAAAAACGTGATTGAAAGATTTTCTTCTACCATTTTATGAGAAAAAATATTTCAAAGTTCATTGAAATTAATTGTTAATGTTTCAAAACCTAACTAATTAACAAGCAACTGTTGGTTTATTATTGTATTGTACCAAATCATGTTACATACGACTGATTTTGTTATGCAATTCTTACTTTGCCCGACTTACCTCATACTCGCGCTCAACTTACCCCACTAGCGGGTCAGGTTGAGCAAATATGACATTTGAGAGCGATTATCTGACAAACAATAAGGATAACAGGAATTTCGTCTACAGACTTTTTTCCCAGATAAATTTCTTATTGACCAAAGTAGGTTTCATTTTTATACGGCAAACTGTTAAGGAATTACAGGGCGATGATTCCAAACTTGCTCAACATGTCCATCCCTACTCCACGTGAAAGTGTACTTGCTCGCAATGTATTTTAGCCAGAACATTGCAATGTCCAAAAATAAAGTGTAAGCCATAAAAAAAAACCATTTTGTAATCTTTTTGGTGTGTTTCATGAAAGAGCCCGGTCAGGTGAATAGGGCGAGGTAAGCCTGGCCACGGCCCGATGCAAAGTAGGAAATGCCCGGTCACATTTTCGCACGGGTACAATGCGTCCCAGATTCTAATGAAGTTAAAAAAATGAATACCTGCCCGACCAAAGTTCAAACATAGTTACCTTACAGGAGGGCCCTTAAAAATGATTTTCTCTCATTCCTCACTCTGAACAGATGATGTAAGTCATATAGATAGATTTTCGTGAAGGCGAAAGAGCTGTTCCGACAGGCATTTTCACCCGTCATGTAAAAGTGGATTCACATTGCGGCACACACACCGCGTAATCTTAGTTTTACGACTAAGCTTCCACGGACTGGATATTCCGGGGGAAAAGAGGTTGCCGTATGGCGACTTATCATCCTCGTAAAAATCTTCGGTCGAGCTCCTGCCGTTGCACGGAACACCTCCGGTTTTGCCTCCGGCCATACTTTCACCTACAGGAAAACACACAGGATGTATATAGCTGTATATACATTGAAGGGCCCTCTCATCCTGTTCTACGGACTCAGTAGTATATTCTAACGAACGAGGTGAGCCCGTGTCTCGCTTCACGAGGAGCGAAAGAGCTTCCGGGCGGATTTTCAGCTGAGCTTAAAGCACATCGTCAGGTAAACCTCTCTGGGGAAACAGTGAGCGAGGGTGAAAGAGAGAGAGAAGGGAGGGAGTGAGCTGAGAGCGTCAACTCGAGGGAGAGATATCTCACGGGGTAATAAATGATCCTAGTGAATAATAACCGTTATTGAAAGGCTCCAGAGAAGGAAAGGTAAAGAAAAGGCGACCATCGGCAAAACGTCCCACCTATGTGAGAGGACTTTGGAACTCTCGTCTTTTATCTTCTTACACTTTCTAACCTAAGGCTAGCTTGGTAGGAAAAGCATTAGCCCAGTTTTCAAGTGAACTCCCGATATCAGAGAGTGCGAGAGCGCGGAAGAAGACAGGACGATGGATTTTCACCTACCTCCTCTTCCTTCTCGCTTGTCCGTATACACTGCAAATCCAAGTATGTTGTTTTAACACAAATACATATGTCACCTTGTGTTCACTTTTTACACATTTCCGAGTGTGTAATTTTGGGATTAGCTTCATACGTTTTGTATTACACGCTTGAGTGTACAATTTATTATGGATATTTGGTGTGTTATTTGATTATTTTTTGCACACTGTGTGCGTGTTGGTTGAAGGCATCATAACATGTCGACTAAATACATGGAATATTTTATAAATCCAAAGTAGAATGAAATAACTCAGAATTCTAAATGAATGATTTTTTATTATAATTCGTCATTTCCAAACGTCCAGAAAATATTTGTCAAAGAAAACTTTTCACCCACACATGGTATCGAACCTGCAACCTACCTGCCCATACTACGCGCGCTGCCCCTACGGTATAGAGTGCTTACAGCATTTTTATCGTTTAATCGCAGATATGGCATAACCGACAAAAGTAATTCGTATAATTATTTGTTGTTTCACATAAACTGTATCAATCACGATATAGATTTTTTTAAACATAACTTATATACACACACATATATATATATATATATATATATATATAGACATATATATTGGGTGAAGTAAAAAGTTCTGAGCGTTTTCCGCTAAGATTTCTTTAGTGAGCCATATCTCACGATGTATAGATCGCATCGGGTCATACTAGACGGCGATTTAATGGTGACATTGCGCTTCAAAAAAAGGTCTTTGACAGTTTTGTGTTTGGTGAAGCCAGTTGTGTGTTACAGCGTTCCAAAATGGAGGTAAAAAAAGAGAAAATTCGATATATTCTTCAGTACCACTACAACCAAGGTGAAAAGGCGGAGCAGGTGGTCAAAAAAATTTGTGCTGTTTATGGACTCAATACAGTATCGAATGGAACAGCAAAGCGGTGGTTCCAACGATTCCGTTCTGGTAATATGGACGTCGAAGATGAGGCACCGTCTGGTAGGCCAATTGTCGAAAATGTCGATAAAATCATGAAAATCGTCGAGTCGGACCGGCATGTGAGCACTTATTCCATTGCCCAGGAACTGAAGATTAGCCAGAAAACCGTTTGGAACTATTTGCATAAGGCTGATCTCAAGAAGAAGCTCGATGTATGGGTGCCACACGAATTGACGCAAAAGAGACTTTTGGACCGAATTGATACCTGCGATTCTTTGCTGAAACGTAACGAAATCGACCCATTTTTGAAGCGGATGGTGATTGGCGATGAAAAATGGGTCACATACGAGAACAACAGCCAAAAAAGATCGTGGTCCAATCGCAGTGAGCCGGCCCAAACGATCGCCAAACCCGGATTAACGGCCAAGGCGGTTTTACTGTGTGTTTGGTGGGATTGGAAGGGAATCATCCACTATGAGATGTTCCCATCGGGCCAAACACTCAATTCGGACCTCTACTATCAAAAACTGACCAGATTGAAGCAGGCGATCGACCAGAAGCGGCCAGAATTGGCCAATAGGCAGGGTGTTGTGTTCCATCAAGACAACGCCAAGCCGCACACATCTTTAACGACGCGCCAGAAGCTCCGAGAGCCTGGATGGGAGGTTCTATCGCACCCGCCGTATAGTCCAGACCTGCTACCAAGCGATTATCACCTTTTGAAGCATTTGCAAAATATTCTTGATGGTACAAAACTGGCCTCAAGAGAGGCTTGTGAAAATGAGCTGGACAAGTTTTTTTACCAATAGGGACGAGGACTTCTTCAATCGCGGAATTATGAAATTACCTTCAAAATGGACAAAAGTTATCGAACAAAACCGCGCATATTTGATCTAAATCGGATAATCCTAACTATGTTAATTTCATCGTCGAAATAAAGCGAAAAAACGCTCAGAATTTTTTACTTCATCTAATATATAAAGTAGAGCGTCGTTTATCCGAACATCAGTTATCCGAACGGCAATTATCCAAACGGCGATTTGGTTTATCCGAAACGTCAATTATCCGAATGGCGATTTGGGTTATCCAAAATATCAATTATCTAAACAATAATTTTGTTCATCCGAATGCTCAGTTATCCCGGTGTTATAAACAGGTCTGGGCAGTACGGCCAAGATCTTGTGACCCCCATCGAAGCCAATTTGGTTCCAAATTCTGCCACCTCGCTAGTATCGGGACGACCGATTTGCTTGTATATAGTTTATATTGAATTTACGGGTACATTCTGCATAACCTCGTCGCGTCACGAGATCAACAATCATATTTATGTATAATTTATATTATGAATCAATATATTTATGTAGATTTTTATTGTGAAAAAAATTGAGAAGTGACTATTTTGCGATGCCTAAAATGTGCATCATATAGGGATGCAAAAGCGGATACTCGGGTGCAGCCGAGCGCGTGTCATTATTCAAGGTGCCGAAATATGTATTCAGGGAATAAACGAATCATACAAAAATGCAAACTAAATTATTAATTTTTATAATACCCCTCACTTTCAACATTTTTTTTTCATATCATTTTTTCATGTCTATTCACGCGTTAATTTCGAAAGCAGTACTTTCCTTCTGTAATCAGAAAAATATAATTTGGTGGAGCAAGACTTAAGCCTATCCACCTTAAAGTTGATGAGTACCATTAACTAATGGCTTATCGCTCCTATTTTCGGTTTAAGCTTTTAGTTTTCTTGTACGACTAATTATATAGCATGTATTAACCTCTTATTATAACCACATTAATGTGAAGAAAAAAATACACATGCGCTGGTATATCGCTCTCTGTCGCACAAATCGGTCGCTCCGATTGCAGTGCTTCAAGTTATGCGGCCAGTTTTGGAACTTAAATTCAATTCACTAAGGGTCACACGAGGGCCTATACGAAGCATACGGGAGTGCCCAGACCTGTATATACGATCGTGTTAGTTATTCAAACGATTACGCCCTATACATGTATTACGGCAATGGAGTGGTACGAAACGCAGCCTGAATGTTGTTCAATGCAGCTTCTTCTTCTCAAACGATTGCGAGATTTGGCAGCAAAGAAACGAGCTTCCGTTGTGAAGTAGAAGAAAATCGTCGGATTTTCCAAAAATAAATAGATAAGAACTCAAAGATGTACGAATATTAATTATTTTTAAATACATATTTAACTTCGTTCTATATCATTAAATGATACAATGTTTGTTTGCAATTTATCAAAAATGTACTTGTATTATTAACATATTAATTTTCATTGTATTTTTAAATATATATATTTTATCATATTGAAAGAATCAACGTTTTTTTCGTCCACGGAATATTGCTGTTCGGTTATCCGAATTTACGATTAGCCCAAAGGCACCCGGTCCCAATTAATTCGGATAATCGACGCTCTACTGTATGTATATATATATATATATATATATATATATATATATATATATATTCCCGTCTCTTCATTTCAGGTCAAAACTATTCGGTGTATGTATATATAAAACAGTAGGCAGATTTTCGAAGGTTTTTATACGTGAAATAGGGAAGGGGGATGAGACAGAGAGAGAGAGAGAGAGAGAGAGAGAGAGAGAGAGAATAGAGAGGCGTTAACACGATAATGTATATTTAATCGTCATATTTAAATTAACCAGCCCTGTTCGATAAATTTCATCTTCATAGGTAATAAGTATTTTAAAATTAGCATGTTACGTTAGTATTGAGTACATTAAAAATTACATATTAATTTTAATATAATTAATGAGGGTCCACTGTTTATAATTACGCACAAAATGTGCTTAATTTTACTGTAACCCATATAAATGCATTAAGACACGTTTGATATCTAACGTGTCTTAAACAATGCATTCCTCGTACCCTCGTACGAGGGTACGAGGAATGCATTGTTAAAATATGTCCAACGTGTAAATGTCTCCATTTACACGTTAGGCATATTTTGAATAAGACAGCAATAATGAGTTAAAATTTAATGCGTATCAAATATTTAAAAATACACATCAAATGTTTTTGAATTCTCTATAACACACACGCGTTGTTTCAAGTTGTATATGATATTTACACGTGTTAATTCCTAAAATTGCACACTTGACGTGTAGCAAATAACACACATGGATTTGTAGTGGTCTCTTCGACTTCCGGGGATGCTCGTGTGGCTCACCGTAATGCCTTGCTGCACCAGAAGTCGTGTGTCTCCTATGTCAATCCTTGAGCGAGAGAGAGAGAGAGAGAGAAAGAGAGAGAGAGAGAGAGAGAGAGAGAGAGAGAGAGAGAGAGAGAGAGAGAGAGAGAGAGAGAGAGAGTGCGAGAGAGAGAGACAGAGAGAGAGAGAGAGAGGGAAAGAAAGAGAGAGAGAGAGAGAGAGAGAGAGAGAGAGAGAGAGAGAGAGGGAGAATGTTCCCGAACGCATAATGGCTATTCAGATATCTCGAATCGATTTATTTCCCGGCGGCTAGGGATGCCGTACTCTAAAATCTTTTTCTCCCCCCGTGTTTCTCTCTCCCTCTCTCTCTCTCTCTCACGGTCTTTTTCTCTATTCGTCACTATGACCCGTTTCTTGGCGAGTGTCTCGCTCCCTCCAGCCGCAATTCCCCAAGCAAACTTCCCTCTCTATATTCCCACAAAGTTCGATCAAGGCCCCTCTGGTTATTCTCTTCAGCGATGACGATGAGAGTTCTTGACATTGCTGGAGGATAGCAACGACAGAGAGAGAGAGTGAGGAAGACAGAGAGAGAGCGAAAGAGAGAGAGAGAGAGAGCGAGAGAGAGAGAGATAAGGGTGAAGTACCCTTCGCTCCAAGTTACCGCAAAGCGCAAGAAACAGTTACGATCTCTCGTTGCATCCCGGACACTTTGATACGAGACGCGACCGCCAGAGGGCCAGGAATCCAAGGGACACGAGCGCACGTCGATTGGCCGCCAAGTAAAAGGGCGTAAGTTCCATAGCTCCCCGCGTTTTCTACCGTTTGGGTTGAGACCTTTCGAATGATAGCAGTCGCCTTCTACCATATGGCGTCAACCGCCTCGTCGGATCCTCAAACGGTATTAGGGGGAGATCCCCGTGCGCTGGCGAGCGCCGATGGATAAAATTTACATTCCTGATGGAACCGAGAAGTTTTGGGGTTGGTTCACCCCTCGATTGAGGAATTCATAATCAGTTGGACGATGAGGAAAATTCAATCGGACGGAGACAACTAAGCGGATTCCAATCGACAACAATAGGGAGACAAGAGAAAAAGAGTTTTTCTTTCTCGGATGAAGAATAAAATATATAATACATTGTTACGATTCAAAATATTTTTTATTATTTTTACGAATTCCACCGTATACGCTTGGGAGTTTTTACGTATTATAATACGAAAGGGTTTATTTACGGTTTATTATTCGAATCCCAATTAAACTATTTCTTATCACGCCTTAGCCGCACTTCGCTAATCTAACCTAACTTCCACTGCGTCCAATGCGACCTTAAGCTACACTATACCGCATTTACCGAGGGTACGAGGAAACTGTGGGAAACCCGAACCGGTACAGACGACGCAATATTCTTCTGCTTCTCTGGTGCACAGAAGTTTCACTCAAGTATCTACACCAAGGTATCAGAAGTATTGAATTTCCGCTCACTGGTTGATGTGCCAGATGCCAAGCGGTCGCGCTCCGAGTATTGGCCATGAACAACGCTGCTCGACTCGAAGTAGGGTAGGGAAGAGCATGTTGAGCAAGTTTGTAATTATTGCTCTGTAATTCCTTAACAGTCTGCCGTAAAAAAATGAAACCTACTTTGGTCAATAGGAAATTCATCTCAGAAAAAAAGTCTGTAGTCGAAATTCCTGTTATCCTTATTGTGTCACAGATAATCGCTCTCAAATGACTAAGGCCATATTTGCTCAACCTGCCCCGATAGTGGGGTAAGTTGAGCATGAGTATGAGGTGAGCTGGACAAAGTAACAATTGCATAAAATAATCAGACGTATGGAACGTGATTTGGTACAATGCAGTAATAAACCAACAGTTGCTTGTTAATTATTTAGGTTTTGAAACATTAACATTAATTGCACTGAACTTTGAAATATTTTTTCTCATACAATGGTCGAAGAAAATCTTTCAATCACGTTTTTTTTATTTTTGGGTGCAAAAATAATGAAACATCCTGTGTTATCGTCTCGTGCGTCGCATGGCAACGGGCGATGGCGTGATGTGTTCTCCCTCCCCTATACCTCTCTTTCCGACACTTGATGCACCCGCGTGCGATACTTAGTTTTCCAGATATTTCGAATGCCCAAATTACCCGACTGCTCAACATGCCCCTCCATACCCTACTTGCTGGAGTCAAACCCCGATTGCACATCTACCAGTGTCGTTTACGATTCTAAATATATATTTTTAAGGCCTTAGACCACTCTAGGATTTTCCAAAAATCGATTTCTTTTTGTTAAAAATGTACCTTAGTACCTATAAAATTATATTCCAAAAGATGATGGGTGTGAAAAATCTCTAAGTACGCGATTTTTGAATTCTAGCGCAACCCCTCTTGATTCATGTCGTGACTTTCTTCTAACTTCAAATGCGTTTATCTCAAAACTATATTTTTCAAGTCGGCCGGACTCATAACTCAAACAAATTTCAACCAATTCACTTAAAATTTCAACTGTATATTTAGAATTACATTTTCTGAGGCACTACGTAGGATTTTTTTTATTATATTGCATAGTTCCTTTTTTATAAACAATTTTCTGACGATTTTCTCATGGCATTTTATGTTTTTTGTTTTAGAAATGCGCCATTTTGACAAAAAACAATATATCAAAAAAAATCCTACGTACTTCTATAGCTATTCTTATATATAATCGAAAAAACTTTAGTGTCTCATCATAACTCAAAAATTATAGGAGCTGTTGGTCCGGCCGTTGACCTTCCAGAAATAAAGGCGCCATCGGAAAAATTGCTGCACAGTCGCCATTCTGACATGTATCGCTGAGAAAAAATAATGTTGTATAGTGAATTACGTGAGTAATCAAACCCCCATTTTATAATTCCGATTTATTTTATGGGTTCGCTGAAAAAAAAATCACAATATATGCCCTTTTTTGGCCTTTAGAGTGGCCTAACGCCTTGATGTTACTTCGCATTGCAGACTTTAACGATCCCACCCATTTGACGCTCGATCCACACTTGACTTCGCACGATTTACAGTTCGTGGGGAAACCCCACAGAGCTTTTTCAACACCCACTGTTTCCTAATACACTATAACTGTATCGCAATTGTACGAGGGCACAGGGAAACTGTGAAAAACCTGAATCAGCGCAAATGGCTATATTTTACATAAGTCAGCGCGCAAATCAGTGCACGACTAAGCTGTCACTCATCCGAGTATCGAACTCGGCCAATGGTACTTAACATCGAGTGTCAACGAAACCGCACACTGACCGCGTATCCTCTACGTATTATACATACGTATCGTATAGCTGTCTGCCATTGGACAACACGAAAACTCGCGGTAAAGCGTCCGGTCGTTAAACAGGAAGTTGGCGTGTCCATACAAACGCATACACACACTCATATATATATATATATATATATTAAGGGGGATGTGCAGCCCCGTGACATCTCGTTAACTCCCTGACGAGCATCTACTCTCGACGCCGGTTTAGTCTGTACCCGTGTGAAATTAGTGCCCCCTTTCTGGATTATGGCCCGAGCCATGCGAAGGAGCACTCGGAAGGTTTATGCGAAAAAAAAACAGGTGGGAACGAAAAAAGCCCGTCGAAAAGCTTGAATTACTCAAACTCACGAAATATTTGGGCAGCAACTAAAGTAAAAAGCATCTGTTTTTTTGTTATTCCGATGTAGGGAATACGGATCAGTGAACAGACGAGGACCAGCGAATAGAGGAAAGCTTATTCATATTTAAAATAAGTAAAGAATATGAATTGTCGGTAAAAACTGGAGTCACGATATTTTAGCAAAGAAATCACAGTTATCGTTAAAACCAATTTCTTAGTTTTGAGCGTAAGTATTACTTTTATTATTTAAGAGGGGAAAGCCTTTTACAATGTTCAAAAAATCGATTTTTTCTTCACATATTTCGAAAGCATAATATATCGAGAGTATACTGGAAAATCGAAAAATCGAAATATGAAATATCTCCGAAGTTATAGCACATAGTCGAGAATGGGACCGCATGCTGTGAACGAGGGAAACTTTGCTGGCGTTTATCTCGAAACTGCATTTTCAAAAACTGCTCATGTTATAGCTCAAAAAGTTATTGATCGATCTGGCTGAAATTTTGGGAGATTTCTCACTATAACATTATCGGAAGGATATACCTAAAGTGGTAAGGTTATCGCGTAAATAAATTACTTTTTTTGGGGTAAAAATTGTCGAGAAAATGATCAAAAATATGAAAATTTGATTAAAAAGCCTACCTAATTTTTTAATTTTATACTTTTTAATATTTTTATTGGTATATACTTTCTCTACACATGTCAATAATCGATTGACAATATACGTTTCATCAAATGTGGTCACAAAGTCATTTCATTCGTTTTTTTTTATTTTGACAAAATTTAATTTTTTGTTTCGCTGTCGAAACAAACTTTGGTAGGTTTTTGAGAACGTCACGCTAAGGTGCAAAAAAGCTTTGTGTTTTTTCTACAAAATCGTAATAATAAATATAATACTCATATATAAGAATATGATAATTTTTATGCAGCACAGCGATCTCCAAATGTAGAATTTAATAAAAATAAATAATAAACCATTATCATTTAGAGCGTTCATCTACACTACACGTCTATTTACTGGGGGTCGAGTGTCCTTTTACTCGTAAATTCGTCCATTCACTGGCGATTTAGTCATTTCGGTACTTATTCATCAATCCCTCCAATATTATTTGTTGCAATTACGGCAAATATTTTTTTCTACTATCAGCAAAATCTCTTTTATTAGCTCTAGCATTTGCAAAATATGTTTTGATAATATTTTCATTTTACAGTCCATCTGAATCCTGTAGTATCGTTATTCGTCCATTCACTGGTCGGTTTAACCCTATTTTGAGATCTCGATTTTTTTTTTATTCGCGATTACAAAGCTCACGATATTCTCACGGCACTTCGTTTTCGTTCCCGTTGAATTGAAATCGTTTTTCCACAGTCACGAGTTTCTTTTGCCGCTACCGAGTATTTCTCTTTTTCCCAGAGATGCCATTTATTCGTTTTTTTGTCGTTCTTTTTTGTTTTTGTAAGTTCGTAAGAAGTTCTCGGGGATGAAACAAGATTGCGGCGATGTTTGACGATAAAGAGGCAACTTGTGGTGAGACACAGATGGCATAGCATACAGCTATACGTATCGTTTCTTCCTTTCGTTTCGAGAATTAAAAAAAATCGTGAAAGAGAAGCTTAATTTTTATGCGTCTCTAAAATCCGTCTGAGAAGTTTCCACGCGAGGGTTTTCCGATGGAATTTCACGTTCGCTATCTACTTTCACCCTTTCCGACTATTTTAAATACGCGACTTCTGTCGTTTGTAGCCGATGAAGAGCGCGCGGCTATTCCCTTTCTCGCTTCTGAGATCTTGCCGCTCCTTTCTCTCCTCGTGAATTTCGAGCGAGCAACGGAGCACTCATTTGAATTTCCGTCGGTGGTTTTCCGTCTGACGTTTTGCCAAGAGAAAGAGAGAAACGCTCAAAGAATACCGCATCTTATTTGGACCTTTCCACAGTGTACTAGCGAAGTGGCTATATCTACGTATGGGACATTTCGTGCCAACTCGATCACCCTCTGACCCGCAAAATCTTTTATTTAATTTCTTTTTTTTTTTGACAAAAGATATTTACCGAACCACTGAAGTATTACAATATTTTTATGAAGACTTTACACCACCTTGGCGCTCGGAAAAATAGGTATAAAAATATATAAGCAAATTTGACGCAACTATTAAATATATAAAAAAAATTATTTTTCATAACTACATTACAGTTTTATAAGCAAATTAAAAGAAAGAGAAGAATATTTTTTTTTAATACTGGATATATAAATCGTCTAGTAGAACCCTCTTTTCAAGTTCCTGGACAAAATATCTCACGATCTGCCAACCGATTTTTATCAAATTTAAACCACATATTCTTTATAATATTATCTATGATGTAGCTATTTTTTTTTTTTTGATTGGATGCCGCGTTTTTCTTATTCATTTTTGAAAATAATTTTTTTTGTATAGATGAGAGTTTCTTTTCAAACAGCTGTCACTTTTACAAAAAACAATATTTTTATTTTTTCCCCATGCTACATTTCGGCTATTACCTTTGTTTATAAGAAATTTTTTTATTTACTTTTCAGACGATGTCATACAGAGAAAAAAAAATTCCACCATAGGGAAGAATGTTCAAATGAGGGTCCTATTAGACGACTTATATCTCTGCCATTTTTCAAGATTTTTTTTCAATTTTTTCATAAAACTATAAGGAATTGGTGAAAATGCTTTAAATCTCTATTTCTCCGCTTTTCGAAAGCTTAATTTTTCGAAACTACAAGTATCTACTCAATTTTCGTGATCGCAGATATTTGATGACTCATTTTAAGTACCGATCAAAATCGACTTTTAGTTTGAATGTGTCGTTTTACAACTGACAATAGTAGACGCGAGATCGATATGCGGCTTCGCCAATCGCCTGTTCCGCAATACATGTATACGCTTACGAAGCGTGCAGGTTATGTTTTAACACGCCGCGATTTTTTCATGACTTTTCACATATCATCGATTCGAACGTGGTAAGAATTCTGAAACGGTGTTCATCGGGGAACACTGCAGAATCCAATTGGAATGAGGACTCCCTATGTGTGGTGTCCCTAGCAAAAGACCATAGAGATGTGGGTGCATCTTAGGATGGCCGAACAAATTTGTACACGGGATCACGAACGAATATTTTTTTGGGAGATCCAAGAAATTCCAGTTGAGAATTTCAAATGAAAAATTCTGAAATTACGTCAATCGAGAAATAGCGCGGAATCCACTTGGATTCCAATGTAGCCTCCCTACGTGCGGCGTCCCTATAGAATCCCTATAAGGATGTGGTAAGATCTCGGGACTCTCCAACAAATTTCTGCACGGGTTATAATGAAGTTTCTGCATTTTGATAAAGAAAAATCAAGCTATCGAAACAAGCGTTAATTTTGAAAGTTTAAAAATATAATAATGATTACAAACATCTTAACTTGTCATCGGGAACCCTGTATACCAGCGATGTGGAATGGAAGATGCTGCGGATTGTTTGTCAAGCCTGAGGCATTTTTAGCTCCTTCCAACTTTTCCCATCCACTATTGCATCCAATTTTGTATGAAATTTGCCGAGTTATTGGCTGGAAAGTAATCATAAGAAGAAGAAAAAAAAATGGAGCTACGGGGCTGGACTATCTGGGGCGTTGTCGATATTCTCGTCTCGTCGATTCTTCCGCGAGTTCTCAAGGATTTTCGCGAAATGCCGCGCAACCGTTACGTTTTCGTTCGGGGAAAGAGAGGCTGTGAGGGAAAGAGACGAGGAGCGGTGCAAGGGGCGGAAGGGTAGAGAATATTCGTAACCATGAGGACTGGGGCCAATCACGAAGTCAGCATTTTTCCTTATTTTTCCATTCTTGGTTGCATCCCTCTCTCTCTTTGACCTATATTTTTCCACTTTTTTCATACTTTTTTTTTTTTTGGCCTTTAATATAACTATATTTTCTCATTTTCCAACGCTGCGGTTCTTGTTGTCCGCGCGATGGTTTTTCCGCGAGTAGGCCACGTAAGAATTTCGTATCGATGCCGGAAGCGGAGTAGAGGAAAAAGGGCGAAGGGAGAAGCCGTCGATAAAATTTATCCGACGAAACGTTGAAAATTTACGAGGCTCTCGCAATGTTGGATTCGAGGGAAGAATTTTCTCTGATACTTGTTTCTTGGCAACGTCGCGTTTACGAAGGATACGAAAAATCAGATCAGACAGGAGAACGAGGAGAAGCGAGAGGGAATTTCTCGTCTAGCAAAGGACCCAAGAACGTTGAAATAAGGTAGAAGGGCGCTGAGCAAAAAATATATAACATTCTTATCCCTATGTTGTAGTAAAAAGTAATAAGACGCGCATTTTTTTTCAGTATGCGACGTTAAGAAGGTTTACTCATCTGGAAAATTGCGGAAAAATCTATTTCTTTAAAAACTCACTGGAGGGAAGAAAATATAATGTCCTACAGGTAACTGTGTAAAGCTGTGTACTGAAATGAAAATAAAAAATCACAGATCCAAATTGTACTTTCATTTTCGTTTGAGCTAGACGTCGTCTATATAGCCCCCTCCCTCCCCAATAAGCTGTCTAGATTATAATACCACCTTAGGGGCGATTACTTTAAGGTGACCAGTAAGCTTCGAAATTTAATAAAATGACTTGCGTTAAATTATTTATAACTAGACCGCAGATCAACATAATTTTTTTTTGATTAGGGGCTATTTATATTACATTGCGAAATTTAAAACAAAATCAAGATTCACCCGAGTGGAAAATACAACTCATCACGGTCTTGAGCTAGTAAAATTATATTTCAAATCGTCATTAGCTAGCCGTTTTAACTAGTAACTGTCCAGCCTTGTACCGCTTTCGTCGTCTAGTGACTATGTATAGAAAATTAGGTGATGTCTAGATGAAAAAAAAAATATCTCGCAGCTGTATAATATATCTTCTTTAGATAATGTGCACACATTTTTTTGAACATTATTTATATCACGGCGCAATTGGGGCCGGGTTGAAATTCGGAAGTTTAAATGATCACAAGGCTCAAAATTCTGAATTCATTAGCTAGTACTCAATATTTCTGGAAATTTATAATTCCAAAATTTTGTAAACAGAATTATAATATAACAGAAAATAATAGTACACTAAGGAATTAAATGCCAATAATCATGGGACCGACTCATAAAGCGTCGACGTGAGAACACAGCACATAAAATAAGTATTTGTAAAATGAACTGTTTTTGTTGTTCGTTCCGTGTGAGTATTTCATTGTAATCGGTGAACACTGTTCACCGATTACAATGAAATAGTTTATTTACAAATGTATTCAAAAAACACTGTTCAAATTGTAAGAGAATATCAAAAAAATCATCCAGACGCAAAAAAGGAGACAATACTTAAGAATTTGTAACTCGTTTAGAAAATTATTCTATTTTAAATACATTTATAAAAAAACGAGGAAGCAAAATAAAAAAAAAATTATAAAAAAAAAAGTTATAATTATTATGGTGATGTTATACAACATTTTGAGGGTAGGGGTTTTGGACATTTTTTCCATGTAGCAACATGCTTGTAAACTAATTTCTGAAAATTTCAAGATTTTACAAACATATTTAGGCCCACAGTAAAATAGTGACTGCAAACGCAGAAAAACCCCATGTATTTTAAATGGAAAACTTCAACCCCCGTGGTCAAGGGTTAAACATTTTAAAAAAAATCTGAAAAAATTACAGCGTTACTTTTTACGTATTTCGAACCGATTTAGGGGGCGGAAAGGGTAAAATTAATGTTGACCCCAAATAATGACCACCCTAGTGTACATATAAAATATGACAAAACAATGATGATATTGATAGAGACTCACTTTGTTCGGATATCCGTTGTAGCGTAGTAACTTTTTGCAGCACTTGCCGCGATTCTCGTAGTAAAACATCTGAACCATTTCCGCGTGATCGGTGGCGGCGCTAACGGTGTAAGGGCCACCGTGATGATAACCGGTTGAATTGTGGGCTGTATGGTTGTTGGAGTGTGGGCGCGGGGATTCCCGGCGCCCAAGTGGCACGCACGGGCACCACCCCGAGACCATCACACGGGCCCTTTTGCCCGGGTGAACGAAGCAACACCTTCGGCCGCCAGGCCGCCGCCGACCCCGCCACGCTCACTCTCTTCTTCCTCTTCCGCTTTCTTCTTTTCACTTCTTCCCTTTTCGTTGTCCTCGTTCGCTAAAAGCTTCTCGATTTTCCTCGCTTTTTGGCACTGCAGCGGACCGACGAGTCAATTGTACGCTCCGGGTACCTTCATCGCGACTTCCTTCACGCTTTTGGTCTCACTCTCGGGGTAGCGAGCGCCTCGGGTAAACCGGACAGCGAGAAAGAGCGAGAGAGAGAGAGAGAGAGAGAGAGAGAGAGAGAGAGAGAGAGAGCGATAGAGAGCAAGGGACGTAGGGGTACAGACACAGACACACGATTCCGCTTGGCTACTTTGCCTTATTTGAAACGTCCCTTTTCCACGATCGTCGTCGTTCTATCGTTGATCTTTGGTTTCCTCCCCCCCCCCCCTTTTTTTTTGTTCGCGTAACTTGAACGTTACTTCGTTGCGGGCTCTTCTTTTTCTCTCCCTCTCTCTCTTCGCGCTTCTTTTTTTTTTGTTGGGCTACGTCCCTTTGGCAGAATTTTCCCTCTCGTTTCAAATACTTTGTAACTCTTCCCCGAATAAAAACTCTCGTTTCCTCCGGTTTTTGTTTGCTTTTTTTTTCCTTCACTCAAGTTGCCGTCCTCGATGCTCCGGTAATCTGTAACATTGACCACAACGCATTGTCAACGGGAGAAAAAAAATAACGGTACTGTCTAGAGTGGCGGGGGATGGAATGGTCGTAGAAGTCTTTGAATTTGAGAAAGTGTGAGAGGAAATAAGTCTCAGGCTGAAAGGGATTTTTTTATAGTCAATTTTGCCAAGTACTCTTGAGTAAGTATCGAGGTATATATTAATGATAATTAACCGGATATATACAGGGTGGGGCATTTAAAGGTTTACAGAGCAACAGCACTCAAAATATTGGTGATATCTAAAAAAAAGTTTCAGATGAAAGTTTTATTGTTCGAGAAGGATGTCATACGGGATCAACGTAATTTTTTTCGGTGGAAGCGCCAAAGCTACGTCAAGGTCAACTCCACTTTTTTATCTCTCCGCGGTCAACCGGGGTCAAAATGACCCCACATGACCGCAACGTTAACCTATAATTATTGAATGTTGTTGGCGGCCACTTTTTACAATAAATCTCTTATTTTTCTTGACCATCGTTCTTTAATTCACTCCGAAATGGCTCTTCAAATATAAGAATAAATACCTTTTTTGAAACGCCCACTATGGATTTTTTTCCTTGAACTATCATATCTCAAGAGTATCACCCTAAAATGTTATGG
The DNA here is from genome assembly GCA_963932345.1 of Ophion ventricosus. Taxonomy (NCBI): domain Eukaryota; kingdom Metazoa; phylum Arthropoda; class Insecta; order Hymenoptera; family Ichneumonidae; genus Ophion; species Ophion ventricosus. The sequence goes on along the minus strand of OZ010716.1, from coordinate 12,790,569 downwards.
AATAAAATTGAAAATTGCAAGAGTTATGATTTTTTTAGTAAAAAAAGGGCTTTTTTGACGCATTGCCCCCTTGCTGATTTTTTCCTCTATTTTAAAATTCGATTAAAATATAATATCGAGAATGCTGCATTGTCGAATGTTCAAACTTAATATCTTGAATTTTTATGAATCATTCAGAAGGATACGGTTAATGCGACAATCGTTTAAACATGGCTGGCGTCGTTGCGATCCCCTGTGACCAGCTTTTTATAGCCAGAACATGTGACCATGAAGGGTTAAATCGAACCATAGATTTTTCTTTTCATGGCATCATTACTTACGTTGAGACGAGTTCAGTAACCTACAATTCAAGGTCATTACCCAACAATAAAGCATCGACATAAATGAAAACATTTCCTTGAACAGGTAAACACGTCTGACGATATGAAAGAAAGAATACGCCGAGCATATAACCAAATTACACCGCAAATGTTGGCAGAAGTTACATGATCTTGTCATCAGAGAATAAACAAGTGCTCACAAATCGAGGATTATCATTTCGAGCATCTTCTACAGGTTGATCCACACCAAGGTTTGTAAAGTATTCAAGGTATTCCTTTCACGAACCCGAATATTCAACAATTAACTGATTATCGTCTACAATTAAGAAAAAATACATCCCAGTATAATGGTAAAATTTGAAGTCAGGATACCGAACTTTTAATTAAAAATTACGACTTTAAAAATCTCGTAATTTATGTAGCACTTTATGGAGATTACATGTTGGCCACATTTCCATTCGATGATTTATATACTACATAACTCCAGATATCTAATCTAAGCTGCTCTAAGCATGTAAAAACTCTGAAGATTCCATGGGGACAAAAAAAATAGGGGATTATCGAATGTTTGAAGAAAATATTAATGGTGAGACTTATAAAAATGAGACTAGCAGAAGAATATTCGTAACCGCGACTTCTCAGAGAACATGTAAAAATGTCAAATAACTTTACCTATAAACTTAAGTTTATAGATGAAGTTATTATCGCACCAGAAACTATTTGAAGGTCAAGAGAATCATTCATCCGACGTCTTCAAAAATGTGCCGAGGTTAATGGCCATCACTTCGAACATTTGTTACAATTATTTTTCTGCACAAAAAATTCAATTATTGGGTGTACAAATTAATTCGATCCGTTTTCAAGAGATGGCTCTGGCTGTTATGAATGTTTCATAGTGACAGCTGATTTCGGTGGTTTCAGAGAGGTCAGACATCTGTCAATAACATTCAGTTTATATCGCTTTGAGTTCCATTAAAAAACCTTGTTTTTTACTGTGTTGAATATGTCAAATTTTGTGTGAACTAAGCAGCATTTGCGGGAAGTTTTACTTTTCTGCTTTAATTGTAAAAAAAGTGCAGCTGAACGCGATTAAATTTGGATGTGTGACCACGAAGGGTTAATGAATGAACAAAATATTAGAACATATTTTAAAAAAAGCATTATTCGTTTTTTTAATATTTTTTCAAATATTATCTCGAATATTGTGTGCTTTTGTCGGCTGGCATATATATATTTCTTTAATAACGGGAAAATTTTCTCAATGGAATGAACTTATTTGCAATGGGGGTAAATCGGATACTTATTTTTCCCTCGAGCAATTGTTCGAGAAAGGCTCCTTGCAAACGACTTTCTGGAGTTTCAACGAAAGAGTTTCATTCGACGATAAGACGAGAGAGGGCAACCGTGAGATTTTATAACAATGCCAGTAGGGAATCGAGAAAGGGAGAAGGAGTATTTCTCTCTTCTACTCCCTCCCGCTCTTTCTATCTCTCGTACAACCATACTCGCGCTTCTGGGTCGAACACAAGATCGATGTGGACCACGCAAACGTAACCTATCTTTTTCCATCTCTCTCTTCCAGCCTTTCTCTCTCTCTCTCTCTCTCTTCCCCTGGGGCTATGTACAGCGAATTAATTAAATTCAAAGAGAAACTCAATTAAACTTGTACATCCCTCGTTGAGCTCGGACAATCGGAAAAGAACCGTGTGATCGTGATATATATATATATATATATATATATATATATATATTTACAACAAGGAGAAAAGGGGTTCATTCGAGCGTGAATCAATCTTCGGTACGGTAACGACATTCCAATCATACACCGTCGTGCTTGAGTGACCTATAAAAATAGATTCTTATCTGATTCCAACGAATATCATATAGAGCACAACTTGTTTAAGGTAGTAGTCTCGCCAAAGCGTTTTTCTATAGATTTTTTTTTATTGTGACTCATTCAGGACACTATTAAATGATTACCTGCAAAATTTTAAAATTAGTTCCGTTTTCGAGATATTGGCAATCAAAGATTTCATGGTTTTACACGTATTCTTATGGGGAACAGTGGAAAATTTCACATTTCACGCAATAACTTCGAAAATTTTCTACAGATTAAAAAAAAAATCTCAATTGCAGAGCAACACATGACGAAGGGGGTAAAAAAATAATGAATTTTGACTGTCTAGTTTTAGAGATATAGCGATTTAAATTAAGCAATGACTAGCGACGCTAGGGCCACGAAGCGACTGGAGCAGAATAGAACTAGATTACAGTAGTGTGCGCATATCCGTACACGCAGAGTATCTACGTATTAGTAGCCGGAATGGATACTCCGATAGAAAAGTGAGGGCTAAGTAAACATTATATTAGGCGTTTTCATCATTACTTTATAAGTTTTTACATCCCGTTAAGGCCCCACACCGGGGTAAAAAATTTTTTTGTCATTTTTTTTTCATTTTCTGAAAGATACATTTGTTAAGAATGCTCTCAACATTTTTTTTTTTTAAGTTTGTAAAATTGACGGAGATACAGCATTTTATGTGAAACTGTTCGAAGCGCACGACCGCGCCGAGCGGCAGATGTGCGGCAATAAAACCGATATACGTGGACCTTAGTAAAGACAAGCTTCTTCAGCGAGGTTTAGGCGCTTTTCACCAGAATAACAACGAATGTTTGAACTCTGTTATATGGAAATTTGCGCCAAAGGCATCGTGGAGCGGCAGACCCATAGTTGAAACTGCCGCTAATATTGCTTCAATACTTTTTAATAATGATCATATTGGCCTCATAAATGTATTGGACATATTAAACATAAAAATTGGTGAAACACTCTAGCAATATTGTCAAAACATCGACGAGAAGCGAATATGCGAAGCCGAGTACGAAGCCGAAAAAAGAACGCATGAGGGTCGTCTGCGTGCAAAACTTGAAAAAAATGATGAGTCTCTGGATGCTGAGGAGCTGTTGTATGGTCCTGGAATAGCTGACTAACGGTGAGAAACAAAAAAAAGAGACAAATCAAAAATTTAGTTTGTATGTTGAATTATCCTTCAGCAAAACTTTGAACGCATTTTTCTCGAAACTACGTTTTTCAACCTGGTTGACAACATATTAAAAAAACTATTCATCCGATTTGCATGCGCCAAGTCTTAAACTGTTCGAAAATCCAGTCCATATGGCACCACGTAGGGATTTTTTTTTATAAAGGGCCCCCTTCTATTTTTTTTTATGAACGATGAAAATTTTCCATGAAAATCGGAAATAAAATGGGCTGGTCCGCCACTTTTTTTTTTAGATATCGACATTCCCCTACGTGATACTGTAAACCTATATGTCTAGTTTCTAAATATATTTTTATTTTATTTTTCAGATGAACCGTATGGCTTAATCGCTGTCAACCGCCGAGCAGCAATTTCGTCGGAGTGTCCTCTTGGAAGCGGCGTACACCACAAACTATACTTTAGATTCGAGTACAAAAATTTGTATACTGTCTTCTATATGTATATATTGCCTATGAGTATTAATAAAAAAAAATCCATTCATCGTTTGCTTGAAAATAATTACGAAAAATACACCCTCGTACCGCGCACGAACCGTGGTGTGGGGCCTTGAGATGTACAACCTATATTATAAGGATATTTCGCAATATTTCGAAGCTTTCATCGATTGAGTGGAGAATAAATTTTTCAACTCGACTGTGGCGAGACTACTACCTTAAAGGTGATACTGATTTTTACATCAAAATAACGTCAATCTATTCGTACGAACATTCATAAAAGCTAATAAAATGGCAAGTATGTCAAACATTTGAGATTTTCAAATTACCATTTATTGTCATATAACATAACATGGCTTGCTTTGAAAATTGAAATTTTTCACATATTTTTCACAGCGCAACGCTTTTTCGCAATGGAATCAATTTCATTGGATAAATTGATATGCAATTGAAGAAAAAGTTAATGTACCGACAATAATGCCATTTGCAATTTTCAATAGAATGCATTTCGTTATAGGAGAAATTCATCCTACCAACGAAAAGTGTGGAGACAGTTTCCGCCTTTTTTAAATAAATAACAGCCATAAATCCAAAATTTCTACAATATTTTTATTTTTAAATTCTAATCTATTGAATGCTATCTAACTGAACTCGAGTTACTGCGTATTTTCGAAAACTGGGGTACTTTACGATGCGCTAAAGAACCGTGCCAAACGAAGAAAAAAGACAGAAAATGTCTACAGGCCTATCGGAGATAAAGCCCTTTCAGCTCCCTTCGACAAGAAATTTCTATAGTAATTCCTAAAAAAATAGCACGCAAGTTTACGATAATGGGAAAATCGAGAAAAAAAATAATCATATCTAAAATCACCAAATGAGTAAGAAAAGCAGTGGAGAATACGTCCAAGAAGCATTATGGAGCTTCTTTCTTTATTTTTCAAATTCTACCTCGAACTTTCCGCTTTTTTTACCCAGACCTCAAACTTTCCGAACTAATCGAAAATACCTGAAATATATCCATACTCTTCGCGGATAATGCACATTAACGTTGCATGGATATTTACGTGGATATAAAATGGTCCTCCTTCCTTCCTCCTAGTCATCTATCATGTCTGTCTATATACAGGGTGAGGCACATAAAGCGTTACAGAGCAATAGCACTCAAACTAATGATCATATCCAAAAATATTTCAGACAAAAGTTTCAGTGTTCGAGAAGGCCGTCATACTGGACGACCCTATTTTTTTTATCGGTGGAGGCGCTGAAGCTACGTCAAGGTCAACTCCACTTTTTAAAATGGAACCATGTATTTTTTTTTCGATGACATTATTACCGATTTTAAGATGAATTCAGCGACCTACAATACAAGGTATGTGTTGTAGGTCTAGTCACGCAAAGTATGAAAATAGTCGAAAAATCGAAAAATATCGGAATAATCACTTTCAAAGGATCCACTAACCTTGGTTTGGGTCTACCTACAGACGATGTTCGAAGTGATGACCCTCGACTTGTAAACACTTGTTTGATCGTTGTTTTCATTTCAAGACGTGCCCTTTCATTCAAGACGTGCCCTTCCATGTTCGCATGAACATGTGGATGCAACACGACGGTGCACCACCCCATTATGCTCTGTGTTCAAGACAAGTGATGAATGAGATTTTTGGTGAAAAGTGGATAGGACGAGGCGGCCGTGTAGCTTGGCCACCTCGTTCGCCAGATCTAAGATCACCAGATTACTTTTTATGGGGTTTTGTCAAAGAACGCATAATGGCGGTAGCACCTACCACGCCTGACGACATGAAAGAAAGAATACGCCGAGCATGTACCGAAATTACACCACAAATGTTGGCTGAAGTTATACGGTCTTTTCATCAGCGAATTAACAAGTGCTTAAAAGTCGAGGTTCATCACTTCGAGCATCTTCTGTAGGTAGACCCAAACCAAGGTTAGTGGATCCTTTGAAAGTGATTATTCCGATATTTTACGATTTTGCGACTATTTTCATACTTTGCCTGACTAGAATGACCTTGTGTTGTAGTTCGCTGAATTCGTCTTAAAATCGGTAATACTGTCATCGAAAAAAAAGACAGGGTTCCATTTAAAAAAGTGAAGTTGACCTTGACGGAGCTTCAGCGCCTCCACCGATAAAAAAATAAGGTGGTCCAGTATGACGGCCTTCTTGAACACTGAAACTTTTGTCTGAAACATTTTTGGATATGATCAATAGTTTGAGTGCTATTGCTCTGTAACACTTTATGTGCCTCACCCTGTATATATATATACAGTACACCCTCGATTATCCGAATCAATTGTGCTTGAACCTTGTTTGGATAATCAAAAGTTCTGATAATCAAAATACAATTTTTCTTCTGAACGGATAATATACAACAGAAAATGAACTAGATACACCCGTGCGGAAAATTAGCAGGGCATCCCTAATACGATTCGGGGCCTTCAAGGAATTGTTTGTGGATTCCATACTAGAGTTTTCTGTAAAAGAGCCGGACCAGGCCTCTATTAGGGAATCGTAGGGTAGGTAGGTTGAATAAAACTATGGTCTAAGTACGGAGACTAAGTAAGGGCCTTTAAGGGGTGTAGTTGTAGATTCCCTAGTAGTGATTTCCCAATACTACCATACTTTGCTATTCTAGGCGCAAATCAGTATAAATAGCTTGACTACAGAATTTGTGGTATAATAATTATCGTGATCGATTACATGTAATAATCAAACTATGCGTTTAGTAGACGAGCTGTGGTGCCTTGAACCAATACGCATGCAGTTTGTTCATTGGAACAACGCGGGATCAAACGTGTCAAAATATGCGACAGAATTCTAAGCCTGAAATGTATTGAAAGAAAATATTTCTTTTCCACAGTGCACACACACGCACGTACGCATATGGCTGCAATAATTTTTATGGGGCACCGTTGAGGCATTTTTAAAAGCCCTAGTTATTTTGCCTTCAATGGCCCTCGGTAGCAAAGTGTGGCTGGCCACTGATGGTACATGTAAGGCTTCCAGACTAGGGCCTTAATAAAGTTAGGGTAAATTAAGATGGGCCTAATCAAAGCGCGAACTCAATTTCGACACGGCCACAATCTATAGTCTGTTTGACAAAAGCGTGTATGGATACATTTTTTCTTGGAAACCGTTAAGGGGTAGATTCGAACGCGAGCGGGGAGCGGGACCCTTCCACCAAGATGTTTCGTATAAAAAGCGTCAGTTGTTGTCCGACCGTCGACCTAGACGAGGGGCTATTATCCAAAAAACACGTCGAAAAAAGACTCACTTGGGCGAATGACAGTTAGCACCGTGATTGGGACAACGAAATTTTTTCGGACGAAACTTCTTTTTGGGCACGATCTCCTATCAAGCATAGCTGGTCTACCCATACCAATAGACACCAAAGGTCTGGAACGCCCAGCAATTAGTCCGACAGGATCGACTCAAATGGAGGTCTCTGATATCAGATTATTCCATGGAATTAGTTGAAAGTATGCCTCGGAGATGCCAGGCGATTATTAATAGTAGAGACGACTGGACCACTTATTAATAATAAATCATCACGGCTTATATCATGTACCCGTGCAGAAATATTGTCATGGATACAGTCTGATTCGGACTAGAATCCTGGTTTCTCAATCGGGAACCAGTAGGATGTCGGATCGGATCCAGGAGCGAAATGTAACGCTCGCAAATCGGATTTCAGCCAGGATCCTAATCCGCAACGATTAAGGACTCTAGTCAGCATCCAAATAGAAACTTTGCATAGGATCCAGGCTAGCATCCCGAACTTCTAGAACAAGATCTAGTTCGACATCGAATCGGATTCCAGGGATGAATGTAAAAATTACCGGGAGCTACCGATCCGTATCAGCTGGAGACGCTGGACGTTTTCTGAAATCATTTATTCAAGGATCTGAAAAAAGATTAGGTAAAAATTGGTGCTACAGTATAACTGTCAAAACTTATATATTTTAATAACAGAATTTCGAACAAAATTCTTTACATTTAATTTAAAAATTTCGAAAAAACAATATATAGACTTTAAAAGACTTATATTTCCGGGAGAAAGGTGATATCGGTTATTTATTCTAAGTAATTATATTAAAATTAAATGGAGATCATTCGAACTAAGAAAAATATATTTAATACGTATTTAAAATTCTTGCCACCCCGCCTCCGTCTTGTGCTACGTAATGGGCGCCATCTGGATTCCGATGAGGATACCCTTTCTAGAAAATTTGTATCATATCCCGATCAGGATCCGATCGGAACTTAAGTATCCCTAAGAAATTTCTGCACGGGTAGTGTGTGTGTGTATTTTTTTCCAATGCCTTCTCCCAAATATGTTTTGAGCTTAGTGATAAACTTCCGAATAGCTGTCACCTCCGATGTAGGTGGATTTTGCACAGGCATTCTTTTTGACAATGTGAATCTTTGCCTGAAAGAATTTTTGGCGCAATACAGAAGTTTTTAAAATATCGAATTTTGCAAGTAATAAATTAGCGCTCGTATTTATCTATAATATCATAGCGCGTTATTGCTATCCGTACCTTATCGACACGATCGACCCAACAAACCCACAACATCCAAACAAAGCCAACCAAGCCTAAACAATCCCGAACAAAACCCAAACAAACCCTACAAATCCCAAACAAGCATAATCAAGCCCAAACGAACATAACCAACCCCAAATAAATATAATAAAGCTCAAACAAACCCTACAAAACTCAATCACAACCAAGCTCAAAGAAATCCTTCAAAATCCGAACAAACCCAACCAAGCCCAAACAATGCTAAACAAACTCTACAAAGCCCAAATAACACACGCAAGCCCAAAGAAACACATCCAAGTCCAAACAAACCCTACAAAGCCCAAATAAATACATCCAAACCCCAATGCTGATTTTATTTCTTTGATTTTATATAGTCGTCCATCGTCGATTGACGAACAGCTGCTTCACGTTTTTGGACGGCTAAATCGCGCAGCTGTTTAAGAAGCCGTATCTGCAAAGCACAACACACCACCGATTTCTCGAACCACTCGAGCCCGCCTCGAAAGCAGCACCCCTATCCATTTTAGATGCAAAAGATGTGACTGTGTCTCGATTTCTCTTTATATCAGAGATCGTGGCCTTTTCAACATCAAAAAAGACGTACTAAAGTTTCGCTACTTTCGCCCTTGTCTAGCTTCGAAAGTATTCCCGGTTTCGCCGGTAACGCAAGAACATTACGTTTATGCTTAAGAATCGAAGTACTTAGAGTTGAAGTCCTAACATATACGAATTACGCCGAATAAACGGGATGTAAACAATTTGCAACAATCTGTGCACGTTACAAGAAACAAATTAAAATTGCCAGTATGCAATCGAAGACCGCACCGTATATTTTGAGCTGTATATTTTGCGCCAACGTTCCGATAATTGAGCGTTCGAATAAACCAAACCGTAATTCGTATAATTGAGGGAAATCCGGGGAACATTTATTTCTGGAAAATAAATCGAATAATTTGGCGTCTGAAATTCAAGACATGGCGAGAAAGGAAGAAAAAAAAATAGAACCAAGGGTGAACCGATCTCGAGTTCTCGAGAGCTTTCCACGAGCAAACGCAAAACGTAGATTCCTTTCGAAAAAATTTGCAATTCATGGAAGGCGTACGATTGTATATGGAAGTTGGCCTCGTCGCTCTCCACGCATTATTTTCCGTTGTGTTCTATACCGTTTCTCGTAATTCATGGAAATGTGCACCGCTTTATTTTATCGTGGTTTATTATCGACATCGCGAGCCAACATTATGCATTAGCTGTACACACAGTCGTCTGTATTTATGCGTGAGAGTACGGGTGTAATTTATTTAAATCCTGGAACTTGACGACTATCCTGACGAAATGTACGGGGACGGAAAACCGATGCAGAATGGAAATGTTACGAAACACGTGTACAAATGAAACTGCGAGCTATGGTAGCGGTGAATCGAGCACAGGAAAGAATTGTATGGTTTTATGCAATTCCCATTATACAGCTTCCTTTTTACTACCTAGCTTGCATACTATATATACGTATTCATACTTTTACGATGCTGCTTTCTTTCATATCATTTCTCTTCGACTTCTCACTTTTTCGCTCTTTCGCTCTCTCTCACTTTACTTCTATTGAAAAAAAATGTACTACAAACATGAAACCATTATAAATACAAACATCCATGAAACGAGAGGACACTTTTTTTATCATCTTCTTAACGATCCACTATGACTTTCGTACAGCGATGAAGTTCTGCCAATGTTGGAACTCACGTGAAAAAAAAGAAACACATTTTAAACAAGCTTTTATTTAATGTACTAAAAAGTAGAAAATAATTTTTTTTTACCAAGTCACCTATATGTGACTATAAATAAAAGCTTGTGGCGCTCAACCTTTTAAATGTTCAATAAATTTGATCAATTCATTAAGCGTATTTAAGTTTCATTAAGCGTATTTAATTTGGCACAATAGTAATTGGAGAAATTATTATCACACGTTTATACGCAGTTTCAGGATTTTTATTTAAGAAATCTAAGGTTGTTTTAGAGTAAATTAAATACAGTTGATATGTTAACGGATTTATATAAATTCAAGATTATATATCTAAATTTTGAGCGCCCCAAGCTTTTATTTATAGTCACATATAGGTGACTTGCTAATTAAATTATTTTCTACTTTTTAGTCTTTAATTGATTTTATTTTCAAGTTGAATCATACATTGTCACCTCTTAGATGCATGTTTGCAAAATTTCTGAGATCTAAGTAGTCGGGAAGTGGGTGAAATATCGATTTTCCGTTTTGCATCTCACAGAAAGTCAAGTTATTTTTTTTACAAGCTTTGTTATGATCCATGCATTGTCTCCTCGTGGATGCATGTTTAAAAAAATTCAGAGCTCTAAGTACTCGGGCGGTGGGTGAAATATCGATTTTCCGTATGTAATCTCACAGAAAGTTCTTTTTTTATTTGAATCATGCATTGTCACTTCTCAGATGCACGTTTGCAAAATTTCGGAGCTCTAAGTAGTCAGGAAGTGGGTGAAATATTGATTTTCCGTTTTGCATCTCACGGAAAGTCGTTCTTTTTTTAATTTTTAATTTTTTTTTTAAGTTAAACGATGCATTATCACGTCTTAGATGCATGTTTGCAAAATTTCAGAGCTCTAAGTAGTCGGGAAGTGGGTGAAATATCGATTTTCCATTTTGCATCTCACGGAAAGTTTTATTTTTTTTATTTATTTTTTTTTTAAGTTAAATCATGCATTGTCACCTCTGAGATGCATGTTTGCAAAATTTCAAAGCTCTAAGTAGTCGGGACGCGGATGAAATATCGATTTTCCGTTTTGCATCTAACACCAAGTCAAGTTAAATAAAAGCTTGTGAAAAAGAAGCAAATTGTGCCAACAAATTTGTTTACCCAAAATTGTCGGTTTTTTTCCATCTGCAATAATAACGCCCCGAAATTCAACATTCACGAGTACTTTCCTGACCTCTTTTTTTCAGAATTTTGATATTTCAATCAACTCGCTGTATCGAATTCAATATGAAATACTTCCCGATTCGAGAAAGACTATCTCGACGCTAAATTTAAACTGTCACCACGTCACCATAATCCATTCGGACGACAAGGTACCCCGTTAGTATACTCATGAGAAAAAAAACAACCGCAGGGCAAATAAACACGTCAAATTGTTATAATAATAAAGTTATTATTGGATTATTCTATCAATAATAAAATATTCCTCTTCCTAGATAATCCAGAAAAACATATTTTCTTGACGGATGAACATGTAAATTCGTTTTAAAAAAATGAGAATTATTTAATTGTTCTTTCGATGAGAAAATATTCGTACCTGTCATACCTGATAATCCACTAAACGAGTAAACGTATTTACTCGTCAAATGAAGATGTAAAAATGTTAAGAAAATAGAAACCATTACCATTCAACTATCCTATCAACAATTAAAAAAAAAATCCAGTAACATGACCCACGAAACGTATCTACTCGACAAATAAACGCGTGAAATAGTTTAAAAAAAATGATATAATTATTCTTTCAAATAAGAAAATATTATTTTGTTCTGATAACGTAAATATTTCGAAAGAAAACAATACTTTGTTTATATCACGACGGTTGTTTGCAATTATTTCCAGCGTTTAAAAATATTTTTCCTTCAAGTTCGCTACGAGCTGCAATCGACGTCCGATAGATAAGCTCTAAAAGCTCACAAAACTCCGAACAAGAGCCTATTACACAAAATAAATTCAATAAATCCTCTTGCACGGGGATTATCGAAAGATTTCTCCCGTGCTTTCCCTCTCTACCTTCCCTTTCCTTCGTGCAACTCTGTGCATTGACGGATTTAACGGAAATGGGATACTGGTGGGCTTAAATCGACTGCCGAACGGATTATACGCAAAGGTGTACGAGAGACTTGAGGCGAGAAAAATCGGTATTTCTTGAAAAAAAAATGTTGGTGAGAACGTGTGGGCGTTTGTGTTCGTACGCGTATATGGTACAGTAGACGCTGAGAGTTCAGACGACACCTGACCCCGTGTTGAGTATCGGGTCGACTTTTATCGCTCGTAAAAGTGTGTATGACCAGGAGCGGTACAGCAACAACAGCAGTATACCGAAGCGTAACACCGCACGTAACGGTCTGCTGAGACTCACCCCGTAACTACCCCTCGGAACAAATGCTCTCGATGCACTGCTCTTATCCGTCGTTCCTCGCCATTTTATAGCCATTCACATACACAGGGTGCATTCGAATTTGAATTTCGAAACATTCGAAACGTTTATAGATAATCGATACGCTGAGGGGGAAAAAAACAATTTCGAACATTTGCTCATTTTTATAATCTAGTACATTTGGCCCACGACCCCGTCCGCGTGGACTTTAGGATTTGATTCAGAAAGGAGATAAATAAAGACGGAAAAAAGTTAGAAATAAAGAAAGACGGTAGAGTGTCGTATTTCTCAGGCACGATGGTAGACTGACTGACTGAGTTAAGGGTTGGCAATCAATGAAACAGTAAAGGGTGTCTCAAACCGACCTGACATTTTTAGTTATTGATAAAATGAATTATTCATTTGGAAAGTACGAATATTTTTATTTTAATATTAGAAGAAGTAAAAAGTTCTGAGCGTTTTTTCGCTTTATTTCGATGATGAAATTAACATAGCTAGGATTATCCGATTTAGATCAAATATGCGCCGTTTTGTTCGATAACTTTGGTCCGCGATTGAAGAAGTCCTCGTCCCTATTGGTAAAAAACTTGACCAGCTCGTTTTCACAAGCCTCTCTTAACGCCAGTTTTGTACCATCAAGAAAATTTTACAAATGCTTGAAAAGGTAATAATCGCTTGGTGCCAGGTCTGGACTATACGGCAGGTGCGATAGAACCTCCTATCCAAGCTCTCGGAGCTTCTGGCGCGTCGTTAAAGATGTGTGCGGCCTGGCGTTGTCTTGATGGCAAACAACACCCTTCCTATTGGCCAATTCTGGCCGCTTCTGGTCGATCGCCTGTTTCAATCTGGTCAGTTGTTGACAGTAGAGGTCGGAATTGAGTGTTTGGCCCGCTGGGAGCAGCTCATAGTGGATGATTCCCTTCCAATCCCACCAAACACACAGCAAAACCTTCTTGGCCGTTAATCCGGGTTTGGCGATCGATTGGGCCGGCTCACCGCGATTGGACCACGATCTTTTTCGGCTGTTGTTCTCGTATGTAACCCATTTTTCATCGCCTGTCACCATCCGCTTCAAAAATGCGTCGATTTCGTTACGTTTCAGCCAAGAATCGCAGACATCAATTCGGTCCAAAAGGTTCTTTTGCGTCAAGTCGTGTGGCACCCATACATCGAGCTTCTTCTTGAGAGCAGCCTTATGCAAATGGTTCCAAATGGTTTTCGGCTAATTTTCAGTTCCCGGGCAATGGAATAAGTGCTCACATGCCGGTCCGACTCCACGATTTCCATGATTTTATCGACATTTTCGGCGATTGGCCTAGCAGAGCGTGCCTCATCTTCAACGTCCATATTACAGAACGGAATTGTTGGAACCACCGCTTTGCTCTTGCATTCGATACTGTATTGGGTCCATAAACAGCGCAAATTTTTTTGGCCGCCTGCTCCGCCTTTTCACCTTGGTCGTAGTGGTACTGAAGAATGTATCGAATTTTCTCTTTTTTTACCTCCATTTTGGAACGCTGTAACACCAACTGACTTCACCAAACACAAAACTGTCAAAGAACTTTTTTTGAAGCGTAATGTCACCTTTAAATCGCCGTATACTATGACCCGATGCGACGTATACATCGTGAGATATGGCTCACTAAAGACATTTAGCGGAAAACGCTCAGAACTTTTTACTTCACCCAATAAAAGATACAAACATGGAGGTTATGTGTGGAACACAATATCCGATAAATGACCGCGTCGTCCCTATTCGTAAACGTTCACTCTTTCGACGAAATATTCAATAACATTTTGGCATGATTGCGGACTAATTTCATTAATGGTGCGTCCAATTGCTTCATTGAGTTCCGGAATGGATTGTGGATCATTGACATACACATTTCCTTTCAGAAAAGCCCGAAGAAAGAAGTCCAACGTCGTAAAATCGCACGATCTTGGTGGCCAATTCACATCGCCGCGGCGCAAAATAACACGACCATGAAACTTCGTCTACAATAACTGCGTTGTTTCGCAGTAAATTTTCACAACTTCTATGCATTGCTCGATCGTGTAATTTTCCATGACTAAACCTCAATACTTCCTGATGCCACAGTTGTCAAAGATTAGTACTCTATGGTCGCCACAAAAAAAATGATGCCCAATTTAAAATGTCAGGTCATTATGAGACACACTCGAGTATAAAAGTGCCAACCTTCAACTCCAGTATCATATAACATAATTGCTGTCTGCAGAATTATATGGCTTTGCAATATATATCTGTAGTCAACATTGTATGATTTATGGTCTTCGGCAAGCACATTCTGAGCCTTCAAGGAATTATTTGTGGATTCCCTAGTAGGGATTTCCGTAAAAGAGCCAGACCGGGCCCCTATTAAGAAATCATAGGGTAGGTAGGTTGACTAAAACTATGGTCTATGTACGGAGACCAAGTAAGGGCCTTTGAGGGGTCTAGTTGTAGATTTCCTAGTAGCAATTTCCCCAATACTACCAGACTTTGCTATTATAGACGCAAACCTGTATAAATTGCGTGAATAAGGAATTTATGGCATAATAATTATTACCATCGAGTAAATATCATCGATCTAACATAGTCGGTTAGATCTCAAAATGCCATGAGAAAATCGTCAGAAAATTGTTTATAAAAAAGGAACTATGCAATATAATAAAAAAAATCCTACGTAATGCCTCAGAAAATATAATTCTAAATATACAGTTAAAATTTCAAGTTAATCGGTTGAAATTTGTTCGAGTTATGAGTCCGGCCGACTTGAAAAATGTAGTTTTGAGATAAACACGTTTTAGTAGAAAGTCACGACATGAATCAAGAGGGGTTTCGCTAGAATTCGAAAATCGAGTACTTAGAGATTTTTCACACCCATAATATTTTGGAATATAATTTTATAGGTAAGGTAAGCTAAGATACATAATGGAATATAATTTTATAGGTAAACTAAGGTACATTTTTAACAAAAAAAATCGATTTTTGGAAAATCCTAGAGTGGCCTAAAGCCTTAAGGAACATATCTTCGAATTTCATGGAGATGAAAGCAGGATGTTCGATTTTTTCATGAAAACTTCAACCCATCGTTGCACCCCTAATGAGGGCTTGTTTCAAAAAATCATAAAATAAGCGTTTTATTATTTCTTTTGTAGAATATTTCTAACAAGTTTCAAATTGATACACGCAGGGAATACAATTTTTCATCCAAACTTCAACACCCCATTTTACCCCCTTAGGAGTTGATTTTCAAAAATAATTTCTTAATGCACCTCTACTTCTTCTAAGGAGCATATCTTTCTATCTAACTGACTGACTGTCTATATGTCAGTCATATGTATAGATTTCTCCGCGAAAAATCACTCTTTCCATTGGTCGAAATTGTACACGATAAATTTGGATTTTCAAATGCAGTGGAATGGAAAATAGTAAAATTTCGAATATTCCATCGAAATGGGAAAACTCACCCGACCAATCTATCCATTCGTTCGCGTTCATGAAATTGCCTGGGCAGCTGGGATAATTTGGGGCCTTTAAGGGCTCGATCGTGACTGCCTTGACAAGGATCGCCTAATTACGTCCCAACAGAAGGTATCGATTTGGCTCGGTGAATTAACAAAAGGCTCGGGTAAAGAGACCAATTAAGTATCCAGTCGTATATTATTAGGGTACCCCGACAGAAGAATTTCGCACAGTAAACGGTTTTTAAATTGTTGCAAGCATAAACTGTGTATCGTAAAAACTTAAAAATACTTTGAGGTTTTTACCCTCACTGAATTTTAATTTGATATTGTATGTAAGAAATTCAAAACGGCGGATAGAAATTCGAACACCAATTGCAAATTTGAGTATTAATTTGTGTTTTTGAATTTCCGAAAGACAACACTGGCGGTTTTTATTATCTTATTTTATGATATTTTAAATGCTTTATTTATATTTATTATATTTTATTATCGATAACGATAATTATCGTTATGCTAGCATGTTAGTTCTCTTCAAACCTACAATTTCCGGAACTTGAACGACTTTAGTTATAATTTAGTAACAAGTTAACTTCGGAAGTCTTTAAGAGCCCGCGGAAAAGTTTGTACCAGCCCTTTAAGGGCCCGTGTAATCCTTCCAAACCAGGGCCCCGATGAAGTCATGAAAATTTAATTTGTGTCCGATCAAATCGTGAATTCAACTTGTGGCGCAAGTCTATTCCATAAATGATCGGAGCAATTACAGGAAGTTTTGGCCGCGCACGTTTCACTGCAAGACCAAAAATTTTGGGAGTGAAAAAGGGCCAGAGAGCGACTAAGAATGAGAGAGACATCATGCTTTCTACTAGATAAAACAGCTTTTTTCCCTATACACTTTATGTTAGTGCGAAGCAGAGAAAAGCATATTCACCGAAGCTTTTCCATAGGAAGAGCTTGCACGATGTGCACATTGTCGTCCCGCATCGGGCCTTTTCTCGGGCGCAATGGAAAAAGCCAGCGACGCGGGCAAAAAAAGACAGAAGGGTCTCGTGTGAGGGAAAGCGTAAATGGAAACTCCGGTGACGCGTTAACAATACTACGTGCTCTCGTGAAACTTTTTCCAGCTTTCATCCCTATTGTATATATTTATTTATTCTACACAGACACACGGGAAAGGACCATTATATCCGTATATACATTGGGCTGTACCGTCGAATAGCTGTTACCTCCGATTTACGTAAAATGTTGCACAGATCTTCTTCTCGAAAGTATAATTCACTGCGATAATGGATTTTTGGCACATTGCAATAGATTTCGAAATATAAAATTTTGAAAATTAATACATTAACGCGCGTGTATATACATATATCTATCATGAAAGGAGGGATACCCTCCTTTACTGACATGATCAGATATGTTCGTCGCTCGTATCGTCGGTGTTTTTGTTTGCTCGGGTTTTGGATTTGTTGAGTTTGGGAGTATTCTAGTTTGCTTCGATTTTGTGGGGTTTTGCTTGTGTTTCTTTGGGTTTGATTGAGCTTGATTGTATTGTTTGGGTTTTGTAGGGTCCGTTTGGGGTTGGTTGTGTTGTTTTGGGTTTGGCAAGGTTTGTTCGGGTTTTGTAGAGTATGGGATTCTTTGGGTTTGATCATCTTCGTTTGGGCTTGGACATTTTTGTTTAGGCTTGGTCGTATTTGTTACGGTTTTGTAGATTTTGGTTGTGTTTTTCCTGGGTTTGTTTGGGCTTGATTGTGTTGTTTGGGTTCTTTGGGTTTTGTTTAGGCTGGGTTGTGTTTGTTTCGGTTTTGTAGGTTTTGGTTGTGTTTTTTTCTGGGTTTGTTTGGGCTTGATTTTGTTGTTTGGATTATTTGGGGGTTGTTTAGGTTCGGTTGTGTTTGTTTGGGTTTTGTTGGGTTTGTTTGGGTTAGGTTGTATCTGTTGCGGTTTTGTAGGCTTTGGTTGTATTTTTCTTGGTTCGTTCGGGCTTGAGGGTGTTGTTTGGGTTATTTGAGGTTTGTTTAGGTTCGGTTATGTATGTTTGGGGGTTTGTAGGGTTTGTTTGGATTTTGTGGGTTTGTTGAGTCGATCATGTAGATAGCAGTAGTGCGCTATGATATATACAAACTAGTTTTTGCCCGTGACATCATCTGCGTGGAGTTTAGGATATGATCCAGGAAAGAGATAAATGAAGAATGAAAAGAAATAAGAAAAAAAAGATGTCATACTTCGCAGGCATAGTGGCAGACTGAGGGCGGTATTCATAGTCGGGTCTTATTTTCAAGATCGTCTTAAGCACGGTCTTGAGATACCACCTAGATTCATAAACGTCGAATAAGATGATCTCAAGATGTAATACAGAAGACCGCCTTAGCGAAGATGATCTTGTTCAAGACACAACTTGACTAGTTTCATAGTTCCGTATTATCTAGAATAAGCAATATTTTAACCCTGCAAGGTTTCATAGTCAATTAAGACCGTCTTATACCAGAAAAAAGATTGCAAATAAGATGGACTTCATGAAGACGAGATGCAAGCCGTCTTAAAATGTTCAGAGTGAGGTTAGGGACAACACACAATTTTGGAGCACAGTCACTGATAAATATATTGCGTGTTGTGACTACTGATCAATAAATTTGTACAGTTTCATAAAGGATAACCTCCTACAAAGTATGAGTGAGACAGTAGCCCGCTGACGAGGCTGTCACTAAATACAGCGTATGCGTTTCAGTATACTTTTAGTTCAGTGAGCACAGTTAAATATTGGAGGAGTAGGAGCAAGCATACATTAAACTCAGACAAAATCGATCTTGTATTGCAATGTCGCACTTTGAGAATTTGCTGAAGCTTTATGACATGGATAACATGAAAACAGATGAATCCTCTAACCAAGAAGATGGGCAAGTTCCACGAGAACCAAAACAATATATTCGCGATGCTCAGAATCCATTAGATTTCTATCCTGGAGAAAGAATTCAAACGACGTTTCCGATTTTCCAAATGGTGACCCCGCATACACAGCTCTGATTGGTGGATATGATGGAGAGTTTCCAAAAATCATCCGGAAACACCCGAATACCAGTGTATCAAGACCGTCTTGAAGATAATAAGACAATATTGGGCAGTGTCATCTTTATAAAAATCGTCTTATTTGAGGACGATGAAATGTATGCGATCTTTAGAAGATTCTTGACCAATAAGATCATCTTTGTGAAGATAGTCTCAAGAGTCGACTTGAGACCTGACTATGAATACCGGCCTGACTGACTGAAGCAATGGTTGGTAATTAATGAAAAATTAGTATAAAAGTGCCAACCTTCAACTCCCGCTCTCGATACTCTCAAACAGATCACATATAGTTGACCATGCGAGAAACTAATCCTTAATTAGTGCACCTCAACACCCTTTAAGGAAAATATCTTCCGAATTTCATTTAGATAAAAGTAGGGAATTCGATGTTCCCGTGATAACTTTGACACGCCATTGTACCCCTAGGGTTGTTTTTTAAAAATCCTAGAATATGCGTTCTTTTTTTTGTTTTGAAGAATATTTATACGAAGTTTCAAGTTGATACACACAAGTAATAGAATTTCCCATACAAACTTTTACATCCCATTCCATCCGCTTAAGAATTGATTTTCGAAAAATCGTTAATTAGTGCACCTCCAAACCTTCTACGAGCCGTATCTTCCAAATTTTATGTTTCTATCTTCAGCAATTTAGGCTGTGCATTGTCTATATGTCAATCAGTCAGTCACTCAGTCATTCAGTCAGCCACAGAATTGTTTTATATGTATAGATATGCTACGCGCGTTAATTTTTCAATTTTCGAAATTCGACATTTCGAAAACTATTGAGATGCGCCAAAAATCCTTCAAGGCAAAGGCTTATATTGCCAAAAAGAAGGTCTGTACAAAATTTCAGCTGAATCGGAGGTAACAGCTGTTCGGAAGTTTACCAATACATCGAAGCACTATTATTCCAGCACTAACAGCGATCCAGAATGGCATTCAACATTAAAGACCGCATTTTATTCTTACAACATAAAAAAAAACGCTTGCCCCAAAAGAAATTATACGTATTTTCTTTTTTGTTACAATTGCGTCAGTTATGAAAGCATTGATGATTATAAAAACGATGAGTGAGATAAAATGAAAATGATGATAATTAAAGAACTGAGAATTCCACTCGTACGACATTTAATTACGAATAGACTCTTTAGAAAACTACAAAGGTTCGTATGTGCAGATTGCGGTTTTGTCAATCCTTTGATAACCTTAATGCTCGCGCTCTCATCGCCTTCTATGTCGATCTCTCCCCCTCGCTCTTTCGCCGGCATTTTGTCGTACACTCGCCCAAACAAACCCAAACAATTTCGTTTGTTCTTCGTGCCCTCTCGCGTCAGTCCTATATACGGGCCGCATAAACGCAGACGTCGGTTTGTACCCTTGTCGTTGCAAATACGCTAAGCTCTGAGAACCAAAAGCCTGTGCATGCAAGCCAAGATTGACGTGTCCCATCGACCAACGAGAGAGGAACAGCCTCTCTTGCATTTAGCGAGCTTGTACGAGGCTTTTGTGTGTCGACCAACTAGTTTGATTGGTCGCTTGCGTTAAGGTATTACTGGATGGACCGTCCGGCAAAAAGTTAGGTCAAAATGGACGAATCGTGGATTTACAAATCTAGATCATGACGTACATGTTTAGCCTTACAAATAAATAATTTAATAATACATTAACACTTAAAAATGTTAATTTTCCATTTTTAATAATAATGGAAGTCAAATTCGACGATATCGGCGTGTGCTTCAGTGAGGTTTTGTCAGTGACTGTACATCTGTTTCAACTGGCGAACAAAAAAATTTCTCAATTTTCAAATTTAATTAATACGTTCTGAACATCTTATTATTATCATTAATTACCCAAAAACTCAATATATATTGAGTTTTCCAATAATTGCTATTAATTCATCGTTAAAAAAGGCGATTTTCCTCACGACTTTAATTAATTTCTAGACAATTAGACGATTTATTTAAAACTTAGCATAATCAATTGCTTGACCCTAAATCTTGATGATATAATATTTTCAGAATTTACGGCTATTTATTTCCATTTGTTTTGTTACCATTAACGTCTGCAGGAGCTGTTTCCCCATAAGTGGACGTGTTAAATTCATATGTTTATAACTACTAAATTATTTAGTGAAAAATTCTAAAATTATTCATGTATTATTATTCTATCCAGAACTATCATTCCTCAAATTTTCAAGAATTTTGGATATTTTTCAATATCCATCCAGTTATACCTTAAGCCCAAAGCTCTGAGAAAAAACTGACCATTTCCAACGTATAACAAGAGGCGACGATGATAATTATTACGATAATAGTATTAACGAAATCATAATTCGTTACTTCATTATTAGGAGAGTATTTTGTTCAGTTATGAAAGCATTGATGATTATAAAAACGATGAGTGAGATAAAATGAAAATTATAATAATTAACTAAATACATGTATCAATAATATTTGCGTCGGACCCTTATTATTTCAGGAATGTTTCTGTAGGAAAAATATACAATATTGAAATTAATGTATTGTAAAATAATAGTGATATTTATTTGTTGGAAATTGTTGGAAAAAGAATCTTTGTTGGAAATAATAATCCTAATAATAATAAGGAAAATCCGTCATGTAAAATCATTAGGAATAGCATAATGATGATTATTTTTATGTTACTATAACAGTATTGATAGTAATAATCATAAGAGAAGAAATAATTAAAACGCCAATTATCAATAACAACGCGTATTGCTTTACAAATATAGTGTAGAATTAAAAAAAAATAAAGGTATGACAAGAGTGAAATTAACGCACAAATCAAGTTCATATTAATAATATTTAATAATAATAGTAATGGCATCACAATGCATTATTCGACTATTAAAGGAATAATAATATAGTACAAATGCCGTTCTTCTATTAAAGGATCAAAAATAATGATAAGGAATAAAGTAGAACAAAAAATGCCATTATTATTTTCAAAAATATATTAATACACTCTTCTCCAAGTCCGATTTGTTTCGAAATATTATTTGAAAAAAAAGATAACAAGTATAAAATAAGGGTCAAACACGGACGATATTTAAAAAGTCAATTAATAGTAATTAATGAATCACTCGTAATAGTAACTGAACATAATTGTAAAAGTAACAAAATTAATAGTAATCCATTATTTAATTGTCGAAGGAATAATGACATAAGATTAATTTTATGTAACATAAGACTACTTTTTTCAATGATTCAAAGATTGATAGAAATAGTTATAAGCAATAAGATAAAATAGAGTCTGATTATTGATGGAAACGACGTTTCACTGTATTTTTGTCCGAACTCTTATTGCTCCGGAAATATTCTATGAATCTCGCGGAACCCGGGATGTCACTTGCGCACGTGTACACGTATATGACGATCGGGAAACTTTGTTCAACCCGACAGCCCGTGATATATAAACCCGGCAGACACGCGAGCATAAACTTTATATCACAGTGGGCACACGGACGTGGCAGAGGGAAGCGGGAAGAGGACGCGGGGACTCTCAATTAAGCTTCACGCTCGTGGAACGTCCCAAAAACTCTTGCACTACGGAAACTACATCAGTCAACGATGCATCGTTGAATTTGTATGGAAGAATAAACGATACACAGATACAACTTCTGTATGTGAACGTGCGCTCTTTTACGGAAAGACGAAACAAACGCAACATTTTGCCGAAATAAAATCCAACGATGGAAAGAATTATTGGTTATCAATATCTTCGGCTTAAATTACGAATGCTTTTTCCAATTATTTTCAAATGTATTAAGGAGTTACACTACCTTGGCGCTCGGACAAAAATAGGTTTAATAGTAAAATATTTTTTTGACGCGAATAATAAATATAAAACTTTTTTTTACCAATATCTATAGTTTCAAAAACAAAAAAAAACGAATAAAAAAAATTAAGAAATAATGGAGATATAATAAATCGACTAGAATCCTCTTTTCAATTTGGTGGACAAAATATGTCGAGATCTACTCAACCGATATTGATGAAATGTGTACCACATATTCTTTATGATATTATCTAGGATCTATCATCGGATTTTTTCAACTGGATGACGTGTTCGTTTTTATTAATTTTTGAAACCCAAAATTTTATTAAAAATCAGATTTTTTTTCCAAACGGCAGTCATTCATACAAAATTTTATTTTTTAAATTTTTCCCTAGGCTCCACTTTAGCCTTTCATCTTTCTTTATAGGAAAACATTTTTTTTTTACATTTTTCAAACGATGCCTAACAGAGAAACATTCCACCATCGGCAAGTATTTTCAAAAAAGGGTTCTACTAGACGAGTTATATCTCCGCCATGAAAGTATTTTTGTATTCGTTTTTTTTTTAGATTTTCTCATAAAACTATAATATATTTGTGAAAAAAATATATTTTTTTATATTTAACGTTAGCGTCAAAATTTTTGTTTATTTCTATACATATTTTTCCAAGCGACAAGTTGGCGTAATCCCTTAATGAAGAGAAAAAAAAAGAAAATACATTCAGGATGAAAACAAACTTCGATGGTATCAGATAAATTTATATTTTATCATTCCATCTACAGTACGTTTGTAAAACTTTTACGGCACTTTCTTGATTTTCTTTTTCTCTCGGGTCCGTGTGTATTGGAATAAAGTTTGGGAAACGAGGTTCGAAACTACGGGCTCGAAAAAAAGTGCCTCGATAACGTTGCAGCGAGAGCAATATCTAGAAAAAAAAAAGAAAAACTACGAGAAAACTTGTTTGGCGGTTTTTTGCTGGTGAAAGTTAAACGAAGAAGGGCGAAGTAGTCCGAAAACGTGCGAAATGAAAGAAGCGAGAAAAAAAGAAAAGGTGGAGAGGGAAAAAGAGCGAGAGATAAGGAGAAATCACGAAAAAAAAGAGGGAAAGGTGACAAAAATCATGGGCCGGAAAACAGGGGAGATTACTACTTCGGAAAACGTGTCCCCGCAGTGTCCCACTTTCAGTCGTCTCTCATACGACTGGCGAGAGTTTCCGTTACTACTGAGAAGGCTTTGCAAGAGTCGATCGACGGCTCGAAGGAAACCGGCCGCTCAATCAGTAGAAAAAGTATGTATTGGTCAGACAATAATATTATTCAGTTCCCGGAACGCTTTTCAGTATGCACCCGGACACATTTCATATACATATCAATTAGACACATTCACTCACATATACAGTGGATAAAAAAGTATTTACACGTCTTGTTTTTTCAGCGCGGTTTCTGAGGATTTCCATTAATATACATTATTCACATTAACACTAACATACAGTCGTGGTATCCGAAATAAAACATTCAATGACATAATCTGCAAATATGTTCGTCTGTTTCTGAACGAGACATTTCAGAAAAGCAATATGCGATAATACTTTTTTCACTTTATATACATATAAATACTTGGCATCTAATTCAGAAGAAATTTTTCTCAAAGAAATTTTTCTTAACTAATTCAGAAGAAAAAATCTTGATGCAAGTTTACTTAAATAATTAATTTAAAGTAATTGAATTAAGTAGTTTAATAATTGAATGAAATGAATAGTTCGATTAAATATTTGATAGTTTGATTAAACTGAATTCTATACGCTGTGCTTATTGATTCGAAATTTCAGAGCACAAAAATTGAACCATTTTGCAATTGAAAATCAGACTATTTTTCAATTGAATGATACTTGGCGTCAAGGCGCTGCCGTGCCTCTTAATATTCATGTATTGGGTTGGCAAATAAGTTCGTTCGGTTTTTTTCATACCACTCATACGTTTAAAACCGAACGAACTTATTTGCCACCTCAATATATTCATTTTTTCGGGGCCGGGTTGAAATTCCGAACTTTCAATGGTCAGAACGCTCAAAATTCCGAATTTATTAGCTAGTACTCAATACTTCCGGAAATGTACAATTCCAAAATTTTGTCAACAGAATTATCATATAACCAAAAATAATAGTACAGCAAGAAATTAAATGACAATAATCATGGGACCGAATGATAAAGCGTCGATATGAAGACACAGCACATAGAATAAGTATCAACGTCCCATAATTACAGAGTCCACAGTTCCGAAAAATTGTAGTGTTAGAAATTCGAGTTCCTGAATGGCAAAGGTTTGTACAGGGAAAAGTTCCGAAAATAAGAATATCGCGTTAGGCTAACTTGCTACCTGCTTTATGTGTGTGTTTTCGGAATTTTTAACGTTCTGAACGTTGTTCATCAGAATCTTACACTATCTAAACTTCAGTTTTCGCAAACTGAATGATCGAAGCTATGCTTTCCGGAGTCCAAAACTTTTGTGAACCTGACTCTCATTAGCTTTTATTATATTGGGTGAAGTAAAAAGTTGTGAGCGTTTTCCGCTAGATGTCTTTAATGAGCTATATCTCACGATGTATACATCGCATCGGGTCGCAATAGAGTATCGAATGCAACAGCAAAGCGGTGGTTCCAACGATTCCGTTCTGGTAATATGGACGTCGAAGATGAGGCACGCTCTGCTAGGCCAATCGTTGAAAATGTCGATAAAATCATGAAAATCGTAGAGTCGGACCGGCATGTGAACACTTATTCCATTGCCCAGGAACTGAAGATTAGCCAGAA
Organism: Ophion ventricosus; assembly: GCA_963932345.1. Lineage (NCBI taxonomy): Eukaryota > Metazoa > Arthropoda > Insecta > Hymenoptera > Ichneumonidae > Ophion > Ophion ventricosus. The sequence goes on along the minus strand of OZ010716.1, from coordinate 12,764,898 downwards.
AACCGTTTAGAACCACTTGCATAAGGCTGATCTCAAGAAGAAGCTCGATGTATGGGTGCCACACGAATTGACGCAAAAGAACCTTTTGGACCGAATTGATGCCTGCGTTTCTTTGCTGAAACGTAACGAAATCGACCCATTTTTGAAGCGGATGGTAACTGGCGATGAAAAATGAGTCACATACGAGAACAATAGCCAAAAATTATCGTGGTCCAATCGCGGTGAGCCGGCCCAAACGATCGCCAAGCCCGGATTAAGGGCCAAAAAGGTTTTGCTGTGTGTTTGGTGGGATTAGAAGGGAATCATCTACTATGAGCTGCCCCCATCGGGCCAAACACTCAATACGGACCTCTACTGTCAACAACTGACCAGATTGAAGCAGGCGATCGACCAGAAGCGGCCAGAATTGGCCAATAGGAAGGGTTCCATCAAGACAACGCCAGGCCGCACACATCTTTAACAACGCGCCAGAAGTTCCGAGAGCTTGGATGGGAGGTTCTATCGCACCCGCCGTATAGTCCTGACCTGGCACCGAGCGATTATCACCTTTTCGAGCATTTGCAAAATTTTCTTGATGGTACAAAACTGGCCTCAAGAGAGGCTTGTGAAAATGAGGTGGTCAAGTTTTTTACCAATAGGGACGAGGACTTTTTCAATCCCGGAATTATGAAATTGCCTTCAAAATGGACAAAAGTTATCGAATAAAAAGGCGCATATTTTATCTAAATCAGATAATCCTAACTATTAATTTCATCGTCGAAATAAAGCGAAAAAACGATCAGAACTTTTTACTTCATCTAATATTTAAACTTTTTGATATAGCTCGTTTTCTAGAATAAAAAATTTGGAATTTTGTGGCATACTTAATATTACATATTCGGAGTTTTGTATGTCGTCTTACTGGTCGTTCAAATAAAGCGTTGATCTTCTTCAAACTGTTTCTGCAAATTATCTCGTATAAGAAATCATATTTGTATCATTTCGCTATCGCTATTCGTACCGTTCTGCATCATTTACAGTCAACTCCGTAAACTTTCGCTGGCCTGATCTTTACGAAGCTTGTAGTTTCGGAACATGGAAATTAGGCATTTTAAAACGGCGGAGCATTCAAAGTTCAAAGTTTCAACCCGGCCTCATTTTTTCCTAACCAATTTAGGAGCCAAAATTTTAATGCAAATTGAATTAAAGATTAAATTCACTTGAAGTAATTAAATAAAATAAAATAATTTAATCAAATTAATCGTTCGATTAAATAATAATCTAATAATCTAATAATTAAATTAAATGATTTAATAATTCAATCAAATTAATCGTTCAATTAAATAATTAATAAATTGATTGAACTGAATTCGATACGCTTTGTTTAGTTTCTAACTTTTAGAGCACAAAACTCAAATCGAATTTCAATTGAAAGTATACGGTTTGCATCGAAATAAAATTGAATATAAAATAACTGTGACTGTCTCCGAGTCTCAATACAGCTGTTTTTCACATACATACTACAATCCATTTGTTATTGGACAGCTTTTATTTATACTAAGAAACTTTGAAGTGCATTTTTTTTTAGAAAACTTCGTTGCAACGAGAAACGAGAAATTTATTTTACGAATGCAACGAATGTTCAGCGTCCCAAATTCTCGAGAATCATATGCACCTGGCACTTCAGAGTCGTGAATCGTACTATTCTCTCCCCCCCCCTCTCTATCTCACTCTCTCTCTTTCTCTCTCTCTAAGCGACACATTGATGTATGAGGTCGGGAGAGAAGCGCGACACACACAATGTCGAGGAGGTGAAAAACGGAACAAAAACGAAAACAGCGTCAGGGGCGCGAATAGGAGGCAGTGAGAGAAAGAGAGAGAGAGAGGATGACGATATAATCCTTCTTCGTTCGGTCGCAGCCCGGAGGAGAATCTCGTTATCGGATTCTGTCTACTGGTGCACCACTCGGCAAAAAAGTCCACAGCAAACTTTCTACTGATAGGGTAGAATATATATATATATATATATATATATAGGACGCACAGAAAATACCTATACATATTAGAAAATACCGCACGCGAGTTTTTATCATATATATGGAGTATTTGACGTAAACTCGAGGCCTTCTTTGCCTGCGAGATAAATCCTGAAATTTTCGAGATACATCGATCAAATTTGCCTTCGAAGCGAAAAGATACGGATCATCGTACTTCTCTTGGCTCCTTGCTTTCAGTTGAAAACATCGAAGTGACAAATTATGAACGAAGTCTAGGGGAAGTCCGGATAAAGCGAATACCCCCCCCCCCCCCCCCCCCCCCCCACCCCCCGGGCAAAGTGAATACTCGCCACCACTCGAAAATTATGCGTTTGCAGATCGCCACATTATAATACTATAGCAACGTTCGCCCATCGTCACCCAGTACGTGGCAAATACTTTGGTGAGTGGCCGTGTCACGCGCCGTCCAGGAGACGACGATTTGTGTTTTTGCTTGGAAAATATTGATTCATCAAGGTAAGTATTTTGCTAATAACAAGAAAGTTATTTATTTATCGTCCTTTGTTTTTAGGTGGTTACAATGTATGTTTATGTAGCTTTATACACTGTGTAGAAAATGAGCCACAAAGCAATAGTTTTTATTCGAAACGGGATAACATCAGGAGTGACCACGTGGGGCAAAGCGAATAGGGCAAAGTGAATACCGCATTCACTTTGCCTGGTGATCGTAAAGAATTTCATTATATATAATAATCTGCATATTTCGTTTCAGATGGTTAATAAATACAAAAAAAAAAACAAGACGACGCAAAGTTCTTGAAGTGCAGACGTTATGCAAACAGCAATAAATTTATGTAAAGCTGGAGAATCCATCAAAGGAACAGCCAAAAAGTACGAGTTTGCATACGCTACCTTAATACAGATCATTTTGTTAGAAACTTACGTTTTCAAAGATTTCTTTCTTGTTATCCATTTTGCCATTATGCCGTATCCACTTTACCCGCGGGGGGGCTCGGGCAAAGTGGATACTTTGACATTTTTTTGTTATTTGATTTATAGCAACTAATTAAACTAGAATTAAGGGAACATTTTTAACGCGTTTCGAAAGTCGATTAAATAAAGACTAATCTCAGATAATTGTTTTAATTTTCTCTATTATACATTATCAGCAATAATCACGGAAAGCTTAAGATGTTCACTTTGTCCAGACTTCTCCTACCGTTGAGAAGAGACACAGAGGTTTTTTGAGTCCTTTTTTTTCGCAAACGACCTTTTGTAACGACATTAAAATTTGTATCATTGAAATGTAAAGCAAATGAATTGTCTCGAATGTCCCAAATTCTTCGTTTGACAGATTTACCCTACGAAAATCACTGAAACGTTTTTTTTACGGTCCTTCATCACCGATCTACAATCCAAATGTGCAAAATCGGTTTTAGATAACAATTGAAAAATACCAAGTCTTCGTTGCATCCCATCCCAGCGAACTTTAAGCATGAATTCATTTTAAAAAACTGCAAAAAAAATGCTTGCATGATAATAAAAATTAAAAAACGATCTTTTTCAATTTTAATTATCGTTGAATTCCAGCGATGCAAACGTCAATATCATTTTCTAATGAACTTTATTTTTCGACGCGATCCTCCTGAGAATAGTGCAACTTCGAAGGACTTCCGAACTCGATAATTGGCCTTTAGTACGTAGAATATCCTCTACATATACAGATGACAAAATATGGACGCGATTATGAAGAAAAAAAAATTGCTTCATCCCTGCAACGTTTTTTTTTTTTCGATATCTATATTTACTACTCGTACTCTGCCATTTGGAGAGTCATCATTTTTAACAAAATGCTCACCCACGCACACACACACTCGCATATAGGCGCAACTATGCACACAGACGTATCGGACGAACAAAGAGCGAGAGATGGATAAAGAGAGAGAGCGAGAGTAATCGCAGGAGACATAGAGCGATAAAAAAAAACAACTAGCAATCGAGCACCTGTCTCGAGCGTATCTCATTCGTCACTGTTACGTCACGACCGGAAATTCGAATCTCACGAATCGAAATTCGTCAAAGCCTATTTTTCTGCAATTTTTTTCCACCTTGATAATTATTTTAAAACAAATTGAAAAAAGAGAGAAACGTCACCTCATAATTGATCGCGTATATTTATTTCCGAAGAATTTTTTGTTTTTCTCTCTTCTGCTTCGGCGTTTTTTTTTTTTTTTGTTATTTTTTTCCGTGTGACAAATTCGACGGACGTACGTTTCTCGAGGTCGCACGAGGAATGAAACGAGAGCCGGCCTCACTGTGTGCACCACGTCGAGAGTCGTTACACGGCGCGGACTAAGCTACGGGGTCGTCCCGGTTGCGTGGGCGCGACTTATGACGGCGCAGGACGTACTGAAAGCCCTCGGAGTTCCGCGCCGAGACGCGCTCTGCGGACCGGCGCCGACGCCGACGTCGCGCCGTCGGCGCGGCTCACCCAAAGCCACCGTAGTAGACAGCGACAGGCGACTAGTTCGCATACGCGAGGGGGAAGGGGGTGGTGGTGGTGGCAAAAAACCTCCCGGTTCGAATTGTAACCACTAACGCAAGCGCGCTCGCGCGACCAACGACTTCAACCCCTCTCGTTCGCGTTGCAAAATTTATGTTTCCCTCCTACACGGACAGATCTCTACCAACATTGTCTTACACGGTATTTCTCAGTCGTTGCCTCTACGAAATTACTCGTAAACTTTTGCGAAAGTGTATTGGTCTGACAATGCCAATTAGCCTGATTTGTGCAATTAATAGAAAAAAAAAGAAAAACAATGGACAAGAAAATAACGAAATACGTGAGGAAAGAAAATTAAAGAAATAAATGGAAAAAAGTGCACGCTCGTTTGTTTACTGCGGGCAGTATTGTAGTCTAAGAATTTGAAAAAATAATTTTTTTTTGCGTCCACTTAAAGTATAGACTCTAAGGAGGGAAAACTCTTTAGACGCCCGAAAATGAGTCATTTTTCATGAATTTTTTAAAGGTGATAAAATAATCGCATTCTTTTTTAATTTTGACATGATCTTATTACAACTTTCAAGTGTTCATTTTTTTTTAACATAACAAAACGACGTTACACGGTATTCCTTTAGGCGTATTTTGCGTGATATCGAAAAGTGCTCTATTTGTCTGATTTTTTCTATCGATCTGAAACCGAATTCGAAAATATTTTTCGCTTATTGATATGTTTAAAGGAAGGATATATCTATAAAAATATTTTAAAGTATAAAATTCAAAATTTAGTAGGCTTTTCAATCAAATTTTCATATTTTTTATCATTTTCTCAACAATTTTTATCCCAAAAAAAGTAATTTATTTACGCGATAACCTTAAAACTTTAGGTATATCCTTCCGATAATGCTATAGTGAGAAACCTCCCAAAATTTCAACCAGATCGATCAATAAATTTTTGAGCTATAACATGAGCAATTTTTAAAAATGCAGTTTCGAGATAATCGCGTTTAAACGTTCCCTAGTTCACAGCATGCGGTCCCGACGCGCTCTCGACTATGTGCTATAACTTCGTAAATTTTTTATATTTCGATCTTTCGATTTTCCATCAAAACATTATACTTTCCAAATATGTGAAGAAAAGAAAATCGATCTTTTTAACATTATAAAGGAGCTGTTGCCCTTAAGGGCGGGGTAAGGTTAATTCGGTGAAAAAAAGCATATTTTCAAGAATTTTTTTAGACGATACAGGTAATGCTGGTTCATTTAATTAATATCCATATAATAATACAACATCTGAACTATTTTTTCCTAAATTTTCATTGCAAAATATTGATAAATAAGCCATTGGCAGCCAATCTCCGCAGGCGCCTCGAAAAAAAGTTGTTTTGCGGTGTACGCTATAACTCGTCACTGAATCATCTGAAATAAAAAAAATCAAAATGCGTTTAGTAGGTGAGATGTTTCTCGAGGTATCGCTGCCGAGTTTTTTTTTAATCGATTTTTTCATTTTCGGTAGCACTTGAAAGTCAAAAACGCGATTTTCGCTAAAAAAAATCGGTAAATTTGTTATTGTAAGATAAAAAATAATTATAAAAAAAAAACTCGGCAGCGTTACCTCGAGAAACATCTCACCTAATAAACGCATTTTGATTTTTTTGTTTCCGATGATCCAGTAACGAGTTACAGCGTACACCGCAAAACAACTTTTTTTCGAGGCGCCTGCGGAGATTTGCTGCCAACGGCTTATTTATCAATATTTTGCAATGAAAATCTAGGAAAATATAGTTCAGATGTTGTATTGTCATATGGAAATTAATTAAATAAACCAACATTACCTGTATCGTCTAAAAAAATTCTTGAAAATATGCTTTTTTTCACCGAATTAACCTTACCCCGCCCTTAAGGAGCTGTTCCACTGTAATGGCTTAAAAAATAAGTTTTTTTTCAATGTTTCTTTTTTTTCGGAAACTATTGCATGTATCGGTACAAACTTGTTTTCGTTCAAAGGTACACTCTTATAGAATAGAAAACAATTTTTTTTGTTGCATATAAATATATATTTATTTAACAATTTGTAATCGTGTAAAGGCATGAAAAGATTAAAGTATGTCGCTGGCCAGGTAAGCTGAAACAAAAAATTCAAAAAGATTCTTAATCTGTTTGAGTGTCGCTATCGCCCGATCTAGAATTATTATTTTATATTACCAAATACCAAATTGGCGTCGTTTTTTTTGCAAAAGTGTTCGAAAAACATGTTTTTTTAATCATAATTCGGGCGAAAGTATAAGAGAAATTTAATATTTTTAAAATAATTCTAGTTCGGGCGATAGCGGGACTCGTACAGATTAAAAATCTTTTTGACTTTTATATTTCAGATTACTTGGAGAGCGCAAATCATCAACGCTAGCGACATACTTTTTTTCATGCCTTTACACGATTATAAATTGTTAAATAAATATACATTAAATAAATATACATTTGCAACAACAAAAAAATTGTTTTCTATTCTATTAGAGTGTACCTTTAAGCGAAAAAAACGTTTATACCAATACATGCAACAGTTTTCAAAAAAAAATATTATTAAGAAAATGCTTATTTGTTTAGCCTTCACAGTAGAATAACCCCTTAAGAATGTGTCATTCAAAGGAAATTTCGAAATTTCCAATATTTGCGAAGTTATAGTGATTTGAATGCGGCCGGATTGAGAGGCCACACCGGCACGAATCGGACAATCAGAAAATTATAAGGAAGCTGTAACTGCTCGCTGGGAAGAACGAGGTCTAGAAAAGTATAATTTCGAGATCCAGGAAGGCACACTTTACGAGGCAGGAATGGCCGAGCAATATAACGTAAGTATAACATGCCATTATACCACTTAGATAGTTGTGGTTGTATGAAATTATACTCAAAACTTCAAGGGAGGTCGTACTCAAAGTACCTTCGAGAGGCATGAAAAATGCATGAAATTCGGGATTTTTTTTATTATATATAAAATAAATACTTTTGGAAATGGGTTTCAACGTATTTTATTCTTCTATCAATGGAGAGTAAATACCAAATTTATTTATATAAAAAAATCCAAAATAGCGACTCCGGCTCCCGTCAAATAAAGCTATGCACGGCGTGTTTTGGTCTACGCGAGGCACTCCACAGCCTTGCTAGTTCATCTGCCGCAAAAACGGGTTAAAAATCATTAAACTAGACTAAATTTAGCGGGCCTTATCGTTTGTGTTTTCTGAAAAACCGCTGGATAACAAAATGGCAGCCGTTTGAAAAAAAAACATTTTTTTTTTGCTTTAACGGACGTAAAACATATTTCCAAACCACTTTTTGACAAAAATCGCTTCCTGATGGCCCCGCGAATGGATTTTCCTTTCAATTGTGCAGAGATTCATGTGAATCGGTACATTACTATTAAAAAAAAAAGAAAACTTGAAAAAATACGGCGAAAAATTAACTTTTTTTTCAAACGGTCACAATTTTTTTTTAATTTTATTTAATTTTTCCTCTTTAGTACCCGCCATGATGACATTCTTATTGATGAAGAAAATTGGTTTTATTTCTGTTTCACATGAATGGGAGCTTTCGAATCATGTCAACCGCCTCAACCCTTTTTTTCACGGCCATATTGAGAGGCCCTTAACTTTTTAATTTTTTTTTTTGCACAGACATTTTTTTGTAAGTTCTCGAAACATCAATGCAAAGACTGTAAGAAAAGAGATATTAAAATATATTTTGTTTTGTTTTTATCAAGCTTGAAACAACGCCCGGAATTTAGGCCTCTAGACTAGAATACTGCCTTATTCAATACGAATTTCCTTTTTAAACGTAATATGAATGCAATCTTTCTTAATTTTTCGAAGTCTGACTTTAGGCACATCAATTCATCATAATATTGAACTTGAAAAAAAAAGAATCATATGATTGTTTTTTGAAAATGTATTATACAATAAAAAACATAAATAAATTATGTCCTCACTTCAAAGTATTTTCGTACACCCCTCCGAGTTTTGACGATCTCATCTCTTCCACATCCACTCATATCACTTCGGTATTTCCTGCGACTTCCCAGAGTGTTTCCCACAGTGACTCTCTCCTCATGTAATACCGCATTTACACGAGGACACAGAAAAAAAATATGGTCCTGAATCTCAACTGCATTCTCATCGAACATTCTCAGTAGAACTGCCTCCCGTTCGATGATCGGCGTGCAGGTCAGTACATGGCTAAGCTGTGGTCACCCAACCAAGTATTGACCCAGACCAACTCTACTGAGCATGCGAGATCGTATAATAAAAGTGAACGACTCTCTCAATTTTCCTTCATCCCACAATCTCCTTTCTCATTTTTTTCAATATTGAGCTTCAAAAAAAAATAAAACTCATTAAATCTTAAATATTTATTATGTCTGCAGTCTATCCTGATACGAAAAATCCTTTTTTTTTCGTCGTTCTTTTCCAACAGGCAGGAATTTAACTGTACCCTCGATATCTGCTTAATGTAAAAACGTTAGACGTGGGCCTGCGTATTTCTATATATGGTGCATTCCACGCCAAATCGACTACTTCCCGGCCCGACCCGTTTCGATTTGGCTAAAACTTTGATATGTTCTTGTTTTCATCTTAAAACGCTTGTGTGATTTTTTTCAATTTTTTTTACATAATCACAATTACGTAATGAATTTTTGATTAAGATCTTTTTTTAAGATTCTTCGTTTTAAAATATTCTTTATGATATTATTGGAAAAAAATTCAAAGTCATCTTGGACATAATTTTTTAATTTTTTGGAAACAAAACGCGATTTTTTCAACGAACGCCACTTGTGATTTTTTATTTTAACAAAATATGATAAATTCAGCAATTTTGGCCGTCAGTACCATCGTAGTAAGATTTTCTTTTCAATTTTTTTTCTAAATTGAAAAATTTTTATTCCTAATTTTTTTCCAAATATAGCTGTTTTCTATGATTATAAAATAATTTTCGATGGTTAATTCTATCATACTCAATACTTTGTATATAATAGAAACTCACTTAAAAAGTTTTCCGATTATGTTAAATTATTTTTAAAGGATTATTTAATGGGAATGAGGTAAGTAGTTATTCATTTAATTTTTAAATAGTAATTAATGATGAATTTATTCATTTCTATGACGTTTGAATAATTTACATAAATTATGATATCTTGAATTAGAGAAATTTTTAACATTACGACCATCATTTGTGTCTGGTATCACACAATGCAACTGCGTTTTCTAATTGGAAATCTTTTTGAGTGAGTTAATATTATATACAAAGTATTGAGTATGATAGAATTAACCATTTAAAATTATTTTATAATCATGGAAAACAGCTATATTTAGAAAAAATTAAGAATAAAAATGTTTCTATTAAGAAAAAAAAATAGAAAGGAAAATCTTACCACGATGGGTCTGGCGGCAAAAGTTGCCAAATTTATTATATTTTTTTTTACAAAAAAAAATCAAAAATCAAAAGTGGCGTTCTCTGAAAAATCGCATTTTTTATCAAAAAACTAAAAAATAATGTCGAAGATGACTTTGAATATTTTTTAAATATTTTTTTTTCACAAAAAACATTTCAAAATGAAGAATTTAAAGAAAAAACGATTTTTATCGGTCCATTTTTCAGGAAGTTATGATCATTTGAAAAAAAAACGGGCGATTATTTTTTACATAATCACAATTTCGGGACGGGCCAGAAAGTGATCGATTTGGCCTGGAATGCCCCATATCCGGGGTTGTGAGAAGGGTTTTTGAGGGACTCGACCCTCTGCTACGAAGAATCAGACTCGTATATAGGTAGGGACCAAAAGGGAAAAACAGGGTGCTTTAGCTCTGCTTTCCATCAGTACAAAGTCTCTTCGCTTCTTCCCCACCTCTATTGCCTTCTGTCAGTCGCTATTTCCCGCAGCCTACACACACCTCTTTTCATGCTCCCGAGAGTATCCGTCCTTGTTCTTTCTTCCCGGGGAGGGGGTGGGGGGGTATTCACTGCATTTTCTCTGCTTAAAATTCTGACGAAGCGGGGATTGATCCTACTCTGAATGCGACGTTTTTTCAAGTACCATTTATTGCGAACGCGTATGTTTATTGTTTACAGAATTTGAATGTGATACGAGCGTAGAATGGGATGCATAATCTGCACAAGTCTTTTTACGATTCGAGTGCACCTCCTCAGCATACAGTTGAGAGTTGTGAAGGGGTTTTTTAAATTGACAAAGAGAATAATACAATCTGAGAGCTTTTCGATTGAATTTCAACGTCAAAAATATATACAATCGAGAATCTGTGGATTTTAAGGCGTTACACCACTTTGCCACTTGGAAAAATGGGTATAAAAATAATTTAAAAATTTGACCCGACTCCCGACTAGAATTTTTCATAGGGACAACCCTATATGGCATAAGGACCTTTTCAGGTGAACCCTAAGTAGGGAATGCCTCTCAAGGTCCTGATAAAGATAGTATTGGGACAACCCTGCGATGGGAAGTACCGATAACGTCCTTGTAACGTTTTAACAGGGTTATCCCATCCGGGGTTTGGATAAGGTAATGATGTAAGGTCCCAACAATGTTTATTTAGGGGTAACTACAAGAGTCATAGGTGAACATATAAACCTTATACTTCGCAATAATAAATAGATATACAAATACATTTTTGATAGATACTGCAATAATAAGTGGATCTTATGAGATTTTTTTTTTATTGTAGAACTTTTCTTATTTTTTTATTCGAAATTTTTTTCATTTTTATTCGGAACTTAATTTTTCATTTTATTTTGTTGTGCGGTATTTTGTTTTAAAAGTAAACAATACCTTAAAATTTTATCTTACCTATCTGTGGATTGGAGGAGGTGGGGATGAAAACTTGAAACGGCATATATATAGAGGAAGATAGAGAATCGGTGTACGCATAAAATGTTGAGAGCCAGGTAAAGCAAAGAATGAACTCGATTACGAATAATAAAACATCGTGCCCTTCGCGGTTTATCAGCAAAAAAACAATCGCTTATCAATTGAAACGTCTAATTGGGAGACTGAAGAACAGTCGAATGATGAAAGATCGGAAGATTTTGGGGCTAGGCACAGTGACAATGATTTTGAGGTTAGGCACAGTGACAGTGATTTTGAGGTTAGGCAATGAACAAACCGAAGAACAGCCAAGAGAGGAATTTAATCGTGTAGTAGTGGAAAACAGTGATGAAGATAACTTTTTCGACGATGATAATGTTGGGCATCATGAAGATGATAACGATGAAGAAGCAGCGAGTGAAAATGGAGAATTCGACACACTCGAAAATATAAAAAAATGGGCTCTGCGAACCCCAGCAATCCCCCACTCGCGCTTACAACTGTTGCTCAATATTTTAAGAAAACAGGACTATCCGAATTTACCGAAGAGTGTAAAAACATTCCTAGGTACGAATAAAACGAACCGCGTCATCGAACAACTCGGCGTCGACGGAAGGGTTGAATTTGTATATTTTGGCATCAGAGAAAATCTTATAAAGTGCGTGAACACGACTTTACATGCAACAAATTTTTATAACGTTCTAAAAAATTCCCAACCCAAATCCAAGCAACGCTACTGATTTCAGTGGGTTAATGGTAGGACCGGTTAGGGTAGCCCGATAAGAACCCAACAAAAAATTGGGCTTACCCGAGGCAAAACCTGACGGAACCCAAAGAAAACCCTAGAAGATCGTTACACACCCTATAAGAACCTGATAGGGAAGCCCGATAATGACCCAACAAGGAATTGGATTGACCCAGCAATGAACTGTACAAAAACCCAACGTCAATTCTAGTCGGGCTATTCAATATGTAAAATGATTTTTAGTTTTCACAAATACATTGTAGTTTTATAAACGAATTAAAAGAAACGTATAAAAAAAATAAAAATCTGGCGGTGTTATAAGTCGTATAGTAGGATCCTCTTTTGAAAATTCTTGCCGATGGTGGAATTTTTTTCTTTGTCAGGCATTATATGAAAAATAAAAAATTAAATAATATTCTTGTTAAGAAAGGTGGTAGCCAAAGTGTAGCATAAAGGAAAAATAAAAACATTTTTTGTAGAAATGACAGCTGAAATGTGTTGAGTTCTTTCTCTCTAAAAATGTTGGGCTTTAAAAATTAATAAAAATTCGTAATGTCGTATAAATTTTGTAGAAAACTTTTATAAAAAGTTGTGCAAATAAAATTTGTTTTGATCGATTGGTTGAATATGTGGTATGAGTTTTATTAAAATCGGTCGTGCAGATCTCGACATATTTTGTCCATCAATTTAAAAAGAGGTTCTTTCTAGACGACTTATAACATTTTTGAATTGTTTCATTCTTTTTTTTATTTGTTCATGGAACTATAATGTACTTTAAAAAAATCAACATTACTTTATATATTTAATAGTCGCATCAATTTTGAAATTTATTTTGTATAACTATTTTTCCGAACGCCAAGCTGGTGTAACCCTTTAAGGGAAAAGGCTCCCACCCCTGTTTCTCGCACGTGCTTTCTCTCTCTCTCTCTCTCTCTCTCTCTCTCTCTCTCTCTCTCTCCTTCTTTTTCTCTTTCCTTCTCCCTCTTGCTCTTTCTCTTTCCAACGGATTACATTTTTTCTCTCGGGGTTAAAAAAAAGCTCACCGCCACGACCCGGACCATACGGAGTGACGCGTGAAGGACGGAAAATTAGAAGCTCAAAATTACGCTGCCAACAGGTGCGCTCGGCTTTTATAGTCGCGGCCTCGACATGCCATACCAACCAACCCCGTGCAGAGAAGCTTCTCCGAGGAAAACTTGCCCTCGACTCCCGACCTCGTTTCGCTGCACGCGATCACACGCCTCACGTAAAATAAACGTAAAATCCTTGTCGTACCTTCTTTTTTTTACCTCCGATGTTTTAACCCGGAAGTTGAATAAAAATAAACTTTATTCTTCCCTCGTGGCTGTTGTTCATCCGCGTAATTTTTACGGTCGACAGGTCACAGAGCCTTTTGACGTGCACACAATCCTCTCTCTCTCTCTCTCTCTCTCTCTCTCTCTCTCTCTCTCTCTCTCTCTCTCTCTCTCTCTCTCTCTCTCTCTCTCTCTCTCTCCCTCTCTCTCTCTCTCTCGCTCACTCTTATCCTCTCGCGCCCGTGCTCCGATTATATGTCCCCATCAATTTTCAACCTATAATCTACCGCGATTATCGTAACGCGATGTCAAGTACATTATTTTAGCTTCGAAGCATTCACTACACTGGGGTATATGGAAAAAAAACATGGCCACCTACAAACATTTCATGACGTGATTGAATAAACTCCGGGACGACGTTTATTCGAATTATAAAAAAGTGTACTTCGTTGTTGTTCTCGGGTGGGCCAAAAAGCGCTGAAAATAAATATACGAAAACTATGAAATATTCATTTTTCAATCTTAACACAAATAATTCTGAAAACAGTCATCGTTTGAATTATTTACCTCGTCGAACTAAATATGAAAGAAAATGCAACTTTGACAATGGTTTAGATCCAACTTCTCTGGAGCTCTTCCTTCAGGCAGACAAATAAAAATATTCAACTTCAAAAAAGTTACATAGCCTTTTGTCATTCTACGCATTTTCAGCAGAAAACGCGTTAAGGCCATAGGCCACTCTAGGATTTTACAAAAATCGATTTTTTTGTTTAAAATGTACCTTAGTACCTCTAAAATTATATTCCAAAAGATTATGGGTGTGAAAAATCTCTAAGTACTCGATTTTCGAATTCTAGCGCAACCCCTCTTGATTCATGTCGTGACTTTCTACTAACTTTAATCGCGTTTATCTCAAAACTACATTTTTCAGGTCGGCCGGTCTCATGACGCAAACAAATTTCAAACGATTCACTTGAAATTTCAACTGTATATTTAGAATTACATTTTCTGAGGCACTACGTAGAATTTTTTAAATGATATTGCATAGTTTCTTTTTTATTATAAACAATTCTCTGATGATTTTATCATGGCATTTTAAACTTTTTGTTTTAGAAATGCGCCATTCTGACAAAAAACAATAAATCAAAAAAATCCTACGTACTTCTATAGCTATTCTTATATATAAACGAAAAAACTTTAGTGTCTCATCATAACTTAAGAATTATAGATTGTTGGTCCGGCCGTTGACCTTCCAGAAACAAAGGCGTCATCGGAAAAACGCTGCACAGTCGCCATTTGACATGTATCGCTGAGAAAAAATAATTTTGTATAGTCAATTACGTGTATAATAAAACCTCTATTTTGTAAATCCCATTTATTCTATGGTTTCACTGAAAAAAAATCGCAAAATATGCCCTTTTTGCCTCTAAAGTGGCCTGAGGCCTTAAGGCAGGGTTTTAGTCTCGAGGGCTATTTCGGACGTTTTTTTCGGGCCCGATAAAAAAAACAAGAAAAACTTTTTCTCTAAATACACCCGCGAAAAAAAGGGGTTGAGGCAGTTGATATGATTCCAAAGCGCTCATTCATCTGAAACAGAAAAAAAACTATTTTTTATCCATAAGAATGTCATTATGGCAGGTACCAAAGAGACAAAAAAAATCGATTAGTGACTGAAAAAACAATTAATTTTTCGCCCTATTTTATCAAAGTTTTTATTTTTGTTTTTGGTAGTAATAACAATAATTTGTTAGTAATAATAATAATTTCGCAATACCCGGGGAAAGGACGGTAGAGGGATATATACTGAAGATCCATATCAAATTTGAAATCAATCGGTTGAATAGAACTCGAGATTTTATGCCAACCGGATTTAGAAAAGTAGTTTCGAGAAAAATGCGTTTGAAGTTTTTCGTACAATTTCAGGCAACCGCAACTCAACAGTTATCGCAAACATTTGAACTGAAGGTACGTACTGAATGCTATTGCCACGAATTATTTCGGAATTTTTAAAGGAAAAGTTATAAAAAAAGAGTGCACGCTCCATCCCGTATAGAAATTTGAGTTATAAAAAAAGACTGCCCCTTATCTGTCTTCTAGATAATATCAGGCCATGGTCAGGCCTTCCAACGTGGATCACGTTCATCATGTTATAGGCCAGGCCTCGATCCGCCGTTCCCTTTTCGGGAACTCATCAGAAACTGGCCGGGAGCTGACGAGTAAAGGTATTGGAAAATCGCCACGATATGATGAGGAAAGTGATGGTGTACTGACAGGGCCCTGCATGAGAAATAAACCGACCGATGGATAGAGTAATGATCAGGTACTGAAAAGGCTTTCAGCGATATACTTGAGTAAAATAGATAGTATCAGGTCATACTGATACTTGATATTTCACGAGTATCAGAAAATCATAAGCGAAAGTGGACGCTATAAGCATAGCACTACTGTACGTGGTACAACAACGGGTCAGAGTTTAATCGTTGTATGATGATACCTTCGTTGCGCGAAGCGCTTCCCGTGTAGCCAAAACATTATATTTCCTGACAAAGTAACCTTGATTTTATGAGCTACAAACTACCTGCATTACTTTTTTGTCTTATCGAATAATTTGGTTATTTGTTATGTTCAAATTCGTACTTGTTGTGATATCATTATTTGTTGATAAGCATTTTTAAATGATCATTAATGAAAAAATACTTACAATGGTGAATATAATCACAACCGATGTATTAGTTCTATCGTAATCAGTTATATATTTGATAGGATAAGAAACAAAGCAGCTTTATACAGTTCTTAAAGTTGTGTTCCCCTTTACAGGAAATGTCAATGTTCTAACCGGATATACGTTACATGGAAGTATACTTGCTCGCAATGTATTCCGGCCAGAACGTTGTAATTTCCAAACATAGAGTGTAAGCAGTAAAAAAACGATTTTGTGATCATCCCGGTATGTTCTATGAAAGGATAAGGTCCCGGTAAGGTAAATCAGACTAGGCAAGGCTGGTCAGGGCCCGACACGAAGTAGGGAATGCCCGGTCACATTTCTGCACGAGATTGGCACAAACGGACAGACCCGAGTGGAAAATACACTTCATCACCGTCTAGCCCTGAGCTAGTAAAATAATATTTCAAATCGCCACTAGCTAGCCATTTTAGCTAATAACTGTCCAACCTTGTAACGCTTTCATCGTCTGGTGACTGGATACAGAAAATTAGGTGGTGACTAGATAAAAAAAAATATCCCGCAGCTGTATAATATTTCTTCTCCAGATAATGTGCAAACATTTTTTTCACATTATTTATATCGCGGCGCAATTTTACGATTTTCTTCCTTAACTGCCAATTCTGGCTACTATATTTGCGCTTGCAAATATGTTAATTGATTAATTTGAAACTATATCAGAAAAAAAGGCTTATGTGTGAGGTGGTTTCAATCCCTGTACCGCTGAGTAATAAATCCACGGCGTTGTCTGCTGAGCCAGTTCTACTTAGGCCTATAATTTATTAAGGGATAACACCACTCTAGAGGTCCGAAAACGGCCAAACTTTGAGAATTAATTTTGGAAGTATGAAAAAAGGGATCGGAATTCTTTTTGGACAGTTGATCAAACATGTATTGAAGTGTAAAAAAACATTTTTTTAATTGACATTTTGTTACAAAATGGCGGCGCCACAGTCAATCTTCGAAGTCGCCTTTTTTTTAAGGGCCTTCACGGGAGGACGGATTTCTCGGAAAGTTTAAGACCTGGGACAAAAAACCATAAAATTTCTTAATATGAGAAATTTCTTATATGACATTGCCTATAAAAGTACGTAGGTGTTTTTTTAATTGATTTTTGTAAAAATGGCGCACTTATGAAAAAAAATTGATTTTCGGAAAAAAAAAATGAGCAGTAAATTGTTTATAAAAAAAAATGTACAACGAATTAAAAAACGACTACGTACTTTTGTAAAGAATATAATTGTGAAGCTACTGTCAAAATTTCAAACCGATCCATGCAGTAGTCTCCGAGTAATCCGTCCTCCCAGTTCGAAAAACATGGTTTCGAGAAAAACGAGTCCGAGCGCGCCGTATCGCGCTCAACGCATGCTCCGAGGCGTTGCGGGAAAATCGAAAATTAAACCCTTTAACATTTTTTTCGCTATGGGACCAATTGTATATTATTTTTATGACCCTAAAGTATATTTTAAGCCAAAAAAATTGATTTTTTCAAAATCCAAGAGTGGGTTTTCAAAACTCCTTAAGGCCTTAGGCCACTCTACAGGCAGAAGAAGGGCATATTTTGTGATTTTTTTTCAGCGACACCATAAAATAAATCGGAATTATAAAATAGGGGTTTTATTATACAAATAATTGACTGTATAAAATTATTTTTTCACAGCGATACATGTCAAAATGGCGACTGTGCAGCATTTTTCCCATGACACCTTTATTTCTGGAAGGTCAACGGCCGGACCAACAGCTCCTATAATTTTTGAATTATGATGAGACACTTAAATTTTTTCGATTATATATAAGAATAGCTATAGAAATACGTAGAATTTTTTTGATATATTGTTTTTTGTCAAAATGGCGCATTTCTAAAACAAAAAGTATAAAATGCCATAAGAAAATCGTCAGAAAATTGTTTATAAAAAAGGAACTATGCAATATAATTTAAAAAATCCTACATAGTGCCTCAGAAAATGTAATTCTAAATATACAGTTAAAATTTCAAGTGAATCGGTTGAAATTTATTTGAGTTATGAGTCCGGCCGACATGAAAATGTAGTTTTGAGATAAACGCGTTTAAAGTTAGTAAAAGTCGCGACATGAATCAAGAGGCGTTGCGCTAAAATTCGAAAATCGAGTACTTAGAGATTTTTCACACCCATAATCTTTTGGAATATAATTTTATAGGTACTATGTTAAGGTACATTTTTAACAAAAAAAAATCGATTTCTGGAAAATCCTAGAGTGGCCTAACGCCTTAATTTCGGATCGTCTACACATGCAAAAAGTTGCGTTATTAAGAAATGGGTGGATTAGCAAAATTAAATAGCATTATCGGATTGATTACTTTTTTTTGCATTGCACAAATTGTATTTATCCAAAAATTTATTCTGGATAGTGACGAATTAATATGTACGATGTTACTGCAAGCAATGCTATTCATTATATAAACTACTAATGAGGACGTAAACATTATATCAACTAATCACGATTGACTGGGTAGTGGCTGATCAAAGAGCACATAACAGGGGTTAGCTAGTATTGGCAAGGTCATCACGAGATACCCACTTGGGGATGCTTTTTCATATGCAACGCCATCTATAACTCAAATTGCTTAGCCAGCTATGAGCCGATCACTCGATGGAACTACATGCGGTCATATAACCTCACTGTGTCATATGTGACGATCATTGGCTGACCAGTTACGACTTAGTCATTAGGTGGTATTTTTATCGTAAGGCAGCGACATCTTTATTAAAGATCGGCTAGGCAGTGACTAGCTAAGGGTTACATAGCCGGAGTTAGCTAGTATTGGCTAGGTCATGGCGAGATACCCACTTGAGAGTTTTGTTCATTCGCAACGCCATCTGAAACTCAAGTTGGCTAGCCAGCCATGAGTCATTCGCTAGATGGTAGTACGTGTAGCCACATAACCTCACTTTGTTATTCATAACCATGGTTGGCTAGTCCAGTACGGCCTAGTTACTAGGTGGCATTTTTATTGTTTCCTGCCACTCGGAGCAAAAATTCTCACACGTGGGTTGGGCCCAAAAAGTCTGAAACATTGAGAAATCTCGGTTCATAACGAAAAAGGAAAGAGTCCATACGAATGTAGCCAACCTTTCGCGCTAAGCGGGCCCAATGAAGTGGCTACTTGCTTTCCACGTATACCGATCGAGAGATGAGTATGTAACAAGGATGAAGGTATCAACGGTGACGAATTGATTAGATGATTAAAAAGTTCGGCGGACCCGCGTGGCGATGAAGAGAACACCCATCGTATCTCGCCTTGACGAGGTTTCCGAGCTTCATCGTGTTACAAGCATCACCTCCTCCGTTCCTCCACCCCCCTCCTCAACCGCCCAGGAAGTTTGTGTAGCAAGGTAAGGGCAAGTTACGATTAGTAGGTATGGCGAACTTCGTCCGGGCACGGAAACCTCAAGGCGACGATGAGAACGTTCACCGTCCCGATTTCTCTCACGTTACACGCGAACCAAAACCCGCTGACCTTTCTTCGCCCAACGACAAACTACAGGAGCGTGCCGTCACGATCAAGAACGTATATATCTATGTATGTAGATGTACGTATATAGGCTTCGTTACTTTACGATTATAATTGATAGGAGCTTATTTGTTGGCTAAGTGAAAACAAACTCTCGAGCCTCGTTGAGGAGCGAGAAGGAAGACACAACGTCGGCCACCTTAATTTACCGAAGGCTGACATCTAATCGCTCAGCATAAATATCTTTACTCGCATTTCGGTCATTAAAATAACTACTGCATTAGCGAAAACAAAGATTTATTTTTGGTACAAGAATATGTCATTGTACACATCATAATACGTGTTCAGGAATAATTTCAAGCAAATTGACCATTTAGGGTATTCTTTCCCCGGAGG
The DNA here is from genome assembly GCA_963932345.1 of Ophion ventricosus. Lineage (NCBI taxonomy): Eukaryota > Metazoa > Arthropoda > Insecta > Hymenoptera > Ichneumonidae > Ophion > Ophion ventricosus. The sequence continues at coordinate 12,744,903 of OZ010716.1, read as the reverse complement.
TAGCCCAGTTGGGTAAGACACTTGAAATTTCATAAACTCCCATAAGCACTTTTTTTGCCTCACTTGAAGCGGAGAGTGTCGAGAGATCTGACGTCTTGGCCACCTCCAAAGAAGGCGATTAAAACGCGTTCTCCAGCTGTTGCTAACATATGCTTGTCGCCACTGTGCGCTTGAAATAAATTCAGACCTGCTCCCACATCTCTATTTATCTGGAGAGTATTGAAGAATTTAATTATGCCGAGACTGAGGCTTTGGATAGGCGTAGGACCTTAAATGTTGGATCTAGAGAAAAAATCATAGAGACCAAAATTGTTGAGAATTTTTCTCTCTATAACTTTTTTCATATTTATTATTGTCCCAAAGTTAATAATAAAAGAGATAATGCGATAATTGTACTTTGCACCTATTTTACGTTGAACAAAAAAAAATATCGATCGTACGGTAAACCGGATAAGAACCAACATTGTAGAGAATTGAATTTACAACAACTTTAGTTCTTATAATTTTTTTCTAAAAGTTGAATATACCCGAGTTATTGAGTAAAAACAAATTCGCGAAGTTAGAGACATACGTGCCCCGCTTATAACCTCAAAATCGGCCCGAGGAGCCGTCAATGAATATCGATTCGAGTAAAAAATTCTTTCGCTCGAAAGAATAAGTGTACTGAAGCTATCTGTAATCTTAAAGAAATCAAAAACTATTATAACTATCGGGTAGATAGTTATAAAAGTTTTTCTAAAAATTTATAGAAATTTATCATTTCTGAACATAGATCTCAAATTCATATTAAGTAATTATTACTAATTAAGAGAATAAGAACAAATAATATTGCTGGTTAATTATCCTAACTGACAAGAGCAGGGCGCGAGCTTGCAGTCGCCGATTTTGACGTCCCTTTGAGAGAGAAAAGTTCTTCCCCATGGCAATCTACCCTGTAAAGGAGAAAACCCGACTCTCAATTATTCTCGAAAAATAGTCTATGGTAAAACGAAACACAATTTATATAACAGCAATCAATGGTTAGAGCGCTGACTACTACGCTGGCGACTCGAGTTCGACCCCACTTTAGATACTTTTTTTAAAATTCTTTATCGATTTTTTGTGGATCACGTGAAAATTCATGTTTATTTATTGAAAGTACAAGAAATAAAAAATGAATTTACGACAGTACGGACTATCAGTAGGGGAGAGTGGTCCTGAGTCGGCCCACTAAGCTTTTTGTCCGAAAACAGAAGGTAAATCGGATTTCATAGCGCTGCTAAGTGTTTAGTTGCGTACAGCGATCGCTTGCCTACAATCTAATGTCATTTAGGAAAGTGTTGTGTGGTTTTTGGAGTCGCAATGCAGTGCGGAGTGAAAAAGAACATCTTGACCATTTCTCAAAATAGTGTTCCTGACTCGGCACCCCCCTGGTCTTGAGCCGGCACCCCATTTTTTTTCGCTCGAATGCAGGAAAAAGCGCAGATTCTCTAAATTACGACAGGAAATGGATGAATTTGAACGATTTAGAAGAATAAAACATGCATTTTTTGTCCAATTTTATATGGAAACATTTTTCGAGTACAATGTTGAAAATAAAAAAATATGAATTTTGAATTGAATGAAAAAAAAATAATTTGGAAAAGGGATGATCGCTTGCTATCGTCGTCAGATTCGCAGTACGTGGGGCGTGCTGAACTCTGTAGCGAACGCGAACGCAAGTGCATTCCGCTTGTGGAGGGCTGCGAAGACTGGCGTTCTTATCGTCGTATTTTATCTTTTGTGTCTTGCGTTTGAAATTGCGTCCCATGACTATAGAGCAAAAACACCGAAAATGCAAAAAAAAAAGAACAGAAACAATACAAAAAAGCAACAAGATCAAACAAATTGGTGCCGACTCAGGACCATCTGTTTGGTGCCAACTCAAGACCACGACGACTTTCTATCCGTTTCACGTGATTACGCATGCGAACAAATCCGAATGGAAAATCGACAAAACCAATCAATTAGAACATTGAATAAAGAAACCAATGCACTCACTCATTTCAAATTTTTGAAATATATACATATCTGTAGCTGCTTCAGAATGAATGACGAAAATAAAATTATGTCACAAACGAAAAATATAAACGCGCTCACGCTGCGCAGAACAATCTAAACTGACAATTGTAAGCATAATTTACGTCAGTGTTTACCAACATGTCATACGACAAAATAATTCAGCCGACACGCACTCCATCTCTGAGGAACACCATGGTGCCGTCTCAACCCGCAGTGCCGACTCAGGACCACTCTCCCCTATGAAATTTCACTCTTTGTAATGTTTTTTCTTTTTTTCTACTACAAACGGTCAGGTGTTAGGGTGAACGTAATATAAAATACGCAAAACGCTGTCATTAAATGCACAACATAACTTATTTTTCATATACATCCCACAGTGTGGCAATATTTAGACATCGCTGTCACTGTCATTTGCTACAGATTTGTTGCATGCTTACGGGTGATACTTATTATAAAGACATATGAAACATAGGTTCTGTTCCCACCACGTGCATTGTATAAATGCGACAGTGTTGGATGAACATGTTTTTTTAACAAAGACCGTCAGGTTAAACTTTTCATAAAAAGATCGCAAACAGCTCCTACTCTTGTACAAGAAAAACGGGAAATATCATCGCGCGAAGATACCATCAAAATAGATTCATCAGTTCATTACCAATTGAGCGTTCCAAAATGTACTAACATTTCAAAATGAGCTTGGTATGCTGCAAAACTGATGAAACCACGAGTCACATTCCAAAATGTTAACGAAGCCTGCTTCCCTCCGTGTTTGACTCTCGCACAGGGACGTCAAAGTCGGTGACCTCAAGTTCGCGCCCTCCCCTTGTGAGTAGCTTGAGATCCCCATGCATAATTGCCGGATGTGGATAAGGTAGGCACCATTTGTGGCGTCTACGACGTGGCCATGTTTGCACAGCCTAGTATTTTGTGTGCTTGCCTTTCGCACAAATTCGCGCTTAACCCTTCCTTGACACACTTAAATCCAGTCACGTCTTTGACACACTGGGTCAATTTGACCCAGAGTCGACCTTGTCTGCTTGTCATCAGCGGCCCTGCGGTCGCTTTTCGTTTAAAAAAAAATCAGGAATACTATTTAAACCTTCCTCAATATGTGGGAATACTTTTTTTTTTAATATCACATTAATTTATTTAAAATAATTCTTAAAAATATGTTATTTGGCTACGGATATTGGACGCCGAAAAATGTGCACGCGTCAAAATGACCCAGTGTGTCAAGGAAGGGTTAAAAACATTAATCATTTTATAACGGTGCTGTGAACCTTATTTTTACGGTTCTAAAAGTTAATCCGATAATTTGTCGAATTGTACCTATTTTTTCAGCTCTGTGGTAGAATTTTTTTACCAGATATAGACAGAGTACTGAAAAATGATCAAAATGTTTCCATAAGTGTAATGTGATCAGCCCACGAAAGACGTCGAGTTTCCGATCTTTAAAAAAAAATTTCACCGAAAAAAAGTTACAAGGCCCAACAAAGATGACGTCCTTTTCGAACAATACAACTCTCATCTGAAACTTTTTTACACATCAGCAATAGTTTGAGTGCTATTGCTCTGTAACACTTTAAATGTCCTACCCTGTATATCCATAAATGTATATTAAACATCGTGTATGTTACGCTACACAAAGTTTACCCACAGCAATTAAATTTTCTTTTCCTGGAAAACTGGCCTGGTGTATTGCAAACAGAGTAAACAAGGGAATCGATCTCTATTGACTACAAGGTCGTGGAGTAAAATTACCAACATACGGACATTACGATATTGCCACATTGTGCGAAATCTTTAGACTCGCGCAATCTCATTAATCTTTTCACAGTACTATTTTATATTATTAAACTCTCAAACGTGATGGCGTATTTTTGAAAATAATAATGTATCCCCAACTTTATAATACTACATTCATCTTTTTGTCAAGATTCATAGAAAAAATCCACGGTCTGTGGTTTGGCCCAACTGGATCACAGTCGTGACGTCAAATTTGTTGCAGTGAAATAAAAAAATATAACACAGACGGATGGAAATAATGCGAATCATTCGTTCCGACCACCAGCAGTTAGAATCGAAAATGATTTCGAATAATTTTCAGAAGAAAAACTCTTTAAGGCCTTAGGCCACTCTAGGATTTTCCAAAAATCGTTTTTTTTCATCAAAAATGTACCTTAGTACCTTTAAAATTATATTCCAAAAGATTATGGGTGTGAAAAATCTCTAAGTACTCGGTTTTTAAATTCTAGCGCAATCCCTCTTGATTCATGTCGTGACTTTCTACTAACTTTAAATGCGTTTATCTCAAAGCTACATTTTTTAAGTCGGCCGGACTCATAACTCAAACAAATTTCAACCGATTCACTTGAAATTTTAACTGTATATTTAAAATTACATTTTCTGAGGCACTACGTAGGATTTTTTTACTATATTGTATAGTTCCTTTTTTATAAGCAATTTTCTGACGTTTTTCTCATGGCGTTTAAAACTTTTTGTTTTAGAAATGCTCCATTTTGACAAAAAACAATATATCAAAATTCCTACGTACTTCTATAGCTATTCTTATATATAATCGAAAAAATTTTAGTATTCCATTATAAGCCAAAAATTATAGGAGCTGTTGGTCCGACCTTCCAGAAATAAAGGCGTCATCGGAAAAATGCTGCACAGTCGCCATTTTGACATGTATCGCTGTGAAAAAATAATTTTGTATAGTCAATTACATGTATAATAAAACCCCTATTTTGTAATTCCGATTTATTTTATGGTTTCGCTGAAAAAAAAAATCACAAAATATGCCCTTTTTGGCCTCTAGAGTGGCCTAAGGCCTTAATATTTATTGTAAGAAAAAAAGCAAGAGCGATCAAGTACGAAGTGGATCACGCATTAAAACGGCATTCCTTAGCTTGTTATACGTCACGTAAATAATTGTAATGTGGCATTGAATCTTAATTATTTTCCAGGCAGTTTGCGAACCAATATATTGTTCGGTACACAATCATTTTTATATGAACACCCATAATTATCAATATTTCACATGTAACAAATTTCAAATGAAGACGAAAATATGGAAAATTGGGCTTTATCAAAACAGAAGCAGTTTTTTTAAAATATTTAATCCTAAACATATTGGTTTACCGTCGTTACAATAATTTTACTTGAAAAAACGTGTTGCTATTGCCATTCATTATTTTTAACTTTCAAACCCAAGATTAACAAAATAGAGGGTGAAGAACGGTCTGTTCTAGCGAACGAAAGGACATAAGAAACGATAGCGGTGGCTACAATTAATTTATCAGAAAAGCCAAATGGAGTGCCCTCTAATAATTCTAATTAGTCGTAATCAGAGAGGGACTCTCATTCGTTTCATAGCCAAGGTCTTATTGTAATTAATAAAGGGTTTGGTAATAACGTGAATCGTGATATTTTCATTAAGGTTGACTCACAGCCATACTCGCGTAGCATGAATTATGAAAACTCGTTTGAGAAGACAACTGAAGATGATGGGAAAGCTTCGTGGAAGCTTCTCCAAGTGTAATTACACAGACTGCCAGTAGTGAGCTCCGTTGATAGTCAGACATCAAGTGCACATGGTCCACTTCGGTATATACAGGGTTGATTTTGAGTGCACCGCATCTACGTCTCTCTAAGACGATATAGGGTAGATTGCGGTGACGTTGTGGTCTCCATAGCCGATTGCACGGACAAATGTTTTGTTTGTGCCACCACTATGCTCTCCATTCTCATGGCATTGCATCGTGTATCGTGGCAGAGAGGGAGAAGAGGCGCGGTGAACGCAAATTGGATCTAATTCTCTAGGTCTATTAGATAACGATGTTCTATTCAGCTAACTCCACGGATTTACCAGTAGGAGAAGGAGAATGAGGTATCTTGTCCTGGCTGTACATACATATACATCCCCATCCATACATAATAGAGGTGGCGAGAATGGTCCCTGAAGAGCATGCCGGAAGATCGAGAGACTCATGAATACCACCCGATGTCATAATTGCATTCGCATTGCGATTGTATTTTCGATTGTTTCAAGTAACTTTCCATCAAACGATTCGTACAAAACTGCGAACAAATTAGCGATTGCAAGAAGAAAAATCCTACTAGGCGTCTTTCGTAGACGCAACAATTTTTAAATTTCTCGTCCACGTTCCACAATCAGAGGCAACGGTGACGTCGGTTGTAATTTCGGAATTGTGGATAGCTACTCCTCATCCATATCCACGTTTATGGAGGGCTCACAAGCCACATTGGGGAAACCCTCGATATCTCTTCCTAGCTCCCAACCTCTGCATTATACTCGTAACCCCTGCAACGGCGTCTAACAATGCGATTATGACGAGAGTGACGAGCGGAATACCGTCATTCGCCACGAGTAGCGTATGGAAACACGTACGAGAGATCCAAGTACCCCGTTGTGCGAGTTAGACAAAGCTGCCCGAGCCAAGATGAGACTCACGAAGGGTAAGTTCGAGTGAGGTTCGAGTGGGACGAGATGGTTCCTGTACAGATAGAATAAGGAAGAGCGATGCATGGAAAGCGATATGAAGAAAGAAGAAGGCCAAGAGAGAGAGAGAGAGAGAGAGAAAGAGAGAGGGAAGGAGAAATGGAAGACTAATTCCTTAATAGTCTGCCGTATAAAAATAAAACCTACTTTGGGAATAGGAAATTTATCTGGGAAAAAGAAGTCTGTAGACGAAATTCCTGTTATCCTTATTGTTTCACAAATAATCGCTCTCAAATGACTAAGGCCATATTTGCTCAACCTGCCCCGATAGTGGGGTAAGTTAATCATGAGTATGAGGTAAATTGGGCAAAGTAAAAATTGCATTAAAAATCTACAGATATTACACAAAGTGCAACTATATCCTGTCATTGAAAATGTAATCAGACTTTTCGGGTAATAAAAAAAGGTGCATGCAAATAGTGAGTTACTCTCTCTCTCTCCCACTCTCTCCCTCTCTTTTCACATTTTCATTCTCGCGGTCTCTCACACACATTCTCACTCTCTCACTATCCATCCATCCATCAAATCTAAACAAACAAACCCAAAGTTAAACCCAAAATTAAACCCCAACAAACTCAACCTTAAACCCAAACAAACAAACAAACAAACCCAACATTAAACCCAAACAAACACAACATTAACCCCAAACAAACCCAACATTAAACCCAAACAAACCCAATCTCAAACCCAAACAAGCTCAACCTTAAACCCAAACAAGCCCACCCTTAAACCCAAACGAGCCCAACCTTAAACCCAAACAAGCCCAACCTTAAACCCAAACAAGCCCAACCTTAAACTCAAACAAGCGCAATCTTAAACCCAAACAAACCCAACCTTGAACCCAAGCAAGCCTAACCTTAAACCGAAACAAAGTTAAACCCAATCAAACCCAAAGTTAAACCCAAACAACACCAACCTTAAACCCAAACAAGCCCAACATTAAGCCCAAACAAACCCAAAATTAACCCAAATAAACAAACCCAACATTAAACCCAAACAAACCCAACATTAAACCCAAACAAACCCAACATTCAACCGAAACGAACCCAAAACAAACCCAACCTTGAACCCAAACAAGCCCAACCTTAAAGGCAAACAAGGCCAACCTTAAACCCAAACAAGCCCAAACTTAAACCCAAACGAATTCCAACCCAAACCCACCAACATTGTAATGAACACACCAAAATTGAAACTTCCAACTTGTAAACACAAATAAATCTACATGTATTGCAGCATTTTTCAACAAATCACAGGCATTCAGCATGTCGCAGGTCCCCCCTCCCTGCTACAACACAGCAGGGAGTGGAGGTAGCGTCAGTTTCATGTGACATCTCGCTAAATTAGACCCCCTATATAGCATTTTGAAAAGCATTTTCAATGCTAAAAAATCAGACGTATGCAACATAATTTGGCATAAGGCAGTAATAAACCAACAGTTGCTTGTTAATTAGTTAGGTTTTGAAACATTAACATTAATTGTAACGAACTTTAAAATATTTTTTCTCATACAGCGGTAGAAGAAAATCTTTCAATCACGTTTTTTTTTACTTTTGGGTACAAAAATAATAACACGTCGTGTTACCGTTTCGTCCGCCGCATGGCAACGGGTAATGGTGTGATGTTTTCGCCTCCACCATACCTCATCTCTTTCCGCCATTTAATGCACGCGCGTGTGATGCTTAGTTTTCCGGATATTTCAATTGCCCAACTTACCCGACTGCCCAACATGCTCCTCCCTGCCCTACAGGTACGGCGAAGTAGTAAGTGTACAAAGTGACATATGAGTGCGAGAGAGATCGTTCAAAGTTTCGAACAGAGATCTCGCAAAGATGAATAATATTTAGGGGAAACAAAAATCGCCAGTCTCTGCGTTAGGGAATTCTCCTGAGCCTGATGCTATGTTTTTTCTAAAAGAAACTTAACCATCGCTGAGAAAACTGCGTTGAAAAAATGTATGAGTTTATGTCGACCTTATTACATGTCCTTAATACCAGAGAGCCCCTTTAGTCATCCTTGGTCTTATGTACACCCTCCCACAATGCCTATGACAATGCGACAATGCCAGGGGCACGGAGGATTAGCTTGGCTCAAGAACGAGACTATGCGGGGTTACGGACTACACGCTCCGGCCTCTGTACTGCACCCGGTTGCGGCGCTGCTGACCCTATCAGCCAGGTTGCCGGAGCAGGGTAAGCTGTCTCTACCGCGTTTCACGTACGTTCGTTTGTGGAAACTCCAATGAAACACGACGTTATATCATTGCACATATGGGCAAGTAATGTACAAGCATTATCATACACGTGGTACGGGTCCCATTTTAATGATTGCAATTACGGTACTTTAGAATCATTTCATAGTTATTGTATACTAGCTTCCATCCGCGGCTGTGCCCGCGTAGAATTTGGGCCAAAAATACTTCATTAGAAGTATGACTCCGCATTATGGGTTGTTTTAAAAAATCCTGAAATATGCGCCTTTTAATTTGTTTTAAACAATAGATATAGCAAATTTCAAGTTCATGCACGCGAGGAATGCAATTTTCCATACGAATTTTCACCCCCACCCCCCTCATTTTACCCCTTTAATTCGTCCCTTTCGTAAAAATCTTTCTTAGCGGATGTCTACACCCTATAAAAAAGTTACCTGCCAAATTTTAAGTTTGTAGACTTTATAGTTTCTGAGATTGTGTGATTAATCAGTCAATCAGTCAGTCAGTGATATTTCACTTTTATATATGTATAGGTATGAAAATTCCGACTGTAGGGGACGCGCGTTCGGTGAGAGGTTTCGATAATGTCCTATTTTCAGACAATCTTAATTTATCTTAGATGAATGTGTGCCGAACCAAGGGTTTTGGTCCTATTGAGTTTTACCTGGAAAATTCATAATCAGCGGATGATTTTACATCGACAAGAGTGTCAGGAACTCGATTGGACCGCTTGATTGAAATTGGTCCTAATCCATGTAACGCAAGACCCGAAAATGGACCTTTTTTATTTCTCGCTAAAATAGATTGTGCGGGTTTCGTGTTCAAGGGGTAAGAATACATCGAAATGAATCTGTAAGAAAAATATTAAAAATCCACATTTGTTTGCATCTTGACCAGAAAAAAGTTTTCTCACTGAATTGTCGATAACTCTTTTTATTTCGAACTCCACTCTGTGCTATTTCTCTTCGTTATCGTTTTCTCTATAAAATGTTGTTCGCTTCATTGAGTTCCGTTCATTTTCCGATTTCTTACGGAATTTCAAAGTCGAACCTATCCTATGGAAATCTTTCTGCCGATCATGAATTACGCTAGTTTTAGCCAAAATGTCAAGAATAAACCGGGAAATGCAAAAAACGTGTCCCGATACGTTTTTGACGATTTTTCATGGAAATAACGGGTTTGAAGTGAATTTGATGGTGAATTTGTGTTCAGGGAGTAAAAATACTTGGAAATGGACCTGTAAAAAATATTAAAAATCAAAATTTGTTTGTATCTTGGCCAAAAAAAAATATCTTCACTTATTCATCGAACACTAATTCTTTTCTCTCATTGGATTTGGAACTCCACTCTTCGTTATCGTTTTCTCTATAAAGTGCCGATCGCATCGTTGAGCTCCGTTCGTTTTCCGATTTCTGGCGGAATTTCAAAATCGGAGCATTCCTAGGGGAATCTTTCTGCTGATCACGAATTACGCTACCTTTATCCGAAATCTCAAATCCTTTCTTCAGAAGTATTGGCTAGACCAATAATTGGATGAGTGATCACTTAATCAGGCTTGCACGCCGACTACCGAGAGGAAAAAATGTTTTACTGGGTTTCCGAAGTTAAAGCAACTGTTAAAATGTAGTCGCCTCTATCGGCTGAGGTTTTCCACCGTTTTACTGGCGCCGTAAATATGGTACAGTATTACATTAGAAGAAGCTGCTAATGGAAATATACCGTGAGGCCTATGAGAAACTGGATTCGGCATAGTGATGAGTTTAGGGTACGAAAAGAAGGAGATCGTAGAACCCGAAAGGGCATAGCATATACAATAGAAAATTGGGAAAAAATACAAAAGTAGCCAGAAATGATGCATGACATCTTTTTACCACACTGTTTTTACAGTAGTAGTCTCTCGCCACAGTCACGTTGGAAATTTTATTCTCCGCTCAATCGATGAAAGCTTCGAAATATTGCGTAATATCCTTATAATATAGGTCGTATATCTTATCGACATGTAAAAACTTATAAAGTAATGATGAAAACGCTTAATATAATGTTTAGAGTTCCAAAAAAATAACAACGTTCCCTTCATCACGTAACCCTCACTTTTGTTTGGGTTCTATCCATTCCGGCTACTAATACGTAAATACTCTGCGTATACGGATATGCAAACACTATAGTGTGTGAATATAAATATAAATATAAATATACGAATGGCAGCAAACAACAATTACGATTCACTCTATGCGAAACTTATATCAAGAATTGTATATATTTATAAATAGAAAAAAAATGATAAATATATCGGTTTTTCTGTTTATGAATATATACAATTCTTTATATGAATTTTATATAGGCTATTTTTATATAATTTTTTCATTCTTATATTCATGTGCATGAAATTTTCAAGGATAATATAGAATCTATGAGGATTTTATATGGCCATTTCCGTATACCATCTTTACAGATTTATCAATATATTAATATAAAAACATACAATTTAATTTTATACAATTTGTCAGTTCCCGTATGCAGTCTCATGAGGTTCTCAAGGATTATATAAAATCTATGAGGATTTTATATGTCCATTTCCGTATAACATCTTTATACATTCATTTCTATACAATTTTTATATAAACTTCATAAAATATTTTCACCTGGGATACTTCAGTCTAGCGAGCGCGGAGATCATGGCAACGTCGCAAGCCCAGGGAACTTTTGTCGTGATATTTGGCGCTAGCGTCGCTAGACATTGCTTAATTAAAATTGTCATATCTCTGAAACTAGACGGTCCAACTTCATTTTTTCACCCACTTCGTCATATGTTCCTCTATAATTGAGAAGAAAAAAAAATCTGTAGAAAAGTTTCGAAGTTATTGTGGGAAATGTGAAATTCTCCATCGCTCCCCATAAGAACACGTGCAAAACCGTGCAATCTTTGATTGCCAATATCTCGAATACACAATGGTGAATCCTTTTGACATTTTGCCGGTAATCACTTAAGGGGTGACCTGAGTTTGGAAGCCAAAAAAAAACAATTTTCTCCATTTTTTTACATATAATATATTGGGTGAAGTAAAAAGTTCTGAGCGTTTTCCGCTAGATGCCTTTAGTGAGCCATATCTCACGATGTGTACATTGAATCGGGTCATACTATACGGCGATTTAAAGGTGACATTACACTTCAAAAAAAGTTCTTTGACAGTTTTGTTTTTGGTGAAGCCAGTTGTGTGTTACAGCGTTCCAAAATGGAGGCAAAAAAGAGTAAATTCGATATATTCTTTAGTACCGCTACAACCAAGGTGAAAAGGCGGAGCAGGCGGCCAAAAAAATTTGTGCTGTTTATGGACCCAATACAGTATCGAATGCGACAGCAAAGCGGTGGTTTCAACGATTCCGTTCTGGTAATATGGACGTCGAAGATGAGGCATGCTCTGGTAGGCCAATCGTCGAAAATGTCGATAAAATCATGGAAATCGTCGAGTCGGACCGGCATGTGAGCACTTATTCCATTGCCCAGGAACTGAAGATTAGCCAGAAAACCGTTTGGAACCATTTGCATAAGGTTGGCCTTAAGAAGAAGATCGATGTATGGGTGCCACACGAATTGACGCAAGAGAAGCTTTTGGACCGAATTGATGCCTGCGATTCTTTGCTGAAACGTAACGAAATCGACCTATTTTTAAAGCGGATGGTGACTGGCGATGAAAAATGGGTCACATACGAGAACAACAGCCGAAAAAAATCGTGGTCCAATCGCGGTGAGCCGGCCCAATCGATCGCCAAGCCCGAATTAACGGCCAAGAAGGTTTTGCTGTGTGTTTGGTGGGATTTGAAGGGAATCATCCGCTATGAGCTGCTCCCATCGGGCCAAACACTCAATTCGGACCTCTACTGTCAACAACTGACCAGATTGAAGCAGACGATCGACCAGAAGCGGCCAGAATTTGCCAATAGAAAGGGTATTGTGTTCCATTAAGACAACGCCAGGCCGCACACATCTTTATCGACGCGCCAGAAACTCCGAGAGCTTGGATGGGAGGTTCTATCGCACCCGCTGTATAGTCCAGACCTGGCACCAAACGATTATCACCTTTTCAAGCATTTGCAAAATTTTCTTGATGGTACAAAACTGGCCTCAAGAGAGGATTGTGAAAATGAGCTGGTCAAGTTTTTTACCAATAGGGACGAGGACTTCTTCTATCGCGGAATTATGAAATTGCCTTCAAAATGTACAAAAGTTATCGAACAAAACGGTGCATATTTGATCTAAATCGGGTAATCCTAACTATGTTAATTTCATCGTCGAAATAAAGCGAAAAAACGCTCAGAAATTTTTACTTCATCTAATATAAATTATTTTATTCAAAATGTTAAGCACATAAAAGAGCAACATTTCAACAATAATTTAAAAAATTGCATCCAAAAATTTGAGTAATTCAGCCGTTGGGACCTAGTTTCCGGAGACCCCTCAAAAAAAGTGTCCTCATGGTGGTCAGGATAACTCATGATAGCTTTATCTGAAATAAAAAAACCAAATTTTTTTTGTTAGTAGATAAGTATAGCTCGTGATTGAAGGAAGGATTTTTAAAAAAATTGAAATTTGAATTTTTTGCAGAGTTGTATGGAAAATAGTTCAATTTTTGGTACAATTTACTCTACATATAGCCTTGTAAAATTAGTTGTAATCGAAAAAAAACCTTCGTTCAATCACTAGTCAATGCTATTTTGAAGAAGTGTGCAAAATTTCAACAAGATCGGTGCATTAGTTTTTGAGAAATCATGTCCAACTACTTCAAAAGTAGTGTTTTGAGAAAAATGCGTATACCTGCGTCGCTCCCGGCCGGTCTTTCCCAACGGGGGGAATTCCCAAAGGCTCTCTCCCTCCTAGACTTTTACTCCGATTGACTTAAAACTTCGGGAGAATATTCTAGACATACTATACTATGAGATAATAAAATTTAAAAAAATGGATTTTTCGAAATTTTCAAACCCACGTAACCCCTTAATAGTGTCCTGAATGGGTCCTCAAAATAAAATGAAAAGTCTATAGAAAAACGCCTCGTCGAGACTACTATCTTAAGTGACCGTGCGCGTTATGTACACATACGCAGGAAACATGTTTTTATAGAATTCCTTGGGTTGTCATCCAATTTTTCTACTCATCAGTCCAAACTTCGGAGAAGACTGGCATGTGAAAAAGAAGACGTTGAAGCAAAAATTGGGCCAAAATACCGATACTACTGATTTTACTTCGTAACTTTCGAAGCTTTCGCAGTTGCATTGTCTTCATGGTGTGAACCTAAACTTATATATACATACACGTGTGTGGGTGTGTCTCATTTACAGGCATGAAACGCGGAAAGCATAGCAATATTGTATGCGCAAACGTAACACGTGCCTCCCACCGTGCTCAGAGGGATGCATTCTCTCGACCTCAACGTTTCTCCCGACTTCCAGCCCCATCCCTTATCGTGTCAACATGTTCAACGTCATCCTACGATCTATGTGACTTTGGATTGGTTGTGTAACATATACACCATAGTGAAAATGTACATTCACGTGCCAGGCGTCGAAGGGCAAATGCGCACGTGCCGTTACTGACATACAAAAAAAAAGCGTTCTTTAGTACCGCAGCGTACTGCAATTATGATTGAATTGACATACGGTTACAGCTGCAAGTCAATTGTTAAATTATGTTTTCTGTGATGAACATGAAAATCATAACATTACTTATAACGTGGCTTACTTTTATTGAATTATTTATTAGGTCCATTTTTATCTCCAATGCTCCTTTGTGTGGTCTTGCGAGTCGTTACTTTCAAGAATCCCAAACTCCCAAGAATGTTACGCACAGCCACTCTTAAGGGGCTATTTTACTGTGAAGACTCAAAAAATAAGCTATTTTTTGATAATTGTTTTTTTTAAGTGTTGCATGTATCGGTACAAACTTTTTTTTCGTTCAAAAGTACACTCTTATAGAATAGAAAACAATTATTTCTGTTGCATATAAATGTATATTTATTTAACAATTTATAATCGTGTAAAGGCATGAAAAAATAAAAGTATGTCGCTGGCGTTGATGATTTGCGCTCTCCAGGTGATCTGAAACAAAAAATACAAAAAGATTCATAATCTGTATGAGTGTCGCTATCGTCCGAACAAAAATTATTATTTTATATTGCAAAATAACAAAATAGCGTCGTTTTTTTTTTGCAAAAGTATTCGAAATCACGTTTTTTTCGTCATAATTCGGGCGAAAGTATAAGTCAAAATTAATATTTTTAAATTATTCTAGTTTCGGCGATGGCGACACTCATACGGATTAAGAATATTTTTGATTTTTTTGTTTCAGATTACCTGGAGAGCGTAAATCATCAACGCCAGCGACATACTTTTTTTCATGCCTTTACACGATTATAAATTGTTAAATAAATAAACATTTATATGCAACAAAAAAAATATTATATAAGAGTGTACCTTTGAGCGAAAAAAAAGTTTGTACCGATACATGCAATAGTTAAAAAAAAAATTAAAAATAGCTCATTTTTCGAGCCTTCACAGTAGAATAGCCCCTTAAAGGGTTACACCACCTTGGCCTTCAGAAAAATAGGTATAAAAATAAAATAAAAAATCACACGCGACTATTAAAGATATAAAATAATTTTTATTTTTCACAAACACTTTATAGTTTTATGAACAAATAAATCAAAGAGGAATAATTTTTTTAAATAGCGAAGCTATAAGTCGTCTAGTAGGATCCTCTTTTGAAAATTCTTGCCGATCGTGGTGTTCTTTTCTCTGTAAGGTATCGCCTGAAAAATATTTAAAAAAATGTTTTTCTGGTAAAGAAAGGTAATAGCAAAAGTGTAGCATAGGAAAAAAGTAAAAAAAAAATTTTTGGTAGAAATATGACTGCTGAAAAAAAGCTCTGATTGTTGACAAAATTATGAGTTTTGAAAATTAATAAAAAAAATGAACGCGGCATTCAATAAACAAAGAACCTATGCTACATCCTAGATAATATTGTAAAAAATATTTTGCAAAAATTTCATAAAAATCGATTAAGTAAGATCTCGATATATTTGGTCTGATAATAATTGAAATGTTGACCATGTGTAAACACTTAAAATATTCTTAAAAGTATAAATACTACATTCAGCGAAATAAAATCGATTTTTTTTTTAATGTCAAGATGGCGTAACCCCTTAATGTACTAACGTGTCGCATTGGCATGAGGGCATAGGAAAAGTGTGAAAACCCTGTGATGAGCCCGGCCGCTATATTTTTCAGAGCTTTAATTGGGTTAACATCGGAATAAACTATCATCACAGCAGCACTACGGCCGCACGTTCACCTGCCATCGATTTTAATCAATTTAAATTCTACATTTCGTGTACGACTGTATTTTCGCAATGAACTCAAATTATTCCGCAATGGACTTTTTGCGTGCAGGATTCAATTCGCTCCTCCCGCATCCGCTTCAATAACACATGGTTTGTGCAATTTTCGTTCCTAACGCTCTGATGTATATAGAAAGAAAGAGAGAGAGCGGGAGAGAGAGAGAGAGAGAGAGAGAGAGAGAGAGAGAGAGAGAGAGAGAGAGAGAGAGAGAGAGACAGAGAGAGAGAGAGAGAGAGAGAGAGAGAGAGAGCGTATATTTGTATATGCATGAATTCGATACGCCGAGTGTATACGTGGAGTTTCTATCACCGGATAAACGTAGCAGCACGCCCGAAATATTGCCGAGAAGGCGAAAAACTGATGCGAGAAATTCCATCAGTATGAATCGTGATAGGTATATATATCTTTAGTATTATCTCTTCGAGCAAGAAAAAAACGATATTCAATTCAGGTGATCCACAGTGCTGTACATATGTCAGTGTATGACTTCTTTAGCCTCAGCAAGATAGACAATGTGTGTGTGTGTATGTGTGTAGGTGTGTGTGTGTGAAGGGAAGAGATGAAGGAGAAAGAAAGGCTGAGAGAGGTAGATCCTGAAGAATTTTCATCTCTTCTGTATTATCTCCTTAACGTTCCGGATTATAACTATATCTATATATATAAATCTCTCTTTTTTTCAATCCACGTCTGACAATTCAAACTCGAGTGTGGATGAGGAAGGATACGGACGAGTGCAAATTGCTATCATCCCAAACGGTTGAGTCTGCATCGTTTGAGCTTCCCGTACATTACATGTGTATATATATGTATATATACACATATAGTTATATATGCCAGGAAGTGTTAGGGTGCCACAGATATTCCCCTTCGTTATTTGCCGCCCGTCTCCCGTTTTGTCCGAGCGCCGGACACGTCAGAGCCCACCATACGGGGCGTTCGATGTTCCAAAAGTCACCGATTGCTATATCAACCAAGATGTACAATATTTCTTTCTTTTCACACTCACTTACCACGTCTACCGCAAAAACGAGCTATCTCATTTATCGATGCTGTCCTTCATAATTAACATTGACGTTGGAATAGGACGAGAAAAATCGACAGATCTTACAGAAAGTGCACCTATTTTATGGCATTGAAAATGTAATCATACTTTTCCGTTGATAAAAAAGGTACATGCAAATAATATGAGTTGCTCTCTCTCTCACGCTCTCACTCTTTTCTCACATTCTCACTCTCGCGGTCTCTCACACACATTCTTCCATTCTCACTCTCTCGCTATCCATCCATCCACCCGTCCATCCATCAAACCCAAACTGAAACCCAAACAAACCCAAGTAAAATTAAACCCAAACAAACTTAAAACCAAACTTAGACCCAAACTTAAACTCAAACAAACAAGTTCAAACAACCCCAAACAAACCCAAACCCAAACCCACCAACATCTTAATGTACACACCAAAATTGAAACTTACAACTTGTAACTACAAATGACTCTACATGTAATGCAGTATTTTTCAACAAATCACAGGCATTTAGCATGTCGCAGCCCCCCCATCCTGTTACTACACAGCGGCAGTGGCGTGGGAGTAGCGTTAGTTTCGTGTGACATGTCGCTAAACCGTTGGTGTATTTACTGTCGTCATATGGAAAATAGCGGCATCTACAGATGATGTTGTTTTGAAATAAATAGCAAAACGTAACTTTTGGATATCTCACAGCTATGGCATGCAAATAACTAGAACTTTTTGTACTGGTAGGATGGGCTAACTCTTGTTTTACTGTAAAAAAATAATATCAATTATAAAGAAATTGAAGAAGTTTTGATGAAAAAACGTAGTTGCTGCTATTAGAATTTGCATTTTAATAAACTAACACAATATCAATACTATCTAAAAGGCAGCATCTACGTAGAAATCCCGAATTTAATTAGTTTATACCATAATTAAGCTAATTACAGCATTTATTTTTATTAAAACAAAATTAAGAATTGGAACAGAGGTTTATTGTGAACACAAATCAAGCATAATTTTTCGTTAACCAATATCGCGGCGTCGCTGGCGCGATTTTTTTTTTGTAAAGTTAAGGGGTTACGTGGGTTTGAAAACTTCAAAAATCTATTCTTAAAAATTTTATTATCTAATAGTACAATGTGTCTAGAATATTCTCCCAAAGTTTTAAGTCAATCGGAGTAAAAGTCTATAAGAGAGAGCCTTTGGGAATTCCCCCCGTTGGAAAAGACCGGCCGGAAGTGGTGCAGGTATACGTATTTTTCTCAAAACATTATTTTTGAAGTCGGTGGACACGATTTCTCAAAAACTAATGCACCGATCTTATTGAAATTTTGCACACTTCCTCAAAATAGCATGGACTAGTGATTGAACGAAGGTTTTTTTTTATTACAAATAATTTTACAAGGCTATACCTGTAAATTGTACAAAAAATTGAACTATTTTGCATGCAACTCTGCCGAAAATTCAAATTTCAATTTTTTTCTGAATCCTTCGTTCAATCACGAGCTATACTTATCTACTAACATAAAAAATTGGTTTTTTAATTTCAAATAAAGCTATCATGAGTTATCCTGACCACCACGAGAACACTTTTTTTTGACGGGTCTCCGGACACCAGGTCCCACCGGCTAAATTTTCCAAATTTTTAAATAAAACTTTTAAACAATATTGTTGAAATGTTGCTTTTGTATGTACTTAACATTTTGAATAAAATAATTTATATATTACATTTTAAAAAATACATAAAATGTGCTTTTTTGGCTTCGAAACCCACGTAACCCCTTAAGCGAAGTTTCTGGCAAATTCTTCCAGAACCTTTTTCGGTTTCCGAGAAGAATTTTCAGTCGACTGTGAATGATGTTTTCTTTTTTTGCTTTTGGAAAGCCGACTGGACCATTTTACGCATCTGGTAATGGTGCACTATCCTTTCTCATATTGGCAGTTTTCAGGAAGTTTAATTCCTTATATTCCTCAACGTCGTCATAAGTTAACTGATATTTAAGTATGAATTCGCTCCGAATAGCCTTTAAGCATACAATTTTTGCGAGATTCGGACGATTCGGCTGCTTGAGAGCTTTAAGGAAGATGAATAGAAATGAGATGAGGAAAAAAACTCACATGAGAAATGCCGGATCTGCAATTATGGCGGAGGAGTTGAAGGGTGAGAAGGCGGCAATTACAAAAACAGAAAAAAAGACGACATCTAACCGTAGATGCCGCCTTTTTGACCGGTATTCTACAGACGCCTGTAGCCTTTTTACTTTTTATCGAGTACGGAATGTTTGCAGAAGCTGCTATTTTCCCATCCCGAAATCATAGTTCGAATGTAAGTACCGCCTTTTTTAATATATAGAACAACGGAAACTTTTTACTGATTCCAAAGGTACCAAAAACTCACTTTCGATTTTTTTTGTAGATGTCGCCTTCTTCCATATGACGGCAGTATAACTCCATCGGTATTTATGCGCACAAATACAGGTATTATAGCGCAGAGATCCGTATCTCGACTGCTAGCAAATGAAAGGGGTGTAACACGAAGAAATTGACACGCGAGGCGATGTACTTTCGTCTGTTAGTGATCGATATATGGATCTAGGATGGACGCGTAGGATATCCGATGAAACGTGAGCTCGTCCACTTCCGGTTTCAGCCGCATCGGGTCCTCCCTTTCTCTCTCTCTCTCTCTCTCTCTCTCTCTCCATCTCTTCGTCTCTCACACTGGCGCCCTTCTCGACGCGCACGTCCGACTAGTCGTTCGACTCTCGATCGTCCACTCAACGGGATGACGAGCGAGAAGACTGATGGTGACGCCAGAGAACGCTCAACATTGTACGTACCTATATTGTACATGTACTCATGCATACGTACACATATATATGAATATACATACATACGGACATATCGATCAGCATACGGGCCGGTAAAACTTCATTTGCATTTTCAATCATGCTCGTATATATTAGGTTTGTGCATTAATTTTAAGGGATTTTCAAGAAATGGCGTAAATAATACTAAAGGGTGTCTCAAAATAACCTGGCATTTTAAATTGCGCGCCATTTTTTTTGTGGTTAACATAGAGTACGAATCTTTCACAACTGCCATCAGGAAGTATTGAGGTTTAGTCATGAACAATGATCAACCCCTGAATTATTATAAATTTTTAAAGACGGGCCAATCAGGCGCGCCCGATGAGCGGGCTCACGTCGGTGAGCGATACGCGCGTTTAGTGGTGCCTGGCGGAGCTACCGCTCATCTGGGAACCATACATGCTTATATCAATCGACTCAGAATTTCACCCCCAACCCCCCATTTCAGGGATGACATTCCGTCCTGGGACACCCTGTATAGGGGGTCTGATTTAGCGAGATGTCACACGAAACTAACGCTACCCCCACTCCCCTTCCGCTCTGTTGTAGCAGAGTGGGCGAGCTGTGGCATGCTGAATGCCCGTGATTGGTTGAAAAATGCTTCATTACATGTAGAGTCATCTATGGTTACAAATGGTAAGTTTTAATTTTGATGTGTACATTACAATTTTATCAGGATGATAATTATATTTACAGTTTGAGAGAGTAAGAGAGTGAGAGAGTGGGGGAGAGAACGAGAGAGAGAGAGAGAGAGAGAGAAAGCGTGGATGAATGAATGGATGCATGAGAATGTGAAAATGTGATCATGTGAAAATGTAAAAATGTGAAAATGTGAAAATGTGAGAACGCCAAAATGTGAAAATGAGAAAATGCGATGGATGGATAGATAGAGCGTGAGAGAGAGCAACTCATATTAATTACACGTACCTTTTTTTATCACCCAAAAAGTCTGATAACATTTTCAATGCCATGGAATAGATGCACTTTGTGTAATATCTGTAGGTTTTTAAATCAACTTTCTGAGTGAACCAACGGCCCATAAAACCGCGTGAAAAAATTTACTAAAGCTCAAAATAATTTTTCGACTAGTTAGCACATCGATCTCAAATATTGTATGCAGGCTTAGCATGAACAAACTGATAATATACATCGAAATTTATCATCATGATAGCGCTTTCGTAAGGCATCCACAAATTCTTAAGGATTACATGCACATTATGCGGATAAATCTTTTCCGCATTGTCATAAATGCGTACACTTGTATATAAAGTGATAATTATTATTCTCATTATCACTAATATTATTATAACTCGTATGGTTATTATTATTCGAGTGGAGTTTACGTTCTTGGAATTGCGGCTGGAGTTTTCAGGGCGAGTGTCTCAAGGGCTCTCTCTGGAGCACGAGCCACAAGGGTATTCTACCCCTTCGCGTTCCCTCTCTCTCTCTCTCTCTCTCCCTTTCTCCCTTCCTCACTCTCTTCGTCTTTTTTTCTCTTTCTCCCATGCTCTTTCTCTCTATGTCTCCTTTTTGTTCTCTCTCTCTCTCTTCCACCCTGCAACAGCTCTCTTTCTTTCTCTCGTACTCTAAAACAGAAGGCTAACGAACGTATTTGCATTCAATAATGAAAGGAGTGGACGAGAAGACCGCATGAAAGGGGCTGGACCCCTTGCACCCCCCCCCCCCCCCCCCCCCCCCCCACAAGCAAGCAGAAACGTTTGCCCTCCCACGATTAATAATCCAACTTAAAAGCAGTGGCCGTCATTGTCTTAGGTTTTCTAAAGCTGTAGAGCGTGGAAAGTATAAGCGCATAAACCAACGAGGGACGACTCAGAATCGGTTCGCAATCCCCCGGTTGTCTGCAGTACTGCATCACTTGCGCACAGGCAGCTTGTTGTACCCTTTTACTCGTTATCCCATATCTCATCGCCCCTTAGATACTGGCGGTGCACGTTAAATCGAAACGTGCTCTCTAAAATTGCACAAAGAAACGACAATAGATGAAATACACACAGAAACACGAAGACCCGAGTAGAAATATTGTCAGGCTGGCTTGATATTTGATCCGGGCCTGATCACGTTGTAGTATGGAGGCCTTACTTAAGGTATGCCTCAATTTGCCTGATCGGGTCGGTGTCAGGTGATAGTCAGGCAAGTGGATGTAGTATTTCCTCCAGTTGTCTGATCCAGCTAGCTTCAGGCTATGGTCAAGTAAGTGGACTTACTGCTTGCCTCAATTCGCCTGATCCAGCTAGCTTCAGGCTATGGTCAAGTAAGTGGACTTACTGCTTGCTTCAATTCGCCTGATCCAGCTAGCTTCAGGCGATGGTCAAGCAACTGGACTTACGGCTCACTTCAATTCGCCTGACCCGACTACTTAAGTAGTCGGATCAGGCGAATTGAAGCAATCCGTAAGTCCACTTACTTGACCATAGCCTGAAGCTAGCTGGATCAGGCAACTGGAGGAAACATTACATCCAGTTGCCTGACTATCACCTGACACCGACCGGATCAGGCAAATTGAGGCATACCTTAAGTAAGCCCTCCGGACTACAACGTGATCAGGCCCGGATCAAATATCAAGCCAGTCTGACAATATTTCTACTCGGGAACCGGACGAAAGTGCAGCAGTAATCTCGTGCGTTTCATTCCGTATTGACGCGTTCTCGATTGTTGTCATTGCGATATTTATTTGAGGTAAGATAACTGTATATACCGTTTTGTTATATTCCAACAATACATTTTTATTTTACTTACTTTTTCAACACTTTTCTGTTTCCTTGCATGCGTTTATTTGCATTTTTTCTGTTGCCCACGTGTAGCCATTCATTTCGGTGAAACATAACCTAATTTCGAATTCGAAATGCACTGCGGACATAATGGGCATTACATTCACATTGCCAATATTTGGTTTGTCTACGCTGACCGGGCTAACCTGCACCGATGGCATCACATTCTTCGATACAGATTAGCCCGGAGAGCCTAGGCCAACCAAATAATGTTAAGTTCCCAGTGTAGTTCAATGCAGTAAATGTGATTCCGTCGGTGCAGGTTACAGGGCAGCGTAGGCCAAACAAATAATGATAAGTTCACAGCGTGGTTCAATTCAGTGAACGTAATACCATCGGTGCAGGTTAGTCGATTCGAAATGCACTGCGAATGGTCATTACATTCATTGAATTGTACCCCGCTGTCAACTTACCATTATTTGGTTTGTCTACGCTGTCCTGTAACCTGCACCGATGGAATCACATTTACTGGATTGAACTACACTGGGAATTTAACATTATTTGGTTGGCCTACGCTCTCCGGGCAAACCTGTATCTAAGAATGTGATGCCATCAGTGCAGGTTAGCCCGGTCAGCGTAGACAAACCAAATATTGGTAATGTGAATGTAATGCCCATTCGCAGTGCATTTCGAATTCGAAATGCACTGCGGACATAATGGGCATTACATTTCAGTGTAATGCCCATTCGCAGTGCATTTCGAATCTTAAGTGAATCTTAAGTGGGATACATATAATATTTTCGAATTTTTCGGCGGCGGTTATCTCGAAATATAGAGATTATGGCATCGACGTTCTTTCAAAACAAATCGGGCAAGCCGTTGGGGCAGTGTTTAATTCTGCAAAAGACTGGGACAAATGTCGAGGGAAGAACCAACGTGTGACGTTCCCTGAAAACGTCGCTCCATAAAAATGGTATAACCTTAATTTCTAAGTTTAACTTCAGTTCTAAGTTTTTTTGTTTATTTTCCAAGTTCCTGCAGTTTTTTGTAAAAAATATCAAAGTCTATTTTGCGTTTTTTCTATATAAAATATATAAAACAAAGTTTTATTTATTTTACACATAAAAAACATGTGATAAAGTAGAGTAATAAGAAAAATATAAGTGTGATAAAGTAGAGTAATAAGAAAAATTTGTGATAAACAAGATTCCTATTTAGTTTATAAAATAAAGTATCAACGTTATTTGTAATTTGTGTCTTTTTCTATTTTGGGTTTGCGTGGTATTTTTTATTTCAGGAATAAATAGGACATCCACAGCAGAGGTTCATTCCATCATCCTGACTAGGCGATGATGTTTCAATTCAATTAATCCTTGAAAAATTAAGCCCTGATCAGGCTTAGATTTTTTGCACTGATCAGGCCTTTATTTTTTACGCTGATCAGGCTTTGATTTTCTATCCTGACCAGGCCCTTATTTTGCACTGTAATCAAGCCTTGATGTTCTATCCTGGTCAGGCCTTGATTTTTTTCACTGATCAAGCCTTGATGTTCTATCCTGATCAGGCCTTGATCTTTTTCATTGATCAAGCCTTGATTTTTTACCCTGATCAGACCGAAGTCCGGGAAAGTGTCACAAAAATGATCAGGGCTTGATAAAAAATCCTGATCAAGGCATGAAAAACAAATCAGGATGCCTGATCAGGCCTTTCTTGTAGCCGGAGCAGGATTTCTACTCGGGGACAGCCCCGTAGAATAATAGGAAAAGCGTACTGGCTATCTATGGAGTACTCTCGCGCTAATTAATTGATGAACTAATTAGTTAAATAATTGGTTCGTTTGTTGATTGCAGCTTTTACGAAATTACTGTGTATCGAGTAACACAATAGCGGTATTATATTGTAAAAAGAAAACGATTTGGCTTTAAATTAGAAGAAGAATTCTTTTCAAAAAGTATTTTGAATGCTTATGCCCGCCTCCTATCTCTATAGGGGAGAGTGGGGCACAATGTGACACGGGGCACAGAGAATCACATGGGGTTTCTTGGAGGTTTGTAGCTCGATAATTCCGAAATTTTATGTGTTGAACCGCAATTTATATTAGGTTTCGTCAAGCCTAAAAGAAAGTCGATAGCAGCTCACAAAGGATTATTGAAAATTAGAAATTGATTTGAGGATTGGAAACAAATAATTCGCTCGCCGGGAAAACGTAAAATATAACGCACTTTCTGTAGTAGCTCCGTTTTTCGATCCTAATCGATAGTTTTATTATTTATGATGCGATCAGTGACTTGTGTTTTTCCATTCGTAGTTTAATTAATAGTTATTTTCATCAATAATCAAATATTTTACTAGTGGGGTACAATGTGTCACCGAGTGGTGGGGCAAAATGAGTCGACTCGCAATCAGGAAACAAAGAAGTGACGACGCTCCGAAGAAGCGCAATGTGTCACGGACAACTGTCAACCACATGCGCTTTCTCGGAGTTTTGTAGCTTGCAAAATCCGAAATTTTTTGTGTTGGTCCATGATTTATATTAAGTTTCGGCTGGCCTAAAAGAAAGTCAATAGCAGCTCACAAAGAATTATTAAAAGTACAAAATTAATTTGAGCCTCGAACAAAAAAATTTCGCTTGCCGGAAAAACGTCAAATATTGTGGGGCAATTGTGTGGAGCACAATGTCTCATCGAGTTGTTGAGCACAATGAGTCGACTCCCAATGTTATCGCCAAATAATACCTGTTGTGAAATTATCGGCATGTATGAAAATCTGTTATCTATGTTTGGAAAATGTAAGAGTTTCCACCAGCTCATTGTACCCTACGTTTCGCAGCACTTGACTCAACGTACCCACCTATCTGACACATTGTACCGCACCCATAGGCTACAATGAGCCAATCCGCAAACTTTTTTCGAACCCATTATTTTAGGATTTTTAATCTTTTTGCAAAAAATGTGGTAGCTTTATCGTACACCCAAAGGTCTATAAAATGGATTATGACCTTTTTTTCTAATCAGACTACTTTGGTAAGAGTAAAGATTCGATAGAAAAAAAGTGACACACTATGCCCCACCTTCCCCTATACTGCAGCTCTATTCATTTGAGCTCGTGTTTGTTCTCGCATTTTAGAACGATTATCTCTCAAAGCGTGCTCACTTTTTATTTTAAGGCGTTACACAACCCTCCCGTACCAGAAAAATAGGTATAAAAGAAACATTTTTTTGACGCGGCTATTAAATATATAAACTAATTTTTATTTTTCACAAATATATTATAGTTTTCTTAAAAAATAAAAAAAAAACGAATAGAATAAAATGATAAAATGGCGGAGATGCAAGTCGTCTAGTAGGACCCTCTTTTGAAAATCCTCGCTGACATGGACAGGGAGAGCAGCTACCCCCCCCCCCCCCCCCCCCCCGGCCCAACCTGCCTCTCATACACATTGCACTCCAATAATTTTTTTAAATTCTGAATAAAGTAAGATGTAAAGTTATATCAAAATGTTCATTCAGAACTCACATTATGTTACGAGGTACGATAATTATTTTCAGTTTTATATAAGTGGCGCTATGCGTCAGATGAAGTTCCATTACGCTAGCGCCATCTGCCGCTGACTCGATTACGGCCGAGTCCGTCCGACCGCGGAAGCTCGGCGCGGCGGCGAGCACGCGCGATCGGCGGCACGCGGCGAGTGGGGCGAGTAGCGGTTTGCATACCCCTCTGTTTAATTTGACGGAACAAAAGCGAAGCGGTACAAAAATATTAATTAAGCATAAAGCCAAATACGTTGATATTGTTGTTCCGTCGCATACGGGACGCGCGAGTTAATTATTAATTATGTGCGAAAATGATAGAATTTAACTAACATTAAAATTTTATATACAGGGTGGACCACGCAACGTTTTATATACAGGGTGGACCGTGCACCTCTTTTACGACCAAAATATGCGTTGCACAAGAAAATGTTTTATACAAAAGTTACATGGTTTATAAGGCTACACTATGTGGTGCATTTATTTTTTTTATAGGTGGAGGCGCTTCAAAGATTTGAAGGTCAACTTTATTTTTTCAAATGGAATGCTATATTTTTTATAGCGTAATATGGTAGAGTATCGAATTCTGAGTAAACAAGTATAGACCTTTATTAGCCCTAAAGTTTAATAGCTAACGAGTAATATCACTTTATTACCTTGAGTACAGTGAGTGACTAGTGTCTTATCGCAATTAACGTAAGTGTTCGAAGTGATGTCCATTGGCATCAATACAGTGATGCAATCTATTAACTAAGGAAGAAACTGCATTCTGAATCATATCCGGACTTAGTGTAATGCAAGCTTCACGAATACGTTGTTTCATATTCTCAGGTGTTGTTGGTGTTTCACGATACACTGTATCTTTTAATATGCCCCACAGAAAATAGTCTAAAGGTGTAAGGTCTGGTGAGCGTGGAGGCCATAGTACACCTTGTCCACCACGACCAATCCATCGATTGGGAAATTTTGTATCCAGTAGTTCCCTTACAATACGCGCGTAATGTGCAGGACAACCATCATGTTGGTACCACATACGTGGACGGATATTCAATGGCACATTCTCTAATAAAGGTGGTAAATCGTTATTCAAGAAGTTCGCGTATTTCTGCCCTGTTAATCGATTTTCAATAAAATATGGACCAATCAATTGGTTGCCCAGTATTCCACACCATACATTAACGCCCCATGGATGTTGGTGGTTAACTTCTCTCATCCAGTGAGGATTTTCCGCTGCCCAGTAGTGCATATTTTTCAAATTGATCTGCCCACGATTTGTAAACGTTGCTTCATCAGTGAACAACACATTTTGCAGAAAAGAATTATCCTGAGTTATTTGATGTAGGAACCACTGAGAGAACAAAACGCGGTTTTCAAAATCCGTTCCATAGAGTTCCTGATGAAGTGCAAGATGAAAGAGGTGATATTTGTTTTTATGCCGAATTCGTAGAATACTGCTTTTGCTTATTCCAGAACCTCGTGAAATCTGCCGCGTACTAATACGAGGATTTTCTATTACGGCTGCTAAGACCGCAATAGCATTCTCACCAGAAGTGGCAGTTTTTCTTACGCTACGTTTGTTAACATTAAAACTTCCATTTTCTCGAAGCGATTTACACATTCTCTCAAATACGGTTCGAGATGGTTGAATCCGTTCAGGATATCTTTCGGCATACATAGCTTCAGCTCTTATTGCATTTCTATGACACTCACCATACACTAAAAGCATATCAAGTTTTTCACTATTAGAAAAATTCATTTTCACTTTTATCTTTCTGATAATAATCACGCACAATCACCGAAGGATACTTTAATACTGGATTACAATCATTGAGAAGATTGTGAATCATGATAAGTGTGTGTGATGTGGTAAATGTGTTCATATTGATAAACACTGTGATGTAAATACTGCCATTCAGAAATTTGTAGTAGATTTGAATCTCCAACTTGATATGACGTGAA
Organism: Ophion ventricosus; assembly: GCA_963932345.1. Classification (NCBI taxonomy): domain Eukaryota; kingdom Metazoa; phylum Arthropoda; class Insecta; order Hymenoptera; family Ichneumonidae; genus Ophion; species Ophion ventricosus. Next base: position 12,716,645 of record OZ010716.1, on the reverse strand, counting down.
GAAAATTTTAAAGTAATAAAGTGAAATTACTCGTTAGCTATTAACTCTAGGGCTAATAAAGGTCTATACTTTTTTACTCAGAATTCGATACTCTATCATATAACGCTATAAAAAATATAGCATTCCATTTGAAAAAATAAAGTTGACCTTCAAATCTTCGAAGTGCCTCCACCTATAAAAAAATAAATGCACCACATAGTGTAGCCTTATAAACCATGTAACTTTTGTATAAAACATTTTTTTGTGCAACGCATATTTTGGTCGTAAAAGAGGTGCACACGTTGCGTGGTCCACCCTGTATAATCATAAATATACACATAGTCAGAGCAGAGTAGAGGAACTAGGCCGGTTCTAACCCAGGGATCTCAGGGGGGAGCGGGGCGTGGGGTCCAGCGCGGGGAAGCTACGGTGTGACGTCACGGGGGGGGGGGGGGGGGGGTCCTACGCCGGGTAGCCGGGTCTAGTGGGAGAGTGGGGATGTGACGTAACGTGGCGGGGGAGGGAGGAAGGGCCTAGCGCGGAAAAGTGGTGGGCACGTGACAGCTGAGTGCAGGACTGTGACGGAGGAGGGGGAAGGGGTAAAATAAAGAATGCTATGAATCAAAGGACAGTAAAACAATAGTTTATTAATAACATTTAACAATGACATTACATAGTTATACATTAAATCTTAAGTGTGTGAGTGTATGTGCATGTGTGTGTGTGTGTGTATGCGCGCGCGCGCGTGTGTGTGTGTGTGGGTAGGAAACTCCCATATATGGCTTGGAAATCTTTCGGGAATGAGAAAACGATAGTTGTCACAGAAAGGGTGGCCCTTCAAAGCCCATAAAATGCTTTATTTATTGCATGCAGCTGCAGCGTTATTCCAAAACGAGTTTCAACTCATTGCGGGTTTATTCCACAAGATTACGTCAAGGTGTCCACATGTGCGAGTATGTACGCAGTGCATCCGGCCAAGCACCCCCTGGACTTGACCAAAAAAGAGCTCGAACAGGTCCCAAAGGTTTTGCTCCTAAAGTATTGGGGTAACTTTATTGGTTTACTGTGGGATCGTTTTCCAGAGCATCATCGGCACGACAGTGAAGTGATATCATATCTTCCATGCATGGAGCATTATAATACGCCACAGATGAAGGATCACATTGATGGTCCCCGACCTCAACGGCGGGACTGTGAAAAGTGTCGCAAGGGGGGCAATTCTCTATGTGGGAGGCTAGGGTTCTTCGAACGTGTTTGAACCTGTTACACATGTCTATGATTGGATGAGTGGAGAGAACTTTTCAAAATCTGAGTGGATGGGTTACGAGGGAGCTTATAATTTCGTGGACCTAGCTCAGACTGCACTATTCCACCGCAACATCAACATCTCCGAAAAGAACGTTGAAAAAGAGTAAAAATGGATCTCGCAAATATCAACAAAGTCAGTCTGATGGCGGAATTTCTCCCAACGAAGAAGCTGTCCGAACTCCACGTTCAATCGGATCATCAAATCACGGACATGAGAGCTGTACAGTACAAGTTTGGAAAACGCTACATCGTGGACGTTGCGAATGAGTTTGCGTCTTCTTGCCAGCGCGGCTGGTAAAGGCCTTCGATCAAGATCCGAAAATGTTCGAGAGTATGCTGCAACTGGCGCGCAATGGTCAACTCTACATGAAGTACATTGGTGGAAAATACAACAGCGTCGAGTTCCATCCGGTGGAAACAACGAGTTCAACGACAGCCAGCATCGTCACCATCGTAGATTGCAACGACTGTTTGCATCACAGTCATCGTCATCATCGTAGAGTTTTTGACGCATAGTGCTATGTAAAAATGTATTTACAAAAAACTTTTTCATCGAATATAATGTAAAAAAAAATTGTCGTCAAACTGGATTCGCCATAGATATAGGAAATAAATGAAGAAAAGATATTGTCTTAAAATGTTTTTATTCATTTAAAAAAATCCCTCGCTCACACAACCCTTCGTATACAGTCAACCAGCTTTTCAACGACTTTACATTCGCTTTGGCGCAATTGTATTTTGTATTGAAGGAATGACGGGGATATTTAACTTTTGCGATTTTCGGCAACTTCTGCAGCGATGGACAGTCCAGAGTCTGTAGATCGGCGACTTTTGCTGCTGAATCCATGAATCTCGATAGCCATGAGCACTTCTCGTATCCCTTGGCATAGATCGTAGAAGCTCCTTTCAAGATTCCTCGAATTGTCGTTCTAGCTTCCTCGTATGGTATGCCGCTGTGTTCCCATCGTATTCCATGATAATTGCGTTCCAACCACTTGTTTGTCATTTTGTATCTTTTCTCACCACTGTTTGGCTTGTGCTCCACAATACGACCATAGAGGATAATGCAATATGCTGAGGTTTGTGTTGAAATATTTTTATTCAATTCAAATTCAAATCGCACGTCCACAGAGCAGGACTTGAGAGAAACGTTTTGATACGAGTTGGTAGTCTTCGAGAGCTCTTTATAGAATGGCATTATCATCGGTGTTTGGTCTCGTGAGAATCGACTCGTTCACAAACGTCGTCGAACGCCTCTTGAACATCTTCGAACCTGTGTTGAACGTCTTCAAACATCTCTTGAACGTCTTCAAACATCTCTCGAACGTCTCTGAACGTTTTACGAAGGGCTCGAATGACTTTCGATCGTCTTCGAACATCTTTGAACGTCTTCGAACTCCTCACGAACGTCATTAAATGTCTCTCGAACATCTTGGAACTTCTTCAAACATCTATTGAACGTCTAGCGATCGTCTTGGAACGTTTTACGAAAGACTTTGAACGTCTGCTGAACGTCTCTCGAACTCCTCACAATCGTCTTCGGATGTCTCACAAATTTCTCTCGAAAGTCTCATGAACATCTTCGAACGTCTCACGAACGTTTTTGAATGTCTCCTGGAAGTCTCTCGAACTCCTCACGATCGTCTTCGAACGTCCCGAGAACATCTCTCGAACGTCTCATGAATATCTATGGATGTCTCACGAATGCCTTTCAAACGTCTCATGAATGGCTTCGAAACAACTATTCAACCCCTTCAAACGTCTCACAATCGTTTCATGAACGTCTGTTAAATGGTTGCAGACGTCTCTTGAATATCGTCGAACGACTTTGAATGTCTCCTTTCGAACATCTCTCGAACGTCCCATGAATATCTTTGGACGTCTCACAAATGTCTTTCAAACGTCTCACGAACGTCTTAGAACATCTATTCAACCTCTTCGAACTCCTCACGTACGTCTTTGAGCGTCTTCAAACGTCTTTGAACGTCTCTCGATCGTCTAGGAACGTCTCACGAAGGCCTTTGAACGTCTCCCGAACGTCACTCGAACTCCTCACAATCGTCTTCGGACGTCTCACGAATTTCTCTCGAACGTCTCATGAACATCTTTGAACGTCTCACGAATGTTTTTCAATGTCTCCTGGAAGTCTCTCGAACTCCTCACGAACGTCTACGAACGTCCCGAGAACATCTCTCGAACGTCTCATGAATATCTTTAGACATCTCACGAATGTCTTCAAACGTCTCAAGAACGTCTTCTAACATCTATTCAAGGTCTTCGAACGTCTCACGAACGTCTCGCGAATTACTTCGAACGTCTTGGAACGTTTCTTGAACGTCTTCGAACGGCTCTTGAACGTTTCTCGAACTTCGCGTGAACATATGATAACTTTCGAACGTGTCGCAAACGTCTCTTAAATGTCTACAAATGTCTCTTAAACATCATCGAACGTATTTGAACGTCTCTCGAACTCTTCACGATCGTCTTCGAACATTTTACGAATATCTCTCGAGTATCTCACGAATATTTTTGAACGTCTCACGAACGTCTTCTAACATCCATTCGAGGTCTTCGAACGTCTCACGAACGTCTCGCGAATTACTTCGAACGTCTTCGAACGTCTTCGAACGTCTTGGGACGTCTCTTGAACGTCATCGAACGACTCTTGAACGTCTCTCAAACTTCGCACGAACATATTCGAATGTCTCTCGAAGATCTCACAGACGTCTTCGAACGTCTCTCGAATATCTTCGAACCTCTCTCAAAAATCTATTCGACGTCTTCGAACGCCTCGCAAACGTCGCTTGAACGTCTTTGAACGTTTTACGAACGTCTCACGAATGTCTTACGAACGTCTTTGAACGTCTCCTGAACGTCCCTCGAACTCTTCACGATCGTCTTCGAACATCTCACGGATATCTTTCAACGTCTTCCAATGTCGCACGAACGTCTTCGAACATCTATTCAACGTCTTCGAACGTCTCACGAATGTCTTGCAAATGTCATCGAACGGCTCGCGAACATTTTCAAATATGTAGGAAACCATTGCGCAAGACGATGTACGCGTTCGAGATCATTGTCATCTGACTGAACGCTGAAAAGGCCCTGACCATTCTAATTGCAACTTAAATTGCAAACAGTCATTTTTCGTTCCAGTAGTTTTCCCCAATTTATCGGGTTACGATGTTCATTTTATCATCAAGAAAGTAGCCACAGCGTTCGAAGGAAAACCGATGTGCTTCCAATCACAAAGGAGAAATACATTTCCTTCACGAAGCATGCTGAAATTACAGACGATTCAAAACATAAGATTCAATTCCACTTCATCGATTCATACAAATTCCTCAACACCAGTCTCGACAAATTAGTCTCATTTTTGACCAAGGATAAACTCAAAGTATTACGTACGCAATTTCCAACTCTATCGACAGACGATTTCAATTTGCTGACGCGAAAAGGGGTCTTCCCTTATGAGTATATCGACGACATGACCAGGTTGGAGGGCACTTGCTTACCACCACGTGACGCATTTTACACTTTCCCGACAGAAGCTACAGTATCCGCGAGCGAGTATGCTCATGCTGAGAATGTCTGAGAGCGGTTCTTCATTCGAATGCTGGGTTAATATAGCGATTTATACTTGAAGACAGATGTCTTATTATTAGCAGACATTTTCGAAAACTTTCGGAATACGTGCATTGAGAGCTATGGACTAGATCCTGCGTATTACTACACATTACCAGGGTATACCTGGAATGCAATGTTAAAACACTCAAATGTCAAGTTTGAATTACAAACGGACATCGATATGGTTTTATTCGTTGAGCGGGGTATACGTGGTGGTCTTTGTCAATGCTCGAACCGATATGCACATGCTAATAATACGTATATGAAGTCGTGTGATCCATCGAAAGCATCATCATACTTGATGTATTTTGATGTCAACAATTTGTATGGATGGGCAATGTGTCAACCTTTGCCATATGCAGATTTTCGATGGGTCAACGACGTGTCCAACTTTGAACCATCATCCATCACTCTAGATTCACCCACAGGCTACATCCTTGAGGTCGATTTGGTATATCCACAATCTCTACATGATGCGCACAAAAACCAACCGTTTTGCCCAATACACGAAAAACCACGGGGTAAGCAGCAGGAGAAGCTGCTAGTAACCGTCTGTGACAAAAAGCGCTACATCATACTCTACAGAAATTTACAACAGCGTTTACGTCATGGACTTTGCCTCACGAAAATTCATAGTGTTGCACTTTACGCAATCCCCCTGGCTACATTCATATATCGAGTTAGATACTCAGTTTCGAATGCTGCCCAAAAACGATTTTGAAAAGAATTTATTCAAGTTGATGAATAATGTTAAGCTTTTGACAAAATGGGAGGGAAGGTATGGTGCAGAGGCAATGATTGCGATACCAAACTTCCACAGCCGCAGTGTTTTTTCTGAAAACCTCGTTGCTGTAGAATTGCGCAATCTTGAGGTGAAATTCAACAAGGCCATATATGTCGGTATGTGCATACTCGACATATCCAAAACGTGCTTATATAGATTTCATCATGAGGATATGGTACCACTGTATCGGAATAAATGGAAAGTCATGTATACCGATACAGATAGCCTCATATAGGCCATTGAGAGCGAGGATGTTTATGCAGATATGAAGCGCGACATTGAAAATTATCATACGAGTGATTATTCAGCGGACAATAGATATGGTATGCCGCTTGCGCGGTATATCATACCTGGGCCCTCTGATACCCTACCATGGGGGGCATTACAGCATACCGTCGTAAAAAACTACCATGTATATACAAACTCGATGGAAAATTTTGTAAAAGTATGTACATTTTTGTAAATACTAACTTGATGTATAAAACTTGTGAAAATTGTGTATATTTTTTATAAATATTTGATATTGTAAAAACGGATTTTTGTAAGTAAAGAAAACAGCTTTCATAATCCATGCGGACTCATTATTTTCCGCATACCCATCCACTTTTCGAGAGTGGGGGGAAAAAGGGATTAGAGGACGAGAAAACGTCCACTGTGGCGCACCACGTGGGGTTGACGGGTAGAAAGAGAGTCATAAAAGTCTAAATGTTTTTGGTCTCTTGTATTGTCGACTACAAATCAGATTTATTTATCCAACTATTGTGGGTATTTTCGAAACCCAGCCATTTTACAAACATTCGATTGCCGCGCTTCTTCAATATTTTTTCAATGAGATAGATATCGGGGGTACTAGATATCGAGAAGCTCTTGTTCATAGAAACTACCGGCGATGGGTTCATCTTTATGGTCCTTCAAAAGATACGTCACTGGATGCGTTTTTTTCACACGAGATACCGTAAATATTTCCGTTGTCCAATTTGACGTTTCGAAGACGTTTGTGAGACGTTTAAAGATGTTCATGAGATGTTCGAAGATATTCGAGAGACGTTTGAAGACGTCGAATAGATGTTCTAAGACCTTCGTGAGACGTTTGAAGATGTTTAACCACGGTCCTGGGACGTTTGTAAGATGTTCGTGAGACGTTTGTAAGACGGTCCTGAGACGTTTGTAAGATGTTCGTGAGACGTTTGTAAGACGTTCGTGAGACGTTCAAAGATGTTCGTGAGACGTTCGCGAGACGTTCGAACGCCTTTGAACATCTCCTGAACGTCTCTCGAACTCTTCACGATTGTCTTCGAACGTCTCGCGAACGTCTCACGAACATCTTTGAACGTCTCACGAACGTCTTACAAACGTCTCACGAACATCTTACAAACGTCTCAGGACCGTCTTACAAACGTCTCACGAACATCTTACAAACGTCCCAGGACCGTGGTTAAACATCTTCAAACGTCTCACGAAGGTCTTAGAACATCTATTCGACGTCTTCAAACGTCTCTCGAATATCTTCGAACATCTCATGAACATCTTTAAACGTCTCACAAACGTCTTCGAAACGTCAAATTGGACAACGGAAATATTTACGGTATCTCGTGTGAAAAAAACGCATCCAGTGACGTATCTTTTGAAGGACCATAAAGATGAACCCATCGCCGGTAGTTTCTATGAACAAGAGCTTCTCGATATCTAGTACCCCCGATATCTATCTCATTGAAAAAATATTGAAGAAGCGCGGCAATCGAATGTTTGTAAAATGGCTGGGTTTCGAAAATACCCACAATAGTTGGATAAATAAATCTGATTTGTAGTCGACAATACAAGAGACCAAAAACATTTAGACTTTTATGACTCTCTTTCTACCCGTCAACCCCACGTGGTGCGCCACAGTGGACGTTTTCTCGTCCTCTAATCCCTTTTTCCCCCCACTCTCGAAAAGTGGATGGGTATGCGGAAAATAATGAGTCCGCATGGATTATGAAAGCTGTTTTCTTTACTTACAAAAATCCGTTTTTACAATATCAAATATTTATAAAAAATATACACAATTTTCACAAGTTTTATACATCAAGTTAGTATTTACAAAAATGTACATACTTTTACAAAATTTTCCATCGAGTTTGTATATACATGGTAGTTTTTTACGACGGTATGCTGTAATGCCCCCCATGGTAGGGTATCAGAGGGCCCAGGTATGATATACCGCGCAAGCGGCATACCATATCTATTGTCCGCTGAATAATCACTCGTATGATAATTTTCAATGTCGCGCTTCATATCTGCATAAACATCCTCGCTCTCAATGGCCTATATGAGGCTATCTGTATCGGTATACATGACTTTCCATTTATTCCGATACAGTGGTACCATATCCTCATGATGAAATCTATATAAGCACGTTTTGGATATGTCGAGTATGCACATACCGACATATATGGCCTTGTTGAATTTCACCTCAAGATTGCGCAATTCTACAGCAACGAGGTTTTCAGAAAAAACACTGCGGCTGTGGAAGTTTGGTATCGCAATCATTGCCTCTGCACCATACCTTCCCTCCCATTTTGTCAAAAGCTTAACATTATTCATCAACTTGAATAAATTCTTTTCAAAATCGTTTTTGGGCAGCATTCGAAACTGAGTATCTAACTCGATATATGAATGTAGCCAGGGGGATTGCGTAAAGTGCAACACTATGAATTTTCGTGAGGCAAAGTCCATGACGTAAACGCTGTTGTAAATTTCTGTAGAGTATGATGTAGCGCTTTTTGTCACAGACGGTTACTAGCAGCTTCTCCTGCTGCTTACCCCGTGGTTTTTCGTGTATTGGGCAAAACGGTTGGTTTTTGTGCGCATCATGTAGAGATTGTGGATATACCAAATCGACCTCAAGGATGTAGCCTGTGGGTGAATCTAGAGTGATGGATGATGGTTCAAAGTTGGACACGTCGTTGACCCATCGAAAATCTGCATATGGCAAAGGTTGACACATTGCCCATCCATACAAATTGTTGACATCAAAATACATCAAGTATGATGATGCTTTCGATGGATCACACGACTTCATATACGTATTATTAGCATGTGCATATCGGTTCGAGCATTGACAAAGACCACCACGTATACCCCGCTCAACGAATAAAACCATATCGATGTCCGTTAGTAATTCAAACTTGACATTTGAGTGTTTTAACATTGCATTCCAGGTATACCCTGGTAATGTGTAGTAATACGCAGGATCTAGTCCATAGCTCTCAATGCACGTATTCCGAAAGTTTTCGAAAATGTCTGCTAATAATAAGACATCTGTCTTCAAGTATAAATCGCTATATTAACCCAGCATTCGAATGAAGAACCGCTCTCAGACATTCTCAGCATGAGCATACTCGCTCGCGGATACTGTAGCTTCTGTCGGGAAAGTGTAGAATGCGTCACGTGGTGGTAAGCAAGTGCCCTCCAACCTGGTCATGTCGTCGATATACTCATAAGGGAAGACCCCTTTTCGCGTCAGCAAATTGAAATCGTCTGTCGATAGAGTTGGAAATTGCGTACGTAATACTTTGAGTTTATCCTTGGTCAAAAATGAGACTAATTTGTCGAGACTGGTGTTGAGGAATTTGTATGAATCGATGAAGTGGAATTGAATCTTATGTTTTGAATCGTCTGTAATTTCAGCATGCTTCGTGAAGGAAATGTATTTCTCCTTTGTGATTGGAAGCACATCGGTTTTCCTTCGAACGCTGTGGCTACTTTCTTGATGATAAAATGAACATCGTAACCCGATAAATTGGGGAAAACTACTGGAACGAAAAATGACTGTTTGCAATTTAAGTTGCAATTAGAATGGTCAGGGCCTTTTCAGCGTTCAGTCAGATGACAATGAACTCGAACGCGTACATCGTCTTGCGCAATGGTTTCCTACATATTTGAAAATGTTCGCGAGCCGTTCGATGACATTTGCAAGACATTCGTGAGACGTTCGAAGACGTTGAATAGATGTTCGAAGACGTTCGTGCGACATTGGAAGACGTTGAAAGATATCCGTGAGATGTTCGAAGACGATCGTGAAGAGTTCGAGGGACGTTCAGGAGACGTTCAAAGACGTTCGTAAGACATTCGTGAGACGTTCGTAAAACGTTCAAAGACGTTCAAGCGACGTTTGCGAGGCGTTCGAAGACGTCGAATAGATTTTTGAGAGAGGTTCGAAGATATTCGAGAGACGTTCGAAGACGTCTGTGAGATCTTCGAGAGACATTCGAATATGTTCGTGCGAAGTTTGAGAGACGTTCAAGAGTCGTTCGATGACGTTCAAGAGACGTCCCAAGACGTTCGAAGACGTTCGAAGACGTTCGAAGTAATTCGCGAGACGTTCGTGAGACGTTCGAAGACCTCGAATGGATGTTAGAAGACGTTCGTGAGACGTTCAAAAATATTCGTGAGATACTCGAGAGATATTCGTAAAATGTTCGAAGACGATCGTGAAGAGTTCGAGAGACGTTCAAATACGTTCGATGATGTTTAAGAGACATTTGTAGACATTTAAGAGACGTTTGCGACACGTTCGAAAGTTATCATATGTTCACGCGAAGTTCGAGAAACGTTCAAGAGCCGTTCGAAGACGTTCAAGAAACGTTCCAAGACGTTCGAAGTAATTCGCGAGACGTTCGTGAGACGTTCGAAGACCTTGAATAGATGTTAGAAGACGTTCTTGAGACGTTTGAAGACATTCGTGAGATGTCTAAAGATATTCATGAGACGTTCGAGAGATGTTCTCGGGACGTTCGTAGACGTTCGTGAGGAGTTCGAGAGACTTCCAGGAGACATTGAAAAACATTCGTGAGACGTTCAAAGATGTTCATGAGACGTTCGAGAGAAATTCGTGAGACGTCCGAAGACGATTGTGAGGAGTTCGAGTGACGTTCGGGAGACGTTCAAAGGCCTTCGTGAGACGTTCCTAGACGATCGAGAGACGTTCAAAGACGTTTGAAGACGCTCAAAGACGTACGTGAGGAGTTCGAAGAGGTTGAATAGATGTTCTAAGACGTTCGTGAGACGTTTGAAAGACATTTGTGAGACGTCCAAAGATATTCATGGGACGTTCGAGAGATGTTCGAAAGGAGACATTCAAAGTCGTTCGACGATATTCAAGAGACGTCTGCAACCATTTAACAGACGTTCATGAAACGATTGTGAGACGTTTGAAGGGGTTGAATAGTTGTTTCGAAGCCATTCATGAGACGTTTGAAAGGCATTCGTGAGACATCCATAGATATTCATGAGACGTTCGAGAGATGTTCTCGGGACGTTCGAAGACGATCGTGAGGAGTTCGAGAGACTTCCAGGAGACATTCAAAAACGTTCGTGAGACGTTCGAAGATGTTCATGAGACTTTCGAGAGAAATTTGTGAGACATCCGAAGACGATTGTGAGGAGTTCGAGAGACGTTCAGCAGACGTTCAAAGTCTTTCGTAAAACGTTCCAAGACGATCGCTAGACGTTCAATAGATGTTTGAAGAAGTTCCAAGATGTTCGAGAGACATTTAATGACGTTCGTGAGGAGTTCGAAGACGTTCAAAGATGTTCGAAGACGATCGAAAGTCATTCGAGCCCTTCGTAAAACGTTCAGAGACGTTCGAGAGATGTTTGAAGACGTTCAAGAGATGTTTGAAGACGTTCAACACAGGTTCGAAGATGTTCAAGAGGCGTTCGACGACGTTTGTGAACGAGTCGATTCTCACGAGACCAAACACCGATGATAATGCCATTCTATAAAGAGCTCTCGAAGACTACCAACTCGTATCAAAACGTTTCTCTCAAGTCCTGCTCTGTGGACGTGCGATTTGAATTTGAATTGAATAAAAATATTTCAACACAAACCTCAGCATATTGCATTATCCTCTATGGTCGTATTGTGGAGCACAAGCCAAACAGTGGTGAGAAAAGATACAAAATGACAAACAAGTGGTTGGAACGCAATTATCATGGAATACGATGGGAACACAGCGGCATACCATACGAGGAAGCTAGAACGACAATTCGAGGAATCTTGAAAGGAGCTTCTACGATCTATGCCAAGGGATACGAGAAGTGCTCATGGCTATCGAGATTCATGGATTCAGCAGCAAAAGTCGCCGATCTACAGACTCTGGACTGTCCATCGCTGCAGAAGTTGCCGAAAATCGCAAAAGTTAAATATCCCCGTCATTCCTTCAATACAAAATACAATTGCGCCAAAGCGAATGTAAAGTCGTTGAAAAGCTGGTTGACTGTATACGAAGGGTTGTGTGAGCGAGGGATTTTTTTAAATGAATAAAAACATTTTAAGACAATATCTTTTCTTCATTTATTTCCTATATCTATGGCGAATCCAGTTTGACGACAATTTTTTTTTACATTATATTCGATGAAAAAGTTTTTTGTAAATACATTTTTACATAGCACTATGCGTCAAAAACTCTACGATGATGACGATGACTGTGATGCAAACAGTCGTTGCAATCTACGATGGTGACGATGCTGGCTGTCGTTGAACTCGTTGTTTCCACCGGATGGAACTCGACGCTGTTGTATTTTCCACCAATGTACTTCATGTAGAGTTGACCATTGCGCGCCAGTTGCAGCATACTCTCGAACATTTTCGGATCTTGATCGAAGGCCTTTACCAGCCGCGCTGGCAAGAAGACGCAAACTCATTCGCAACGTCCACGATGTAGCGTTTTCCAAACTTGTACTGTACAGCTCTCATGTCCGTGATTTGATGATCCGATTGAACGTGGAGTTCGGACAGCTTCTTCGTTGGGAGAAATTCCGCCATCAGACTGACTTTGTTGATATTTGCGAGATCCATTTTTACTCTTTTTCAACGTTCTTTTCGGAGATGTTGATGTTGCGGTGGAATAGTGCAGTCTGAGCTAGGTCCACGAAATTATAAGCTCCCTCGTAACCCATCCACTCAGATTTTGAAAAGTTCTCTCCACTCATCCAATCATAGACATGTGTAACAGGTTCAAACACGTTCGAAGAACCCTAGCCTCCCACATAGAGAATTGCCCCCCTTGCGACACTTTTCACAGTCCCGCCGTTGAGGTCGGGGACCATCAATGTGATCCTTCATCTGTGGCGTATTATAATGCTCCATGCATGGAAGATATGATATCACTTCACTGTCGTGCCGATGATGCTCTGGAAAACGATCCCACAGTAAACCAATAAAGTTACCCCAATACTTTAGGAGCAAAACCTTTGGGACCTGTTCGAGCTCTTTTTTGGTCAAGTCCAGGGGGTGCTTGGCCGGATGCACTGCGTACATACTCGCACATGTGGACACCTTGACGTAATCTTGTGGAATAAACCCGCAATGAGTTGAAACTCGTTTTGGAATAACGCTGCAGCTGCATGCAATAAATAAAGCATTTTATGGGCTTTGAAGGGCCACCCTTTCTGTGACAACTATCGTTTTCTCATTCCCGAAAGATTTCCAAGCCATATATGGGAGTTTCCTACCCACACACACACACACGCGCGCGCGCGCATACACACACACACACACATGCACATACACTCACACACTTAAGATTTAATGTATAACTATGTAATGTCATTGTTAAATGTTATTAATAAACTATTGTTTTACTGTCCTTTGATTCATAGCATTCTTTATTTTACCCCTTCCCCCTCCTCCGTCACAGTCCTGCACTCAGCTGTCACGTGCCCACCACTTTTCCGCGCTAGGCCCTTCCTCCCTCCCCCGCCACGTTACGTCACATCCCCACTCTCCCACTAGACCCGGCTACCCGGCGTAGGACCCCCCCCCCCCCCCCCCCCCCCCCCCCCCCCCGTGACGTCACACCGTAGCTTCCCCGCGCTGGACCCCCCGCCCCGCTCCCCCCTGAGATCCCTGGGTTAGAACCGGCCTAGTTCCTCTACTGAGCAGCTATCAATAGGCCTCAGATTTTACGACCACAAGAAAAAAAATGTAAGGGAAGAATTTATGGGCTTTGTCGAGCTAGAAAAAATGAATCCCCAAACTATTGCTGCTGAATTTCATAAATTCATTAATACACTGAATATCGATGCTAATAAAGGCGTAGGGCAGAGCTACGACGGATGTGGTACAATGGCGGGAAAAGATGGTGGTGTCCAAAAAATATTGAGGGAAACATTCAAGAACGGTTTATATTTTCACTGCGCTTGCCACAAATTAAACCTTTTTGTAAACGACTTGAATAATGTTCCGGAGATCCGCAACTACATTGGAATTGTCAAAGATACAATAAATTTTTTAGGGAATCCGTTTTGCGTCGAAAATATGCACGAAAAATCCCATTGTTGTACGAAACACGGTGGTCTCATAAATATAAAAGTATATCAATGTTTAAAAAGTATTTTATTGAAATTGTGGAAAGTCTGGAAAAGCTTTCGCAAGAAGGGAATTCCGGGACAAGAAACATAGCTTACCAATTACTATGTGCAGTTGGACAAACCACATTCATATTGCCTCTATGTATGATAGACAAGTACAACTCCCTGTTGGAACCGATCGCAAACATATTACAATCTACGCCTCTGGACGTAATCAAGTGCGCAGAGCGCATTCAAACTATATTAACTGTAGTTGCAGAACACAGCCGTTCCGCTGAAGAACACAGTGAGGAATTATTAAACTCAGCTAATGAAATAGCTGAAGCTTTAAACCTAGAGCTGCGTGTGCCACGAACTGTAGGTCGCCAACAATACAGAGCAAATCATCCAGCTGTTTCGTTAGGCGAGTATTTTCGCCGTTCGCTATATGTACCCTATTTGGACTCGTTATTATCCGCATTAGAAGCGAGGTTTAGCAAAGATCAATCGCCGGCTTTTGCTCCGTCGTTGCTACACCCAGCTTGGATAAAAAAAATTACAGCTCCAGATCTAAAAAACCATATAGAAGAAGTCGCTAAATTTTATGGACTAGAGGGGATTGCGTCACAAGCCAAACTTTGGCGGATTTTTTGGACGAAAAAGGAGGAGAATCTAGAAACTTTAGAGATAGCACAAATAATTCAAGAAGCCGAAACTTTTTACCCAAATATTATAAGAGCTCTACAAATTTTATTTGCAATGTATATTCCACAGATACCATAGAAAGGTCATTCAGTACTCTCAGACTCGTAAAAACCTGGCAGAGATCAACAATGGTTGAAGATAGACTTAACGGCCTTTGTATGCTCAGTGTACACAAAAAATTTGTAAATAGAATGAGTGATTCTTTCACGGCAATCATTTTAAACCGCTTCGCCGAAGATCCAAGGAAATTAGTTTTCAAATAGACATGTAATAGTAATTATAAGTAATAAATGCACATTTCTATTTATATTGAATTATTTACCTACAAGAAATTACTGATTTGCCCCCCCCCCCCCCCCCCCCAGATCAAAAGCTGGGTACGCTCTCGCTTGCTGATGATGGAATTTTTTTCTCTGCCAGGTATCGTTTGAAAAACAACCAAAGAAATCTTTCTTCCAAAGAAAGCTAATAGCGGAAATGTAGCATAGGGCAAACATTTAAAGAATGTTAAATGTAAAAAAAACTGATTTTTACCGAGATTTTGATTTTTTTTAATTAATAAAAAAATGAACGTGGCATCCATTTAAAAAAATCCTTCCCTACATCCGAGATAATACTATAAAGAATATGTGATAAAAATTTCATAAAAATCGGTTGCGTAGATCTCGAGATATTTCGTCCACCAGTTTGAAACGAGGCTCCTACTAGACGACTTATATTTCCGCCATTTTTTAATTCGTTTCAATCGTTTTTTTTTCATTTGTTCATAAAACTATAATATAAGGTGTAGTAAAAAGAAATCCATTATTTTTGCATTAAATTGAAGGCTTTATTTAGCATAGTTAGAATGACCCGATTTAGATCTAATATGCACCGTTTTGATCGATAACTTGTTGCCACTTTGAAGGTAATTTCATTATGCCTTTCCTATAGAAACCCTCGTCCCTATTGGCAAAAAACTGGGACAGTCGATTTTCACAAGCTTCTCTTGAGGCGAATTTTTCACCAGCAAAATCATTCGCTATGGCGAATAGACAGGAACAGGTGGTAATCACTTGGTGCCAGATCCGGACTATAAGGTGAATGCATAAGAACCTCCCAACCGAGCTCCCGGAGCTTCTGGCGAGTCACTATCGATGTGTGTGGCCTGGCGTTGTCCTCATGGAACACAATTCCTCTCCTATTGGCCAAAGCTGGCCGCTTCTAGGCGATTGCTTCCTTCAGACAGTCCAATTATTGACAGTACAGGTCCGAATTAAGAGTTTGGCCGTAGGGGAGCAGCTTATAGTAGATGATTCCCTGCCAATCCCACCAAACACACAGTAAAATCTTCCTGACCGTCAATCCTGGCTTGGCCACCGTTTGCGCCGGCTCACCGCGATTCGACCGTTATCGTAAGTAACCCACTTTTCATCACCGGTCACCATCCGCTTCAGAAATGGGTCGATTTTGTTGCGATTCAGCAGCGATTTGCAGATGGAAATTCGGTCGATGAGGTTTTTTTTGCGTTAACTCGTGTGGCACCCATACATCGAGCTTCTTTTTGTATCCAGCCTTATTCAAGTAGTTCCAAACGGTTTTTTGTGCAATGTTTAGCTCCTGGGCAATCGAAACAGTGCTTACATGACGGTCGGACTCGACGATTTCCATTATTTTATCGACATTTTCGACAATTGGCCTTCCAGAGCGTGGTGCATCTTTGACATCAAAATTACCGGAAGGGAATCGACGAAACCAAAATTGCGCGTGATTGGCTGTTACAGTATCAGGACCATAAACAATATTCACATTTTCAGCTGCCTGGTTTGCGTTTTCGCCTTTATCGAAGAAAAACTGTAAAATATGGCGTATTTTCACTGTGCTGGTGGCCATCTTTGATGCGCGCTCAAAAAATATTGAGTCAAGCAATCACAAAACTGTCGGAGATGTTTATTTAAGTACGAAATCTTATCTTTTCAACGCCATCTAGCGTAATCCGATCAAAGTTATACAACGCGAGATACAGATTACTAAAGCCATCTATTGCAAAAATAATGGATTTCTTTTTACTACACCTAATATATTTGTAAAAAATAAAAATCATTTTATATATTCAATAGTCGCGTAAACATTTAAAAAAAATGTATACCTATTTTTTCTGAGCAAGGTGGTGTAATGCCTTAATCAAAAAGAATACATATATGTATATAGAACAGAAATACCAAAATCGTTAGGTGTGATGACGAGTGCACAATTCGAGAGAATACGTGAGGTAGACTCTCGATACTCGATTAAGACACCTCTCGAAGTGTATACGTCGTTCGTGATATAAACATATATACACGCACACACGCGTACATAGTAGTTCACTTGTATGGTGCACTGCATTTCTCATCACGGCCACTTCACCGACCTCTCCGGTGTGTCTCGGGCTTACGTTGCACAAGCATCGCTCACTGAGTGAAAGTGGCAGAGCAAGAGAGCGAAAAAGGAACGAAAATTGAGACAGAGAGAGAGAGAGAGAGAGAGAGAGAGAGAGAGAGAGAGAGAGAGAGAGAGAAGGAGAGACACAAATCGCCGCCGGTGCACGCTCCAACAACGAGTGTACTATGCAGCTCTTTCCGAGACAACAGAGACTTCCGGTGTATGTATGCGACGGGCAGATGATGTCCGTAAAGCAGGAGAGGCGGAGGCTCAAGAGCCCGATATGCTTGTCTGTTTCTGCTGCCACCAGAAACACCGCAAGCTACATAATATATATATATATTATATGTGTGTATATATATATATATATATATATATATATATATATATATATATATATATATATATTCGGCTTGCGATATTCGTGAATCTCAAATGAACATTTCGCCACAAGATTTCAGAATTTCAATTACGCGAACTTCGCTCGAGCACGTTAATAATGTGTGCAATAGAGTTACACGTAACCAATATGGTCTTGCAGCCTTGCCCGAACATGACATATTGCAAACTAATTCGAATCTTTGTTGCAATGTTACACAATCGAATCGAATTTCGAATGTATTGCGTCTATGCATAATTCCGTACCGAAATTCCCACAGATGTCGTTCGCATGTGTTTCTCCGCTCGCACATGCGTCAACCATACAAAGTGTCATATATTAAGGAAAGGCTGAAACGTGTGCTGATATTTTAAAGAAGTATCCATCGAGATCTGTGACGTATAGAAAGTATAATTATATTTTGAATATTGAAGGAAAAAAAAACGTGAATTTTCGATGTTTTTTACTTTTTTATTTCCGAAAAAGGCAATAAATGCGTCGCAAGATCACAAAAAGATATACGGAGTGTACGGAGCGAATGCCGTAAACGAAAGTACGTGTCGGAAGTGGTTTGCGAAATTTCGTTGTGGAATTTTGATCTCCAAGATGCTCCTCGCTCCGGTCGGCCAGTCACTACTGATGTCGATAAAATGAAGGCTTTAATCGACTCCAACCGGCATTTGACGATTACAGGGATCGGACATAACGTCAGCAACAACCAATCAACTGTTTCGAGACAGTTACAAAGCTTGGGATAGTAAACAATATTGATGTTTGGGTGCCGCACGAACTGAGTGAAGAGAATTGAATGGACCGAATTTCAGCTTGCGATTTGCTGCTTAACTGCCATCGAAACGAACCATTTTTAAAGCGAATGATTACTGACGATGCAAAGTGGATTGACTACAATAAAGTCAGTTGAAAACGATCATGATCGAAGCTCGGAAAGGCTGCTCAGACGCCAAGGCTGGATTACACCCGAAGAAGGTCATGCTCTGTATCTGGTGGGACCAGAAAGGAATCGTCTATTATGAGCTAATGCCACCCAATAAAACGATCAATTCGACCAAGTACTGCTCACAGCTGGCCAAATTAAAGCGAGCAATCGATCACTAGTGGCCCGAATTGGCGAATAGAAAGGGCGTATTCGGCTTGCGTCGTGTTCCATCAGGACAACGCTAGACCACACGTTTCTCTGATGACCCGGTAAAAGTTATTGCGGCTTGGGTGGGGTGTTTTAGTGCGCCCACCGTATAGCCCGGACCTTGCATCTGCAGACTATCACTTGTTCCAAGCGCTACAGAACAGTTTGTATAATAAAACCTTCTGTTCCCTGGACTGTCTCAAAAATCACTTGGATGAATTCTTTATCCAAAGATCTCAGGACTTCTATGAAAGAGGAATATCTCTCCACGCTCGTGGAGAGATAGCAAAAAGTCATTGACCAAAATGAAACATATTTGGTTCATTGAAATCGCTTTTTTTAGTAGATATTTTGCGTTTGAAATTTACTCGATTTTCGCTACGCAATTACGCATCGAACCAATAAGAGCAATTTATGAAAATAACGTAAACTGGCCACTTTCAGTGACCACGCGATCGGTGTGCAGGCGGTCTCCGATGTTAACGAGTTGCTTACAATCTGCTTGACAAGAGCGTGTACGGTGAAACGCAAAAACTATTTAGGAGAAAACATTGAAAAAAATACACACACTACATGGTGTAAACTGTGATGCTTTATTATTAATAAGTGGTCTAGTAGCCTCCACTATTAATAATAGCCTGGCATCTCTGAGGCATAGTTTCTACGAATTTCATGGCATAATCTGGTAACAAAGACCTCCATATAAGTCGAATCTGCCGGAAGAATTCCTTAACGTTCCAGATCATTGGTGTCGATTGATGTGGGTAGATCAGGTATGATTGATGGGAGAACAATTATTATTTGTGTGCCGATTTTGTGACAGCACTGTATTAACCATATTTATATTGTAAAGTCTTATAAAATAGTTAATATTTATTTCGGGGATAAAAGATAGTCAAACACACCACCAATTCATATGTTTAGATATACTTTGTGCTCATAGTTCTGTTAACCGTATTATGATAATGGTGTCGATAAATTATAGGGAATTTGACTATACCCTCCTTCACCATGGGCGTTTTTTGTAAATACCATACACTTTTCTTTCAGTTCGAGGTCCGCTTGATACCTGACCCGTAAGTCGATGCGTCGATAAAATCTCAAGAAGATTCTTGGAGCTTATCATATGTATACGCAGTAAAGGCATCAGTAAATTCACCATTCAGTTGATACTGTCCTGGTTAGAGAAGAGACGGTACATTACTCAACTGAATTTTTTTATTCTCTAACTCCTCCTCGGAGCCTACCCTATAATAAGGGGAAGTCTCCCAGTGGCGGACACCACTGGGAGAAGGTTTTCAGTCAATAAAAAGAAACTGTTTCGAGAAATGTAACTTTATGAAATCACTACGTCAACGAAGTTTTAAACCAATATAAATGAACAAAAATGCAGCATCTGCATAAACGTGCTTATAAACTTGAATAGAACTTTGGTAAAAAAAATTGCAGTCACTGCAAGTAGCACCTTATACCGAGCGGACTTAACTTCGAGCCCCTAGCGCCGGATACCTTCAAAACATCGTACATTGATCGCATATGTAGGCTTCTGAACATTCAGGGATGTCTGCACATGCTTAATGAGCCCATCCACAGCAGCTGGAGCACTGTATCCAGTCTTCGGGGTGGTCCTCTAAGCATACTACGCAAGTAGTTACTATGTTAAAAATTTAAGTTAACGGTTCCTCTTTCTTTACTTTATCTCCACTTTTTTCTTTGGCCTTTACGCCTTTGGTCCCCCCCCCCCCCCCCCTCTCTTCTATCGCTGTTTTAAACTTATTGTCAATTCCTTTCTTTTTGTCACTAAGCTTCTTTTCATTCTATTGCTGAGATAGTACGAGTGTCTGGCGCTAAATGCCGTCCGGCGCTACGGGACTTCCCCCTATTCCTATTTCCTATAATATTACTCCGGAACCTAAACCCACCAAAATTATGCAATGGTATAAGATCGGGAATAAAATCTTCGAAAAGTATTCTCCTTGAGTACACAATCCTCACTGAGTGTGGAACCGGAGAAACTATTAGGTGTATGACTTAATTTTTACAGATTTTTTCTTCGAGATTAAAATTATATTTAAAATATAAATATTTTCGGGGTCTTTTGTGGTTTTGAAAGGATCGGACGCAAGGTTTCAGAACGCCGAACGACAAGTCTACGTGGGTTACATAACCTCTCAGAATAGCAGAGTTTACGATGGCAACTGATAAACAGCACATTCGGCACTGCATTTTATACGAATTCCAACAAGGAAAAAATGCGTCTAAAGCACGGAAATCAATTCGTAGTGTTCTTGGTGCCGACGTTGTGTCTTATGAAACGTGTAATTATTAGTACAAACGTTTTAGAAGTGGTGATTTCGATCTTAATGACCAGCCGCGCCCTGGACAGGATATGAAGGGTGTGCTTTATTATGGACTCCTGGAAACTGGTCAGACGGTGACTGCGGAACGCTACAGCCGACAATTGAACAAACTGAGCGAAGAACTTGATCAGAAAGGGCTATTTACTGGGCAAGGAAGCAGGCAAATCATACTGCTGCATGACAACGCTCGACCTCACGTTGCTCGCGCGACTCAGAAGACCCTTTTGAACTTGGGATGGGAAGTTCTCGCGCACGCGGCATATTCATCAGACTTGGTCCCATCCGACTACCATTTGTTCCGGTCAATGCAGCACGCCTTAGTGGATAAACAGTTCAAAACGCTGGACGATGTGCGTAAATTCGTCGATGACTTTATCGCCTCGAAGCATGCTAGTTTCTTTCGCGACGGCATTCGTATGTTACCTGAGAGGTGGCGCAAGGTCATAGAAAACGATGGACAATATTTCCAAGATTAAGTTCGTTGTTCTCTATTTTTTTATATTAAATAAATTTGCTAAAAAATCTGTAAAAATTAAGTCTTACAGCTAATACTTTAATCCCTCGAATACGAATGATACCCACCATTTCAGTTTAAAAGGTTCCGATTTCCCGTAAAAGTATGCTTTGGCATGGCCATCAATAAAGCACAGGACCAAAGTTTAAACGTTACAGGCTAGACCTGAGCGTTCAATGTTTTTCTCACGGTCAACTCTACGTGGCCCTGTCGCCTGTTACTTGCAAAGAAAATCTGTTTGTGCTGGCCCCAGGTGGAGAGTTACTTAAAGTGATGTATACGGAGTTATTTAATATTTAAGGCCACCCGTGCGAAGCCAGGACGAGTCAGCTAGTTTCCGTTTATTTCAAGAAAACAGACATTTTTTTCACATGAAAAATTGGATTACAGAATAAAATTGTATAAGTTACGTGCAATGATCCAGTTCATGAAATTACGCGAGAGATAGAAAAAAAAAAGAACGCGATGGAACGGTTCTGTGTATAGAAATTGCGAGTAAACGGGAGTAGAAACTCAGAAAAATAAAGGGAAAAAAACGAACTGAAAACAAAAATACTTTGGTTCGAGAGGGGGAGAAGGAGTACATAGATGGAAGGAGAAAGGCTAAAGAGGAAGACAATGAAAAATAGGACAAATAAAGTCCAACTGGCGAACTCCGATCGTCGAAACAACGCGCACATTGCCCCGAGCGCCCGCGACTCACTTTCTCCTTCTACCATTGGCAGGGTTCCAGCAGCCCTTTGATTTTTCGAAAAATCGACGAGACGCTTTCCCATGTGTACATACCAAATATAGGCGGGGGGGGGGGGGGGCTATGTGCGTATTTGTGTGAGAAGCAGAAAGAGAGATACAGGGATGGAAAGAACGCGAGGACTATGTGAATCGGTAAAACCGGAGAAAACTCAAAAAAAGCTTGTTTGCTCACCATTCCATATATATGAATATGTGTGCCCGTATGTCCGCACATAGCCGAACCGGAGAACCAAGCCACGGTACTGGATACTCGATTTTTCAAGAAAATAATTTGATATTTTACATACGGTACTCTCCCGCCATCTCTCTTCGTCTCTCCCTTTGAACTGTTGATTTTTTTCACCCTAACGTGTCCTATTCACAAACGGAGGTTTCATGGCCGAAATTTCCCGGGTCGTCAAATAGGGGAAAGTGGGGTAAAATGAGGCTCGGGGTAAAAAAGGAAGTGAGTTTGTGTGAGTAACAAGCACATGTATGCGAGTCGACAGCAGCGCTAGTTGTTCGTTATTTTGTCACCGTTGGTATCTCATTTTGTCCCATCTTTACGGAGGCATTTAAATTTATTATTTTATTACTTACTGCGTAATTAGACAGATAGCTGTCATCGAGCGCGTTATTATTTCTCTTAGAAGGTACCTCAGATTTATTTTAAGTGTTTTTGCTTTGTTTGCAGTCACAATGGTTCGTAACTGCAAGAGAAAAATTGATCGGCAAAAATGGGACGAAGAAGACACGAGGAGAGCGGTGTCAGCTGTGTTTGCCAATAGAATGGGTTTTCTCAGTGCTTCAGCTACTTATTGTGTGCCAAACTTCATTTTGCCCCTTAGCGTTTCCTGTTTTGCCCCAAACACAGGGTGAAACGGGAAATATGCCACTTTTTTTTAGTTCCTATTAGCTAAGATTTTTTTTTGTGTGAAGCTTAAAAGTAGAAATGAATCTAATAAATAAGAATATAACTATTGTTTCTAATTTTTAAGTTTATTAATAAAGCCGTTGATTTCGTGACATATAAATATTTTCGTCATAAGTATCCCATTTTACCCCACCTTCCCCATTAACGCGCTATATATTAAATTTTTAATAATTTAATCATTTAATTCTTAACTTTTTCCACATATAGCTGTTTTCTATGCTGCAATAATGTCCATTAATAAATTCTATGGTTTTCCAAAAAAATACAGTGTACTATTTCATTTAGTTTAGCCGCTAAAATATTAAACTACAAGCATCGGTCAATGTTAAAAAAACGTTCCAGTTGAATCCAATTGAAAGGATTAAATAATCCTTTAAAAATAATTTAACATAATTGGAAAACTTTTTAAGTGAGTTAATATTATATACAAAGTATTGAATATGATAGAATTAACGATTTAAAATTATTTCATAATAGAAAACATCTATATTTGGAAAAATTAAAAATAAATTTGATTCAGTTTAGAAAGAAAATAGAAAGAAAAATCTTACCACGACGGGTCTGTGCGGTAAAAAATGCTAAATTTATCATATTTTTTTACAAAAAAAAAATAAAAAATCAAGAGTGGCATTCTTTTTAAAAAATCGCGTTTTTTCCACAAAACTAAAAAGTCATGTCGAAGATGATTTTGAATATTTTTCAAATATTTGTTTTCATAAAGAACATTTCAAAACGAAGAATAAAAAAAATCTTAATCGGTCCGTTTTTCAAAAATTTATGAGCATCTGCAAAAAAACGGGTGATTTTTTCAAAAATTGATTACGTATTTGTGATTATGTAAAAAAATTTATTTATAAAATTAATTGTTTTCAAATATAAGTGAATACATGTTGTCGTAACTGGTTAATTGTTTCCGCACCGTCGTATTTCAATGCAATATGCCTGAAAAATAGGATGGACCGAAACTTGGGCACGCATCTGTATATATTTGATATATTTGATCACACAATCGTTCGATCAGTCTCCCTCTCTTACTCTTTCTCTCTCTCTCTCTCTCTCTCTCTCTCTCTCTCTCTCTCTCTCTCTCTCTCTCCCTCTCTCTCTCTCTCTCTCTCTCTCTCTCTCTCTCTCTCTCTCCCTCTCTCTCTCTCATCCCGCCTGGACCCTTCTGACGTAAAACTTTACTTTCATCTCTCTGTTTGTCTGCCTGTCTCTCTTGCTCTCTCTCCCCTTCTCTTGTTCTAGCTAATGGATAAACGGATAAATTCGGGTTATGCGCGAGAGCGCATAACCCGTTTTCCCAGAGTATTGTTTCAATTTCCCGTGGCATAATCGCTCACCTGCTGGCCGAAGCAATTTCGTACTCGTTCAGGGGGCTTTTGGTAATGGAGCACGGTACGTCCCTTGAACGATTTGCGTAATGCGCCGAACAAGAGCCCAAGAGAAGCGAGTCGATCCTCGATAACCCACGGGCGCACACACACACACACACCCACAAGTATTTATATATATATATATATATAAATGGATATTGAGGGATAGTTAGAACCATTACAAATATGTAATGTTGACTATCAGCAGATCCGGCTGTCGTACGGACAGTCGTTCAATTTTTTTGTTAACGAAACGTTGATTGTCGGGTCAGAACGATCCATGAAATGACTTGTATAGAAATCTGTTAACATTCATGTAGAAGTAATTTCGAAGACAGGAGCCTACATAAAGTTGAATATAGGGACAATCGGTTATTATGATGACAGTCTTTGAAGTCGAACTTCGGAATCCCCTTGTCGCATGTATATAAACACACCTACTATTACTCGACAGAATATGGTCTGATCAATCGATACTATCTGCCTTCAGTCTTTACGCATGTACGTCGTCACCTCTTCTATTCGAAATTGGAAATTGGGGGCCACTCATAACTGAATAAAGTGACCAGAGAGTTCATAATTTTTTACGTGTATACATAAAATAATAATTATTAAATGATGGACGATTTTTCTAAAAAAACAGTATTATTCAAATGTGACCAGATCAACTGATCCTTTATCCGCACATAAAAATCGAATGAAAATAAGGTTTGCATCCTTGGAATGGAATAATAATTAATATTTTTTCAATTCCCTTTGGCGCATTTGACTTACAAACTCCCTCAACCATTTTTTTAAGACCACTGATTTAAAGATCTACAATATAAATCGGCAAAAACAATTTTGTATAACAATAAAAATAAGAAAATAAAAATGTAAAAATAGACTCCCATTGTATACCAGCGATGCAAACTGCAACACCATAGAATCGCTGCATGAAACTCTCATTGCATACTAAGCCTGCGAATGCTGAAATATGCTAAATTGTCTCACTCGGACAAGATCAGATTACATGTTCAAAATGGTTGGTACATTTTTTCGTCAGCCGCATCATCTTCCATTGGGTAGGAGCCCATGCAGAAATGTGAGGGGGCATTCCCTACTTTGTGCCGGGCCTTAGCCAGGCTTGCCTCGTCTGATTCACTTGGCCGATACCTTTCATGGAACAGACCGAGAAGATCACAAGGGCGTTTTTTATGGCTTGCACTCTATATTTGGAAATTATAATATTCTGGCCGGAATACATTGCGAGCACGTAAATTTTCACGTCATGTATACCCGACCAGAACATTGTAATTTTCTGACAAGTGAAGCCCGACTTTAAGAACTGGATAAAGCTGTGTTGAAATTTACGTCGGGAAACAGTACTGCCCCTTATCTACCTTCCCTAAATAATATCAAGCCATGGTCAGGCCTGCCAGCGTGGATCAGGTTCGCCATGTAACAGTTCTTAGGCTAGGCCCCGATCCGCCGTTTCCTTTTTCGGTTACTGATCAGGAATTGGCCGGGAATTGACGGGGAAAGAGTTAGGAAAATCGCCACAAAAAAGCGTGGAAGGTGATGGTGTACTGATAGGGCCCTACATAAAAAATAAACCGGTGGATGGATAGAAGTAATGATCAGGCACTAGAATTGCTTTTGGCTATATGCCCGAGTGAAATAGTATTAGGTGGCACTGATATTTATTATTTCACAAGTATCACAAAATCATAAGCGAAAGTGCACGCTGTAAGCATAGCACTTCTGTACGTGATACAAAAACGGGTCGGAGTTTTCTTGTTGTATGATGGGGCTTTGGTTACGCGAACCGCCGCGCTTAAAGTTACATTTTTTTAAATCTTTGATAATTTATAAGAATAAAAATGCTTATCATAAATAATAGTATTACAAGTATTAATTTGAACATCACGAATAACCAAATTATTTTATGAGACAAAAAAGTATAGCAGGTGGTTGTTGGTTTTTAACATCGCGGTCGCCTTGTCAAGGAATCTTAATTTTCTAGCCGAGAAGACATTGCCTGAATGTATTTCGCTAACAATCCGACAGGTGACTTCAAGCAAAGTGCTACGCGTAACTAAGCTACCATCATACAATGATAAAACTTCGACCCCTTGTTGTGACACGTACAGAAGTGCTATGATTTTGTGATACTTATAAAATAATAAGTAAGACCTGATACTATCTAAAGGATGTCTCAAAATGACCTGACATTTTTAATTGCGCGCCATTTTTTCTTGTGGTCAACTTTGAGTACTAATCTTTGACAACTGGTATCAGGAAGTATTAACGCTTAGTCATGGAGAATTATACAATCGAGCAATGCATAGAAATTGTGAAAATGCAATGTGAAACAATTCAGTTATTGCAGACGAAGTTTCATGGTCGTATTATCTTGCGCCGCCGCGATGTGAATTGGCCACCAAGATCGTGCGATTTGACGCCATTGGACTTCTGTCTTAGGGATTTTCTGAAAGGAAAAGTGTATGCCAATGATCCACAGACCATTCCGGAGCTCAAGGAAGCAATTGAACGCACCATTAATGAAATTAGTCCCAAATTTTGCCAAAAAAGTTATTGAAAATTTCGTCAAAAGAGTACAGGTTTGCAAACAGGGATGAGGCAGCCATATATCGGATATTCTGTTCCACACTTAACCTCCTTGTTTGTACCTTATATTGAAATAAAAATATCCGTACTTTTCAAATAAATAATACTTTTTATTAATAAATCAAAATGTCAGGCCATTTTGAGACACCCTTTATTTTACTCACAAGGAAACCGTTTCCGGTGTCCCCCTTCGATTTCGTTTATTTTTGAATATGTTATTCTTCATCGAAATCTAAGAGACACGTGTCTTTTTTATCGGCGGCAAAACAGTTTTAAGGGGTGAAACTCACCCTCAAAGTGTCTTTTGCAGTCTTGCACATTTTCATTCAAGATATTCGAATGAAACAAATTCGAGGATAATGCTTATGGCGAATAATAAAAAATGCGCTTCCATCAATTCCAAGGGGACGAATTGGTAGAAATTTATAGGGGTTGAAAGTCGAAAAATTTTCAAAAATCGATTTTTTTTTCATTCTATCAAAACCATTTAAATTTAATAGAGTTACATAACGTCGGAGATACCTGTTTTTGAATTTTCCGGAAAAACATCGTCCCAGGGCGAACTACCCTTATATGATGTCCGGTGCTCCCTTATCCGATTTTGTTCCTTTTGATCGATGGTGTTTTTCATCGAAATTGGCGTGATGCAAATCGTTCAATCTCATTGCGAATGACTCAAAATAGACGTATTTCTATTTCGACGGCATACAATATCGGGAATATTACGACGGTTGTTCGACGTCAACTTCATGCATCTATAACTGCACTGTTTATTCAACATAAAAACGAAAAGCAGTAACTGTTTTTTTAAGTAGTAAAATTTAAAAGAAGTAATGTAAAAATCAAATGGAGAAATGCTTTGTTACAGCTGCGATTAAGATCGTTAATCGTCAGATAAAAATATCTTCGTAATATTTAAACATAATGCGCTTGAATGGAAATTCGGTGGCGCACGTATGCCTAGGAGCCATTCACCGGTAAAAAAAGATTTTTGAAGGAACGTAAAACGGTATACCACTGTATACGTCGTATTTTCGAATGCAAATCAATTCATTAGAATAAAACGAATCGTGTTTATGGTTTACAATTGTTAATCTTTTAACCCGCATGGGTGTCTAAAAATGTATGCTGTCGAAATAGGAATACATCTATTTTGAGTCATTCGCAATGAGATTGAACGATTTGCGTTACGTCAATTTCGATGAAAAACACCATCGATCAAATGGAACAAAATCGGATAAGGGAGCACCGGACATTATATAAGGGTAGTTTGCCATGGGACGATGTTTTTCCGGAAAATTCAAAAACCGGTATGTCCTACGTTATGTAACTCTATTAAATTTAGATGGTTTCGATAGAATGAAAAAAAAATTCGATTTTTTTTAATTTTCGACTTTCAACCCCTATAAATTTCTACCAATTCGTCCCCTCGGAATTGATGGAAGCGCATTTATTATTATTCGCCATAAACATTATCTTCGAATTTGTTTCATTCGTATATCTTGAATGAAAATGTGCAAAACTGCAAAAGACACTTTGAGGGTGCGTTTCACGCCTTAAAAGTGTTTTTCCGCCGATAAAAAAAAACGTGTTTCTTAGATTTCGATGAAGTATAACATATCCAAAAATGAGCGCAATCGGAGGGGAACACAGGAAACGGTATTATACAGGGATAGTCACCCCGAAAAGGTGTTTTTTTTTCGAAAAACACAAAAACCCGTATCGTCTACTATTTCAAGCTCTTTCGAATGCAATTGGTTTCATCGAGATAAAAAAAAAGTTTCCGAGTTACACGAATTTTTTTTATTTTCAACCCCTATAGATTTACCCCTATTCGTCCTCTCGGAACTGGAAAAGGCGCAGTTTTCATTATTCGCCAGAAGCATTCTTCTCGAATTGGTTTCATTCGTATATCTTGATTGGCACTATGCGAAACTGCAAGACTCCCTCGGAGGGTGTCCAACTTTGAGGGTGAGTTTCACCCCTTAAAACTGTTTTTCCGTCGATAAAAAAAATCCGTGTCTCTTAGATTTCGATGAAGTGTCTCTTAGATTTCGATAACATGTCCAAAAATAACCGAAATCGGAGGGGGACACCGTAAACAGTTTCCTTGTCAGGTATATCGCCAAAAACCCTTTCAGTACGTAATGATTACTCTATCCGTCCACTGACTTATTTCTCATGCAGGGCCCTGTTAGTGGAGCATTACCTTGCTTGCCATTTCGCGGCGATTTTCCGATCCCTTTTCTCGTCAGTTCTCAGTCAGTTAGTGATCAGTTCCCAAAAAAGGAAACGACGGATCGAGGCCTGGCGTAAGACCTGGTACATAGCGAACCTGATCCATGCTGGAATGCCTAACCATGGCCTGATGTTATCTAGAGAAAGCAGATAAGAGGCAGTACTTTTTCCCGACTCAAATTTCTACACGGCAGTGCTCAATTCATCTCCGTCATTGTTCGCAAGTGGAGTACGCGTCACGGCAGCACGTGGAGTCCTTTTGGTAAATTAAATATAGCAGGAAGCCAATGATCCTTGAAACCTTGAAGACAAAGGGATTAGGGTTGTTTGGATGTAAGAGGCGAAGAGAAGAAGTTGTTTTTCTCCATTGCAGTAACGCGGGACCGTTCGATATCCGCGGGCTCGTCGGAATCGAATACATCCACGAAACGTGTAACGAGTGTTCCAGCAGCGCGCGGGGGCTACATATAACGAGGTATAGGACTCTGTGAATCTACATTGCAGGTTTGCAGTTATATATGTTTCCCAAAGATTTATCGTTTCGTGGTTTTCCAGCCGCGGAGTACGTGTGCGGTGTACGCGTGTATATGTATTCGTGGCGATTCTCGTCTCCACTTCCTCGCGATCCTCTCTTGGGCCCACCCCCAGGGTATCCTTGTATCGTTGTTGTCTCTTTCCATCGTGACATTGCGTGCGTACTGTTCATCCTGCTCCAACTCGCAGCCGAAACACGACTACGTTCGCGTAATTGAATTCCAACTGGGGTGCCAACCGCTTCGAGCTCTCGGAACATCTTCTATGTGTATGGAGGGTGTGCACTTCGTATATGTAGAACAGTACAGGGCCACGGATACAACACCCAGTCGCGTATTATTGGGTCAGAGGATGCGGACGATCCTTGGGCATTTCCCATGCAAATTGAGTGGACGAGATGGTCCGACACTCCGTGCCAGCCAGACTCAACTATCTAACCAAGCCACCACTCGTGAATAGCCAACTATATATGAATAGTTTCACCACCTAAATCCGCATTTCTGTACTTGCCCTTGTATATATACTTATGTATTTGGAAGCAAAGTTTTGAGCGTATTCGCCTTCGAGGACCGTACTCACAGTAGCTTATTGTCCCCATACGCAATATTATGTACACTCACACTATTTTCAGGATCACTTTTCGATGAATGTAAACACTTTTTTATGTAATTCGACGAGAGTTTTTGAAAGCATTCAAAAACCAACTTTAGAGCAGCCAGATGGGCTAATAACCATCTTGACATAGATATAACGAGATGAAAGTCTTCTTTGCGATATACATATGTATGTATAAATATACAGGGTGACAATTCTAAAATGGATATGCTTTTATTAAGGCGTTGCACCACCTTGACGCTCGGAAAGATAGGTATGAAAATTAATTTTAAAAAATTGACGCGACTATTAAATATATGAAAATAATTCTCATTTTTCACAAATAAATTATAGTCTTATAGACGAATTAAAAACAAACGAATAAAAAAAAATTAATGACGGAGATATAAGTCGTTTAGTAGGACCCATTTTTGAAAATCCTTGCCGATGGTAGAATATTTTTCTCTGGCAGGCATCGTCTGAAAAAAAAAACTTGTAAAAAAGGTAATAGCTAAAGTGTGGCATAGGGAAAAAAAATTTGAATCATTTTTGTAGTAATGACTGCTGTTTGAAAAAAACTCTGATTGTTGGCAAAATTGTGGGTTATAAAGAATATGTGATCATAAAGAATATGTGATTATAAAGAATATTATAAAGAATATGTGATATAAATTTCATCAAAATCAATTAAGTAGATCTCGAGATATTCTGTCCGCCAGTTTGAAAAGAGGGTTCTATTAGACGACCTATATCTCCCACATTGAACATTTTTTTATTCGTTTTTTTGACTCGTTCATAAAACTATTATGTATTTGTGAAAAATAAAGATTATTTCATACATTTAATAGTCACGTATAAAAAAAGTTATTTTTATACCTACTTTCCGAGCGCCAAGGTGGTGTAACCCCTTCAGGGTCTGGCGCGGAGAATTTGGAACCGAAAAAAGAATTATATTCATTGGTACTTCAACCCCTTTGCGAAAAAAATTATAGCGTATTTTTTTATGAGTAAATATTAGCCAGAAAAAATGGAACATACTTGAAAAAAAAATTAAATTCCATTTTGAGTTCAACAGAATGAATATAATTGAATTCCGAATACGAATCACTCCTGAAAAACTTTTCAAAATAGAATTAGATTCCATTCCCCTACTTTGAAATGCATCTTTGATAATTCTTTTCTCGATGACGGGATGCACAAAAAAGTTTTTCAGGAGACTTTCGTATTCGGAATTTAATTATCCCCATTCTGCTGTATCCAAAATGGAATTTTGATTTTTAGCCAGGCTACTCAATTTTTTCTGCAAAATACAACGCTTCACAAAAATACGCTATATTTTTTGTCAAAGAGGGCTTGGAAATCCATTAAACAGCACATTTTTCTCGCTCTCAAAATCTCTGCGGCTCCCTTTATAAACGAAAGGCAACTTTGTAATTGTCACCCTGTATATGTCCACGTGTGTGTGTCGGAAAGCATGGATCTGTAAAGACGTTTACCCCACAACTTGGCGTGCTAACAATAAGAGTCAAACTCCCGCAACTCGAATTATCCTATGTAGACTGGGTCTTCGAGAATTGGCAGAGGGTCGAGAGTGCCGGAAGTTACGTGGAGGGAAATGAAGAACCGATAGTCCAGTCGGAATAGCCGAAATTTGGACCGACTTCTATTCAAAGACACAAGAGCAGCGCCAATTTTTTGTAGGTTTTTTGGACCTACAGGAACATGCCCTCAGGTTTTCGTAAAAATCCTAGTTATTTTTTAGCAATTAAAAGATATTAAAAATTAAAAGGTCGATTTTTTAGTTATTATTTTTGAATGCGTTTTATCTAAAAATGCTTCTTACAAAATTTATGCGTCATAGTGTCCTCTATAAAATAGGGCCTATGCAAAAATGACCTAACGTTCTTAGTTAATCAGTTAATTGCAATTGAAAAAAATTCTCATTTTGCTTTTTGCATCCGTTATCGGTCATTTATCAACATATCATTTCAAAACTCATCCATCATCTAGGAAGAACCCTCCCCAAGAGATAGGTGCAAGATTTATTGATTTACGTTATATAATTAAGCAACAATCTCCGATCTATGAAAATCCGGCGTTTTCAATTTCCCATCTCCGAGGAAGGCTGACAGAGTAGAAAATTTTTTAGAAGTTTCGTTTCATCATATATATTCCCGATAAAAAAAAAAAGAATATTTTTATTATTTAAAAAAACACAGTTTTTCGACGATTTTAAATTTTTGCTTATAAACAAATAGAAATAATTCTTTAAATTATGTAGATCTTTGAAATATTCTTCAAGATTCTGATGCGTTTTTGTAAGACGAGCAATTTAAAAAAAAGTCGCAATATCGATCGGATTACAATCCGAGATATCATATAGATTTATATATCCGAGATAACATATAGATTTATATGTTTTTGCAATTTACCATTGGGGTAATCAAGATTTTTGCAAAATTCAAATTCGTGAGCCTTCTCTACACTTCTGGGCATGAGCTTCAATATAATACCAAACCTTTAGAGCGTTCGTCTCATTGCGGGTAATTACGTTTGCGATAACCGGAGATAAAATGATGTAAATAGCGATGATAAGTATGCGCCTGACGATAAAAGAGTTTAAAAAGAGTAATTATTAATCGGAATTTTTTAATAAGTATATAATAAACTTATTGTAATTAATGAAACTCTGTACAAAATGCAGTTTAATTATCATACGATTCCCCATTCATCGAAAAATTATTTATAGGCATGGCCATATTTAAATTGAGGCAATTATTGGGGTAACTATTGGAAAAAAAATGATTTTCAAGGGCATTAACATATTTGCGAGAAAAAAATAAGTAGAATTTAAAAAAAACAACTCTCTACGACCATTTTTAAGGAAGTTATTGAATTTGTTAACTAAGCCGCTCGCGGGGAGCTGCGGGGTGGGACGCGATACCCTCACCGCGCCGTCCGGCCGAACGGCCGATGCTGCTTGCTGATCGACGCGCGGGCGATCGGAATAAATTATTACCCACAATGAGACGAACGCTCTAAAGGCTTGGTATTTTATTGAATTTCATGCCCAAAAGTGTAGAGAAGGCTCACGAATTTGAATATTCCAAAAATCTTGATTACAACAATGGTAAATTGCAAAAACGTATAAACATCGATATCTCGGGTTGTAATCAAGATATTGCGAATATATATATTTTTTTTTCATTGCTCGTCTTACAAAAATGCATCAGAATCTTGAAGAATATTTCAAATATCTACATAATTTCAGGAGTTATTTCTATTCGTTTATAAGCACAAAATTTAAATCCCCCAAAAAGGGTGTTTTTTAACGAAAATGTTAATTTTTTTAAATCGAGAATGTACATGATGAAACGAAGCTCCTGAATTTTTTTCTACTCTGTGAGCCTTCCTCGAAGATGGGAATTTATTACAAAAACTCCGGATTTTCGTAGAAAGGAGATTGTCGCTTAACTATATAACGTAGATCAATAAATCTTGCACGTATCCCTTGGGGAGGATTTTCCCTAGTTGATGGATGAGTTTTGAAATGATATGTTGATAAATGACCGATAACGGATGCAAAAAGCAAAAAAAAAGATTTTTTTTTCAATTGCAATGAACTGCTTAACTAACAATGTTAAATCATTTTTGTATAAGACCTATTATATTTTATAGAGGACATTATGACGCACAACTTTTGTAGAAAGCATTTTTCGATAAAATGAATTCAAAAAAAAAATAACTAAAAAATCGACTTTTTAATTTTTAATTTTTAATTGCTAAAAAACAACTATGATTTTTACAAAACCTGAGTGTATATTTCTATACATCCAAACAACCTTCAAAAAAATTGGCGCTGCTCTGGTGTCTTTGAATAGGTCTCATGTCCATTCCGACTGGACTACGAACGTTCGCGTGAAATCGGGCCGAAAAGTCATCGATACAGCGCAAAATCCTCGTTTCGATATAAGGCTACAGATATTCCGTTTTTTTTTCTCAGGATTTGTCAGGGTCAGGAATTGATATAAACTGAAATGAATAAATTGGCAAATACTTATAGACGCGAGAAAATACATTATAATTACGTTCAATGCCATTTCTTCATTTGTAGAGTGAAAAATATAAGCCGTTTTTCTGTTTTTGTAACAATTGTTAATTACTGTTGCATAAGTATATGAGAGGAGATATGCGAAGGAAATGATTAACTTAGTTTATAGAGTTTTAATCTTATCGCTAAAGTGAGCTATTTGAGCATAGCTTGTATTGTATGTGTCCGGCAAAGTGATAGGCGCTTTTGTTCAGTCGAGCTCAGCTGTAGGAGAGTTCATACACACTTTTTCACCAGTGAAAGCATTGATATGTTCGCTCTGGTACTACTGACAATCTTTGGATATTGCTTCGCAGAGAATGTAAGCAATTTTTTTTGGTCGTTTGGTCTTTTGCACTACGTCGTTTTCAGGCCCTTTTTTAATTCGTTTTTATATATAATTTTGAAATTTAGTTTGAAAGAACGAAAAATAAGAAAAAAGTGGCGGAAGTGAAGAAATGACAAATATATGTAATGATGAGACTACGTGATGTTGATTCATATTGTTTTCAGTATGAGTATTACGCGGAGCAAGGAAACGCTACGCTAGCAGTACTGCCTGACAATCCATACTTCAAATTGCACCCAAATGAGAGTGAATATCCAACGGGGATTGAATACTTGCAAAACATCGAGCCTGAAACACGGCTGATGGTGTGTAACACGATTCAAAAGATTCTTGATTCTATGTATCAATATATGAATTTTGATTTTGTTTGAGCGAAGGTTCGTGTTATTTTCGGAGACGAGAATGGCCCTTTGGATTCCAAAAATGCCGAAATCACTAGACTGAATATATGCGAGATTCTCGATAAAGATTTGGACGACCCAGCGAGCTCCCAGCGAAGATATAATATGGCGTCAGCGTTGGGACTTAAAGGGAAGCGCTGCCCAATCAAAAAGGTGAGAATCAAGTGGGTTCTTAATTAATCGACTACTTCTTATTATATGTTTGATAAATTCATCGCCTGGCCTCCATGTATGTATTGCAAAAAATGGATCCAATCAATTTTAATGTAACCAAATTCTCAGCGGTTTCATTAAATCAGTCTAGAGGCCTAAATTTCAAGCGTTTTTTTCGGGCTTGATAAATATATACATAAATTCTTCCTACTAATTTTTTTAGAATCTTTTTATTGATGTTTCAAGAAATTACAAAAAAGTTTATGTGCAAAAAAAATTAAAATTGAAACAGCTATGGGCCTCTAAGTATGGCCGTGAACAAAGGGTTGAGGCGGTTGACACAATATCAAAGCTCCCATTCATCTGTAACAGAAATAAAACCAATTTTCGTGATCAGTAAGAATGTCATTGTGGAAGCTTCCAAAGAGAACTTTTTTTATGACGACTAAACAAAAAGCTTAGCTTTTCTCCTATTTTTTTCAAAGTTTTGAATTTTTTTTCAAGGATTTGAATTTTTTTTCAATAGTAATAATAATAATTTCGCAATGCCAGAGGTAAGGGCAATAGAGGGATATATACTGAAGATCCATACCAATTTTGAAGTTAGTCGGTTCAATACAACTCGAGATTTTATATCAACCAGGTTGAAAAAAAAGTATTTTCGAAAAAAACGCGTTCAAAGTTTTGAGTACAATTTCAGACAATCGCAACTATCTAAATGGTATAATGGCAGGTTATACTTATGTTATATTAATCGGCCATTCCTGCCTCATGAATTGTGCCTACATCGAATTCGAAATGATGATTTTCTGAGGCTCGTTCTTCCCTGAAAGCAGTTATAGCCTCCTGAGAAGCTTCTTAAGCCGGTGCGGCCTCTCAATCGCTATAACTTTGTAAATATTGAAAATTTTTAGGACACACAGTAGAACCTCGATTATCTGAACCTTAATCATCCGTACGCTCAATTATCCGAACGGGGACACGAAGTAGACATTGTGTCGCGAAATATACCGCTCGAAATATATACGCTGCTGTCTTGCAAGAACCGTGCCGTTTCGTGCGCGTTTTTCGTCTTCTAGTCTTAGTCCGATTGCATATTGGCTTCTACCGGCAATTTTGATTTGTTCCTTGCAGAGCGCACAGATAAATGTGAATTCTTGCAAATTTTTCACATCCTGTTTATTTTCCGCAGTTTGTCTGTGTCAGGACTTCAAGTCCTTCAATACCTAAGCGTGAACGTAGTAATGTTTTTACGTTAGAGAAAAACAGGAAATTCTTTCAAAGCTAGACAACGGCGAAACTAGCGCAGCTCTAGTATACGCCCGTATGATGGTGGAAAAACCACGATCTTCGATATAAAGAGAAATCGAGAATCTCGATAATTAGAGACTTTACAAAACCAGAGAAATAAATTAACCATTCGATGTTTGAAAGAGGTTTTATATATATACAGTGGGTAAAAAAATTATTTGCACACCTCGTGTTTTTCAAATTATCCTTCGAAAAAAATGCTATAGTATTTAATTTTTTTTCGCAGGATAATTTGATAAACACGAGGTGTGCAAATACTTTTTTTTCACAGTGTATATATATGTCAGAGCGTACAAAAAGTAACCAAATTGAATATAGACAATACATCGAAAAGAAAGAGACTTGTCGCCGCGATCGGATTGAAGGATCATGGAAGAAATTTTCGAAGAAAGTGACTTTTGAATCCTTTCATTAATTCAATTTGAGTTTTATCGTTTCGCGGATGGATGGTGATGATCCACATCTCGACGCGAATTCGTTGCCAGTCTCCGACATATATGATATAGATTGTGGATTTAATTCAATTTCTGTTGTATATTATTTCTTCAGAAAAAAAATGCGTTTCGATTTTCCGAACCACCTCCAATTCCAAGTGATTCGGATAATCGAGGTTCCACTGTATTCTTAAGACTCTGTACTTGATTTAAATGTATTTGTTTGAATTTTAACTCAGTTAAATGGCTTTGTTTGGATTCGTTGGGGTTTGTTTGGGCTTGTTTGGGTTTGTTCGGGTTCGTTGTGTTTGTTTGGACTTGTTGGGGTTTGTTTGGGCTTGTTTGTTTGGGTTTGGGATGGATGGATAGTGAGAGAGTGAGAATGTGAGTGGGAGAGTGCGAGAGTGAAAGTGTGAGTGAGAGAGTGCGAGAGTGAGAGAGTGAGAAAAGAGTGAAAGAGAGTGTGAGAGTTAGAATTAGAGAGTGAAAGAGAGAGCAATTCATATTATTTGCATGTACTTTTTTTTTGATCACTCGAAAAGTCTGATTACATTTTCAATGCCATGAAATAGTTGCACTTTGTGTAATATCTATAGATTTTTTTCTGCATATGTTAAAACGCATTTTGTGTAAAATTCCCGTGACGTATGTATGTATATCGAGGTAGATAAATGAATGGCTCTCGTTTACTTTAACCTTCGAGATAACAGTAATGACTCTTTGCGTGTAACGAGCTTTGCCAAGGTAGCGAACGCCCGGTGAATACGTCTCGGTTTTTCTTTTCTAGGGGATAAAAACGATAGTACCGTACATATTTCCGAGGCAATTTACGACAAAAGATCTCGGCTGTGGGGACAGATACTACGCGATGAGAATCGAGACCATCGATCAAGATCTCGAGAGTGTGCCTATAATGGAACTTTACGTGCACATAAAACTGGATAAAACTGACCAAACGTGCAACGAGAGCTCAAGCTCCGTTGTATCGTTGCCTATGGTCGTGGCTGGTATAGTAATCATTTTGCAAGTTAGCAAATACATCAAATAAACGTATGTTTTGTCTCTCTGCCGCTGATTAGTTTAAATCAACGAAACGCGGTACATTGGACAGCTTTTTCCTTTCAAGCTATTATATTTTCATCTACTTATACCTATATATTTATTAGGTGTGAGGAAACGGTTGTATTTCGAGCATATCTGTTTTTTTTTCCAATAAAATTTTTATTGTGTGTTTAACTTCGAAGAAATCATTTATTCAAGTCAAACAAATGTTCCACTGGGGTTTATATTGTTAATCTACTAAATTGTTCATTGCATTCAGACAAATATTTAGTAGATGGAACAGAGGCGTGCTGTGCGTTCGATTCTGATTGAGAATATCATGTTGTGTAGCGATTTTATTATGAATAACCTCGAAACTTAACCGTCGTATTCGTTTTTGTTAAAATCCAATTAGCGATTTATACGTTTTATTTTGTCAAAACGAGCTAGAAAGGAAATCGAGGGGATGCATGTGAAAATAATCGACGGTCTTCAAAAACACCTTACTGTAACGTTTATTTTAATATACCTTATACAATACGTGCTTTCGCGACGATCGGACAACTCGGACTGATCGTTTCGGACACTTGCTCGTGGGCCTCGCGTAGTTCGCTCGGTCGGACGCGTTTCGGCGTGTCGCAGACACCCGTTTTTTTCTCTCTATCGCTCGCGTTCTCGCTGTATCGCTCGCGCTCTCCTTTCCCGAACAAAGAGAGTTCTATTCCTCAAAACAAAGGCGCGTCGTAGCGCCTTCATTGCGTGGCCTCGCTCAAGATTTCCGATTTTACAGATTTGAATTTTAAGGCGTTATTCCGGATCCGCCATAGTGACTGTCCGAGATTTTGTGTAAAAACACTATAAAAGTACAAATATCTTGTAGCGAGAGAATAAAGCTATCAGACTTTAATAAAATACTGGGTCTATGCATAATTCTCTAACAAAAATCGAGTAAATTGCAAACGGAAAATATTCATCAAAAAAGCGGTTTTAATCAACTAAATAAGTTTCTGTTCAATGATTTAGTGCTATCTCGCCACGAGCTTTACTCGCCCTCTTTCATAGAAGTCCTGAGATTTTTGGATCAAGAAGTCATCCAAGTGGTTTTTACCACAAATGTTTGGCACTCCGAGTGAGTGTATAGACGAGCCCATAAAAGGCGTTGAGGATTTAGATATGTCAAGATCCTATCTCTCACTTTTTAAGGTAGTATGTGCACGAACCTCCTTATTAGGAAAAAAATTGATTTTTTTGTATGCTGTAGTATAGACATACAGAATGACGTCCACGAAAACTCAGCATGCCTTACCGGCTAGATACAATAGTAATTAATTCACGAAATCAATGCATTTAACTCATACCAGATAGGGAATCCGTGCGGATCGAGCTTTGAGACGAAAATAATAGTAGTTCGCGAATAGATATGAGCTATGCGAAAAGCGATAAATAACAAGAAAACTGTCGCGGTTACGTATGTTGCATACAAAATATAGGTTGCGGGATATTTCGAGCAGATATTATCGATTGAATCGACTAATTTTTGCGTTCGCTAGCCGTGCCTGTCATGGTGGGAGAGATGGCGTAGATTTGGCAAAACCGCATGCCGTCAGCTGTGTTCGTATCCGGGAGGCCGAATCGAGCCGGTCAATTTGAATGCAACGACAAAAGTTGTAGATTCTTTACGCGAGAAATTTGCTCATTAATGATAAATAATTATGGATTGAATATTATATAATGAAGTTTTTATCATTTTTTTTTATCTTCGCGGGCGTTTTTTGTACTCCATATTGTATGTAAGACCGAAGTTACATACGCACATTGCACACACACTGAACACATGCTTACACACACGGACGGCATAAACAAACTTTTGACATTGATCGGAAGCGGCTGAGGACAGCGTTGCCACGAATATTGCCAGAATTATGAAATAGCGGACGGTGAGACAACTCAAATCAAATCTGATTGCTGTTTTAATACTTTACTTTTCATAATATAATGCACACAGTTATAACATACACTTCTCAAATAATTATTTTCCGTATCATATTTATTATTGTACCTAAATGTATTATATTTTGCATTTTTCAGATTCGAAAATTGATAGATATTCTGTTGACTAGTCAATCCGCTAGTACTACCTTAAACTGCAGTGTGCAGTCTTCTCAATGACTTGGAAATTTCACATATCCTAAAAAAGACACATTAAAACAAAACTAGTATTAAATTTAAAAAAAAAACCATTAATAAACGATCTTGAATGGAGGTCGATTGTTGAGAGAATTGCATGCCGAATTAAGGACGCGACAGTATTACGATCAAATAAGTAAATCGTGTTCGTGTTTACGAATATGCTAGTTAATTCAAGTAAAAAAATCAAATAGACGAATTTAATCTGTACGACTACATTTGTTTTTAAATAAATAGTACCAAATATTAGAATTAATGGGAGCACATGCATTTTTTATTCCTCAACAATGTTAGGAATACAACAATAGATCATTATTTAAGTAGATAAATATATTCGAAAGAAATCTAATATTAGAATCAAGTACAGGAAAATATGATTTCACGAAGATTTTAGTTAACTGAAAAGAAAAAAAGCCAAATAAAGAAGTCCGCTTTATTTTGAAAAATCCTTTTTATCAGTATACTGAACATTGCCACAAAGAATTCAGCGCGTAGGTGCATCTCTTTTTGTCTCTTTTGTTTTCTCCTTGTCTCTCTCCCTCGCTCTCCCTCTCTTTCTGGTGGAACATGCAGCTAAAACGGTCGCCCGAACACACGCGGTTGTACAGGCAAAAGCGCTCGAGGCAAGCTCAGCATTTAATTAGCTCTTGCCACGAGATATAAAAGGGAGGAAAGTTCATTTCCCCTAGAGGACTGTGCAGCTCCACCGGTAGCGATTTTTCATGCAGCTTCTACCTCGTGAGCACGTGGTGGTGAAGGGAAAATGCCATAAGCGGCCAGAGAATTAAGAGCAAACCAATGGAAAAGGGGAAGATGTCGGAAGCAGAAGGGAAAAAGGGATGAGAGAGTCGGAAGGGCTAAAACAGACGTACAATAAAAAATAAATCAGTAAAAATATATTCGATTTATTGGATTGAAAAGTGTCTTGTCGTGATGACTGTTTATCGTGTAGCAATTGCACAAAAATATTGTTAGTTCCTTTGAAACTTGTGCTTGACAAAGAAATAACTGTGATCGATAATAAAGTTGATAGTCAATCACCGGCATTTTTTTTTTACTTCCAGTAGTCCTAGGTCCTCGCGTGCTTTTAAGATCCTATCCATTTAACTTTTCACTCCACGTTTGTAATTTCATTACTGGTATTTAATACTGTTATCCTGTCAACAAAGAAAAAGTGTTCACTGCCGACAGTAGTAAATCGTGTATATTTTTGTCACCTGTACCTGAGAAGATTATAATTGAAATAAAGATGCCAAAAAAGCTACGAATCGTTACGGACGATTATTCAGTAAAGATGATACTCGGTCATAAGAACCCGCGTAGAAATTTGAAACGAGAAAAAAGTACTGCCCCTTATCTGCCTTTCCTAGATAATATCAGGCCATGGTCAGGCCTTCCAACGTGGTCTAGGTTCGCCCATGTAATAGGTCCTGATCAGCCGTTTGCTTTTTCGGGAACTGATCAGGAACTAGCCGGGACTCGAATAAAAATTTTGATCCAGCAGTCTGAACATTGATCAGGCCGATATTATACTGCGGGCTGGAATACCGTAACAAGGCAAGCCTGTTCGGTGCCGGATGTCCACCGGATCAGTGGAACCGTAGTACGAGAGTAAGAAGTCTACCTTACTGCGGCCTGAACAGGGAGCCTTTTCACTCCCGTATATCAGGCAATACTAATATAGCCCTACTAGAGCTTGGCCTAATAAAGCCCTACTGGGGCTAACCTTATAACTGCTTCAACATTCTACGAACGCACATAACCTCTTATATCCTACATGGGAATTTTAATACAGCAGCCTATTATCTTTGAAGTTTTTACGTTTTTGAAAGGTGTTGTGGACTGTGACGAAAAAAAAACGTAATGCAACTCGGATGCGTGTGAGAAGATTCCGCTGTATTTCGAAATCTCAAAACGCAGTACAAAATATGTCATCATCGTGCGAA
Organism: Ophion ventricosus; assembly: GCA_963932345.1. Classification (NCBI taxonomy): domain Eukaryota; kingdom Metazoa; phylum Arthropoda; class Insecta; order Hymenoptera; family Ichneumonidae; genus Ophion; species Ophion ventricosus. Next base: position 12,674,181 of record OZ010716.1, on the reverse strand, counting down.
CAAGATATGTATACCCTACAAATATATATGGACGTTTAATACGATATTAATGCTTAAGTTCCTAAAAAAAATTGTTTTTCACCAAGTTCATGTGCGAAAAACACGAACTAATAATTTACGAGGTATTTGAATTGAACGAGCGTATATTTTCCTCTATTTTCCATTAAAAGATTTTGAGCAAGCCGTGAGAAAAGGAATTAATAATGCCAAAGATTGGAAGGGAACCGCGCGATTCGAAACAAAAACACTTCAACATAAAACATAAATGAAACATTGTTTAAGATGATCTCTATACTATTTTTAATTAATCTAATTACAACCTTTTTTGTAGCTTTCCTTCTTAAAAAATATATCGACAAATACATTCTAGGCTTTGTATACATATATTGTAGAGTGTGTATGTGTACGAGCATGTATATGTACTGGCTACGTAATGCAGTATTATAATGACCTGATCAGGCAACATCATAATGACCTGATCAGGCAGGATCATAAACGCCTGGTCAGGCAACCTGACGACGGCCTGATCAAGCAACCAGATAGAGCCCATATGAGCCAAAACGTTACACTTTCTAGCAGGGCGCTATCGGCTTCCCTTATAAGTGTCCTACCAAGGCATTCAGGCAACCTGAAAGCGTCCTGAATCGGACCGTATCAAAATTTCTACATGGGGAACTGATGAGGAAAGGGAACGGAAAATCGCCCGCGAAATGACGAAGAACGTGATAGTGTACTGGCATTGCCCTGCATGAGGAATAGAGCGGACGGGCAGAGTAATGATCAGGTAATGGTAGGGGTTTTAGCGATATACTAAAGTAAAATTAATAGTATCGGATGGTACTAGTATTTATTATTTCACAAGTATCACAAAATCATAAGCGAAAATGCACACTGTAAGCATAGCACTTCCGTAGGTGTTACCACAACGGGTCGAAGTTTTATCGTTGTATGATGGTACACCTTGGTTACGCGAAGCCCTTCGCTTGAAGCCACCTGGCGGATTTTTGGCGAAATACATTCAGCTAATCTCTCCCCAGCCAGGCCATTGGTATTTCCTGACAAGCGGACCTCAATTTTAAAAACCACGAACCACCTACTTTACTTTTTTGTCTTATTGAATAATTGGGTTATTCGTTATTTTCAAATTAATACTTGTTATAATATCATTATTTATGATAAGCATTATTATTTTCGGAGATTATCATTGATGAAGAAAATGCTTAAAATGGTGAATAGAATTACAACAGATGCATTAGTGTCATCCTAATATAAATTGATAAATATATTTAATAGGGTAAAAAGCAGAGCAGCTTTAACGGTAATAGTCTCGCAACAGTCACGTTGAAAGGTTTCTTTTCCGCTCAATCGTTGAAAGTTTCGAAATATTGCGAAATATCCTTATAATGAAGGTTGTACATCTTATCGGGATGCAAAAACTTATAAAGTAATGATGAAAACGCCTAATATAATGTTTAGAGTTCCCAACATAACAACGTTCCGTCCATCTAACCCTCACTTTTGTATCAAATTATCCATTCCAGCTACTAAGACGTAGATACCAGTGTTGAGCAAAATTTAATTGCTAGGGTAACTAAAGATTAACAATTAAATAATTATTAATCACGACTATAACAATTAACAATTAATTAATTCTAATTGTGAAAACTCACGATTAACAATTAATTAATTGTTAATTGCTTTAGTCGCAATAAACAATTAATCAATTGTCAATCGTGACTTTCCATAATAAGAAACTAATCAATTTTCAATTTTTTTGGTACATTTGATTAAAAACTAACAATTAAAGCTGATTATTGTATAAAGATCTGCATAAGCCTACAAAACCCAAACAAACACGTCGTATCTGATATCTGTAAAGTTAAATAGGTTAATTGTTAGTTTCAATTGTTTCTTATAACAATTAAAAGGTTAATTGTGTTTTTTTTTATTGCGAGTTGCAATTAATATAGATTAATCCAAATACATTAATTGCAACATGCAATTAATAGTTAATTGCAATTAATGTTAATTGCAATTAAATTAATTGCAATTGCTTTTTGAGTCAATTAATGAACTGATTGAAAATTAAACTAATTAACGCCCAACACTGGTAGATACTCTGCGTATACAGATATGGACACTGGTGTGTCTAGCGCGTGCGGAGATCGTGGCAACGTTGCAAGCCCAGCGAATTTTCGTCGTGATATTTGGCGCTAGCGTCGCTAAACATTGCTTAAGGCCGTCTTCTAGTCTAGAATTTTGAAAAAATCGATTTTTTTTACATATTTTCAATGTTTAGTATTTCAAGAATATACCCTCCAAAGGAAATTTGGAAATTCCAAATATTAACGGACGTCCAGGGGATTACGATCGGTCCTGAAAGTCACGCGTTCGCTCTCAGACGTGATGAACAGCGGATTCCCCGCTCTGAACTCCGAACTTCTCATCATCAAAAAACAGCAAAAGAATTCGATTTTGAAGAAGAAAGAGTATTTTATGGACCAGGGATCGCCGATTAACGAAATGTAAGTATATGTACCATTATATGACTTAGACTGCCTGAAACTGTACTCGAATCTTTAAACGCGTTTTTCTCGAAACTACTTTTTTCGAGACGGTTGACATGATATCTCAAGTTATAATGAACCGATTTACTTGAAATTTTTTGTGGACCTTCTCTATACACCCCTCTATCGCCCCTACCAGATTTATCGCGAAAATTTGTTACTAATTATTTTTAAAAAATCAACAATCGTGAAAAAAAACGAAAAAAAATGACCTTTTTTTAAACAGCCGCCATTTTGCGATTTTTTTTTGCCTGAGGTAGGGGCTATAATGATATCCTTAGTAATTAAGAATCTATTTTTTTTTTCAGATGACCAGGAGGGTTGGAATTATGTCAACCAGGAGAGGCCGTTTTTTTTTCACCCCCACTTTACCAGCCTGCATCTACCAGAATTATGGATTTTTTTTTTCCTCAATTTTTTTATACAATGTCAAAGGATGAATAAATATGTGGTAAAAAGATAGATACGGAAATATTTTTTTGTTTTTTTTTTTAATCGCATGTTGAAAAATCCCCAAATTTTGGCCCTCTAGACTAGAAGACGGCCTTAATTTAAATCGCTATATCTCTAAAAGTGGACGGTCGAAATTCATGATTTTTTTTACACTCTTCGTCATATGTTGCTCTGCAATTGAGAATTTAAAAAAAATTCATAGAAAAGTTTCGAAGTTATTGCGTGAAATATGAAATTTTCCTCTGCTCCCCATAAGAACACGTGTAAAACCGTGCAATCTTTGACTGCCAATATCTCGAATACACAACGGTGTATCGTTTTGAAATTTTGCAAGTAATCACTCAATAGTGTCCTGAATGGGTCCTCGAAATAAAAAAAAATCTATAGAAAAACGTCTTGGCGATACTACTACCTTAAGGAGTTCTCAAAGTCGGGCTCCACAGTTGAGAAAATATCAATGTTCTGACCGGGTATACGTTGCGTGAAAGTGTACTTGCTCGCCATGTATTCTGCCCAAAATATTGTCATTTCCAAACATAGAGTGTAAGCCATAAAAAATGATTTTGTGATCTTTGATCTTCCCCGTCTGATGCATGGAAGGGCCAGGCCAGGTGAATCAGACGAGGCAAGCCTGGCCTAGGCCCGACATAAAGTAGAGAATGCTCAGTCACATTTATGTACGGGCAAGCACTAGGCCATAGCGTTATTTTGACAAAGCGAAAAATCCAAGAATGCGCCGAGGTTAATTTTTCCTTCAACCTTCCACGAAAACCAGACTACGAAATAGCTTGTCTTTTTTTCCACCCGCATGTATACTGTAATAGTTATGTTGTCGTTAATTTTTATAAGCCTCGACGGGAAATTTGACGTTTACAATATTTCAAATATCTAAGGTGGACCTCGCCAGTTTTTAACTGTTGGAGCAAAAAAAGGTTATTTTTCGACGATAAGAGCCATACAGAAGGCTTGCGATAAACTATTTTAGAATTCGTGGGAGGATGACGACTCTTTCTTTCTCTCTTCACTCGCGCTGTTTATCGTCCCAGTGTGCTTCGTCATCAATTTCCTTTTTTGCTCCCTTCGTATTTTCGTTCGGTTTTGCCGGAATAAAAATTCGACGACTATAATCCGAGTATAGCAGGTGAAAATATTCGCCAGTCTTTTTAGCCTGACCAACAATAGTTGAATGGTTTACGTGTTTTTCGTCGGCGAGCCAGACGAGAAGAAGAGCAAGCACACACATATCATAATTCAAAAAATTGTCGCTCGATCTCATGAAAGATTCAACGCTGAAGCTTTGAGAAATGAGTCGATTGGATCGATCAGCGAAGCAGAATAAGAAAAAAATCGAGGGGCAGAGTGGAAAGAAATCGCTGCGCGATATCATATAGGTCGAATCTAATGTAATCCGTATAAATAAAACGATAGCCGATATATAATCCTTGGCAGCGTGTGCTTTTCTACTTTCTTCGCCCTCCACTTTTCCCTTACTTCCTCTTACTCTGTATATTTCTCTCTCTTTCTCGCTCTCCTTCTCTCACTGTCCTACACTGCCCCCCTGCTTTTTCCTTTTCAACATACCCGGGCTGATCGAGCAATTACGTAAATCCTTATCCGGATGAAGGCAAATGCGTGGGTGAGATTTATCATATATATATATATGCACATACACTCAAGTTTTAGCCGGTTGTTATATACCTCGTAATCTCACAAAAGATCTGCTAAGCTTTCAATAAAGTGTTGTTTTATTGTCGCAATATAAAAGTAACATATGACTTTCATACATTCTGCGCTTCGATTGTTTCAGTATCAAATTTTTATCTCACTTTTGACTCAAATTTTCACGCCATCATCAAACTGAATATTTGTCTTCTTTAATTCGACTTTTCCCCCATGGCCGCTCATTCATTCTCTCTTCAACAAGCATCTTACGGAGCCTTCGGTGCGCAGCTCTAACATTGATCTAACATATATGTGCTGAAAGTATTTATGATTTGTTCGCCGAAAGTACATTTCAAAATATAGTAAAGTTAGTGGAGCTTTCCATGCCGGTTGTCAGCTTCAAAGCGTGGGGGAGAGTGGGGTACAATGTGTCACGGGGCACTGTGAGCCACATGCGGTTTCTCGGAGATTTGTAGCTCGTTAATTCCGAAATTTTATGTGTTGGACCGCGATTTACATTTGGTTTCGTCAGGCCTACTAGAAAGTCGATAGCAGCTCACAAAAAATTATTAAAAATGAAAGATTGATTTGAGGCTTGAAAAAAAATATTTCGCTCGCCGGGAAAACGTAAAATATAACGACACTTTCTGTAGCGGCTCGGGTTTTCGGTCCTAAACGATAGTTTTATTATTTATAATGTACTCAGTGACTTGTGTTTTTCCATTCGTAGTTTAATTAATAGTTATTTTCATCAATAATCAAATATTTTACTAGTGGGATACAATGTGTCACCGAGTTGTGGGGCGCAATGAGTCGACTCCCAATGAGGAAACAAAGAAATGACGGAGCTCCGAAGAAGCGCCATGTGTCACGGGCAACTGTCAACCACGTGCGATTTATCGGAGTTTTGTAGCTCGTAATATCCGAAATTTGTTGTGTTTGACCGTGATTTATATTAAGTTTCGGCTGGCCTAAAAAAAATCAATAGCAGTTCACAAAGAATTATTAAAAATACAAAATTAATTAAAGCCTCGAAAAAAATGTCGCTTGTCGGGAAAACGTCAAATATTGTTGGGCAATTGTGTGAGACACAATGTGTCATCGAGTTGTTGAGCACAATGAGTCGACTCCCAACGTTCTTGCCAAATAATACCCGTTGTGAACTTATCGGTATAGTCCAAGAGCCAGGTACTTTTTTCTGCAATCTTCTACACACCCGATTGTCTTGTTGGAATGGGTTCGGGGGTGTCCCCTGAGTGTAAATGTAAGTTGGCGGGACGGGGGGGGGGGGGGTTGAGCTTCAGCCGCCATCTTGGAAAACACGTTTTATCAAACATCTCGTGAACCGTACATCGTACGACAAAAACAATAGAGATCATTTTCGTAGATAATAAAATTCTCTAGAACTTTTATTCCAAACTTTTTTCTGTATAGTGCATAGGTTTTTATTTATAGCGCGTTAAACTTTTTGCAACATGATTATTGCTAAATATACAGTTAACGGTTGATAAAATATTAAAAATGGTAATAACCAAATTTGTAGAACATGAAAATCTGTTATCTATGTTAGAAAAATATAAGAGTTTTAACAGGTTCGTTCTAGCCTACGGTTCACAGCACTTGACACACTGTGCCCACCTATCTGACACATTGTACCCTACCCGTGGGGCACAATAATCCAATCCGCAAATTTTTTTCGAACCCATTGTTTTAGAATTTTTAATCTTTTTGCAAAAAATATGGTAGCTTTTTTGTACGCCCAAAGGTCCATAAAATCGGTTATGACCTTTTTTTTATCTAATCAGACAACTTTAGTAAGAGTAAACATTCATTAGAAAAAAAGTGACACACTGTGCCCCATCTTTCCCTATTATTTGCAAACGTCTCAATTAAGAAATAATCCCCATGAGATTGATGAATTTAAATTATCTCCTCTTGTAACGCTGGTTTGGGAAAAAATGCATTAACATCATTGCGAAGTTACTGTATTACAATCGGTAAGTCTAACCTCCCATTCTCAGTACCTTTCATCAATAGGCAGTGAAAATTTTTTAGTCATGTTCAAATGTTACTCAATTTTTCATTACAGTTTAAAAAATTCTTTCACAGCACACTTTCATGCCTGAATTCACTTTTAAAATTCTTCCGACCTTTATCCAAGCCTCTATTGATCTGTTTTTTCCATTTTCCCAAAATAATTTTTCATCCACACAAAGTGTTTCCCTTCAATAGGAAAGTTGTGGAAACGCACTTCCAAATCCCTACTTGAAGTGCGTTCGCAATCTTTCACAGCACATTTACTGTTCTTGCGATCGCTTTTACGCGGGGAAAACTTTGCGAATTCCATTTTCACTGATATTTGTATTTTTTTCACAAAAAGAAAATACTTTCATCGTATGGCTTCGTATAATTTCTATTAAAGCTTTTGCCCTAACTATAGTTTGATTTTCCACCACCAGATGTCATATCACCATTTGACAGAACCCAATACGACTGAAAATAAGATCACGAGACCATATTACGGTCGAATTACAAAATGTTAGGGGAAGGAGTAGGAAGAAAGGAAAAATGAAGAGCATCGAAGGGTGAAAGGTGAAAAAAGTTGTGGAGAACGAAATGTAGAAAGTTTCAGGGTATGGTAGACTGGACCGTGCGCACCATCGAGGAATCGTTTGAATCTGCCCCAACGAGCACCCTCACGTAAGTAGGAATGTTTGTCCACACACAGGTATATATATATATATATATATATAGCTACCCATGTACCATCATCTCGTCTGGATTGGAGAAGAGAGGAAATATCTCCAGTGCTGGGAATATCTCGACGTCGAATTCTCTCTCCCTCTCTGGCTTTCTCCCTTACAGTCGCCAGTATACAATCCCGTATAGGAGAGACAGCTCTCTCGCGCGACGTCTCGTCTCCACAGTCGAAGCTTCGCCCAAACCGTTTCTCTACGCGCAATTTATTGATCCACGCACGAATCCACCATAACAGGCGATACAACAGAGCTAAACTGTACTCTCACTCCTGTCACAACGCCACTGCAGCAATTTCTCTCCCTTCCCGCTTCCCTCGTAAGATCGATCTTTTCAGCCTCATAGCTAGACTCTTTTCATAAGCATCCTTCCAACGAAATTTTCTGAAAATCCACGATATTTTAAACGATAAATTTAAGACGAACTCTTTTTTATTGTGGTTGATGATTGATTTTGTTTATTATTATCTTTTCATGCTTAATATGGTTTTTTTCACCAAAGGCACATCGTTTCTTCCCAACGAGAACTCAGTACGATTGCCTGTCAATTAGTAATAGACGCGCAAGCCAATGCATGGCTATCGACTGTGATCGGCTATGGTAGATATGAGGAGATCGATATCGACTGTGATTGCCAATAGGATAGGTTTTCTCAGAGCTTCAGCTGCTTATTGTGTGCTAAACTTCAATTTGCTCCTTAGCGTTTCCTGTTTTGTCCCGAACACGGGGTAGAACGGGAAATATGAAACTTTTTCTGTAGTTCCTAATAGCTGAGAAAATTTGTTGATTAAGCTCAAAAGTACAAATTATAATAACTAAGAATATAGGTATTGTTACCAATAAAAAAAGGTTATTAATAAAGCCGTTGGTTTCGTACATATAAATATTAGGGGAGGTCCATTAATTACGTGAGGTGTTTTTTCTTTAATTTGGATATGGAGATCCACATCTCACCAAATCTCACCAGGGGGGGTGAGATTTGGTGAGATGTGGATGCACCCCCCCCCCCCCCCCCCCCCCCACCGCTCCCATCTCCGCACGTGAGATTTTCCCCATACTTTTAAATTAATTACATTTGTTCAATATGTTCATGTATTTTGCTTCATACCACTAATAAAGACTTACTGATAGAATGTTCCATAAAATACATTTTTTCTGTGAAAGAGGAAGAGGAGAAAAATGATACTACGTTTAAGGCGGGCAACCACTTTAGATGCTTCAAAAAATAAATTTTTTATTATTTCATAAATTGTTAGCAAAATATCTTAAGAATACACCCTGAAAATTTCAAAACGATATTCGGATTCCTTCTAACGGTATGTATATAAATGATAAAGACTCTCCGCTCGACTCCCAAGCGCGCTCAGGTATCCACGAGCGCTCAGTTAGGTAGTTTAGTTGGGTTTGTTTGGGTTTTCATAACCCAAATTTAGGTTTTCATAACCCAAACAAACCCAAACTCGACCGTTTGCCGATTAGCTGCAAAACATCTCCATTCTGGGTACAAAATAATCGAGGTAGCGCATTTCTTGCTGATATTTTATTCAATGAAGGACATTCAGCCCTACTCATGGTTATTAATGAACTACAAATCGTAGTTGGCAGGCAGAGCTACGGATATGCCGAGCAAATGGATCAGATGCACGTGGCTCGGCAAAATAGAAAAACTTTATTAGAGACAAAAGAAACTCGAAAAGCTCGTAAAGAGGAAATGCAAGCTTCAAATGAGTTGCATGAGGACGAGGAAGGACTGCTGTATGGTGCTGGAAATGCTAATTAATCGGTAAGACACTTTATCATTTGATTAAACACATTTGACTTTGAGTTTTGCGTTCGTGAAACTTTAAACGTGTTTTTCTCGAAAAGATATTTTGTCAAATTGCGGGAATCATAACTCATAAACTGATTGATGGATCATCTTCAAATTTGGAACACGTTTACATAATATAATTTATTAAAACATGAACCTAAAGTTGGAAAGCTTAGATTGTTTAAAACATATTTATTATTGCAAAATGTCGAGAAAAAAAATGCTAAAAATTGATCATTTTTTTTCAAACACGTTCCAACATTCAATTCTCGATTTTTTTTTTCAAAATTTAAGTTCATGTTCTTAAAAAACATCTCAAAAATGTATAAAAAATTGTTGAACTATTTCAGATGCGAATTGCGAGCTGCACAATTCTCGCAAATCGACAACGACGATGAGAACACACCAAGGGACACAGCGGATTACACCTTAATTAATGCATGAAATAACTTGAAAAAATTACCACAGATGTATGAAAATATGAATAAATTATTGTCAGAGTAGCGGAAATTTCCGTTTTTTTCACAATAAAAAAAATCCAAAAAATCATCTAATTTTCGGTCTCCTAAAGTTGTTACCCGCCTTAAGTATCCCATTTTACCCGATTTCCCCTGCCAGCTTGGGGGATTAGAGGAAAATTCATCACTCGCTGCACATATATGACACATCAAGAACAAAGATCCGCAATAACAGCGCAAACCCTCGAACGGGACGCCAACGTTTCAACTACGTGGAGCGCAGCATGGTTAGCGTCGAAAAACGATAGGGAAGTATGAGCGAGGACTAACGTTCGACCCTCCTAGCGAATTGGTTCTAGGGGAAGTGCTCTCGTTAGGATAATTAGAATTTTCAATAGCGTCACCTTGACGAGGTTGACTGCACGGCACGCGCTGAGGGGATGCCTCGTCTCGAGAATCAGCGATGTTCACAATGAGTAAAAAAAAACGAAGCAGTGGAACACTCTTAAAGAAGAACAAGGGAGAAGGAACGGTGAGGCCTTTGGGACAAGGCAAAGCTGTGCTTGCGAGGTCTCGTATATTTTCTTTTATCGCAAAGCGAGAGGGCGAATAAGGGCCTAGCTATCAGAAGGAGAGAAAGAGATGGCGAGAAGCAAGAGCTTTATTTATAAGCCAGAGGGGTAATATAGCTGAAGCGGGTGTAAGAAAGTTGCGGTTGACGTGAAGTATGAGAGTATAAAGGTGTACGTAGCGCTCGCGACCAGCCCAAAGAGAAGGAAAATAAAGAAGACTCGGCAGCAGCAGCAGCAAAGTGGAGCTTGTAAAAATACGTCCGGGGCTTAATATAGCAAAAGCTTACAATTTATTCAAATATATGCTAACCGACATTATGGATGTTCTCCATTCAAATTGACGTTAAATCATATCGTCCGACAATTTACATGGACACGAGTCTGAGAGAGAAAGAGAGAGGCCGAAAGAGAGAGACAGAGAGAGAGAGAGAAAGAGAGAGAGAGAGAGAGAGAGAGAGAGAGAGAGAGAGAGAGAGAGAGAGAAAGTGTGTGGGAGAAGCCAAAGTTCATTAACAAGGGAAATAGACGGACAGAGAGAGAGAGAGAGAGAGAGAGAGAGAGAGAGAGAGAGAACGGAGGGAAGCGTATAAAGACTGGGCTCCAGGATAGACGAGGCGGCGAGCGTCGATTCGCGCTCTTTATTATCAGTTTTCCATTAACGAGAAGAACGCCAAGTGGATGAGAGAAAAAATAGAACGTGAAGAAAAAAGACCCGATCCGATGCTTCGACTATGCAGATCCCGCTGCGGCACTCATCGAACGTATACCTACGATTGATCGATGAAATTCGATACTCTATAGCAAATGTCCTAATATATATATATATATATATATATATACGCACCCAATCACCTTGAGTGTTCCCGCGGAAGATTTGCATTTGAAAAAAGCTATAGGGGAAACTTTCTTTTTTTTATTTTGACATTCGGTGAATGCGCTCAATTGGAGTTTTATCAGTTTATTATAAACGAAGCAAGTGCAAACAGGAGTGATGCATGGGTAGGTTGATATTCGATCATTTTGCATACTCACGGAAATGTACATACACAGGGTGGCCCAAAAGTCGTGGATCAAGCGAAGTGGAGAGGTAGCTTGGCACTTATATACCTGACTATAAATTTTACTACGGGACTGACTAGGGCCGGATCCGGCATCCGTATCCCGTACTACGGCACTGAACAGGCGGCCGGATCAGGGCTTTATCAGGCGTGTAACGCTTTTTGACATCCGACCCGGATCCGACTGCCGTTTACGGCCCTGATCCGGCTGCTGATTACGGCCCTGATCCGGCTGCCGTGCCTGAAATGAAAAATAAAAAAGGCAACAAATGATGAATAAAAATATTCTGGTAGTATTTTCGTTTCCATATGCTTTACTTATATTGCTGCATATATGATAATTGGATTAAAACATGTTCTGCCTCATTAAAGTTTTTGTCTAGCCTCGGTTTCCAACCTACGTCTTCTAATTCTAGAGCTGAATGCGCTACCTACTTAGCCATCCTAACACTTGTCGGAATTCCCTTTTTTTCATTGGTTATATTATCATCATTTTAAATATATCAATATTTTTTATGGCGTTGAAGTTAACATCGAAGTTAGCAATACAACGAAAGTTAATACTTTTTGACCGCTGAATTTCTTTTTGCCTGATTAGGCACTAAAAATAATCCACGCGTTTTTACGTATTCTCATTAGAGCTTTACGACTTCAATTTACAATAAAAGGCTTTTGAACATTATCAAAATAAACGAATGAAAAATGAAAAAAAAAATCGTTGCATTCCACCGATGCAAAATTCAACGTTATTTTGATTCCTTTTTTAAAGAATTTTTTTTAAAGAACTAAAAAAAGGGGAATTTGGTATTTTTGAATGTATAATAATTTCGATAACAATAATAAACTCACTTATAAATATTTTTATTTTTATCTATCTCAATTCTCTAGATTTGATCTAGATTGCCAATTGCCAATATAGGCAATCTCAATTCTCAAGATTTGTAGACAATTCTCCGCTTGGCTTTAAAAATAGCATTACAAAGATAATAGATATTATGCATGTTAATAAATAATAATAGATATGGTTAATTTTGAAAGTAAAGAATATATAAATGAAAATGTATATGGGGTGATTCATAATAGGGGACGCACTCTGAATTGGCGGGTTCAGGGGGGTGCCCGGAGTGTAATTGTCAAGGCTTTTTTGTTTCCGTCGAATAGATTTTGAATGGGAAGCATTAGAATTTGGGCGTTCGATGCATTGTCATAGGACTACAGTCCGCCATGATCGACGCCGCCACTCAGTCCTCGGAGCCGAGCGCGGGGCACGTAGCAGACGACAAGCAAGGCAGATCGGCATCTGTCTCGCTTTTTCTGGTGATGTGACGTTTCGTGTATCGTCCGCTAACGCTTTCCGTCATCTTGGGTGCGCAAGTTCAGAGCGTCAAGCCGCGCAGAACACAAGCGAATGAGCGTGAATTGTCTTTTCGGGTGTCGTCGCCTGTTATTCGTCGCTCTTTCGTCCTTCGTTATTATCTTACTGTCACTCATTGGCATTCTTGCGTTTCTTATTTCTCCTCGATTATACTTGTCGTTTGTCTCATCTTCCCTTACGTCTGCGCATTCTTTCGCTTTTCCGTCGATCCACTCTCAACGACATTATCAGCATCTGAACTATGCAAGTGTGATCTGCTGATAGATAGGCGTTATTTCTAGGTACTTTCTGGGTAGTATACTATGGGATTTGTATTGTTCGATGTATTCGAAAAGAGTTCTGGCTTCTAACTGTTGTCAAATAATTGTAAAAAAAATTTATCAGCATCTTAACTATGCAAGTGTGATCTGCTGATGGATAGGCGTTAGTTCTAGGTACTTTCTGGGTAGGATACTATGGTATTTGTTTCATATGATGTATTCGAAAAGAGTTCTGGCTTCTAACTGTTGTCAAATAATTGTAAAAAAAATTTATCAGCATCTTAACTATGCAAGTGTGATCTGCTGATGGATAGGCGTTAGTTCTAGGTACTTTCTGGGTAGGATACTATGGAATTTGTATTGTACGATGTATTCGAAAAGAGTTCTGGCTCCTAACTGTTGTCAAATAATTGTAAAAAAAAATTATCAGCATCTGAACTATGCAAGTGTGATCTGCTGATAGATAGGCGTTATTTCTAGGTACTTTCTGGGTAGTATACTATGGGATTTGTATTGTTCGATGTATTCGAAAAGAGTTCTGGCTTCTAACTGTTGTCAAATAATTGTAAAAAAAATTTATCAGCATCTTAACTGTGCAAGTGTGATCTGCTGTTGGAGAGGCGTTAGTTCTAGGTACTTTCTGGGTAGGATACTATGGAATTTGTATTGTTCGATGTATTCGAAAAGAGTTCTGGCTCCTAACTGTTGTGAAATAATTGTAAAAAAAAATTATCAGCATCTGAAGTATGCAAGTGTGATCTGCTGATAGATAGGCGTTATTTCTAGGTACTTTCTGGGTAGTATACTATGGGATTTGTATTGTTCGATGTATTCGAAAAGAGTTCTGGCTTCTAACTGTTGTCAAATAATTGTAAATAAAATTTATCAGCATCTTAACTGTGCAAGTGTGATCTGCTGGTGGAGAGGCGTTAGTTCTAGGTACTTTCTGGGTAGGATACTATGGAATTTGTATTGTTCGATCTATTCCAAAAGAGTTCTGCCTCCTAACTGTTGTCAAATAATTATAAAAAAAAATTATCAGCATCTGAACTATGCAAGTGTCATCTGCTGATAGATAGGCGTTATTTCTAGGTACTTTCTGGGTAGTATACTATGGGATTTGTATTGTTGTGATACATTTTTTTTACAATTATTTGACAACAGTTAGAAGCCAGAACTCTTTTCGAATACATGGAACAATACAAACCCCATAGTATACTACCCAGAAAGTACCTAGAAATAACGCCTATCTACCAGCAGATCACACTTGCATAGTTCAGATGCTGATAATTTTTTTTACAATTATTTGACAACAGTTAGGAGCCAGAACTCTTTTCGAATACATCGTACAATACAAATTTCATAGTATCCTACCCAGAAAGTACCTAGAACTAACACCTATCCATCAGCAGATCACACTTGCATAGTTAAGATGCTGATAAATTTTTTTTACAATTATTTGACAACAGTTAGAAGCCAGAACTCTTTTCGAATACATCATACGAAACAAATACCATAGTATCCTACCCAGAAAGTACCTAGAACTAACGCCTATCCATCAGCAGATCACACTTGCATAGTTAAGATGCTGATAAATTTTTTTTACAATTATTTGACAACAGGTAGAAGCCAGAACTCTTTTCGAATACATCGAACAATACAAATCCCATAGTATACTACCCAGAAAGTACCTAGAAATAACGCCTATCTATCAGCAGATCACACTTGCATAGTTCAGATGCTGATAATTTTTTTTTACAATTATTTGACAACAGTTAGGAGCCAGAACTCTTTTCGAATACATCGAACAATACAAATTCCATAGTATCCTACCCAGAAAGTACCTAGAACTAACGCCTCTCCACCAGCAGATCACACTTGCACAGTTAAGATGCTGATAAATTTTTTTTACAATTATTTGACAACAGTTAGAAGCCAGAACTCTTTTCGAATACATCGAACAATACAAATCCCATAGTATACTACCCAGAAAGTACCTAGAAATAACGCCTATCTATCAGCAGATCACACTTGCATCGTTCAGATGCTGATAATTTTTTTTTACAATTATTTGACAACAGTTAGGAGCCAGAACTCTTTTAGAATACATCGAACAATACAAATCCCATAGTATACTACCCAGAAAGTACCTAGAACTAACGCCTATCCATCAGCAGATCACACTTGCATAGTTAAGATGCTGATAAAATTTGTTTACAATTATTTGACAACAGTAAGGAGCCAGAACTCTTTTCGAATATATCATGCGAAATAAATACCATAGTATCCTACCCAGAAAGTCCCTAGAACTAACGCCTATCCATCAGCAGATCACACTTGCATAGTTCAGATGCTGATAATTTTATTTTAAAATTATTTAACAACAGTTAGGAGCCAGAACTCTTTTCGAATACATCGAACAATACAAATTCCATAGTATCCTACCCAGAAAGTACCTAGAAATAACGCCTATCTATCAGCAGATCACACTTGCATAGTTCAGATGCTGATAATTTTTTTTTACAATTATTTGCTAACAGTTAGGAGCCAGAACTCTTTTCGAATACATCGAACAATACAAATTCCATAGTATCCTACCCAGAAAGTACCTAGAACTAACGCCTATCCATCGGCAGATCACACTTGCATAGTTAAGATGCTGATAAATTTTTTTTACAATTGTTTGACAACAGTTAGAAGCCAGAACTCTTTTCGAATACATCGAACAATACAAATCCCATCGTATACTACCCAGAAAGTACCTAGAACTAACGCCTATCCATCAGCAGATCACACTTGCATGGTTAAGATGCTGATAAAATTTGTTTACAATTATTTGACAACAGTAAGAAGCCAGAACTCTTTTCGAATATATCAAGCGAAACAAATACCAGAGTATCCTACCCAGAAAGTCTCTAGAACCAACGCCTATCCATCAGCAGATCACACTTGCATAGTTCAGATGCTGATAATTTTATTTTAAAATTATTTGAAAACAGTTAGGAGCCAGAACTCTTTTCGAATACATCGAACAATAAAAATTCCATAGTATCCTACCCAGAAAGGACCTAGAAATAACGCCTATCTATCAGCAGATCACACTTGCATAGTTCAGATGCTGATAATTTTTTTTTACAATTATTTGCTAACAGTTAGGAGCCAGAACTCTTTTCGAATACATCGAACAATACAAATTCCATAGTATCCTACCCAGAAAGTACCTAGAACTAACGCCTATCCATCAGCAGATCACACTTGCATAGTTCAGATGCTGATAATTTTTTTTTACAATTATTTGACAACAGTTAGAAGCCAGAACTCTTTTCGAATACATCATACGAAACAAATACCATAGTATCCTACCCAGAAAGTACCTAGAACTAACGCCTATCCATCAGCAGATCACACTTGCATAGTTAAGATGCTGATAAATTTTTTTTACAATTATTTGACAACAGGTAGAAGCCAGAACTCTTTTCGAATACATCGAACAATACAAATCCCATAGTATACTACCCAGAAAGTACCTAGAAATAACGCCTATCTATCAGCAGATCACACTTGCATAGTTCAGATGCTGATAATTTTTTTTTACAATTATTTGACAACAGTTAGGATCCAGAACTCTTTTCGAATACATCGAACAATACAAATTCCATAGTATCCTACCCAGAAAGTACCTAGAACTAACGCCTCTCCACCAGCAGATCACACTTGCACAGTTAAGATGCTGATAAATTTTTTTTACAATTATTTGACAACAGTTAGAAGCCAGAACTCTTTTCGAATACATCGAACAATACAAATCCCATAGTATACTACCCAGAAAGTACCTAGAAATAACGCCTATCTATCAGCAGATCACACTTGCATCGTTCAGATGCTGATAATTTTTTTTTACAATTATTTGACAACAGTTAGGAGCCAGAACTCTTTTAGAATACATCGAACAATACAAATCCCATAGTATACTACCCAGAAAGTACCTAGAACTAACGCCTATCCATCAGCAGATCACACTTGCATAGTTAAGATGCTGATAAAATTTGTTTACAATTATTTGACAACAGTAAGGAGCCAGAACTCTTTTCGAATATATCATGCGAAATAAATACCATAGTATCCTACCCAGAAAGTCCCTAGAACTAACGCCTATCCATCAGCAGATCACACTTGCATAGTTCAGATGCTGATAATTTTATTTTAAAATTATTTAACAACAGTTAGGAGCCAGAACTCTTTTCGAATACATCGAACAATACAAATTCCATAGTATCCTACCCAGAAAGTACCTAGAAATAACGCCTATCTATCAGCAGATCACACTTGCATAGTTCAGATGCTGATAATTTTTTTTTACAATTATTTGCTAACAGTTAGGAGCCAGAACTCTTTTCGAATACATCGAACAATACAAATTCCATAGTATCCTACCCAGAAAGTACCTAGAAATAACGCCTATCCATCGGCAGATCACACTTGCATAGTTCAGATGCTGATAATTTTTTTTTACAATTATTTGACAACAGTTAGGAGCCAGAACTCTTTTCGAATACATCGAACAATACAAATTCCATAGTATCCTACCCAGAAAGTACCTAGAACTAACGCCTCTCCACCAGCAGATCACACTTGCACAGTTAAGATGCTGATACATTTTTTTTACAATTATTTGACAACAGTTAGAAGCCAGAACTCTTTTCGAATACATCGAACAATACAAATCCCATAGTATACTACCCAGAAAGTACCTAGAAATAACGCCTATCCATCAGCAGATCACACTTGCATAGTTAAGATGCTGATAAAATTTGTTTACAATTATTTGACAACAGTAAGGAGCCAGAACTCTTTTCGAATATATCATGCGAAATAAATACCATAGTATCCTACCCAGAAAGTCCCTAGAACTAACGCCTATCCATCAGCAGATCACACTTGCATAGGTCAGATGCTGATAATTTTATTTTAAAATTATTTGACAACAGTTAGGAGCCAGAACTCTTTTCGAATACATCGAACAATACAAATTCCATAGTATCCTACCCAGAAAGTACCTAGAAATAACGCCTATCTATCAGCAGATCACACTTGCATACTTCAGATGCTGATAATTTTTTTTTACAATTATTTGCTAACAGTTAGAAGCCAGAACTCTTTTCGAATACATCGAACAATACAAATTCCATAGTATCCTACCCAGAAAGTACCTAGAACTAACGCCTATCCATCAGCAGATCACACTTGCATAGTTAAGATGCTGATAAATTTTTTTTACAATTGTTTGACAACAGTTAGAAGCCAGAACTCTTTTCGAATACATCGAACAATACAAATCCCATCGTATACTACCCAGAAAGTACCTAGAACTAACGCCTATCCATCAGCAGATCACACTTGCATGGTTAAGATGCTGATAAAATTTGTTTACAATTATTTGACAACAGTAAGAAGCCAGAACTCTTTTCGAATATATCATGCGAAACAAATACCAGAGTATCCTACCCAGAAAGTCCCTAGAACCAACGCCTATCCATCAGCAGATCACACTTGCATAGTTCAGATGCTGATAATTTTATTTTAAAATTATTTGAAAACAGTTAGGAGCCAGAACTCTTTTCGAATACATCGAACAATACAAATTCCATAGTATCCTACCCAGAAAGGACCTAGAAATAACGCCTATCTATCAGCAGATCACACTTGCATAGTTCAGATGCTGATAATTTTTTTTTACAATTATTTTCTAACAGTTAGGAGCCAGAACTCTTTTCGAATACATCGAACAATACAAATTCCATAGTATCCTACCCAGAAAGTACCTAGAACTAACGCCTATCCATCAGCAGATCACACTTGCATAGTTAAGATGCTGATAATTTTTTTTTACAATTATTTGACAACAGTTAGAAGCCAGAACTCTTTTCGAATACATCGAACAATACAAATCCCCTAGTATACTACCCAGATAGTACCTAGAAATAACGCCTATCTATCAGCAGATCACACTTGCATAGTTCAGATGCTGATAATTTTTTTTTACAATTATTTGACAACAGTTAGGAGCCAGAACTCTTTTTGAATACATCGAACAATACAAATTCCATAGTATCCTACCCAGAAAGTACCTAGAACTAACGCCTCTCCACCAGCAGATCACACTTGCACAGTTAAGATGCTGATAAATTTTTTTTACAATTATTTGACAACAGTTAGAAGCCAGAACTCTTTTCGAATACATCGAACAATACAAATCCCATAGTATACTACCCAGAAAGTACCTAGAAATAACGCCTATCTATCAGCAGATCACACTTGCATAGTTCAGATGCTGATAAATTTTTTTTACAATTATTTGACAACAGTTAGAAGCCAGAACTCTTTTCGAATACATCGAACAATACAAATCCCATAGTATACTACCCAGAAAGTACCTAGAAATAACGCCTGTCTATCAGCAGATCACACTTGCATAGTTCAGATGCTGATAATGTCGTTGAGAGTGGATCGACGGAAAAGCGAAAGAATGCGCAGACGTAGGGGAAGATGAGACAAACGACAAGTATAATCGAGGAGAAATAAGAAACGCAAGAATGCCAATGAGTGACAGTAAGATAATAACGATGGACGAAAGAGCGACGAATAACAGGCGACGACACCCGAAAAGACAATTCACGCTCATTCGCTTGTGTTCTGCGCGGCTTGACGCTCTGAACTTGCGCACCCAAGATGACGGAAAGCGTTAGCAGACGATACACGAAACGTCACATCACCAGAAAAAGCGAGACAGATGCCGATCTGCCTGGCTTGTCGTCTGCTACGTGCCCCGCGCTCGGCTCCGAGGACTGAGTGGCGGCGTCGATCATGGCGGACTGTAGTCCTATGACAATGCATCGAACGCCCAAATTCTAATGCTTCCCATTCAAAATCTATTCGACGGAAACAAAAAAGCCTTGACAATTACACTCCGGGCACCCCCCTGAACCCGCCAATTCAGAGTGCGTCACCTATTATGAATCACCCTGTATATATACACACCTAGTACGAGTGAAGAATTTACTTCTGTTAGCCGTTGTTTTTTTCTTTCTGCGAGTACAGCACGCCACTTTCGCACCCGTATGTGTCCCAATAATTTATTTCAGGACTCTTTTTGATCCATTTTGCACTATTATTTCAGCCAGGAAATTGGAAAAACGCATATATCCACGTGCATACACCGCCAAGACTCTCAAATATGGCAGCTTCAACACGGGGCAGATCAAGCTGCAGTCCGGAATGCCGTAGTACGGCACGCCTGATTAAGGCCGGATGTCCACCGAATTAGTGGAACCGTAGTACGACACGCCTGATCAGGGCTGGATGTCCACCAGATCAGTGGAACCGTAGTACGGCACGCCTGATCAGGGCCGGGTGTCTAGCGGATCAGTGGAACCGTAGTACGGCCGTAAAAAGGCACCCTGATCAGGTCGCAGTAAGGTAGCTTGTGCGGCGCCGTAACAAGCCGTCCATGGACGCCGTTTTTGGTGGCCAAAGAGGTGACCAAAATGGACCAAAGAGGTAAAGTGGCCTTTACCTCTTTCAAACATCGTATGCGAATGATCGAGGTACGGATAATCGAGGTTCTACTGTATAGCACGTTTTCAAGGAGTTGATTCAAGGAGAATTCTCAAGGGATTTTTCAACGAGATCCGAGCAATCTACGCGAGCATTACTCATATATATGTGAGAGCATGATAATGGCTATGAAAATTAGTGAATTCTTGCTATTGGGAAGATACGTAACTACGAAATGATTCTACAGAGCGTGAGCGAGTGGGAAAGCGGCAATAGAAGATGAATAGGAGAGAGAGAGAGAGAGAGGGAGGGAGAGAGAGAGAGCGCGAGAGAGTGAGAGGAATGGCGAGGAGAATTGGGAGTTCCGCAATCGCGGAACGACGTTACGTTACGAATTAAGTGGCGGCTCTTGAGCTCTAATTGCCTCACAGCTAGCCGGTTCCATTAGAGATTTAAATATTGATTTCGGGAGGCCTCTCTCCCAGCAATGTAGCCATGCCCGGCTCGGTAATGGAATCTCAAAATCGAACTGAGCTGCGAAATGGGAATTGGGCTTCGGCCATTTCCGTATGACGCATATACGGCGGAGAACCAAGTCGCCGTGGATGCATGTATACATATATATGTATACCGACTGACTCTACCTTACGCATTTTGCGACTTTTCCAATTCCCGGTGTAAAAAAAAAACCTCAAAGAGTTTTTATAATTTTAGCTCGTGGAAAATGCATGCTTTATCGAGGGCTTATCAGAGTAATTAAACATGCAGAAAGATTCCAGGGCAGCCCGAATACAATTTGGGGCTCTAAAGACATGTCTACCCTAATAGGGATCGCTTCGAAACAATCCAATTAGCTCCCGTTGGGGATATAAAATTTGGGTTGCTGAACTGACAAAGGTAAGGAGGAGATAATTGAGGATCTAATTAGCGGTTATTAAGGCACCCCGACAAGAAAAAAGAACATTTCAAACATCAAACGATTTCAAGAATTTGCAATTGTCGATCAAAAAATGTACTGTGTCTCGTATGATGACACATACGCTGAAGTTGTTACTGTCGCTAAACCTTAATTTGATATTCGATTTCCCAAATTGGAAGTGCCATAGAGAAATTTGGAGATTAAATATTTTTTCGAATTTAAATTTGCCGTTTAGAATTTTCGTAACGGAAGGTTAAATTAAGAATTACTTTATGAAAAAGTACTAGATTTGGATTACTAATGTATTGGACTGTTCATTTTCGCGAAATCAAACTACTTGCCGAATTTGCACGTCGCTAGGCCTTATATACCTTTGGAAAAAAACATTATCGTTTTTTTTATTGGCTCAAACGATTCATGAACATCCCAATAATGATATGCAAACGTTATTTGAGGTTCTCTATAAAAATGCATTTTATTGAACGTATAGCTGCGCTACGGCGATTGGTGGTATTCAAATACGCGCGCCATTTAGCACCCATATGACGTTGCCACACTTCACCTCTACGTTTCGACGGTGAGGGAAAAACTGAACGTTTTCATTTACAAAAATGTCAATAATTAATAAACAGTATAGACGGATCACTTAATTTTTGGGTGACATGATTGTCATAATGTACTGAGTCCTTTGACAGTTTTTCATAACATGCTTAACATTGTTTCACTCTATCCGTGCGTAAAAGTGGCGATCAGCGGTAAGTGTAGGTATCTCCGTATGTTAAAAAGTGTTTTTTCAATTTTAAATTTTATGGAAACGGTTTAGACGACTGACTCGAAGTTTGGAGGATGCATTCACTATACGACAAAGAATCTACGGTTCAAATTTGAATAAAATGGTATCATTTCGTCACTTGTCCGGAAACTGCTTAAAGTTTGCTGCGCCTCGATCGCGCTCCCTATGTGTACTTCTTATTATTTATGTAACTCAGCTAATTTTATGAATATCATTATACGGTTTTTCCAGACGTATTCAGAAAGGTCTTATTATTTATGTAACTCAGCTAATTTTATGAATATCATTATACGGTTTTTCCAGACGTATTCAGAAAGGTCTGTAGAGTAATACAATTAGAAATTAAAAAAAAAAAGTTTTTTTCTTCAAATTTCTAGACCACAATACTGCATTAAGTAATTCAACAATAGGACTCAACTTACGGAAATTTTATATGCCTGTGAAATTGGAGTTTTATTAATTGTTATGTACATTATTTTGCAATAAGGTTTACTCGACGACTATTTTAGTCATAGCGCTTAATATGCTCGAGTGATTGTGTGTACAATATTTTCCGTGGACGAGGGAATGAAGTTCACGCTGTTACGAACGTGTAGTGACGCCCCTACCTGTTATTGATATCCAATATCCCTCGGCAACCGGAGAATCCAGCGGAATATCACAGGAAATCTGAAAATCGTGCAGAGGCTAGAATGAGATACAGAGAGAGAGAGAGGGGGAGAGAGAGAGAGAGAGAGAGAGAGAGAGAGAGAGAGAGAGAGAGAGAGAGAGAGAGAGAGAGAGAGAGAGAGAAAGAGAAAGCGGGAGTGACAAAGTGAAGGGAAAGAAGCAAAAGGGAGATAGGCAAAGAAACCGAGATAGAAAGAGTTGAACAAAAACAGAGGTTTAGGAAAAGGAGGACGGGGTGGGGAGCTGGAGTGAGCTTGTCCTATTGGAGAATCATCGAGAGAGAAAAATAAAAGAGAAACTCGTCGTGGGTCTTATCACTTAGTCGTCTACACCAGCCAATTCCTCATACTCCTTTTCAACGCTTCTTAAAGGTGCCTGTCCACATGAGAGTCAAACTCTCGAGAGACCCTCTCCAGAGCAGTACTCGCCAGTGGACGCGCTTTGGAGAGTAACTCGCAGGTAGTAACAGCGGACTCGCCGATAGTAGACTCGTGAGAGCCTGCTCTCAAGTGGACGAGTTCCCGAGTACAAAGTACAACTCATCACCGACGAGCCCTGAGCTAGTAAATTTATATCCCAAAGCGCGACTAGATAGACGTTTTAGATCGTACCTGTCCAGCCTTGTAACGCTTTCGTCGTCTAGTGCCTGGGTACTGAAAATTAGGTAGTAACTAGATTTTTTTTAAATAGCTCTCAGATGTATAATGTTTCTCCTCTAGATAGTATGCAACATTTTTTTTTGCATATTATCAATATCACTGCGCAATTTAACGATTTTCTTTCTCATCTGCCAATTTTGGTTCTAATATTTGCGCTGCAAATATATTGATTTATTTATTTGAAATTATATCAGAAAAACGCTTACATGTGAGGTGGTTTCGATCCCGATACCTCTGGGTGATAGATCTATGACGCTGCCCACTGAGCCAGTTCTACTTCTTGTTAGTTAATTTATTAATTTCGCATCGTTTACATCCGCAAAAAGTTACATTATTGAGAAATGGGTGGATTAACAAATTTAAACAACAGTATAGGATTGATTACTTTTTTTTTGCATTGAGAGCTACACTGCTCGTCAGAAATCTGAGAACATAACCTAAAACCAAAAAAATCATATATTCCCGCGTGTTCGAAGCACCTAATGCGAAGAAATAGTCTAAGCATACAGAAATAGGATATACGTGTCGTTATATTACACAGATATTGAAAATAAAATGCGAAAAACACAAGTTTCTGAAACCGATCCTCGTCGCGCCTTCCGAGCTGAGCTGATAGAAGCTTGTTTACAAGTTGCTGTTAGTTGCTGTGAGTGCGATACACTCTGTTGTAACAATTACTAGGTAGGTATATGTCAACAGACTTTGTAAACAAGCAATCACATTCGCGAAACCATCGAATTTACTGAAGTTATGTGTGTTCTCGCTTGTGGTTTTCATTTACTTGTGCTACAATGTGGCAAATCAATAAGGAGCTCGGCGTTGAAATCAGATCACAGGTATCCCTTTTAAGAGATCTGAAGTGGTCCCTACGAAAAATTGCTGCAAAGTTGAAGATTTCACTAGGCGCCGTTACTCGAGCCTTGGACAGAAAGGCGAAAACTGGCTCAAACATGACTAGAAAAAGGACCGGTGCTCCTAGAAAGTGATCAAAACGTGAAGATAACTTTAACATTCCAAGAGAAATCGAAAGCTAACAGCTCGAGAAATTACAGCCGCGTTAAACGGAACAAGGGCAGAATCAGTGTCATCCAGGACGGTGGCGCGACGTTTGTGTGATTACCCTCCAGGAGGCAAAGTGGCTGTCAGGAAACTTTTATTGAGGAAGGAAAATGTTGCTAAGAGACTTGAATGGGCCGAAGAACATAAAAATTGGACCGATAAGTCCAAGTTCGAACTTTTTGGTTCTCAAAGCCACCAGTATGTCTGTCGTCGGCTAAATGAACGCTTCCTTCCGGAGGGTGTGGTGTCCACAGTGAAGCATGGTGGAGGTAACGTGATAGTTTGGGGCTATTTTGGTGGTAACAGAGTCGGAGATTTAGCCAAAATTGAAGGAATTTTGGATAAAAACGTCTACCTAAGGGTTCTGATTTGAAAAAAAGATCTCTGGTGCGATAAAAATCATGGAATAGTCACCTCAGTCCCCGGACTTATCTCCGATTGAACTTTTATGGGAAGAGCTCGACAGAGCGGTATGCAATGAACATGCCACCAATCGAGAAGGGTAATAGAAGACCCTACAAGAATGGTGGAAAAAGATTTCAGCCGAAACGCTGGAAAAATTGATCGCAAGAATGCCCAGAATCTGTGCGGCGGTTATCACAACTATGGGTCGTCACTTCGATGTGAAGCTGTTATAGCCAAAATGAACTGTACGGGGCAACTTATCCCATGTTCCATTATTAATGCGCACTAATACTTCGTACTATATTATTTCATGTAAAATACATAAGTTATTTTGTTTTTTTTTGGCATAAAAATGGTGTTTTGACTACCTGTTCTCAAACATCTCACAAGCACTGTATATTCGCATAGAATTACGTAACCTCAAGTTGTATTTGTCGAAACATTTATTCTGGCTAGTGAAGAATTCATGAGCACGATGTTACTGCAACGAATGCCGTCCGTTACATGAACTACTAATAACGATATCAACATTATATAAACTAATCACGATCGACTGGATAGTGACTAATCGAAGAGAACCTAGCCGCAGTTGGCTAATACTGACTAGGTCATCGCAAGATACCCACGTGAAGGTTTTTTTTTCATTCGCAACGCCATCTGTAACTCAAATTGGTTAGCCAGCCATAAGCCAATTGCGCGATGGAACTACATGTAGTCACATAATCGCACATTATTATTTGTGATCATCGTTGGACAGTCAGGTACGAATTAAACATTAGGCGGTATTTTTATCGTAACGCAAGCGACCTGCAGTCATACGGATGAAATTCCGAAATTGAAACGCGTCCTCGATATCTAATTCACGTACACGATGATTAGAAATGCCGCGTTATACTTTCCGTAATATCCATGATTTAACCCAGCAGCTACTATCATTTTTATTATTTTTTTTCTTTCGAATTTCGAATGCAACTATCCTCGCAGCCGCGACTCGTTGTTTATGAGAAGCCATTTCGGACACTACTGACGCGACATACCTGCGTTACAAACGCTCTCCAGTGGGCATGGCCCTAAGATTAATTCGCGACAGTGACTCTTCGGCTACTGTCTGAACTGCTCGCGAGAGTGTAACTCGCGGAACAATACTCTCACGTGGAAACAGTTGTGAGAGTACTCTCGAAAGCAACTTTCAGATTTTAGTCTCTGGTGGACAGTCACCTTTACTCTTATAAAGGATGTCCCAAAATGACCTGACATTTTGAATTGCGCGCCATTTTTTTGTGTCGAACATAGAGTACTAATCTTTGACAACTGGCATCAGGAAGTATTGAGGTTTAGTCATGGAGAATTACACGATCGAGCAAAGCATAGAAATTGTGAAAATGCAATGCGAAACAATGCAGTTATTGTAGACGAAGTTTCATGGTCGTGTTATCTCGCGCCGCAGCGATGTGAATTGGCCACTCAAATCGTCCGATTTGACACCATTGGACTTCTTTCTTTGGGGTTTTCTGAAAGGAAAAGTGTATTCCAATGATCCATAGACCATTCCGGAGCTCAAGGAAGCAATTGGGAGCACCACTAACGAAATTAGTCTGCAATTATGCCAAAATCTTATTGAACATTTTTTCAAAAGAGTGAACTTTTGCAAACAGGGACGAGGTGGCCATTTATGGGATATTGTGTTCCACGCATAACATCCATGTCCGTACCTTATATTAAAAAATATTCGTCATTGTTAAATAAATAATATGTTTTATTAATTAATTAAAATGTCAGGTCATTTTGAGACACCCTGTATATAGCAAGACCATCGCTCGCGCTTTGCCTCTCCCTCTCGTTCCCTCTTTTGCAGAATTTGTTTCAAGAAAACCCACAAGTGTTTTTTACTTTTGTACGCGTATCAACAGTTTTTCCGCTGTTATACAAAATCTTGGAAAGTCATAAGAAAAAAGAAATTCAAAACAAAACAAAAGAGATATCTCCGATAAAAGTTCAATTTGGAAGTTTTCACAAGTTTCACGACATCTTTTTCGGGGATAAAACAGATTAGATAGTTGCTTAAGGAAAATCTGTGAGGCAGTAAAACTTTACCGTCAATGATGGCTATTAATATGTCTGCAAGAGATAGCGACTGCGGTTAAATTCGCGATTTCTCATTAAACGCTGTGCTGAATATGCCTAGAACGTAATTATTTTTGTCCCGAAACGGATTACGGGTAACTTATGAAAAGTTCAAAGATCAACTTTTATCGGACATATCTAATCCTTTAGAAGAAAATTAATATCCCTTAACATTAGTTAAGACTTTGGTCTAGCCCATATTGAATTTTCCCTAATTTTATTGGAGTCCGAGTTTCGAAGTCTCTTACGGGCCCTTTAAGGGGTTAAGCCGCTCTACGATTTTTGAAAACACAAACAAAATCGTTTAGCTTGGAAAATGCCTAAGGGTCTTAAAAATAATATACCAAAATATTATGGTCGAGCTATATTATTATGGTCAAGTATCGGTGAAGAGAAGGGCGCTATGTTCCATCAGGACAACGCTAGACCATACGTTTCTCTGATGACCCGGCAAAAGTTATTGCAGCTTGGGTGAGAAGTTTTGGTGCACCCATAGTATAGTCCGGACCTTGCACCTTCATACTATCACTTGTTCCGGGTGCTATAGTACAGGTAGAATAATAAAACCATCAGTTCCCTGGACGTCCTCAAACACCACTTGGATGACTTCTTTACCCAAAGGACTTCTATGAAAGAGTGATAATAAAGCTCGTTGAAAGATGGCAGAAAGTCATTGAACAGAATGGAATATATATAGTGTATTGAAATAGTTTTTTTTGCAAATATTTGCGTTTGAAATGTAATCAATTTTCGCTACGGAATTATGCATAGACCCAATAGATTCTTTACAGAAGTGCGTAAATCCTTGATGTCCTGAATTTTCGAATTTTCTGTCGGGTTGTCCCAACAATAGCCGCGTGGATATTTAATTTATCTCCTTGCTGAAGCGCCAAGTTTTAACAACAAAGTACGACTTCAAAAAATCGTCTACTTTATGCAGCACTTTATGGAGATGTCATGCTGGCCACATTTCTATCTGATAATTTAAAAACTGAATAACTCTAGACGTTTTATATCAACTGCGCTAGGCATGTAAAAAAATTCTAAAGATCTCGTAACAACAATAAAAACAGAGGGTCACCAAAATGTGTAAAGAAAATATTAATGATGAAACTTAGAAAAATGTGAGTAGTAGAATATTCGTAACCGCGACTTCTCAGAGAACAAGTAAAAATGTCTAAATCTACAAAATGTATACAAATTTTTTCATTCCAGTCCGGCGTTGAGTATAATAATTTATTGTAACTTATTTTTATTAAGGCCTTAGGCCACTCTCTGATTTCCCAAAAATCGTTTTTTTTTTGTTAAAAATATACCTTAGTACCTATAAAATTATTATATATGCCAAAAGATTATGGGTGTAAAAAATCTCTAAGTACTCGATTTTCGAATTCTAGCGCAACCTCTCTTGATTCATGTCGTGACTTTCTTCTAACTTTAAACGCGTTTATCTCAAAACTACTTTTTTTTCAAGACAGCTGGACTCATAACAAATTTCAACCGATTCACTTGAAATTTTAACTGTATATTTAGAATTACATTTTCTGAGGCACTACGTAGGATTTTTTAAATTATATTGCATAGTTCCTTTTTATAAAAAAATTTCTGACGATTTTCTCAGGGCATTTTATACTTTTTGTTTTAGAAATGCGCCATTTTGACAAAAAACAATATATCAAAAAAATCCTACGTACTTCTATAGCTATTCTTATATACAATCGAAAAAACTTTAGTGTCTCATCATAACTAAAAAATTATAGGAGTTGTTGGTCCGGCCGTTGACCTTCCAGAAATGAAGGCGTAATCGGAAAAATGCTACACAGTCGCCATTTTGACATTTATCGCTGTGAAAAAATAATTTCGTATAGTCAATTACGTATATAACGAAACCTCTATTTTGTAATTCCGATTTATTTTATGGTTTCGCTGAAAAAAAATCATAAAATATGCCCTTTTTGCCTCTAGAGTAGCCTAAGGCCTAACGCGCCACTCCAATCTACTAATGATTCAAAAGAGCCTTGGCTTATGCACCCAGAAAATACGATATACGAAATACGAAATAAACATTTTCCTCGCGATTTTCAGACACTCGTGCAATTATAGTCGTAAAGTTTTTTTTATTGCGATGGTGTCGAAATAACCTCGATCAAACAAACGAACAAATTTGATACCTCGATCAAACAAACCCAAACAAAATCGGGGCTATTTCGATACCATCGCAATAAAAAGAACTTTACGACTATAATTGCACGAGTGTGTGAAAATCACGAGGAAAATGTTTTTAAGCCTGATGCATCGAAGCTTTGACACGCCCGAGGCGTTTATTCTACACGGATCGCGGATTTCGCACGTCACATCAATATTTGCTCAGTACCGAGACAGCAAGAGCGCGTCTTTAGTTACCCCGTACACTACACGGTGAGGGAAACATCAGACTTTTGCTCGGTTTATCCGACGACAACTTTACGACATGTTTCCAGCCTCGGAACGCAGTTCACTTCTCGACTTTTTTCCGCTCGTCTTTATCTGTTTCTTTTCCTCTCGCGCTGCTTCTCGTGAAATAGTTCGAAACCCGTCTACATACGTCGAAGAGAGAAGGCTAGGTGGCAGACCGAAAAAGAGAGTGCACGGGGGAGAGAGAGAAAACGGTATTAAGGGGGCACATTCGAATAGATGGCGGAATAAATAAGTGAATTTTGGGAATTAATATCTCAAAAACTATTTGTTTGATTTCATCCGAGTTTATTTTATTCAAAGTATAAATATTGTGGTATATTGCCAACATTTTTTATAAAGATATATTGACTGAGAGCGCTGTTATTGTGGCCGGACCCATGATTGGATGCAGTTAGTTGATCTGAAATGAAAATTTCGAAAAGATTCTTAAAATGTAATATATGTAAAAAAATATTTAAAAAAAAACAAGCTTTTATTTAATGTACTAAAAAATAGAAAATAATTTTTTTTACCCAGTCACCTCTACTCATGTAGAAATTGACCATCGACCCAGCGCTGGCTCAGTTTCGAACTTGATTGGCCGATGCTCGGCAAAAATGCTTCGCCCAGGCATGGAAATGTGATGTGCGGCTGACGCTCGGCAGCCGAATGTTGGCTACGATGCCTGAACCACGACTGGCCCAAGTAGAAATTGACCATCGACCCAGCGCTCGCTCAATTTCGAACTTGATTGGCCAATGCTCGGCAAAAATGTTTGGACCAGGCATGAAAATGTGACGCACGGCTGACGCTTGGCTGCCGAGCACAGGTACGACCAAGATGTTGCCGTATCTGTGCCTGAAATGAAAAAATAAATAATTCAACAAATTATGAATAAAAATATTCTGTTAGTATTTTTTGTTTTCATATGCTTTATTTGTATTACTGCATAGATGATAATTGGATTAAAACGTGTTCTGCTTCATTAAAGTTTTTATCCTAGCCTCGGATTTCGACCCTACGTCTTCTGATTCTAGAGCTGAGCACGCTACCCATTTAGCCATCCTAACACTTGTGTAAATTTCGTTTTTTTGGCTCCTTACTCTTATTATTTTAAAAAAATGTCAACAAGTTGGCAAACGTCGAAGTTTGCATCGTTGCAATCCAACGAAAATTAATTCTTTTTGACTGCTGAATTCTTTTTGTCTATTTAGGCAGTAAAAATAACTCTTACAATATTTTTTATTTACTTGACAATCGTCTTCGACACTTGTCTTAGTTTTCGGTCGAACCAAGAACAACTGTTGGCACATGTTTTCTGTAATGATATAGCCGAAGCTGACTCTACAGTCAAATTATTCACGGGCTGCAGAGGCCCGTTAGCCGGTGCAGGTTCAGTAATGTTGGTTCTTCGAGCCTTCAAACAACAGTTGGGTCTGTTCTGTACCATCGACATGCTAACGTTTGAGCCAGTTTAGAATATCGAAGCTTGGTATCCACTACTGGACTAAGTCTCAGCCGATTGTCTACAAACGGTTGAGCCAGCGCTGGCTCTGGCGTTGAGCCAGCGTTGGGTCTGTTCTGTACCATCGATATGCCAACGTTTGGGCCAGTCTAGAATACCGAAGCTTGGTAACCACTAATGGACCAAGTCTGAGTCGATTGTTCACAAACGGTTGAGCCAGCACTGGCTCTGGCGTTGGCTCTGGCGTTGGGCCAGCGTTGGGTCTATTCTATACCATCGACATGCTGACGTTTGGGCCAGTCTAGAATACCGAAGCTTGGTATCCACTACTGGACCAAGTCTCAGCCAATTGTCCACTAGCGGCTGAGTATTGACATTTCTACATGGGTATGTGACTATAAAGCTTGGACCGCTCAATTCAGTTTCATTAACCGTATGTAATTTGGCACAATAGTAATTAGAGAAATTATTATCACACGTTTATACTCATTGTCAGTTTATTGATTTTTATTTAAGAAATCTAAGGTTTTATTACAATACATTAAATACAGTTGATATGTTAACGTATTTATGTAAACGAAAGATTATATGTCTAAATTTTGAGCGCCCCAAGCTTTTATTTATAGTCACATATAGGTGACTTGGTAAAGAAAATTATTATCTACTTTTTAGTACATTCAATAAAGGCTTGTGTTTGAAATATTTTTTTCACATAGAAATTATTTTCTACTTTTTAGTCTCCAATTGATTTTGATAGAGCTCCGAAATTTTTGCATAGAGGGATTAATCCTTCCAAACGAACCGGTGTTATTATTGGTTGATTGTCTGGAGAAAGCCTGAAGAACTGTGATAGGTGGCATCTACCATAGATGTTGACTCACCACCTATTAGACCTTACCATTTAACGTGCGATCCGAGAGCACTTAGAGCCATTCATTAGATATCGCTAATTTACACGAAAAGTTGAAAATCTTGTGGATATTTTTTTTTCAAGTTGAATCATGCCTTGTCACCGCCTAGATGCATGTTTGCAGAAATGCAGAGCTCTCAGTAGTCGGAAAGTGGGTGAAATATCGATTTTCCGTTTTGCATCGCACAGAAAGTCAAGTTAAATAAAAGTTTATAATATATAAAGCCCTTCGCATCATAAGATATTTGGAAAAATAATGTTTTTCACAGATTAGCACCTGATTGAAAATTACTTTCATTTTTCAACCTAAATTTTCGAACTTGCTGGCTGGAGAATAAAAATGAGTAAAAGAAAAATCCTACGATGCAAAAGGCTTTATGGATTACATTTTAAGAATATTTTCGAAATTTTTGCTTCAGATCAATCGACTGCACGCAATCATAGGGACCGCCAGCGAGGGATATGTTTCACGCCGCCGACAACAACACCGTTTCCAGTCAATATACATTTATAATTTTGTTTCTTAATATATTTCAATATTTAAACCCAGATAGACAGTCATGATTATCACGGCGTGCATACAATTGATGAAGCCAATTTTACAGCATATTGACTACATGTTGTGATGCAAAGCCATGAACTCATTTAGTATCATGCATTTACAAAACATTTTGATGTTAATATGTCGTTTACAAATGCATCGTGCATTTAGAGCATGTCGAACTCATAACGCTGTGCTCAAGTGTCTGCAATTAATATCCGCAAATTTTACGTCATATTGAAGTCATGTGTATAGACATTTTGGTGTGTACTCACTATGGTAACATCAATTGTTCTCATGAATTGTACTTAACATGAACGCAATTTCGTTTAAGTTGGTGAATACATTTCATGAGCTTATTCAGTACCTTGGATTTGAGATACATCGTGACTTAAATTTGTCGTTTCGAAATGCATCATACATTGACTACAAGATGAACTCATAAGAGGGCAAATTTAAATTCTGCAATGAATATTTGCAGATAGACTTCATATGGTAGTCATCCAATGATTTTTGTTGGTGTATTCACTGGGTTAGCACTGGTAGTAGACATGCCATGCAAGAAATATGATGGCGATATGCATATTTCTCAGGGATACACCCCATGAGCAAAATATGCCGGTGAAATGCTTGTTTCTCAGTGATACATTCTATGACGGCGATATGCATGTTCTCAGTGATACATTCGATCAGCACAATATGACGGCAATATGCATATTTCTCCGTGACACATCCCATGAGCGCAATATGACGGCGATATGCGTATTTCTCAGTGATACATTGTATGACGGCGATATGCATGTTTCTCAGTGATACATTCGATGAGCGCAATACGACGGCGATATGCATGTTTTCCAGTAATACTTTCTATGTGCGCTATACAACGGCGGTAGTAAGTACGATATAATTAAATAAAATTTCAATAACAATTAATTTCTAAGAATTTGGTGTTTTTTTTATTCAAACGAATGTATTGTACCTTCTTACTTCACAAACTACCCATACTTACTACCCATACTTCACAAACTAATCAGTTTTTATATTCTACTAGCCCATGGAAACTTAATTATCAGTTGCACCTCTTATTAGGGGTTGTTTTGAAAAATATTAAAATATGCGTTTTATTATTTGTTTTCAAGAATACAGTAAAGTCGCGATTAAGCAGGTGCGGTTTAACCGTGTCGGGCGTGACGTAATAATACTCAAATCGTTAACTTCATAGAAGAGGTCTCATGAGCAATTTGATCGAAGACCGTGATGTGTTGACAGTCTGGAAGTCGTTGAATATCAAGGAAGCAATTTACGCAGTCGCTCGTGCATGAAGTAGAGTAAAAATTAAAATATTGCATGATCATTTCGAAAAATAATGTCGGCAGAAGACGACATTGAGATCCAGAACGATGCTTTGGAGACATCTGAGAAAATTCTATTGTCTCATTGCTTTGCAGCATTACTAGAAGAAGTAGAGGGATTGGTAGACATAGAAGAATCGGATATCGAGCCGTGGTTGCAATGCGATAGGAGTCATTCAGGACATAAAGTTCTCACGGACGAAGAGTTGATATGGAAAGTGCTAAAACAATAGAACGCTTTGCCTATGGGATGAGAGGTAGAAGATGAATCCGACAGCGATGAGAGTTTGCTATCGATTAAACCAGTCACACACAGACAACCTGGAGAGGCGATCCAAATCGTTCTGGATTATTTCGAACAACAGGCGGATGCCTCTACTAGCAATATCTTGAATCCCAGGCGAATGAGACAAGAAATCACAACAAACTAAAAGTCAGAAGGAGAATACAGTAACACATGTTTGCCAGAAAAGAAACTAAACAAGCGAGTGATTACTATAGAAATGTAGACCAAAGTTGTATTAGTCTTTATAAAAGCTCATATATATATTTCTTTTCATAATACTGTGCTAAAAAACATTATATAAATCCTGATTACCCGTGGTTTTCGATTATCCATGGACTCTTCGATCCCTTCCTGCCCGGTCAATCAATGTTTTACTATATTTTGTGACGTTACGTCACAAGTTATCGAGAAAAAGCCCGCGTGACCGCGCTCGGGCTTAATCTGCGCCGCGCCCTTCACGTAAAACATTAAATTGTTAAATATAAGAATTAGCTATAGTTTTATTTTTGTATCGAATCAGCGACTATTCCTTCCCCCTCCTTCCCCCCCTTTACGACGACCCATACGCGAGGAACACGCGGACTGTCGGCGAGGGCCACGTCGGCCCGGTGCTCGACACATTCATCATCGTGCGCGCCATCTCGCGGCCTCGCGAAGTCTCGACCTCGCATCCGGAGCTCCACTAACGCCATCTCCCGAGTCACCGTCCAAGCGAGCGTCCCCAGATCGTCAGCGTCCTTCGCGCGGCCGAGCCGGCTGGCGCGTTAACCGACCCGGGAGCTCATCGATTCGTTAATCGATCGACGGGGACGACCGGAAGAGCGAGCCGCGGGATCGATGCGGAAACTCGATGGGAGGTCTTCCCATCTAGTGGAAAATTTCGGGCACGAGGAGGAAGCCGGCCGGCGTGGTCGCCATTAAGTCTTCGGGCGTGGTTCCGATAGCACCCAGAGCGACAAGCGTATAGCATAGCGACGTAAAAGAGAAAAGAACAAAGGAAAAGAGAAAATTTCGGAGAGAGAAAATCGAGCGAGAGAATAACTCCGGATCGATCTTTACCAAGTAAGTCTCCCTCCTTTTCTTTAATTTGTTGCGAGAGTGGCGAAAAGCGGAGAAAAAGTCTAGTGCATACAAGTTATGTCGCTCGGGCGACTTTGAGCGTCCCTCCTTTCCCCCCGTATTAGTCCCAGATCGTCGTCCCTTCCTCGCGTGTCGCCGAATTAATACTTTGTAAAAATAATCGTAAATTTAAATTCAAGAGCGTTGCCTCGCAGGGCCGGACTATAATAAGACAACATTTTTTGTCTTTGATTCTTTCGTTTATTTTGTAACTTTCTTTTTGCGCGGATAAAAATTTGTCGTGGTCCGGAAATAAGAGGCCATTGCGTTCGGAGAACCCCGTCTTGCCCCGATACCCTGAGGTGTCCCCGTTTGTTTTCCTTTTTTTTTTGAGAGTCTCGCGCGGAGCGATACGCGCCGTGTATTTACGTTTTTTTTTGTGGTATGCTCAAACTTGCGTACGCGGTAAGCCGCGTTGCCTGAGACAGGCTGGCGCCCAACAATTGCGTTTATAACGGGTATAGAAATTCGAGTTGGGAATTCGCGTGTATCGAATCCCGTTATTATTTCCTTATTATTGTTATCAGTATCATTTATTTTATATAGAGTCATTATTAACATCTTAATTATTGTTGTTCACCATAGTTTTTTCCTTATATCGAGTCACTTTGTTTTCTTTCTTGTTGTTAATTAAAATCTGATTTAAATTTTTTTTTTGTGAAATAAACAGTTGCATTCATTTTGTTACTCCCCCTTCCTCCGCCTACGTTATCACGCGATACCCGTGACAATTTATACCGAGTTTCAAGTTGATACACGGGTTGCTCTAGGGGTTGATTTTTGAAAAATGCTTTGTTAATGCACTTCTACACCTTCTAAGGAAAACAGCTTTCAAATTTCAAGTTTCTATCTTCATCGGTTTAGGCTGTGCGTTGTCTATATGTCAGTCAGTCATTCAGTTAGTCAATCACGGAAATGTTTTATATGTATAGAAGATTTGATTAATTCCAATGTCACACATTGTCCCAAACACTTGCCGCTGCACTATCCTAAGCGGAAATTGAGTTAGGGCTTTGATCGGACCCATCTTAATTTTCCCTAACTTTATTAGGGCCTCAGTCTGGTACCCTAACATGGACCAACAGTGGCCGGCCACACTTTGCTACCGAGAGCCATTGAAGACAAACTAATCAGGGGCTTTAAAATTGCCTCAACGGTGCCTCATAAAAATTAGTGTTGTCTCAATAGGGTTTGGGATTGGAATTCGGTCGGATATTTGATCACGTTTGATCCCGCGTACTCAAAATGGTCACACTGCATACTTATTGGTTCAAGGCATCACAGCTCGTCCAGTACGGAAATTGAGTTCGGGCTTTGATCGGGCCCATCTTAATTTCCCCTAACTTTATTAGGGCCCCAGTCTGGTACCCTAACATGGGCCATCAGTGGCCGGTCACACTTTGCTACAGAGATCCATTGAAGGCAAAATAACCATGGCCTTTAAAATTGCCTCAACGGTGCCTCATAAAAATTATTGCAGCCATATGCGTACGTGCGTGTGTGTGCACTGTGAAAAAGACATGTGTTATTTCAATACATTTGAGGCTTAGAATTCTGTCGCATATTTTGACACGATTGATCCCGCGTTGTTTCAACGAACGAGCTGCATGCGTGTTGGTTCAAAGCATCACAGCTCGTCTACTAAACGCATAGTTTTATTATTATATTTTATCGATTTCGATTATTATTATGCCACAAATTCTTTAGCCAAGCGATGATTTGTCCTTATAATTGCACAGTCTGGTAGTATTGGGGAAATCGCTACTAGAGAATCTACAACTACACCCTTCAAAGGCCCTTATTCGGTTTCCCTACTTAGACCATAGTTTTAGTCAACCTACCTACCTTACCATTCCCTAATTGGGGCCTGGTCCGGTTTTTTCACTGAAAGCTCTACTATGGAATCCACAAACAATCCATTGAAGGCCCCGAATTGTATTAGGGATGTCCTGTCAATTTTTCCGCACGGAAGCTCAGCCTAATAGGATCTCTTTTATGGTAATCTCTACTAGGGAATCCACAAATAAGCCCTTAAAGGCCTCGAATTGTATTAGGGATTCCCTTTCAATTTTCCATACTGCATACCAGTTACTGAAAGACCGCTAAGAGCTACTTCTTTCCAATGCACTAATGCAACGCAACTTGCATGCACGAGGGACAAGGGTAAATGAGCAAACCCTGTTTCGATAAAGGTGGCCATATTCTAGTGAGTTTCAGTTACGACACCGGTAAAACTGCCTACGGCTCACTAATCAATGCGCAGGCATATAAGTGGACAAGCGATCACCTATCCAACCATTGGACCAGATCAACTCAGCTTAACTTATCATCGTTCCTTGTCATTTCAGATCTAAAATTTCGTAAAAGAACGTGGTGAGTTTGTTTTTCGTGACGACGAAGCTTCCAGTGGTGCACCATCTTTCGAATCAATATATTTATCGTCGGATAAAAAAAAATGGAAGGACATAGCATGAAGAGTGTAAATAACGATGGATATAAACCTCAAATTATAATCCTCGTAATCTGTCGTGTAAGTGCGGGGGAGCAACGTTGGAAACATGAAGAGCCGTTTACGCACGGATATTTTGTACTTACGAGGGAAGAAGCAAAATAGTGCATCCTATGGAGTAAAAATGTACGGGACGACAAACCGGGCGATATCTCCGTGCGTGTCTCGAGGACTTCTCTAGGGATTCCTGCGGGATTATCGCCTTGCTCGTTTCCACCCTCGTTCGCTCATGCTCTCATGGCCGTCTCGAGGAATACATACATCCGTATATCGATGTACACATGTTTGTGTGTATATATTGAGGGGAGCATGATAGCAGACCTGACACATATATATATATCCGAGACACGTAGTACGTGCGGACTCTGACGCAAGCAAGCGAAATCCACCACTCCAGACCTCCCGTATACTTCAACGACTATAGCCCCGTCTCTGTCTGGGTCGTCGCGATTTCCGCTTGTACGCTCCTCGCACTTCGGTCCCGAAGATCGGGCGCGAAGTTAACAGCAACCGCCTGAGCCGAGGAGGACATCGAAATGGCGCGCGAGTACGTTCAATCGCCGCTCTCTTGGCGGTTGGGTAAAAGTATTATAATTAAATAAACAACGCTTTAACGAGGTTGCTCAGCTATCGCGCAATATTAAAAATTTGCTGAAATTTA
Source organism: Ophion ventricosus (assembly GCA_963932345.1). NCBI lineage: Eukaryota > Metazoa > Arthropoda > Insecta > Hymenoptera > Ichneumonidae > Ophion > Ophion ventricosus. The sequence continues at coordinate 12,635,749 of OZ010716.1, read as the reverse complement.
TTGAGGATATTTTCGAACAAGTGTTACGACTGCGTGCACAATTTCAAGGATCGTTTTTAAACTATCTTAAGATTATCTTTTATTATATATACAGGGTGAGGCACATAAAGTGTTACAGAGCAACAGCACTCAAACTATTGATCATATCCAAAAATGTTTCAGACAAAAATTTCAGTGTTCGAGAAGGCCGTCATACTGGACCACCCTATTTTTTTAGCGGTAGAGGCGCTGAAGCTACGTCAAGGTCAACTCCACTTTTTTAAATGGAACCATGTATTTTTTTTCGCCTGACATTATTACCGATTTTAAGACGAATTCAGCGACCTACAACACAAGGTCATTCTAGTCACGCAAAGTATGAAAATAGTCGAAAAATCGAAAAATATCGGAATAATCACCTTCAAAGGATCTACTAACCTTGGTTTGGGCTACCTACAGAAGTTGTTCGAAGTGATGACCCTCGACTTGTAAACACTTGTAAACACGCCTGACCACGCCTGACGACATGAAAGAAATAATACGCTGAGCATGTACCGAAATTACACCACAAATGTTCGCTGAAGTTAGACGGACTTTTCATCAGCGAATTAACAAGTGCTTACAAGTCGAAGGTCATCACTTCGAGCATTTTCTGTAGGTAGACCCAAACCAAGGTTGGTGGATCCTTTGAAAGTGATTATTCCGATATGACTAGAATGACCTTGTGTGGTAGGTCGCTGAATTCGTCTTAAAATCGGTAATAATGTCAGGCGAAAAAAAATACATGGTTCCATTTTAAAAAGTGGAGTTGACCTTGACGTAGCGTCAGCGCGCCCACCGATAAAAAAAATAGGGTGGTCCAGTATGACGGCCTTCTCGAACACTGAAATTTTGTCTGAAACATTTTTGGATATGATCAATAGTTTGAGTGCTATTGCTCTGTAACACTTTATGTGCCTCACCCTGTATAAAAGCAAAATACCACAGACTGACTGACTGATAACCACGAAATCTCAGAAACTATAAAGCCTACAAAGTTGAAATTTGGCACGTAAGTTCTATGTGACCAGTAAATCTGCGTGTTACTGTATAGTAGAGTGCGCGGCTGATGTCTCGACTTTTAAATTTACATTCTTTTCTATTTTTTTTTAAATTACTTGGCGTCGAGATGCTGCCGCGTCTCTAGATATAGAATGTAGACATCCGGTAAGAAAGATTTTTACGAAAGGGGAAAATTAAGGGGGTGAAATGGGGTGTAAAAGTTTGTATGGGAAATTATATTACTTGCGTGTATCAACTTGAAACGTGAAACATATGTTCCTTAGAAGGTATAGAGGTACACTAAAAAAGGTTATTTCGAAAATCAACTTTTAAAGACGTGACATGTGGTATAAAAATTTGTATAGAAAACTTTTCTTACGTGTATCAACTTGACACTCGGTATAAATATTCCTCAAAACAAATAATAAAACGCATGTTTTAGGATTTTTTTAAACCCTTAATACGAGGTGCTACTTCTAATGAAGTTTCTACCGGCCAAATTCTTCACGGGCGAAGCCGCGGGCGGAAGCCAGTATTATATATTAATATATTTAAATCTACGCAACTTAGCAATGTTCCTCGTGGTAAATTCATGTAACTAAAATCACCGTAGCTAATGCATATGAGAGATACTAACGGCGACTAAATTTGTTTTCAAAATCGATTAAAGCGAAACTCATTGAAACTTCGAATTGCGACTAGTATGGGGTAGTATCCCTTATCAACCAACGGTGAAACGCTCAACCCTCGTTGTATTTACTGATTCCCCCGAAGCTCAAGGTGAGGTAGTTTTAGTGTTCGTTTAAGGAGTTACACCAACTTGGCGCCCGAAAAAATAAGTATGATTCTTTTTACGCGACTACTGAATATATTAAATAATTTTTTTTTCACAAGTACATTATTGTTTTATGAATAAATTTTAAAAAACGAATAAATATTTTTCAAGGGGGAGATATGCGTCGTCTAGTAGGATCCTCTTTTCAAATTGGTGGACAAAATATCTCGAGATCTACTCGCCCGATTTTGATGAAATTTATATCACATATTCATTTATCATTAGCATTGAAAATGCTTTTAAAACTGTATATTATCCCCACTCTGTATATTATCGCCACTCTTCTACAACTGTGTTGTAGAAAAGTGGGGAAAGCTACCACATGCTGAATGTCTGATCGGTTGAAAAATGCCGCTTTACATGTAGTGTCATCTGGGGTTGAAAATGGTAAGTTCCAATTTTTATTTGTATATTACAATGTTATTACTGTGCTTCATAGAGATGAGTCAGTGTTGAAACAGTTTTTAATTGCCCAAAAAGTCTGATTACATTTTCAATGCCATGACATAGTCGCACTTTGAGTAATATCTGTAGATTTTTTAACTATTATAGAATGTAGCATATATATTTTTTTTCAATGGATGCCGCGTTCATATTTTATTCATTACTAAAACTGAACATTTTGGTTGAAATCAGATTTTTTTCAACCCGCTGTCATTTCTACAAAAGAAAAATTAATGTTTTTCCCTGTACTACACTTTAGCTATAACCTTTCTTTACCAGAAAAAATTAATTTTCCATTTTTCAGACGATGCCTGGCAGAGAAAGAAATTCCACCATCGGCAAGGATCTTCAAAAGAGGGTCCTACTAGACGACTTATATCTCCGCCGAGATATAGTTTTAATTTTTTTTTAATCGTATTTTTTAAATTGTTTATAAAACTATAATGTATTTGTAAAAAACGAATAATATTTTATATGTTTAATAGTCACGTCAAAATGTTTATTTATTTTTAAACCTCATTTTCTGTGCGCCCAGGTGGTGTAAGTTAATGTCTCCGCCATTAAGTCACACCGCCATTCCGCCTAATTGCCCTTCGTTCTGTACGCACGAGAATATCCCGATAAAATTAGGAAAACAAATGTTTTCGGAAACATTACTTTTTCAGGGTGCAGAAAAAAATTAGACGAGTAAAAAAAAATTGATAATACGAATAAAATTGCTCGGAGAACAACAAGGATTTTGATACTTCTCCGTGGAGAGTTGCGTATAAGCCACGATAAAGCCTCTAATATATTATAGGGTTCTATATTACAGTGTCTGCTCGGGTTAAAGCCCACTCTATTCCATATATACGATACATATACAAGCACACACATACACACCCACATGTATAACAGGGAGTATATAATTTGAACTCGTTATATCAATGTGATGTTGGCTCTCAGCTCATCAGGTTGCTTCGAGGACAGTCCTTAAATTTTCCTTTTTTTCAAACGAATCATTGATTTTGCAAATAGAACCCTCGGGAAAATAACCTTCATATGAATGTTGTTAGATCTAGCTAAAGGTTATTTTGAGGGCATTAAGGTTCGCGTTATGGCCGGTTCTCAAACTCGAATGTCTTCAAAATACCATTGCCCATAAATACACATACACACACACAAACGAAATACATGAGGTATACGTTTCCCCGAGGCGTGAATGAAATATGTTCTTGCAAAATCGCGAGACGCCGAGCTGAGAAAGTCTGAGAGCAGAGAGAAACGAGGGAAAGCTGTAATACGCCAAGAGTCTCATATACATACCCCAGCAGCTCCCGTGACGAAGTTCGTCATGGACCACGCGGACACACGGCAACAAGATCTTGAAATTCGGAGTGATCGATTATCGTGAATGAGAAAAGAATCAGAAGAAGAAGAAGAAAGAGAAAAAGCTCTAAGAGTACGATACAAAAAATGTCTCGCGAGACGGCAAAAAAAAGCGTCGCTTTTATACAGGCTCGTGTTTAGTATCGCTGAAGGAGAAAAAAATCACTCTCGGTTCGCCCGGTGCGTGTATATGGGAATGGCAGAGAGTTTGGAAATTTTCGGAACGGCGTCGAAAAAATGGTGAAAAAGCGAACGCCTTCACGCACGTGGCATACAAGAGAAGCTTTTCTTTTATTCGTTTTCTCTCGCTTTCTCTCTTTCTCTTTTGCATTCACGTATAACTGAGAGTGGCACTTTACATAGTAAATAGACATTTCTATTCCGTTTGCATCCGGTTCGGGGCTGTTCGGACCGAAGTCGTTTCGTCAATTTTTTTTTCTCTCCTACCTTGCTGCTTCTCACCCTTCCTCACAGTATCTCTCTCCCTCTCTCTCTCTCTCTCTCTCTCTCTCTCTCTGTCTCTCTCTCCCTCTCTCTCTCTCTCTCTCTCTCTCTCTCTCTCTCTCTCTCTCTCTCTCTCTCTCTTCTGCTATCTCGATCCCTATAACACGCGCCCCATCGTCTCCTAATACCATGCACGCGCCACCTGAAGATATCTATATACATGTGGACACCGTATAGGCGCCGTTACTGTTCTCGTAGGGCCAACAGGGTTGAGGAAAAATTGAGAGGTCGCGCACTAGATTGAATCACAATACTCGCATCTGGAACGATCTAGCAGCTCCCCGAGCTTCATGTTGTTCGTTATCTTATTAATTTTTTTTCTTTCGTTATTCCCTTCACTCTCACTTTACGCAAACTCATCTCTCGCCTTCAGGCTGCGTGTATTTACTCACCATGGAGCAGAAAAGTATTGCGAAAAACCGAGGGGATCTCGCAATTTTGTGCCTCGAAATCGAGCAAACGTTTCCCGAAGCAACGACTTACTCTTCTCTTAAGGCAGTAGTCTGCTTTAGGAGCCGAAAAAAAGCGTTTTTTCAACAATTTTTTTGAAAGGGAAGGAAATGATTGCGGTAAACGAAATTTTGAGACGATAGTATATTATATTCAAGCTTTAAAAAACAATTTTTATTATTACAAATTATTGAAATTTGCCAAAGTTGTAACGATTTTTCTGGGGCGCCTGGAGTGTGCACTCGTAAATCGGTGCCGGTGATGGAGGTCGTGCGATGCATCTGAAACAGTGGAACCAAATTTTTTTTTAGTTTTTATAAGTTCCTTTTCTATATGAACTAAAAAAATACCGAAGAAATGACGAAATTCCAAATTTTTTCGAAGTTTGAAAAAAAAATTCACTTTTTTGAAAAAAAAAATTCACTTTAAGTTGCAAAACAAGTAATTTAAATAGTACTTTTGTCCAACTTTTTTAGTTCAAATAGAAGATAATTCAATACTGAAGCTAGATCACTTTGGTTTTTTTCGATCGGACATATATTGTTTTTACTATCGCCGGCACCGTTTTCCAAAACTTGTGAAAATGAAAACTCGAGAAAACGGGCTGTAAAGTTCTGCCCGAGCATTCGCACCTGCTCGACGCTCGGCCACTAAAACTGATCTAGCTTCGAAAATATGTCGAATTGGCCTCTAAAATTTTGAACACATATTCTTGGATAGTTTTGGAATAGATTTAAGACAAAAACGAAAAATCGATTTTTTGAAGCCTGTAAAGCAGACTACTGCCTTAATTAATACTCGAACTTAAGGTATTACTGGATGGATATTAAAAAATCGAAAAAATTCTTCAAATTTTGAGGAATTATAGTTCTTGATGGTATAATAATACATTCATTATTTTAGAATTTTTCACTAAATAATTTAGTAGTTATAAACATATGAATTTAACAGGGTCGCTTATGGGAAAACAGCTTCTGCAAACGTTAATGGTTGCAAAACGAATGGAACTAAATCGCCGTAAATTCTGAAAATATTATATCATCCAGCTTAAGGACCAAGCGATTGATTATGCTAAGTTTCAAACAAATCGACTGAGCAGATGACGAGGAATTAATTAAAGTAATGAGGAGTATCGCCTTTTTGAAGCGATGAATTTATAGCAATCATTGGAAAACTCAATATATTAGGTGTATGACTTAATTTTTACAGATTTTTTCTTCGAGCTTAAAATTATATTTAAAATAGAAATATTTTCGCGGTCTTTTGTGTTTTTGAAAGGATCGGACGCAAGGTTTCAGAACACCGAACGACAAGTCTACGTGAGTTACATAACCTCTCAGAATATCAGAGTTTACGATGGCAACTGATAAACAGCACATTCGGCACTGCATTTTATACGAATTCCAACAAGGAAAAAATGCTTCTAAAGCACGGGAATCAATTTGTAGTGTTCTTGGTGCCGACGTTGTGTCTTATGAAACGTTTTATTATTGGTACAAATGTTTTAGAAGTGGTGATTTCAATCTTCGTGACCAGCCGCGCCCTGGACAGCCTCGAAAGTTTGAAGATGCGAAATTGCAAGCTCTACTGGATGAAAACTCAACGCAAACGCAACAAGAGCTTACAGCTCAGTTAGGAGTTACCCAAACATCTATTTCCAAGCGTTTGCACCAAATGGGAAAAATTCAAAAACTTGAAAGGTGGGTTCCACATGTATGTGCCTTTCACTGCTTGTCCGGCAACAAAAAAAGGACTTCTTGTGGAAAATTGTGACGGCTGATCAAAAGTATATGTTTTACGAGAGTCCCAAACGTAAAAAGTCATGGGTCAGTACATCGACGCCGAAACAGAACATCCATTTAAAGAAGGTTCTCCTGTGTATCTGGTGGGACATGAAGGGTGTGCTTTATTACGAACTTCTGGAAACTGGTCAGACGGTGACTGCGAAACGCTACAGCCGACAATTAAATAAACTGAGCGAAGAACTTGATGAGAAAAGGCTATTTACTGGGCAAGAAAACAGGCAAGTCATACTGCTGCATGACAACGCTCGAACTCACGTTGCTCGCGCGACTCAAAAGACCCTCTTGAACTTGGGTTGGGAAGTTCTCCCGAACGCGGCATATTCACCAGACTTGGCCTCATCCGACTACCATTTGTTCCGGTCAATGCAGCACGCTTTAGTGGATAAACAGTTCAAAACGCTGGACGATGTGCGTAAATTCGTCGATGATTTTATCGCCTCGAAGCCTGCAAGTTACTTTCGCAACGGCATTCGTATGTTACTTGAGAGATGGCGCAAGTTCATAGAAAACGATGGAGAATATTTCCAAAATTAAGTTCGTTGTTCTCTATTTTTTTATATTCAATAAATTTGCTGAAAAATCTGTAAAAATTAAGTCATACACCTAATATATTGAGTTTTTCGGTAATTATTGATAATAATAAGATGATCTGAACGTATTAATTAAATTTAAAAATGGAGACATTTTTTGTTGACCAGTTGGAAATGGATATACAGTTACTGACAAAACCTCAGCTAAGCACACCCCAATATCGACGAATTTGACTTCAATTATTATTAAAAGTAGAAAATTAAAATTTCTAAGTATTAATTTATTATTAAATTTTGTTACAAATAGTAAATAATTAAAAAATTATTTACTATTTGTAAGGCTGAACATGTACGATATGATCTAAACTTGTAAATCCACGAATCGTCCATTTTGGACTAACTTTTTGCCGGGCGGTCCGTCCAGTAATACCTGAATGCAATATTTTAGTTTAAACATTTGAAAAAATCGATTTTTGTTGACATCTTATACATGTATAGACTCTTAACGAAATGTCCTCAAAAGGAAATTTCGAAATTCCCAATATTTCTAAAGTTATAGCGATTTGAATACGGCCGGATCGAGAGGCTGCACCGGTGCGAATCGGACAATCAGAAGATTCTAAGAAAGGTAGAACTTCTCGCAGGAAAGAACGAACTTCAAAAAATCATCATTTCCAAGTCGAGGAAGGCACACTTTACGAGGTAGGGATGGCCAATCAATATAACGTAAGATAAACATGCCATTGAAATTGTATTCAAAACTTTAAGCGCCTTTTCCTCGAACTTGCTTTGGGTATACTTCCGAAAAGCGGAAACCGAATTTCGATCTGAAATTTAGCATACACCTTCATTTTAATGCTAAAAGACTTTCCTGCAAAGGATTTTTCGCGACGCGCCATAGTTTTCGAGATATCAATTTTCGAAAGTTATTTTTTTAACGCGCTCCTACTATATCCATAGCTGACGGGCTCAGCTCTGGCTATACCTATATATGTTATCGCGCTCTCCGCTTTGTGTGGATCTTCGTCAAGCTTAAGCGATAGAAGCGTTCCACGCACCTCACCATTCCACACGCACATCCGAGGTGGGCCGCGCCCAAACTAGTGTTCCACACACCCCACCATTCCACACGCACATCCAAGGTGACCCGCGCCCACACTAGTTTTCACGCACCCCCGCCATTCCACACGCACATCCGAGATGACCCACGCCCACACTAATGTTTCACGCACTGCACCATTCTACACGCATATCCGTGGTGCCCTGCGCCCTAACCAGTATTCCACCACCCCACCATTCGAAAAAAACGGAGAGCGATAGATATATTCGGAGAAGATAAATATACTCGTCGGGCTGAAGTATTGTAACAACTTTCAAAATTTCGATTTCTCCGAAAATATTGCAAGTCGCCAAAATTTTGTATTGTATTTTTTTTATACCGTATTAATATTGTGCCATATTGTATTATTTTTTTCCCTCATGTGCCTTTGTATGTATGGCTGGTTGTGCAATTTCGTATCGTGAGCCAAATTATTGCAAATCGGCAACTTTTTCTGTTCCCATCACCTCATAACACTATAATATAGTCGTAAGTTATCTTCTCTTGTGAAAACGCAAACGTTGGATTTTGGCCCAGCAAAAATGTCCTCTCTCCTCTATTGTACCATTTGACCCCCGTTCTTATGTATATCTTTATGCCGGTGGTATACATATGTATAGGAAAACTCGCTTTTCGGTCTTCCCGTAACTTGCGTACGTGCGTTTACGTACGTGACGATCTGTACCAAGGGCCAGCTCTCCTCGAACCTTGCTCGAGTACCTGCTTGCGATTTCAGAGCGAGACGAAATTGGCCATGCATGTTATGCCGATAGCGAATATAATCCCGACGAGATTGTCGACAAACTTAAACACAATTGTCAACTCGTTTTCCGAGTCCCTCTTCGAAGTAATTTCCTATAATTTTCACTGTAGCACAGCGAAGGCACACAATAAAAATGATTCAGCTTACCAAATTACATCATAGAGCCTCGATTAAGTGAAAACTTTTTTTAATTGCGCCAGTTCATGGCACGTGTCCATCCGGGAATCCTAAAACTTTCTTCGGGAGGAGGAAAGAGGCGTATAAATTAGGATTGCGATGGAATTCTATGAAAAATTCGGGAGGTGCGCCAGGTATGTCAGAACGAACCAGGTATGTCAGAACTATGCATCCCTTTCACTTTTCCACGCTCTTCACGTGCTCTCGCTTTTCTAGAGTTATATAATGAAAGAGATCTCCCTTGTAATGGCACATTACCGTTTTGGCCATTTGCCCTTTTTTATGCGGTACACTCCTTTGGCCCTTTCACTACATGCCACGTAATCGTGTATGTGCGTGTGTGCGTGCGTGTATACGGTGGGTAAAAAAGTATTGAGACACCACGATTTATTTGTATTCATTGAACATTTTCAATAATATCGATTATTTATATTAAAAATAAAATAAAATACATTTCAAATAAGCTATAAAATAAAATAGCCTGCAAAAATATCATTTTTTCGAAGGGGTTCACACTGGAGTGGATAGAATTTTTTCAGAATTTTTTTCATTTTAATTTTTTATTTCAATTTTCAAAAATAAAAAAACATTTAGAAAAATTGCAGTTAATTAAAAATAAAAATGTAAACAAATTTCCTTTCTTAATTGTCCTAGACCCCATAATTGCCAAGTGGAGCCTCTCCACTCATCAAAGTTCCAACCAAAAATAGTAAAAAAAAATGTCCAAGAAAAATTCGGAAAAAATTCTAGCCACTCCAGTGTGAACCCATGCAACTTTTTACCCTCTTGACATATCCCCTGAAACCCTATAGTTCTTCGATGACACCTTTTTTTCTAAAACATGTATTTTTTAGCTAAAAATGCAATACTAAGGCGAAAAAAAATCGTACGCGACCTAAAAAATAAAAATGTCGGTTTTGATATTCTTCTTGAGTTTTCCATGAAAAAAAACCGAGGAAAAAATTTTCCACAAACTTTGCAGATAATTTTCGACGGCCAAAAAATAGCCGAAAAATGACCACGTTCAAAGTGCGCACCGGGGCAAAAAAGAATCGTAGAGAATTTTCTTAAAAAAAAGCAAAATACAGGCAAACTTGTCCTCTTTAAAACGCCACTGGGGAAATTCAATTGCCTTCATTTTTGAGTCCGCTATGTAAATTTTAGTACGGTAAGAAATTTATTTTTGCCCAGTACTGTATAGATATGCACCCATCGCCTTGGCCATATATTGGCATAATCCGGTAGCGAAAATTGAGTAAACTTCAACACGAAAAATTTACCAAAAAAAGTGATTTTAATCAACTAAATATGTTCCATTATGTTCAATGACTTTCTGCCATCTCTGCACGAGCTTTATTATTCCCCTTTCATAAACGTTCTAAGATTTTTGGGCAAAGAACTCATCCAAGTGGTTTTTGAGGACGTCCAGGGAACTAAAGGTTTTATTATTCAAACTGTTCTGTAGCGCCCGAAACAAGTAATAGCCTGAAGGTGCAAGGTGCAAATTATACGGCGGCTGTACCAAAACATCCCACCCAAGCCGCAATAACTTTTGTCGTGTCATCAGAGAAACATGCGGAGTAGCGTTGTCTCGGTGGAACACTCAGCACTTTTTGTTCGTCAAGTCGGACCGCTTCTCCCAAGTGAACATTTTTTAAAAATTTTTTATAAAAATTATATAAAACAAATTCTATACAAATATTGTATGAAAATGGACATATAAAATTCGCATAGATTCTATATACTGCTGAAGAATCACATACGACTGCGTATAGGAACTGAAAAATATGCTCTATACGAAATTTCTGTAGGTCTGCAATAAAAAAATATGAATATGAAATCCTCCACTTTTCATAGATCTCTACACTGATTCTCACATACATAAAAGAGAATTTGATTTTATTTAAAAAAAGTATAAAATCAAAACTATAAAGATATCATATGAAAATATGATATTTGGCCAGTTGTGAGCAGTACTTGGTCCAATCAATGGTTTTCTTGGGTGGCAGCAGCTCATACTAAACGACCCCTTTCCAATCCCACCAAATACAAAGCATGACCTTCTTCAGGTGTAATCCAGCCTTTGCGACTGTCTGAGCAGCCTCCTCGCGCTTCGAACATGATCTTTTTCGACTGACATTATTGTAGACAATCCACTTTCCAGCGCCAGTAATCATTTGCTTTGAAAATGGTTCGTTGTAATGGCGTTTGAGTAGCAAATCGCAAGCTGAAATTCGATCCATTACATTTTTTTCGCTCAGTTCGTGCGGCACCCAAACATGAAGCTTATTTACCATTCCAAGCTTCCGTAAATGTCTCGAAACAGCTGATGGGCCAATGTTGAGGTTATGTCTGGTCTCTGTAGTCATTAAATTCCGGTCGGAGTCGATTAAAGCCTTGATTTTATCGACATCAGTAGTGACTGTTAGATCGGAGCGAGGAGATCGAAGTCTCCACAACGAAATTTCGCAACTCACTTCCGGCCCACACTTCCGCTTACGGCATTCCCGTCGTACGTGGCGCATATCTTTTTGTGAGTTTGTGACGTGTTATGGCTGTTTCGGAAGTAAGTAATGCATCGAAAATACACGTTTTTTCCGTCCATATTCGAAATATAATTGAACTTCCTATACGTCACGAATCGCGATGGATACTTTTTTTTAAATGACGGCACAAGTTCCAGCTTTCACTTAAGGTCAACTACGCCCTCAAGGTCAACAAAGAGACTAAATTTATGTCACCCCACGGGTATTCTGATTTATGTTAGCTTATATTGAATATTCGTATTGTCGATCCCAAAGTTGTACATTTGAGGTAAATATTTTACTTATTGCATATTTACTGACAAAAACTGAAAAATTAGATCCTCAACGACTCTGGAGTATTCACGACGATTTCTAAGCGGTTCCGAGATTCTGTAACTCGGTAGCGATCGTTTTCGTTATCGTTACCTAGCGACAGCCAATAAGAGGCTCCCTTTTTTCTGATCGTGCATGCGATTGGCTGGCGCTAGCCGGCGACAACGAAAACTGTCGCTACAGAGCTAGGTTATGCTGGCCAAATGAATCAGCTGTTACGCTCGATGTTGGCAAGTCTATGGGTACTATTTCGTCATTGTGGTAATATTCATTCGGAAGTTGAAACCGTTTTATAATGTAGTGCTTGAACTACACGGTGAAGTTCAAATTTTCGATTTTTGACAATATCGATTATGTCTAATTTATCAAATTTCAGTTTTCCAACGACCTTAGTTGGATACGTGAGTAGCAAAACCGTGATTGCCGCACTTCCGGTCCACTTCACTAGCTCAAAGTGCTCGACTTTTCAATTGTATTACGAAAAAACTGGACGGTCACTATAGCTCCAATTTTTCCAAAGGGTGCATAACGTATTCGTCAGCATCATATAAAAATTTCAGGCCCGAAACTTGGATTCGACCCCATGATCGTACCTGCTTAATATACGGCACTTCGTATGGTTGACGCATGTGCGAGCGGAGAAACAACTGCAAACGACATCTGTCGGAATTTCGCTACGAAATTATGCATAGACCAATATATTACTAGCTTTTATCCGCTACTCCGTCCACGTGGACTTTAAGATTCGATCCAGAGAGGAGATAAACAAAGAGAGAAAAAAATCCGTTTCTTTTTTATGCCAACTGAAATGTCAAATAAAAATCTACTTTTGTTGACATACCATATGTGTGTTTACTTTTGCTCCTTACTGTATATAGAATATTTATTATAATTCGATACACAGACACGTATACATATATATATATGCGTACACAGTACATTCGATCTGAACTGGGATCCGTCACGTACTTTTCGCTCGATTTTCTTGAACGGAAACGACCGCCTATGTCGAGGGCTGGCCTCTTCCTGGGTTGCTCTACCTCCCTCTCTCTCTCTCTCTCTCTCTCTCTCACACACACACACACACACACTCACTCTCTACATCGCCTCATCCACGCTTTGATACCTCTTACGTTTCTCGTACACCTTCGTGGAGTAGGACGGCTCTCTTTTATTGCGCCATCAGTTACGGTTCCGGACGTAACGGACCGCAAGATTACCGATTTGTCAATTAGCCGCAGCGCGAATTAATTTATTTATGACCACCGCAGAATACACCGGCGAAGAACGGCTAGGAGTTCTTTATACTTTTATCCTGAACATCGAAATCAAGCCTATTCATTCTTACGCTACCAAGCCTCGTCGGCCTCCCACCCAAATGTGACTACGAAAAAAAAAAATAAAACACGCTTTTCAGTTGCTACCTTTGGTTCACTCGTTCTTTTGTATAAGCTGGATTACTCTTATTTTCTCTACCCTACTAGCTAATTCTGATTTACCGCGACGCGGTAATGAAGTTATATATACGGGTGCCGCGAGTCTCGCGTCGCCCTGAATAATTGAGAACTTTGTGTATTCATTTAGGTATTTGTTAACTTTGTGCACATAAAATATCTTGATTTCAGTCGCCTGAAAGAACTTTTATTCCTTTTTGTTAACATTTCATCGCAATTCTTTTAAAGATAATTTGTCTCCTAATATCTCTGCAACTGGTTGAACTAGCAATTCTTTTTTCTTGGGTGTCTTGACTCCCTATAGAGGCTTCAAAAAGTTCACGTTTTATTACCTAAATTTATAGTTTGAAACCTGTATAATACGATGCAGTTAGCGATTTTGGTCAATTCTCAAAAATGACGTCCCGAGAGCCTTTGAGCATGACTCACCTCTTCTCCGTTTGGAGCCCTGCTCGCAGGTATAGGCACCATTTGGAGAGGTGAGTCGTCTATTCAATAATAGTTGTCAGATGGGCAAAACAAATATTACGAGGAAGCTGAAGGACTATTTTTTTTTTTTTTATTGGTTTGTTCCAGTCGTACAGGGTCTTACCCTTTTTTACGAGCCCCTATCTCAACTTCGGTCTGTCACCCATTCCAGTTCGCCCTTCTATATCTTTCTGATTCCACAATTCCCACCTCCCCTCCACAATTCCCCCGTCTACCTTCAATCCCCCACCTTGCGGCCGCAGCCGACTTCCCCCTCTGTATCATATTCATCATGACATTTCTGTCATGGGTATAGGGAAACTGCGGAAAACCTATACCAATACAGCCGGTCATCAAGTTCGCCCCCCAGTCGTGGAACTAGTCTTATTTCGCCGCGAAATGCCGAAGAAAAACATTTCACGACGAAATGTACGCGACTGGGATTCGAACCCGGGACCTCCCGGTCCGCAGGTTTAGTGACAAGCACGCTAACCACTAGACCATTGCACCGGTTTAGCTGAAGGACTATTATATGGTGCTGGAATAGCTGACTAGTCAGTAAGGCACAGAACCATACGTATTTCCCTTGGCGAAACTTTAAACGCAATTATCTCGAAACTTTTTTTTTCAATGAGTTAAAAATCGGTGTTCACGATTACTCAAAAACTATTTGACCGATCAAGCTCATATTTGGCACACGGTTTTATGATACTAATGGCCAATTGATGAACCTAAGATCGACTAAAAATTATCAAAATAAACATGTTTTTGGCTGGGTCAAAGTTTTAAATGTTTTCCGAAAAAAGGAACTATTTTTGTCCTAAGACCTCCCCTTTAGCCAATTATCATTATTTTTCCAATATTATTGGTTAATCAAATTACCACATGTATATACTAATCAATTCTTTTGCGCAGACTGTTTCATATAATCCTACAAGGTGCTAGAGTGTACACCGCATTCGGCGTCCCTACCGGACAGCTTCACGGCGTTATATCTCCGCCATGGTTATATCTCCGCCAGTTTTCACTTTTTTTAAGCAACAAAAATCGTTTTGAAAACTAGAATTGTGTAATAAAAAGTGCATATGACCCTGAAAGGATATATACATTCCTTACCCTCGAAAAAAAATCATGAAAATCGAATAAGATTTGGCGTTCTATAGGGAGGGCCCCCCTAATACCCCCCTTAATACCCCACCTTCTCGAAGGATCCTTTCTTATCATTTTTCTCATACAAATCTCTCGGTATAGCTCTTCTCCAAAAATAATGTTCCATCCACGGCAAAACTCGTTCTATTAAAACAAAACGTTTTGTTTTCAGTGGGCTATTATTGAGGACTTACATCTTGACAAAGTTCGAAAAGTGCAGATGCAGCATTCTTGAGGCTGCACCCCGACGCACTTATATACAGTGGCGTGCAAAAGTATGTACACTATATATAAGGTGTAGTAAAAAGAAATCCATTATTTTTGCATGAAATTGAAGGCTTTATTTAGCATAGTTAGAATGATCCGATTTAAGTCTAATATGCACCGTTTTGATCGATAACTTGTTGCCACTTTGAAGGTAATTTCATTATGCCTTTCTCATAGAAACCCTCGTCCCTATTGGCAAAAAACTGGGACAGTCGATTTTCACAAGCTTCTCTTGAGGCGAATTTTTCACCAGCACAATCTTTCGCCATCGACAGGAACAGGTGATAATCACTTGGTGCCACATCCGGACTATAAGGTGGATGCATAAGAACCTCCCAACCAAGCTCCCGGAGCTTCTGACGAGTCACTATCGATGTGTGTGGCCTGGCGTTGTCCTGATGGAACACAATTCCTTTCCTTTTGGCCAAAGCTAGCCGCTTCTGGGCGATTACTTCCTTTAGACGGTCCAATTGTTGACAGTACAGGTCCGAATTAAGAGTTTGGCTGTAGGGGAGCAGCTCATAGTAGATGATTCCCTGTCAATCCCACCAGACACACGGTAAAACCTGCCTGACCGTCAATCCTGGCTTGGCCACCATTTGCCCGCTCACCGCGATTCGACCACGACCGTTTTCGCTTGACATTGTCGTAAGTGACCCACTTTTCATCACCGGTCACCATCCGCTTCAGAAATGGGTCGATTTTGTTGCGATTCAGCAGCGATTCGCAGATGGAAATTCGGTCCATGAGGTTTTTTTGCGTTAACTCGTGTGGCACCCATACATCGAGCTTCTTTTTGTATCGAGCCTTATTCAAGTGGTTCCGAGCCGTTTTTTGTGCAATGTTTAGCTCCTGGGTAATCGAAACAGTGCTTACATGACGGTCGGACTCGACGATTTCCATTATCTTGTCGACATTTTCGACAATTGGCCTTCCAGCGCGTGGTGCATCTTTGACATCAAAATTACCGGAAGGGAATCGACGAAACCAAAATTGCGCATGATTGGCTGTTACAGTATCAGGACCATAAATACTATTCACATTTTCAGCCGCCTGGCTTGCGTTTTCGCCTTTATCGAAAAAAAATTGTAAAATATGGCGTCTTTTCACTTTGCTAGAGGCCATCTTTGACGCGCGCTCAAAAAATATTCAGTCAAGCAATCACAAAACTGTCTGAGATGTTTATTTTAGTACGAAATCTTATCTTTCTAACGCCATCTACCGTAATCCGACCGCACTTATACAGCGCGAGATACAGATTACTAAAGCCGCATCTATTGCAAAAATAATGGATTTCTTTTTACTACACCTAATATATATATATGCACGTATATGCTCTATAGATACGTATATACGTTTTTCTGAGTACATTGATAAAATATTTAATTCCTGAACTCGTTAAACATTTCAAATTTTTGAGAGCGCTATGATATGAATAATATCGTGATATATTATTTTTTTGTATGGCGTATTATTTGTGTACAGCGGCAAATGAGTTTCGCCGGTGTGCAAAAGTATCGGGCCGCTATCTCGCCCGTCTTTATACGCACAATTTGTTTGCATTTTCTTTCGTACTAGTTTTAAAACATGCATAACAATGAAAAACTAGTATTATTTCAGCCGCGATGGCGAAACACACGAATATTGAGGTCCGTGAAATCGTGTTAAAACTTTCTTCAGAAGGAAAGAGTTCTCGCGATATTGTGACTACTTTATCCATTGGAAACGGGACGGTCAATCGTTATTATTGGTAAATATAAATTAACAAATTCGTTGTGTTATAATTTCGAAGTGGTAGACCTCGAAAAACTACGGAATACGTTGCCAAAATTATAAAAAGGAAGCGCGTTATAAAGGATTTCTCAAAATGACCTGACATTTCAAATTGTGCGCCATTTTTTTGTGGTGATCATAGAGTACTAATTTTTGACAACTCTCATCAGGAAGTATTGAGGTTTAGTCATGGAGAATTACACGATCGAGCAACGCATAGAAATTGTGAAAATTCACTACAAAAATGGTGAACATTTTTCAGAGACGGTTCGAAAAGTCCGCACGTCTTTTGCTGATTATAACGCACCATCTCGCAACACTGTGGTGAATTTAATCATAAAATTATGGTATAAATTGAACGGCATGGACTTGGAAGACATATTCTTTCAACAAGATAGCGCAACCTGCCACACTGTGGGTGAAACAATGCAGTTACTGCGGCCGAAGTTTCATGATCGTGTTATCGCGCGCCGCGGCGGGTGAATTGGCTACCAAGATCGTGCGATTTGACGCCATTGGACTTCTTTCTTTGGGGTTTTCTGAAAGGAAAAGTGTATGCCAATGATCCACAGACCATTCCGGAGCTCAAGGAAGCAGTTGGATGCACCTTTAATGAAATTCGCCCGCAATTGTGCCAACATGTTTATTGAAAATTCCGTCAAAAGAGTGAACGTTTGACGGATTTTTCAATAAACAGAGATGAGATTTGCAAACGTTTGCAATATCCATTTATTGGATATTGTATTCCATACATATTCTCCATGTTTGTAGTTTATATTAAAATAAAAATATTCGTACTTTTCAAATAAATAATACGTTTTATTATTACATTTGAATGTCAGGTCATTTTGTGACACCCTGTAGATCCACGAAACACTGCAGCAGGCATTGCGAAAGAATTACGTAGTGAAAATCATGCCAACAATCGTCGGAGTACAGTATCCCAACATATGAAGGCTGTAGGAATGATTGGACGCATTGGTGTAAAAGAAACCACTCATCAATAAAAACAATCAAAAGGCCAGATTGAATTTTGCAAAAAAATATCAGCATTGGGCAGCATCAGATTGGCGGAAAGAGCTTTTTTCCGAAGAATCCAAATTGCAATTATTCGGAAGTGATGGTCGGAAATACGCGAGACATCTAACAGCTACCAAATTCAACGTAAGGTAACAAATTCCTACCGTAAAACACGATGGTGGGAACATTAAAGTTTGGTGAGCATTTTGGTGTTGGCCCGCTGGTAAATATTCAAGGCAATATGGACGCTCCAATGTACAGAAATATATTGCAAGACCATATGCTCCCATTTTCAATAAAAAAAATGCTGCGTGGTTGAGTTTTTCAACACGATAACGACCCCAAACATGCTTCACGTCTTGTAGAAAATTTTCTTCAAAGACGAAAAGTACGCCTTCTCGACTGACCATCGCAATCACCGGACTTAAATTCAATTGAGCATTTGTGGCAAGACCTAAAAGATCGAGATGAAACAAAAAATCACTTTAACAAGATGGAATTGTGGAATCATTTGCGACATGAGTGAAAAAACTTTCCACAAGAACGAATCTCACAATTAATAGCATCCATGCCTCTTCGATGTGTCGCAGTTATCGCTGCTAAGGGCGTGGCGACAAAGTACTGAGTCAAGTGAAGAATAATTATAGTTTTTGTTATACTTTCTATAACAAAAACTATAGTTATAGTTTTTGAGATAATAATTGCAAAAGTTCACCTACTTTTTCGGCTGTCTACTCGGGTATGCCCCCTTAAACATAAGGTTAAGGTAAAGGTAAAGGCGTTTTTTGTGCTCGGGTGTTTTTGTGCTTAAGGTTAAGGTAAAAGGTATTTTTTTGCTCACCGATCTTTGCCCTGAGCCAATCGTCGAATTCGTCATGCTGAACTTTTGACAAAATAAAATATAGGCGAATAAATCTACTGCAAAAACACTTGAAGTTTTCTAGAAATAACGCCGTGTATAAAATACCAACCAAAGTTCCTATATAGACGGTGCAACGCATGCGCACGCTTTAAAACAGCGTCTCTTGATATCAATTTTCTGTTTTCATTTTGTGTACAGCTATTTTTGCAATAACAGGTGAAGAGAGGATTTGTAAGTTTTAATATTTAGTGACAATTGGCTTTCTTAATATTTTCATTGTTTCCGCGAATAAATGGAGAAGCAATAACCAAGAGATATTCGGTGCCACTGAATTTCTTAATATTTTCATTGTTTCCACGAATAAATGGAGAAGCAATAACCAAGAGATATTCGGTGCCACTGGATTTTTTAATTTGTAAATTAATTAAAAAAAGAATCAAAATAGAGCTCGTTGTTACGAATATTAGAACTTACTTTTTTTAGCTCTTATTGCAAATGGGATAGTCGAGCATGCGAATAAAAGAACACAGCAAAGATGATAGCCGAGGTGAGTCTAATGATCTTTCTTATTGGTCCGCGAATGCGCGTCTGAAATGATTGAAGATTAGAGATGAAAGGGGTCGCGAAGAAATGAGCGCGAATAAAATAAAAGTACAAAAGAAGGTGAATGGGATGCCATAAACGAAGGTAACGAAGCTCGTGCGACTAGAGATAAGAAGACAAAGAGACCGAATGTTTGGCGCCAAAGATTACTGGAAAGTGAGATTAGGTCTAGCCAAGGTCCGAGGTTCACATGTTAGCATGTGTGGGACCGTGACACAGAAATACTCTATAAAAATCAAATGTCAGTAGAATCAACCTACAAAAAATATTTCCTTACCGATTTCTATCGAATTCCAATCATTTTCAGTATTTCAACAGACATGTATCTCCTTAAAAGAAAGACACATTGCGGGCTTTGTCCAAAAATTTCTGTATTTGTTCATAACATCTTCGTTAATCCAATAATAAATTCAGTAATGAAGAATGGCTTTTTTGAGGAGCCTCATACTCGGAGGAAATCGTAATTGGATTTAAATAACACGGAAATGTTCCCGCCGATTTTTGAATAAGTGCATTGCAAGCTTTAGGGGATGGTTTGTAACAGGCTTATGTTAAATGTGTTAGGCAAAAAAGAGAAACGTCGCTATACCCACTCTCAATTACATTTTTCCGAGCACTGCCCGATTTTTTTTTACAGTTTTACATTTATTACTGCCCTGTTTCACTTTGCAAGGTTGAGCTCACGAAAACGGATGTGCATCATTTTTATATCAATAACGTCAATTTTAATGAGTATTTTATACATCTAACGTAAATAAATATCTATAAACCTTACAAAACATTAAAAATTGCGACAGGACAACAACTCTATTCTTTATTTCTCTATGCGCAGACATCTCTCTTCTTAAATATCTCTATTCTGGAGCAGGTTTAAGGGCGGGATAAGGTTAATTCGGTAAAGAAAGCATGTTTTTAAGAATTTTTTTAGACGATACAGGTAATGCTGGTTTATTTAATTAATTTCCATATAATAATACAACATCTGAACTATATTTTCCTAAATTTTCATTGCAAAATATTGATAAATAAGCCGAATCAAGTGGTTTTGCGATGTACGCTATAACTCGTAACTGGATCATCTGAAATAAAAAAATCAAAATGCGTTTATTAGGTGAGATGTTTCTCAAAGTAACGCTGCCGAGTTTGTTTTTTTTTATAATTATTTTTTATCTTACAATAACAAATTTGCTGATTTTTTTAGCGAAAATCGCGTTTTTGACTTCCAAGTGCTAACGAAAATGAAAAAATCGATGTCGATGTGTTCATCGAAAATGAATACATTATTCACAGTGATACATGTCAAAATGGCGACTTTGCAGCATTTTTCCGATGACGCCTTTATTTCTGGAAGGTCAACGGCCGGCTCAACAGCTCCTATAATTTTTGAGTTATGATGAGACACTAAAGTTTTTTCGATTATATATAAGAATAGCTATAGAAGTACGTAGGATTTTTTTTGATATATTGTTTTTTGTCAAAATGGCGCATTTCTAAAACAAAAAACATAAAATGCCATGAGAAAATCGTCAGAAAATTGTTTATAAAAAAGGAACTATGCAATATAATAAAAAAAATCCTACGTAGTGCCTCAGAAAATGTAATTCTAAATATACAGTTAAAATTTCACGTGAATCGGTTGAAATTTGCTTGAGTTATGAGCCCGGCCGACTTGAAAAATGTAGTTTTGAGATAAACGCGTTTAAAGTTAGTAGAAAGTCACGACATGAATCAAGAGAGGTTGCGCTAGAATTCGAAAATCGAGTACTTAGAGATTTTTCACACCCATAATCTTTTGGAATATAATTTTATAGGTACTAAGGTACATTTTAAACAAAAAAAATCGATTTTTGGAAAATCCTAGTGGCCTAAGGCCTTAAGAAGAGAGATGTATGAGAATAGAGAAATCTCCAAGTTTTATCATTAATATTTTCTTTAAACATTGGGTGACCCCCTGTTTTTATTGTCGTTGCGGGATCTTCAGAATTTTTCACATCCTTAGCACAGTTAATATCAGATATCTAGAGTTATTCAGTATACAAATTATTATACAGAAATGTGGTCAGGATGTCATCTCCATAAAGTGCTGCATCAATTAAACGATTTTTAATGTCGTCATTTTTTGTTAAAAGTTCGGTAACCTGGCTTGAAATCTTACCAGTATAATGGAATGTATTTTTACTTAATTGTACGCAAAAATCAGTTAATTGTAAAATATTCGTAAAAGGAATACCTTGATAAGGCATGTTATAGTGACGAATAATTTTTTAGATAATGTCATTAAAAAGTCAAACCGTCGAGTTTTTGCATTTTTTGAAATCATAGATAATGGAATAAATACGTAAGCGAGAATGAAGGGATTTGAATTTCGAGAATCGATATGGCAAATATGCACGGAGCACCGAACTCTAGATACGAGATGAGTACTGGACACTTCTGCGTATACTCGAATGATAGGCTCAGAGCGAATTAATTGTGTTCGCGAATTAAATGTGTGTTAAAGTGTTCGGTTTTTCTATGGGGACGTCAATTTGCTTTTATCACGCATATCTCGAGCCGAAAAGCTATATTAACGTACGCTTGATGTTTAACATGACATATTTTATCATAAAGTTGTATTGTAATTAAATACTATACAATTATGTTTATTATTGTTAGTTTTTTTGTTCAGCTCCGATTGTCTATTTGCCGTGATGAAATTGCCACACTTTATTCAATTTAAACATAGTATTTTTATCGTTTAACTATGTAATACTAAATTGCTGTGTAATGTCTTAATATGCTACAGAATTGAGTCGTTTTACGTCAGAAATTACGAAACGTTTTATAACTGGAATAAATAATGTGTTGATATCATAACGAGTCAGAGCTAGCTTCCAGAAATTAAGGCATATTTATCGGTAACGAGAAAAATAAATAAAAAATCGCTTTCACATATTTTTCTTCCGATAAGACAAGTCCCCCCCACAATCATATACTCCGCAGCAGAACTGTCCTTGGACACGTCGAGAACGTGTAATGTGAACTCTGCGATTGAACGAACGTTGTACGTCTATTTCAATGATGTAGCAGTTACGAGCACATTCTTGCGTTCTAACGGCAGTTAGCAATATGACTTAAGATAGCAGTCTCGCCACAGTCACGTTGAAAAGTTTATTCTCCGCTCAATCGATGAAAACTTCGAAATATTGCGAAATATGCTTATAATGTAGGTTGTATATCTTATCGGTATGTAAAAAATTATAAAGTAATACTGAAAACTTCTAATATAATGTTTATCTAACCCTCACTTTTGTATCAGATTATCCATTGCGGCTACCGATACGTACATTCTCTGCGTACCGTGGATTGGGGTTACTTTGATTCGTGGGATTACTTCGATAAAAAAAATATTTTATTTTTTAATTCAAATTACGAAGTTCCTGAAGGCGACCGAAAGATTTTTTCATGTCATCACTCGGACGCAGCACGAATGAGCGGGTTTAAGTGACCGTGAAAATATAAAAACCGTAAGTAATGTATTTAAACTATTCTTTATGCTCGAATAACTTCAAAAATAACAAGTTAAGTGTTGCAATAAAATGTTTTTTATTGCAACACTTAACACTTAACACTTAACGTAAAAATCACCTTGTCAGATGTTTATTAAACTACACCATTGTGCTTCGTTGTGTGGCATATCCTCAAAAACATATTCTATGGGCCGCAGTTGTTTCGTTGGGGTGTCTTTGATCGCTTCCACGGGGTAACATTGATCATTGATCAATTTCACCCCACGTATTATTTTTATTGCTAATCTCGGAGTATCCTCGGTATTCTCACTCGTGGCAAAAAAAACGTATAAGTACGCTTACCAAATAATGGAATTAGAGCCTTTACTAGTGGAAGCTTTCAAATCAGCTGGAAGTAACACAAGATTCGAGAAAATTAAAGAAGATATATCTGAAATCGATAACATTGATATAATATCATTCTTGTCGAAACCTACCAATAAAAATGATTATGTTGAATTCCCAATTGATACTAGTGTTGCAGAATTGTAGGTTTAAGAAATAGTTCTAATGAACAATTTGATCTCTTTTTGTGATTTAGATTACCTAGGAAGACAAAAGTATGTTACCTACCTTACAACTTGTTTTTTCTAGTTTTTTAATGTTTCTACGTTTGTGGATGTGTTACCGCATAGATAATTATAAAATACCCGTTGTTTGTCAATAAAGTTGATTTTGAAAGGTAAAGGTGTAATATTTGTTCGATCAAAGTAACCCCAAAACAATAAAAATCGTTGTAACTTTCGATCCCGTTGACCGTTTTTTTTTTCATCTTTAGGAAAAATGCTCCTTTTTCTTCTTTTATTTGACTTTATTCACTTTATTTTACTTCCGATTCTCATTAAGAAAAAGGCCGGTATCAAAGTAACCCCATTCTCCGTATAACTTCGATCACGACTAATTTTTTCTCATTTATTTTTAAATATTTTAAATTGTAATTTGGAAGATAAAAAGACTAATAAAAGTTGATGTTCCCATTTTAAACAATTTTTTTACGTTATTATTGAAATAGATATATTGTTTTTTATTTCAGAATTGATCAAAGTAACCCTAATCCACGGTACTGTAATCTAGTTCTAGTCTACTCCAGTCGCTTCGTGGCGCTAGCGTCGCAAGACATTGCTTAATTTAAATCGCTATATCTGTGAAACTAAACGGCCAAAATTAATGATTTTTTTTAACCCACTTCGTCATATGTTCCTCTGTAATTAAGAATTTTTTTTTAATCTGTAGAAAAGTTTCGAACTTATTGCGTAAAATGTAAAATTTTCCACTGCTCCCCATAAGAACACGTGTAAAACCGTGCAATCTTTGATTGCCAATATCTCGGATACACAACAGTGAATCCTTTTGAAATTTTGCAGGTAATCACTTAATAATGTCCTGAATGGGTCCTCAAAATAAATAAAAAATCTATAGAAAAACGCCTTGGCGAGACTACTACCTTAATACTGACGAGATAATATACAACTTTTTATTCATAAGTTGAAATTAAATGAAAAATTGAATACTATTTTGTACTCACAGAATACAATTACATGAAAAATTTAATACCATTTTATATGCACAAGATAAAATGTAAACCCACAACGTACGATGTACATTGTATGAAATAGGATAGTCTGCCCTCGCGTTTTTTTGCGATCGAACGAAATGCCCATTGATTATATCAGTGTTTATTGAGTATTCCTTATGAAAAATCAACAGCGCCATCTAATACCTGTTCCATAATTATTTTCTATAATATGAATAAGAAGCGGAATGAGGTGTTCATCAAAGCTGTTAAATTTTTTTCAAATTGCATTTGGCACGGAATTACCGTGACCGGACCTTAAATTTCGAGAAAATTCTTCGACTTCCCAACGTTGAATGAAATTTTCTTTATCTTGAATTATGACGATTCCGTAACGTCCACAATGCATCATTATCAATAACAGTGAATAGTATTATTTGCTTCGCATAGAAAAATAAGCCGTAATTTCAAAATTTCTTCTGGAAATGATATATTTTACTTATTTTTTTTCTCTACTTCAATATCCCGTAAACGCTTTGCGTTGCGAAATTTTTATGTACAATGGATAAGAAAAGTATTTGAACACCGCGGATTTTCAAATAAACCTGCGAAAAAATAGTAATTTTCGCAATGCCTGCCCCGAAAGTGCGATTTTCGATTGGTGTTTAGCGT
The DNA here is from genome assembly GCA_963932345.1 of Ophion ventricosus. Classification (NCBI taxonomy): domain Eukaryota; kingdom Metazoa; phylum Arthropoda; class Insecta; order Hymenoptera; family Ichneumonidae; genus Ophion; species Ophion ventricosus. The sequence continues at coordinate 12,610,567 of OZ010716.1, read as the reverse complement.
GCGGAAAGTGGCTTATTTCTCAACGATGCTTACTTTCCCGCACTAGTGCGGGAATGTGAGACTTTCCCGCACTAGTGCGGAAAAAAATCTATTTATAGCTCACTTTACCACATTGATTCGCGAAAAAACGGTTTTTTTTCACAGTTGATAGTTTTTTGTTCTACGATTTTGGACCGATTGAACAAACTTGAATGTAGCGAAATTCATGTCATATGAAACGTCAACTTATCGCAGTCGTATTTTCTGACAAGGAAATGATCTGAACTGATGTGATATATTTGAATATAATTGTTATTGGTTTTGTTGAATCTCAAATCCCACTTTCGAGACAGTCATTGCAAAAAATAATGTATGGGACATGTGCGAAAAAAAACGAATTACATCGCGCGTAAGTTGCCGAATTCGCCTCGACTTATGGTGCATTTCTCACTCGTACTCGTGTGGTTACAGCACTCGCCTTCGGCTCGTGCTGCAAATCACACTCGTACTCGTGTGAAATGCACCATAAGCCTTCGGCTCATGCGGCAACTTCACGCGCGATGGAATTCGTTGTTTTCCGCACTTGTAGCATAAATTACTATTTCGCAATGCCTGCCCCGAAAGTGCGATTTTCGATTGGTGTTTAGCGTGCGGAAAGTGGCTTATTTCTCAACGATGCTTACTTTCCCGCACTAGTGCGGGAATGTGAGACTTTCCCGCACTAGTGCGGAAAAAAATCTATTTATAGCTCACTTTACCACATTGATTCGTGAAAAAACGGTTTTTTTCACAGTTGATCGTTTTTTGTTCTACGATTTTGAACCGATTGAACAAACTTGAATGTAGCGAAATTCATGTCATATGAAACGTCAACTTATCACAGTCGTATTTTCTGACAAGGAAATGATCTGAACTGATGTGATATATTTGAATATAATTGTTATTGGTTGTGTTGAATCTCAAATCCCACTTTCGAGACAGTCATTGCAAAAAATAATGTATGGGACATGTGCGAAAAAAAACGAATTACATCGCGCGTAAGTTGCCGAATTCGCCTCGACTTATGGTGCATTTCTCACTCGTACTCGTGTGGTTACAGCACTCGCCTTCGGCTCGTGCTGCAAATCACACTCGTACTCTTGTGAAATGCACCATAAGCCTTCGGCTCATGCGGCAACTTCACGCGCGATGGAATTCGTTGTTTTCCGCACTTGTAGCATAAATTACTATTACCATTTCTTTTTTTTTTTCAAAGAAAAATAAAATGTTCGACAAAGATTTTCGAAAAAAAATAAAATGCTGAAGCATTGTATTTTTTTTCGTAGGACAATTTGAAAAACACGCGGTGTTCAAATACTTTTTTTACCCACTGTATTGATGTTGAATATATGCGATCAACATGGAAATAAAATGTGTCCAATTAAAAGTATACTTTTCAACATCTGTATTGTGTAATAAGTACTGCAATTTCTCTGACGATACAACAATGTGCAAAGGACGACATGTTGTTCATAATGAATAGTATAACTGATTATATACCAGTCTGTGTCAACAAAAGTGGGACAATGGATAACAAGGTATACTGATATTCATGCCGCTAAGTCAGCGATAAGTGATCCGAAGCCCGTGCTCCGACTACGTATGAATCACGCTTGGAATATAGATTCAGTCCATCGTCTCGCGAGCTGCATTAGTTGCAACTGCATTCTAGTCCGAGAAGCATTCAGTGAAACATAACCATCATTTTTTTACTTATCATCAGAAAGACGTCGGTATTATTTCATACCTTAATTTAATTGGATACGGGCATTCTTTTATAAGCGTGTACCCGGTGTATTTTTCACGGAAAGTTTAACACCGTTCAAATAATACAAATAATCGTTTAGTTGCTTTGCTCTTATGAGTTCAAAAGTGTGAAACTAAATTTGTCGTTTGTGAAGAAAACTTCAAGATTTTTCTGACAGTTTTTTTTTTTTTGCATTTAGGAAGAAATCGGTTGGGTCAACGAAGAATATTGCGATCGGTAAACGAAAGATTTATTGCAGGTTCGCGACTGTACGTTAACGCTGCGCAATATTTTCTCTCAGTGTATGTATCAATATGTCTTCTTATTCCTTTTGTTTGTGGCTTTTTCTAATTGGTGAAAAAATATGTTTTTTTTTATTTTGAGGAACATTAAAATGTGTGTTAATGAAAGCAATTACGTAAAGAATTCATAAAAATGAATTAAATCATTATTTTGCTTAATGGCATTAGCCGATGTTTTGTACTTCACGAGAGGTCTGAAAAAAGTGGATGTAACTTTGAGGGATTTTTGTGCTTAATAAAAGTAGATCGGAAATCTATTTAGAAAAATTCATTGTGCATGCCTCGAAGTGTATAAAAACATTATTTGATTCTTCTTAAAATGGTGGCACTTGAGCCTTATGAGTCACGTGGTTTTTTCGCGGTAGATACTTTAGGGCCGCACAAGTGACACAAATTTTGATCTTGCACAGCAAATCATTTTTTACTTAACCCTTCGTGGTCACACTTCCAAATTCAATCACGGTGGTCACACTGGGTCGATTCTACCCAGTCAGTTTTCAATCAAAGTATTGTGGCCAAACTATCCCTCCGAAGTGGTTCAAAAAATTACAGAACATGCTTTGAACTTTTTAGATGATGTACGAAAAATTTATTTATAAGAAATAAAATGGCGACATGTTAAAAAAAAATCAAAAAGCGGTAAAAACGCAAAAAAGCCACTTTTTCGCAAAAAAAAATCATAGTTCCGTGAATTTTCAATATTTTTATCTAAAATTTAGACGTAATACTCCTTAGATATGCTACTTTTGGAAAAAAATAGTAGCATAGTGCGCGTTCCAAAAAAGGTATTTATTCCGACATGTGAAGAGGGTCGATTTTATGGTATGAGGATACATCAAACTCCAGGTAAGATGGTGAATACCGTCCCATTCGAAGCTGGAAACTATTGTATATTGATGCCAAAAGTTGATCGACGGGTTGATTCTACCCAGTGTGACCACGAAGGGTTAATCCATATGATAATAGCAACAAAAAAAAATAAGCAGAGAATTTTGAAAATGTTATATCCCATAAAATAGTAAGCAATTGAAATAGATAAAAAAAAACATTTACGTAAAATTATTTGTAATAGAACTTTCAAACAAATTTAAAACTCCCTCCGTCTTTCTGTGTCCAATTGTTTTTTTATCAGTATCTGTAAAAAAATTCAAGCGAATCGGATAAACTTTGGACAAGTGAGGGACACAACGAGGCTTTACTGCAATTATTTTGTCGAAATCAATTTTCCCGCTAATAAGTCAAGGCAATTCTTGAAGCACAGGATTATTATTATACATATATTGAACTGCCATATGATTCTGAACATGTATTTTCTTTATAAAATTTTATCTGAAAATTAAAATATTGCTTATAAAAATTTAGTATGGAAATCACAACAACAAAAAAATCTAAAGTGCTCCTAAGAATTTATAGATCAATTGTAGTAATAAAATAATCATTTTTATTATGATTTGTTCCATTGCGTGCATAATACCAGAAGTGGGAACGAACACCATGTCGATGGATGCGAAGTTTTTCGAAAATATTTTGCGCCGCAAGTTAGATGACGAAAGCGTAATTAACGTGATGATCAAGGATCGATCTCCGGTTGTTGGAAAGGGCGAAAATTTCCTAAGTGAAATGCACAGAATAACATTGAGTTATTCGTGCCGAAAAAAAAGTTGCGACACAACTGAATCGGCTGAGGGAATGATCCAGAAGGAGGCCAGCTTAGTTGTAAAAATAGAGCCGGTACAAGAGGGCCCTTGCTTGTCATTGGTGAAGGATCAGAATCTCTTCGAGACTGAGAACGGAGTTTTCTCCGACATTTTGCCCAGAATAGAGGCACTACTTGGGAAACCCATAGCTCCAAAATGCTTATCCGTCAACGAAAACAAGGAAGAACCAAACTTCATCATTCTTGAGGATCTCAAACCTCTCGGTTTTGTAACGAAAAATCGTCTTACTGGTCTCTCGATGGCACATATCACCATGGTTCTCGAGAGTCTTGCAAATCTTCACGCGGCCTCGGTCTATCTTTACGAACAAGTGAGTATGTATCTACGTAATATACCATGCGTGTACACTAAGAAAAAATTGACTTGGACTCTTGAATTCGTAATTGGGGGGTGCCCACGAATTATATAGGGGAAAGGTGTACGAGATGATCCTCTTAAGGGAAAATACTCGTAATGTTAAAGATGTTCAACATAATTAAGATCTGAAAGCGTTTACTACTGGCATATTTATCTATCGTACAATTGGCATATTCGAAATATTCAATTGATTAGGGTTTCAATAAAAAGATTTCCTTTTTTTTAAACCTTACATAAGGATCATCTTGGACACCCCGGTGTCCGAGATGATCTCTAGGGTACGGACAAGATTGTTGGAGAACAAGTTTTTTGTTGTTGGAGAAATTAGGTAAATATAGTTTAATATCCCTCGAGTTTACACCTTTATATATATTATTCATAGGTATACAACATAAACTGAACTTACAAGTTAAATTACCTTTAGGTATATTATAAGTTGTAGCTCACCCAACTAGAATTAAACTAAATCAGTCGTCTACGGCCAGTCATAAATCACTTAGGTATATCAATTATTATTTGTGAGATCAGTTATAATATCCAATAATATTTAATATAATAAACAAATAAATAATTAATAAATAAATAATAATATCATAATATAATAATATTTAATAGGATACGACATAATAGTTAACAAATTTAAAGTAGGTACGTTATTTGTGTACAAGATCTCATCTTGATACAAGGAATCATCTTGCCCAAAACTCAACTTTTTCATTTACAGCTGGGTAAAATAAACTATAAGTGTTCCACTGTTAACACGCCAACCAAAAAAAAACCAAATTGAGCATATTATAAAGCTACAAACACAACAATGATTGCAACTGACAGTATAAGATCAAAGTTACCTAAGCTTACAAGTCAACCTTACCTTAGATCAAAAGCTCACAATTTAAAAAAATTTCCGTCAGAACAAGTGCATTGCTCACACCGCCATCATGAATTGACCAACGCGGGGAAGTGCCGGGCGCTATGTTTTACCAAAGAATATTATTAGATAGCATTAATAGTTTCGACGCAATTGAAAATGATCATCTTACCCCAAGGGATCAACTCGAACACCTTTCCTACATTGAAACTACAGTTATACCTTTTTCGAGGAGTACAGCAAGTATGTCGTATATATGAGAATAGCGTAGAAGTGAAATACAGTATGTATCGGAAATTCTTTAGCACTTGAAAATGGCGATTGGCGTTCTGAAACTGTTCGGCATTTGAAAATGGTGATTCACGATGTTTTTTAACAGCAGTATCTTTATTGTACTAATGTTTGGTTTTCCAAATAAAAATTTAATTGGTAGTAATGAAGTAATGAGCCAACTCAAATTTATTTAATTTTTCGTTTAGCATTTTAGCTAATTTAATAACAAATTAATACCAAGAAAAGTCAATTTTCCACTTTCTATCAAAATTGAAGCGAAATTCGACCATATTGGCGTGTGTTTGACTGAGGTTTTGTCAGTGACTGTACATCTATTTCAACTGTCCAACAAAAAAGTCTTAATTTTTAAATTCTATTAATACGTTCGGATCATCTCATTATTATCAATAAGTACCCAAAAACTCAATATATATTTAGTTTTCCAATGATTGCTATTAATTCATCGTTAAAAAAGGCGATACTTTTCATTACTTTAATTAATTTCCCGATAATTACACGATCGATTTGTTTGAAACTTAACATATCAATCGCTTGATCCTAAATCTTGATGATATAATATTTTCAGAACTTACGGCGATTTAGTTCCATTCGTTTTGCAACTATTAACGTCTGCAGAAGCTATTTTTCCATAATCGACCGTGTAAAATTCATATGTTTAAAACTACTAAATTATTGAGTGAAAAATTCTAAAATAATTTATGTATTATTTTTATTTTATTCAGAACTAATATTTCTCGAATTTTCAAAACTTTTGGCGATTTTTTAATATCCATCCAGTAATACCTTAATGCGAGTTTGAAACATTAAAGCCTTGCCATTTTAGATTAGTAAATAACAGACCTGTTCATATTAATAAGAGACATGTAATCACAGTTTAAGTACACGCATACATGTACGATAACAGAGTTTTACAGTGGAAAAAAATTAAAGTACGGGTTGTAAAAATTGTTTTTTTTTGTATCACAGAATACTGATTAACGTATAACTGAGAAAGATCGAACCTCGAAACGGACGCTGGGTAACAAAATTAATACCGTATAGCGCGAAAAACGTATAAATGAAAAATGTTGAAATAAATCTTTATATGCATAATTCTGTAGCAAAATTTCGACAGATGTCGTTCGCAGTTGTTTCTCCGCTATCAAATGCGTCAAACATGTGAAGTGTCGTATATTAAGTCAAAGCTGACACGTGTTGCGGACATTCGCTTTTTTATTTCCGAAAAGGCAAAAACACGTCCCAAACTCACAAAAAGATGTGCACCGTGTACGGCGGAAATACCGTAAGCGAAAGTGTGTGTCGGAAGTGATTTGCGAAATTTCTTTGTGGAGATTTTGATCTCCAAGGTAGGGGAAACCGAGCAGGGTTGTGACAATTTTTACTTTAACTAGCATATCTCAGTCAAAAAAAGTCCTACATCTATGAACTCTATAACTTAACATAGCTAGTTCTAAACTCTATTCGAAACAAAGATAAAAATAAATAAAAGTATTAAGATTTCTGAGAAAATCGACAAAAACTGAAACAATTCCCTGTATCACAACTCTCCTAGTACCGAGGTAAATTGTGACACCAATGTAGTTGGTGATTATGAGGAAAGAAATTTAATATAAACGCTGCCGTTGGCGAATAAAAGAAACATTTATATTAATGATAAATAATTACACATTTTTTTTGGCTTATCAACCTTTGGTATGTAATTATAACCATCAATAACTACCTATTTATTTTAACGCTAATTCGACTCCTTTAATCATCATTTGGCACATCATTACGAACTTAAATAACATTTAATGTTAATTATCAACATAAGAAGTATTAGTTAGCTTATAATAATAATAAAATATGGCATTTGTGTGAGATCAATCGAATTAAAATCAAGTAAAAAATCGAGTTCCGTCTGAAATCTAGTCCCATAAGAAATTATGACAAATACATATATCAACACTCTCCTCCAGTGCAAGCCTCATGTGACTGTCCCTTGCATTCGATGCACTGAACCCACTTCTCTCTTGATTGGCTATTGGTAAAGGGCTCAAGGCAACACAAGCAGAAACAATTATTTTCTACATCTTCGTCCTCTTCGTCATCGATGTTATTTTTCTTTTTACTACTCTTCTTTGGTCTTCAGTCTTTTCTCACATATTTGTTAGGCATTCTGAAACAATAAAATAAAAATTCAGCATGCGAGATTACACCACAAAACATTATTGCTAGGAAAAAAACTAAAAAGGAGAGTTGTGACAAGCTGTCACAATTCTCCTAGGTACAAAAAATCGTGCTTCGGTCAGAATAATAACGCTTAACCGCCAAACCGGAAGCGAACCCAAAAAAAAACAATATCATGCTATAAAACTTGAAAAGCCAATGCATATTAGAAAAAATTTCACAATAACACTAACGTAATACGTATCGAAAAATAGGATATCGACATTTTTGTCGAAAATTTACTTTTGGCATTTTATTGGACTCAGACGTCCAAACATACAAAAGCAATTAATGCGCGACTTGCTAGTTCGCTAACGATCGTAGGTTCCGAGAAATCGATTTTGTCACAACTCACCTCTGTGTCAAACCTCCTCGGTCTCTCCTACTCCTCGCCCTGGTCGGCCAGTCAGTACTGATGTCGCTGAAGTCGACGCTTTAATGGACTCTGACCGGCATTTTACGACTACAGAGAGCCGATATAACCTTAACATTGACCAATCAACTGTTTCGAGACACAAACGGAAGCTTGGGATAGTAAACAACCTTGATGTTTGGGTACCGAAAGAAAGCGAAAAGAATTTAATGGATTAAACATCAGCTTGCGATTTACTTCTCAAATGCCATCAAAACGAATGATTACTGGCGATGAAAAGTGGATTGCCTACAACAATGTCAGTCGAAAAAGATCATGGTCGAATCTCAGGGAGGCTGCTGAAACGGCCGCAAAGGCTGGAGTACACCCGAAGAAGGTTATGCTCTGTATCTGGTGGGGTTGGAAAGGAATCGTCTATTATGAGCTGTTGCCATCCAACAAAACGATTGACTCGACTAATTACTGCTCACAACTAGCCAAATTAAAACGAGCAATCGATCAGAAGCGGACCGAATTGGCGGACAGAAAGGGCGTAGTATTCCACCAGGACAACGCTAGACCTCACGTTTCTCTAATGACCCGGCAAAAGTTATTGCAGCTTGGGTGGAATGTTTTTATGCACCCACGGTATAGTCCGGACCTTATACCTTCAGGATATCACTTGTTCTGGACGCTACAGAATAGTTTGAATAATAAAACATTCAGTTCCCTGGACGTCCTCAAAAATCACTTTGATGACTTCTTCGCTCGAGGATTTCTATGAAAGAGGGATAATGAAACTCGTGGAAAGATGGCAGAAAGTCCTTGAAGAGAATGGAACATATTTAGTTGACTAACATTGCTTATTTTGGTAAATATTTCGCATTTGAAATGTACTCGATTTTTCTATGGAATTATGCATAAACCCAATACATTTTTTATAGGCGGAATCTACCGTGGCCAAAGAGACTTGACGTATAAATTATTTTAAAAAAAAACGTATAAACGTATATTTACTCTTCCGTCAAAAAATGGAAGATTAGGTTGTTTTAAAAATGATTTATTTCATCGAACTAACGAATGCTCGGAATAATCGAATATTTTAGGGTTTTATCCCAATATTTAATTGGCCACGTGCGAATGGACCTTGTCATTGATATAAGTAATATTTGTCTCTGTTTACGTCCGTAAAAGGCCTCCATTTAGATCCATATCCATAAATTGACGTACCATTTTTACCAATTCCATGTCTACATTCTAACGGGTCTGTAGGACCCGAATATTATGAAGCTCTACAATGAAGGAATAATGTCCAAGAAGACACCGAAAAATATGTTCCGGGTGCTTAAGCAAACTCTGCGGAGCGTTAGCGAGGAATGCAAAAAATGGCCGAGTCCACGCTATTGGATAGTTGGCTCGAAACTACGTAGGCTCGAGGACCGGTTTGCCCAAGAGATCGTTGAAGCCGTGAATTACGATGATGGGGAATTTTGCGTTCTCAATCATGGCGATTGTTGGGTAAACAATATCATGTTTCGTGAGGATCAGAATGGAAATCCCTCCGAAGTTAGGCTGGTGAGGCAACGCGACCTTAATTGGAACTATCCAATGATAATTGGAACAATTACAAGTCGGATAGATTTATTTGATAATCCACTACCCATCTTTCAGGTCGACTTCCAGATGTCCGTTTATACGTCACCCGTCATCGATCTCGTTTATTTTCTCAGCATTTGTCCCAGCATCGATATAAAAGATAAGCATGACGAATTTCTCGATATTTATCTGCAATTGCTGGGGAGAAGAATGGCCACATTGAAATGCCAAACGCGGCCACCAACGATCGTAGATCTGTACAGAGCTATCATTAAGAGACGTATGTGGGCCATACTAGCCGCGCTCGCATTGTATCCGCGAATGATCGCTGATAGTACGGAGGTCGAGACTTTTGATGAACTTGTTGGGTCGGGCAAGACGCGGATGAATATCTTTAAGAATCCGCTCGCCACAAAAGACCTGCAAAGGTCTGTGCTATTCATGGACGAAAGATGCTATTTCGATTGACTCCATCAGTAAATATCATGAGCCACATTTTGCAGACCAATGCAAAAGAGTTACTCATTTATTAATAAATATCAGATTTTCTTCTGGAAACGTTTTTTTAAATTTACTACATATGCCTTCTATGCTCAATATTGTGTTTGCTCTCACGTATTACTTTGTATTATTTCTTTACAAGAAATGTCTTCTATCTCCGCACAAGTTTTATGAAAAATAATAATAATAAAATTTCATCTGAACAGTTACGTTTCCGAAAAATAAAAAAATCTCGTCTAAACAGCTACGTTTTTGAAGAATTTCAAAATCATAACTGTTGAACAAAAATTGCAATTTTTGTTCATTTTAAAACTTTGATTAATCAGTCCGGAAAAACGGTTCAATGGATCAATCTGAAAATCTATGGGGCTATTGGGGGTACATTAAGCTGAAAAAATCTGACAATGTTGTCAGTCTTTCCATGAATATTTGTAAATCAGTAGATTTACTGAAACACCAGCAAAAATCATTTTTTTGTACTGTTTTCAAATTGATGTTAAGGGTAGAAAAAAAATAGTTTCTCAAAAATCAATAAAAGAGTCTTGTAGGAAATGTATTCAAGTTTTCGAAACTGCCCCTTACTTCCCTGTGCGATCATTGGTTGCTGAGATATCGATGATCAAAGACAAAGGGAGCCTTTTTCATTCAAAGTCTGATATCTCAGCCAAAAATTGACGTAGAGACACTGACAAAAAACGAAATTGTAGCTGAATAACCAAGGTAACTGATCCATATATTGATTGAACTGAAAAAAAATTCCCGAGCCCGTGGACTCATGAAAATAAAAACAAAAAAAATTTGAAAATTTTTGTCCCGCGATATTTGTTATGATTGCGAGATAACCGTAGCTCACAAAAAAACATTGCTAAAAGATCTCAAAACTAGAAACTTGAAGCTTCAAAATGCTTTTTTTTCATCTCGATACGACTATTTTTCACAGAGGGACAGCGCTCCAAAAAAACACTAAAATGAAGGGAAGAAATGTGATGTTCCTTTAATTCTTTGGAGTAGTGTATATACTTAAGTCTAATAAATTTTATAACAGTAAGGAATTTGTACGCATTTAATGCGCTCAGCACAAAAGAAATACTCAATATCAAAATATTTTCTTTTAAGTTTCATTTAAGTATAGTAAGTTAAAATACAAAACAATTTTTCTCAGAAATTTCCAGTAAGATAAAAACAGTATTGTCAAACTAAAATGTAATCATTAAGGACAGGTTGGAATTTATGACGATGAAAAAAATCTATTTGTTTTTCATCCATATTTTGCATCCTTAAAGTTTTTAGAACACGTGGGTAAAAGAATATTTTCATATCTGAAGAATTTTAGAATTTAAAGCCTTAATGTTAAAGTTTAAATTCGTTTTTCTGGAAACAACATTTTTCAGCGCGCGGGACACTCTACAGCTTCAACGAATGAACCGATTCACATGAATCTCTGCGCAATTGAAAGAAAATTCAATTTGCGGGGCCATCAGGAAGACATTTTTGTCAAAAATTGATTTCGAATTTTTTTTTCATCCGTTCAAGTAAAAAAAAAATCGGGCAAAAGAATTGGTTTTTTTTCAAATGGCTGCCATTTTGGTAGGCAGGGGTTTTTCTGAAAATAAAAAATGATAAGGCCCCCCAAATTTAGTCTAGTTTAATGATTTTTAACCCGTTTTGGTTTAAGATGAACTGACAAGGCTGTGGGCCGCTCCGCGCAGAGCAAAACACGCCGTGCGTGGCTTTATTTGACGGGAACTGGAGCCGCCATTGTGGTTTTTTTAAATAAATAAATTTAGAATTTACTCTCCATTGATAGAAGAATAAAATACGTTGAAACGTATTTCCAAAAGTATTTATATTATATAAAAAAAAATTCCCGAAGTTCATGCATTTTTCATGCCTCTCGACGGTGAACCTCCCCTCGAAGACGTAAAAATTGATATTTGTCCCTGATTCCTCTTGGTCGGATACATTTTTTTATCAAAATCCGAAAATTCTCATTCTCCTCGTGTTATTATTCAATGAATAGACGCGAGAAATTAAGAAAAACAAATTTTATAAACTGGCAGCTAAAAATGAAAAAATACGAAAAAATCGAACAGATGGTTATTACACAACTGTAACAATTGTATCCATTATACTTTTAGGTTCACTCCATTCCTTGGAGTATTCCGCAACTTCTATGCGAATTTTGAGTTAATCCTCTCAAAGCTCAATAATTGAAAAAAATTGGAAAATACGTTTGACCATTTCGTTTCCATATAATAACACATTGAAAATACATATTGATCCAAAATGGCCAGGGCTTTCAAATTGATCTCTCACGTGGAAAGGCCTATATACAGGGTGGACCATTTAACGTGACCACCCATAATATCTCCGTTGCCTTTAGAGTGACGAAAAAAATGTCAGGAGGTAATTTGATTGATCTCGAAGGGCTGATACAGTGGTGAAAAATTCATTTTTGTCAAGGTCATAGTTTTTGCGTTCTCAAGGTCATCAATGGTTTTTCAAATGGGAACATGTTTTTTTTTTATTGAGACTTTGTAGATGATATTCAGACGAATCCAACGACCTATGATATCATGACCTTGAAATGATTTTTCACCAAAATACACGTGTAAAAACGGGAAATCTTGATGGTATTGACAATAAGAATATCCGAATAATGTAATTGAATTTTTTGTGCAGAAAATGTATTGTAACAAATGTTCGAAGTGATGGCCATTAACCTCGACACATTTGTGAAAACGTCGGAAGGATGATTTCTGTCAGGATAACGTTGTGCATAAAGTTCCTGCGCTTTCACAGAGTTTCTGCCGGTCTCACCATAAATCAGAATCATTTCCACTTTCTCTGCGTGACTGTACAATACCATTTTCGATGCGGTTCTTACATGTTACTTTGGATGGATACACTTGTCTACTGATTCTAATATTGGTCGATGGTAAGCATTCTTCACTCTACTACAGTTTTACTACGTTACAATGCCAATATTTACAAACATCAGAAACATCTCCGACTATTAACATTATTGTATCCGTTGGATAACCTGGGCCGCTATCACACCAGAAACTATTCGAAGTTCAAGAGAATCATTCATCCGACGTCTTAAAAAATGTGTCGAGGTCAATGGCCATCACTTCGAGCATTTGTTACAATAAATTTTCTGCACAAAAAATTCAATGACATTATTCGGATATTCTTATTGTCAATACCATCACGATTTCCCGTTTTTACGCGTGTATTTTGGTGAAAAATCATTCCAAAGTCATGATATCATAGGTCGTTGGATTCATCTGAATATCAGCTACAACGTCTTAATAAAAAAAAACATGTTGCCATTTCAAAAACCATTGATGACCTTGAGAACGCAAAAACTATGACCTTGACAAAAATGAATTTTTTACCACTGTATCAGCCCTTCGAAATCAATCAAATTACCTCCCGACACTTTTTTCGTCACTCTAAAGGCAACGGAGATATTTGGGGTGGTTACGTTAAATGGTCCACCCTGTATATATATATATATATACCACGAATTTTGTGCATTAGCACCTATGAGATGGGAAGCGATTTTACGGGTACATGGCTCGACACTTTGTGGTCACTCTGGGAGAGCCACTGACCATATTATGTGAAGAATGAGAGGAAGAGCGGAACAAAGAGCGAGTGAGAGAAAGAGAGAAACAGAGGGAAAAGAGGAAGAAGGAGAGTGCGATTGAAGTGCGATAGTCGGCGCGAGATCGCGAGACCAACCTCGTACAGCCCCCTTCATATGGTTTTGGTCTGGTTTAATGCAAAAGGCTCTCATGTCGTCGGTCAGACAGTTCGCACCTCGTCAAGAGTGCGTTCATCATAAATTCCAGCCCCAGAGAGAACGCGCGCGGTCTCATGGTCGACCGCGGCTCTTCCCGTTAGCCATCACATTGACGACATTTTTGCCCAGTTACTCTCTTCGTATGAATAGACTCATATAGGGAGTGCGTATGTTAAGTCTTCAACGATCGATCGAAACGGTTATAACATATGTTACGACCGAAGAGTAATTCTTTACTGCACATTGTAAAACGTACATCCTAGATTAGACACGGATTTTTTTCTTAAGGCCGTCTTCTAGTTTAGAGGGCCAAAATTTGGGGATTTTACAACATGCGATTAAAAAAAAACAAAAAATATTCCCGTATCTATCTTTTTACCACATATTTATTCATTCTTTGACATTGTATAAAAAAATTGGCGAAAAAAAAAATCCATAATTCTGGTAGATGCAGGCTGGTAAAGTGGGGGTGGAAAAAAAAACGGCCTCTCCTGGTTGACATGATTCCAACCCTCCTGGTCACCTGAAAAAAAAAATAGATTCTTAATTAGTAAGGATGTCATTATAGCCTCTAGCTCAGGCAAAAAAAAAAATCGCAAAATGGCGGCTGTTTAAAAAAAAGGTCATTTTTTGCCGTTTTTTTTCACGATTGTTGATTTTTTAAAATAATTAGTAACAAAATTTCGCGATAAATATGGTAGGGGCGATAGAGGGGTGTATAGAGAAGGTCCACAAAAAATTTCAAGTAAATCGGTTCATTACAACTTGAGATATCATGTCAACCGTCTCGAAAAAAGTAGTTTCGAGAAAAACACGTTTAAAGATTCGAGTACAGTTTCAGGCAGTCTAAGTCATATAATGGTACATATACTTACATTTCGTTACATTTCGTCTCAGGTGGTCGAGAAACGTGAATATCACAAAGGGTAGGGGACCTCAGGTAGTCACGAAACGTGAATTTCACGAAGGGTAGGGCCTCTACCCTATAGTTTTCACCCATAGGGCCTCTACCCCCTCATAGTTTTCACCCATAGTGAAAACTATGAGGTTGAGAATATTTGTCCTAAGGACTAAAAAGTTTTGTTTTGTTATTTTGGAGTTGTTAAATCTTTTTCAGATTTTTTTGGCAACATTTTTTTTCATTGCTAGTTTTGGTTGATCGTCGACGATTAATCTAATTGATTTATTGATGAACGAAGATGTTTTAATGAAAATATCTTTGTTTCAAAGTAACTTTTCAAGAAAACGGACATAATTGAATTTGTACGTCGTACGAATCAAATGACGTTCTGAGCTTATACAGAGTTAAATGAATGAGTACTGACTGTCATTCAAATCAAAGATGATCGAGAAAAATAAAGTAATTACACTTCGGCAGATTCGAAAATTAGTGACAAGTGCTCTTAAAAATCAAAAGAAAATGTCGTCTGATCAGTACGACGTACAAATTCTATTACGCCTTGACCAAAAGCATTAAGCACCCTGTGTTTTCCTTTATTTTCTAGTTTAAGGTATACCATTGAACTCTTTTTGTTTTTTAAATTTATTTATTAGTCAATTTTTACGATCCAGATGTTTTGCAATTCACTCAAAGCGGTTCTTTATTGTTTAATTTTATATTTGATGATGCGAACTTAGCTTTAGTGCAACACAACTATAATAGCTTTATGTACTTTTGAAAATATCAATATTTTATAGGGGTGCACAATATTTGTGGCCAAAGATGTCAGTAGCTTTTCTCTTCTTGATATTTCCCTTAAAACATCTTCGTTTTAAAGTAACGGCAATAAATTAGTTAGATTAATCGTCGACGATCAACCAAAACTAGCGATAAAAAATAATTTTGCCAAAAAAATCTGAAAAAAATTTAACAACTCCAAAATAACAAAACAAAACTTTTTAGTCCTTAGGACAAATATTCTCAACCTCATAGTTTTCACGATACGCTGCACGATGCCGGCTTTACGGAAACCTGCCGTTTTTTTTAAGAAAAACTAAATTTCTTTGCGAAAAAAAATTGTAAAATTAAAAAAAAAACGAAACTAAAGCTAACACTTCCCTTTTCGAAGATCATTTCACTAAATAACGAGTTTTCTATTTTTCCGAAGTCCAGCGAACAACTTTGCGAGGTGCGAAAATCGTGAAAAACCGTCATTTTCAAAATGACGTACCGGGCACAAAAAAAATCGAAAAAATAAAATTAAAAAAGCTAATTGAAGCTGGGTTTACTCTCTTCATAACCCCGTTTGGTAAATTGGTTTCCGATTTTTTTTGGCCGAGATATTCAATTTTTTGTCCGGAAAGAAAAATTGCAGGGTGCCCCAAACTTTTGGCCAAGGGTGTATGTAATAGCCCCATTAAATTCTTCTATAAGGGCAACTCCTCAGTCTGCTGTGTCGTTTACTGCACGGAATCCTTTGCTAATAGCGAAACACTTTAAAAAGTTTTCATCACTTTTCTACTCCAGTGGGTCCCGAGAAAGAAAAGTTGGTTCTATTTTTATTATTTCAAAAAATCACAAGCTACAAGCGGTTACGAAGTCTGCCAATTTGATGTTAAGAAAGCTCTGGACTGTTATATCAGCTTTCACTTCACGACTGGTACTCCCTGGACGTGCTAATGATTCAGTCATTTCGCGCTTCATCTTAATTGGAACGTCGTCACCGAAAAAAGACAAACAGATTAACTCTTCTGACAGATACCATAGATGGTTTATGAACTTTTTTAGGACGGTATTACCCACTTTAATCTCGCCAAGGCATTATTCTATAGATTTTTTAAATTTATTTTGAGGACTCATTCTGGACACTATTTAATGACGACCCCCAAACCAGGCCTGGTATCAGTTACAATGTCAGTATTTATAAACAACAGAAACATCTCCGAATATTGACATTATTGTATCCGTTGGATAACCTGCGCCGCTATCACACCAGAAACTATTCGAAGGTCAAGAGAATCATTCATCCGACATCTTCAAAAATGTGTCGAGGTTAATGGCCATTATTTCGAATATTTGTTACAATATATTTTCTGCACAAAAAATTCAACTACATTATTCGGATATCCTTATTGTCAATACCATCACGATTTCCCGTTTTTACACGTGTATTTTGGTGTAAAATCATTTCAAGATCATGATATCATAGGTCGTTGGATTCGTCTGAATATCAGCTACAACGTCTTAATAAAAAAAAAAATGTTCCCATTTGAAAAACCATCGACGACCTTGAGAACGCAAAAACTATGACCTTGACAAAAATGAATTTTTCACCACTGCATCAGCCCTTCGAAATCAATCAAATTGCCTCCTGGCATTTTTTCATCACACTAAAGGCAACGGAGATATTTGGGGTGGTCACGTTAAATGGTCCACCCTGTATATATTTTTTTTTGTTCCTGAGTTCCAACATGTACCCTTGTGGGTTTTCACATATTACTCTTCACGATCTAAACATTCTCCCTACTTCTCCCTAATTACTCACTACTCGCACTTTACTGATCCAACCTAACTTCCATTGCAACCACAGACGTCTTAAGCTACCCTATACCGAATTTGTCGTGGATACTGGAAAACTATAGAAAACCCGCATCCATGTAGACGTCATCATATTCTTCCGGTTCTCTGGCGTATAGACTTTTAATAAGGTATCCACACCAGGGTCTCAGAAGTATTGGCCTTCTACTTCCTGGTGTTTTAGGAAAGGCAACGGAAATATTTGGGGTGGTCACGTTAAATCGTCCATCCTGTATATATTTTTTTGTTCTTGAGTTCCGACATGTACCCTTGCGGGTTTTCACATATTACCCTTCACGATCTAAACATTCTCCCAACTTCTCCCTAATCACTCACTACCCGCACTTTACTCTTCCAACCTAACTTTCATTGCAACCACAGACGTCTTAAGCTACCCGATAACGAATTTGCCGTGGATACGGAGAAACTATAGAAAACCCGCATCCGTGTAGACGTCATCATATTCTTCCGGTTCTCTGGCGTGCAGACTTTTAATAAAGTATCCACACCAGGGTCTCAGAAGTATTGGCCTTCTACTTCCTGGTTGATGCATCAGCCGGCGCACGGCAAAGCAGTCATCCCTCCGAGTATTGGCCATGCACAACGATGCTTAACTCGAAGGAACGCCGAAGCCGAACCCGCCTATTCACCACTGTCCGTTATAGGAATTATATTGAATTGTTAAATTTCCTTCGTTTTCCAACAAAATGTTATTTTTCCCTCGTAACACAGTGGCTCCGCGTCAATTTGAAATCCCAAGTACGAGTTTGCAGTTTTTCATGAATTACAAATTGAGTTTGAATCCCGATCGCTTGAATTCTCGTTAATAACAAATTTCGAAGTGTAGCGATGCGTGGTGAGACAGCTATGACGGGTACGAGCGGCTATGGGGACCGAATAGACTTTGAGCCACTTCGGAACGACGCGACGGTGATCTGCCAGCCTAGCCGAAGTTTGTCAAGCAGCAAACATCAGCGAAACACAAAGTTTGTCACACACGTCGTTTACAAACTTGATATAAAGCCCCTATTACTTTCGCTCTTCCTCTCTCTGTTTGGCACGCGCCCTCTCTCTCTCGCTCCCTCTCTCACTCTCCTTTAGTCTTTCGAGTGCTATATAGACTCACCGTCAGCATGTTCGTTCACATAGTCCTTGTTCTCCTCTTGCAATTTCCCGCACAAGCTCAGCCATTTTCGTGCATCCAAAACCCGATATTTCGCTGATAATGTCAAAACAATGTGGGATCCGATTATCGGCCCGTTTGGTAGGAAAATGAAGCTTACTCTTATATGCTGAATATCAACCTTCAATATTCCTACTATCTATACATATAAAACAGTTCCGTGGATGACTGACTGACATATAGACTACGCACAGCCTAAACCGCTAAAGGTAGAAACATGAAATTTGGAAAATATGTTCCTTACAAGGTGTAGAGAACAAAGAAAGGATTCTTCGAAAATCAACTCTTAAGGGGATGAAATGGAGTGTAAAATTTTGTATGGAAAATTGTATTCCTTGCGTTTATCAACTTGAAACTTGGTATAAATGTTCTTCAAAACAAATCATAAAAAGCATATTTTAGGATTTTTTTTAAAACAAGTTCCAATTAGGGGTGCAACAAAGTGTTGAAGTTTGTATGAAAAAATCGAAATCCCTGCTTTTATCTCGATGATATTTGGAAGATATGTTCCTTAAAGAGCTTAGAGGTAGGGTAGACTGCCTGTGCGGAAAATTGGCTGGGCATACCTAATACAATTCAGGGCCTTCAAGAGATTATTTGTGGATTCCATAGTAGGGTTTTCCGTAAAAGAGCCGAACCGGGTCCCTATTAGAGAATGGTAGGGTAGGAAGGTTGACTAAAACTATGGTCTAAGTACGGAAACTAAGTAAAGGCCTTTAAGGAGTGTAGTTGTAGTTTCCCTAGTAACGATTTCCCCAATACTACTAGACTTTGCTATTATAGGGGCAAATAAGTATAAATTGCTTGACTAAAGAATTTGTGGCGTAATAATTATCAAGATCCTTCTTTCTTTATTTCTTACGATTTTTCGCTCTTTGTTTATCTCCTCTCTTGATCAGATCCTACAGTCCACGCGGACGAAGTCGCGGACAAAAGTTAGTATTATCATAATTTTTAAACATTATATCTAATCTTCCTTCACCTGCACTTGTGAACTTTTGCCATCCCTTTCACGTGACCCTACGCTACTTCCAGTGCCACAGCGATGCCATATAGTGTTGCCAACAACAAATCTTTCTTAATGCCCGCTGCCCTCGTGGATTACAATTACACGAAGGCACTGGGAAGCTGTAAAGAAGGGGGGGGGGGTCAGTGAAAATCTCACGTCAACTTTGTAATTCAGAAAATATACTATTGTAACATTTTGTAAGCTAGAGGCAAATATGGACACCTTCAGGCTCAAATCATTCTAGGAGAGAAAACATTTAAAAAAAACAATAATAACACCATTGTAGTTGCTTTATTATGTTTGGTAACAATGAGACTTATTAAGTATATATATCCTTTGTAATAATTTTTTTAACTCGTGAAATGTAGATTTTTTCAGACTGGTCTGAAAATATGGACAGGCACGTGTCCATATTAGCAGTATGCAATAAAATTAATCAAATGCTCCTATTAATCTTCTTATTCTATTGTTAGGCATTAATTAAGTTATTGCTTCATTATCTTCTTCATTAAATTTATTCAAATATTTTCCTGTTCATCTTAAGGGGTGAGGGCTAGTCAGCATTTTCAAAAAATCGTTTTTTTTTGCATTTTCTCAAAGTACAGCATTTCAAAAGTATTCTCTGAAAATTTTCGACAAATCGGAGCATTACTCATGAAGATATACAACTTTGAGCACAGCCGCCTCGTGTCGAGGCGGATGTGCTCAAAGTTGCTTCTACTGCGCTCAAAATCGTGCTCAAAGTTGCTTCTACTGTGCTCAAAATCGCTTCTACTGCAACTGCTAAGGCGAAGGAAGGGTCACTTTATGATGCCGGAATAGGTGATTCAATGTAAGTCCAAAGATAATTTTTTTATTCGCATGTAAATTGTTCTTAAAACTTTAAACGCGTTTTTCTCGAAAGCACGTTATCAAATTCGGTGATCACTGTAACTCCAGAACGGCTTGACCGATCGCTTTCAAATTTGTATCACTTATTCTGTACATAATTATCCCCTGGATGGATGAAGGATTTTTATCGGCGGTGAATAGTTTTTTTTTTATAACTGAAAATATGAGTGAAATTTTGGTCGAAAAACAAGCGTTTACTTTAAAGATCCGCCATTTTGTAAAAATTCGAAATTTTCATTAACCTGGGCCTAATATGATTTACTAATGATCCCCGTTAATTCTTTTGGTTTCAAATGATCCAGTGATGAGCAGCAGTGATCACCGCGAAACACCTTTTTTTCTGGACCCCTCGCAGACTGACTGCATCTCGCTTATTTATCATTATTTTTCAATGAAAATTTTACTGTAGCTACTAGAAATATTGATTATTCATATGGGAAAACATTTTTCACTAAATAATAAAACCTGTAAAAAAAATCCGAAAAAGCGTTTTTTTCGGCGTTACAAGCAGCCCTCACCCCCTAATATACTCTTTGGACTCAAAGTGGTATCGGAGAACTACCCTACCCCATCCTATTTTTTTTAACTAAGTAACGCTAAATTAAAGCTGTATAGTGCACCTTAAACGTATTATCATTTTTCTCCTCCTCTTCTTTCACAGAAAAAATGTATTTGATAAAACAATCATTTAAAACTGATGGGGAAAATCTTACGTGCAACGGAGATTCGATGAGATGTGCCTCCACATCTCATCGAATTTGGACCCCCCCCCCCCCAGGTGGAGGGGGGTTCAAATTAAAGAAAAAACATCTCACATAATTAATGGACGTCCCCTAACAGAATTGCTGAATTTCAGTGATGTTACCATTGGAAACTCATTAAGACTACGTTCCATTCGGTAGTCGATGCGCGGCTAAGCGGTCATCCATCCGAGTACCTGCTCAGCTTAGGGCTGGGTGACATAGGAAGTCACTGTCGCCACTTATCAACCGAGCGTCCTCTACTAGCAACAATATTCTATCCACTATCTTATTTTCATATTTCGATTGTTGCACTTGGACTATCAAATTACTTCGAATTGTTTTTAATTGAGTCAACATTATCAAACTTAAACAAATTTACAGTTTGAATCCAAACAAAAATGTACTTTTATATTAAACCCATGAATGTTTAAAAAAAAGCCACCTCGTCTAATTTTGTCCATTAAATCTTTGTTCGAAGTTTCTCCCATGCGAATTTTTAATAAAAATTCCTTTCATAAAATTGACGAGTAGGAATATTTCGTGTGTGGGTAGAGATGAAATGTTTCGTGAACGATGGCCTCTCCATTTTTATCGCGAACTATTCTCTACCCTAACTTCCCATCTAGCATCCCTTGCGCTTTTTTTTATCATTATCGGTAAACAAAAAAATGGGTCTTTGTCGCGTTGAATAGGCGAAAATCGCTATGGATGAACGAGGATAGGGGGAGAGAGGGAGGCAGAGAGGAAGAAAGAGAGACAGAGACGAAGAGGAAGAAAGAACGAGAACAATAAAGAGAGAGAGAGCGAGAGAGAGAGAGGGAAGGAAGAATGGAATAGATTATTCTGGAGGGTCCCTGGACCGAGAGCGGAGGCAATTTTCCGTCGTACAGAATCGACCAATGGCCAATATAGCCGAGAAGGACCGATATCGCGAATAGTGGTCAGGCTCTTCACCCTCTTCGGGATAGATAAAGGCCCGACGAGATTTCAATGGTACAGAGACATTTTTCTCTCTTTCGTCCCGTGCATCCCGGTCTTCCCTTTTTGCCTCCCTAAAAATATACTTTATTATGTTTTTTTTTACTGCCGTTTCATCCACATTCTTTTTCAACATGCCTCCATCCCTCCCGTGCTCGCTATCTCTCTGTCTCTCTGCCTGACTCATCACGTTCTTGTTTTATGTACACTCTCCACAGAAACCGTATTTTTTTTTCATTAAGTCCAATTTTTTCGTACGTGCCTCGTTTCGTCTGCCTGAAATTATCGGCCCAATGTCGCGGATTCATATAGGTTATTCCACGCCAACTCAATTCCGCGATTCCTTCTTCTTTGCTAAAAAGAAATGGAAAACTTTCATCGTAAGTCTGGTGTGATGAGGTAAGTGTTCGTAGGGTACACCAACAAATGAATGGGCCGAGACCAGTTAATGGACAAAATGTGATTTATATTTAAAATAAATAAAAAATATGAATTGTCGATATAAACTCGAGTTACTATAATTTAGCAAAAAATCACAGGTGCCTTGAAATGAATTTATTGTCAGTACGTATCAGTATCATTCAGTATCAGTACGTGTTCTAAAGCCGAAAAAAAAATTTTTCTGAGTTTTGAGGGTAACTATTACTTCTATTATTTAAGATACAATCTGTTTTTTATTTTCTTCCAATTTTTTAACAAATTCGTAATAATAGATCAGAATTAGACATGTTTATTCACTGGTGCTGTATTCTAGCCTCTCTCTAGTGAATGGGCATATGGGCTCTATTCCGATAATTCTCAAAACAGAGTGAAAAATTTAGCTCATTTGCTGAGAAATGTAAAATTAATTACTGTTGAAAATTGACAATGTACAAAACATTAAATTTTGTCACAAAATCATTTCGTTGGTTTCTTGAATTTTTACAAAATTCTATTTTTTGTCTCGCTATCGAAACAAACTTTGGTAGTTTTTTTTTTTAAATGTCACATTAAGATGCAAAAAAGTTTTGTGTATTTTCTAAAAAATCGTAATAACAAATATAATACTCATATGTATGATAATATTATAATTTTTCTGTTATTCTTCACTGGTGTTCGAGTATCCATTTACTGGTAATTTCATCCATTTACTGGCGATTTAGTGATTTCGCTACTTATTTATCAATTCCTGCAATATTATTAGTTGCAATTACTTCGAATATTGTTTTTTCTACTATCAAAATACTATATTTTGTTAAATATAGCGATTTAAAAGTTTGTATGAATAATATGTTCATTTTACAGTCCATCTTTTCATTCAGTACATCTGAATCATATGGTGTCATTATTCATACATTCACTGGTCGGTTTACCCTATAAGGCGCCATTTTGTTCTCAATTTCCAATCTCCGATCCAATATGAGTTCAAATCGCTGTCACGTTTACCCTGCATTTATAAACGGACTATTTCATAATGCAAACCGTCGGTTTGCGAGTTATATTAAATTATGTCTGGGCACTGTATGCCGAAATATTCATCATTTTTTTGAGCTAAAGATAAGCGTGAAAAAAGCGTTATTTTTCCACTTGATACGAGAGTCCTGGCAAAATTCCAACAAAATCGGCCGGCGGAACACACTTGGAACGCCCCGTAGATCGCAAAAGCGGGAGACGACTCCCTCTGTCCAGCACGCACTATTGCCGATACTTTTTTATTTGCAAAAATTTGCGTTTATGTGTAGCATTTTTTACAGGGTGATAATTCCTCCAACGTGGGGATCGCAGAATCGTGGGTGGAATACACTCGACCATAATTGGCAACGCTCATGATTATTTGTCCCAGAGCTAGAAGGCTCCCTTGCCATTATCTTTTTTTACGTTATTTCAGCTAAAAAAAAACTTGTTTTTACCTTATAAAGAATACGTTTTGATCAGAAATGTCCACTATAACTTTTTACTCCTAAAACTTCCAGCCCCAACTTCTCCCCTACACATTGATCAAATAATTAATTTGATTATTTTTCAATTAATTAAATTAATCACTCCTTCGAATAATGAAAATAAAAAGTTTTCGTCGTTTTATCCCGAATCAAAATTTTCAGTCTATTTTGAAAACGCTATTTAAGCCTCAATTCAAGCTACTTAATGCTAGAACTCCTACGATGCGCCCCAAAATATCACCCAAATCAACTTTTCTGCTCCTCCTTTGCGGCTGGTGAAGCGCACCTTCTGCATAAAACCTTATACTTCTACCCGACCCAGTGCAAGTAGTTCTAGCTCCTCCTTTGATTGCGTTTGAACCTGCCGAGGGTGTGTCTGTTTCGATGAACCATATGGTCTCGAGATTAATTATAATTATTCATTTAAAAACTGAATTATTAATCATGAAAATTAATGTATTTAACGTCTCTGCAACTTCGAGGTTATAAAAATAGAATAAAAATCAAGAAAGTGTTTCTTTCTAGTTCTTTTTTATTAATAGGCAACGCAACATATATTGTCTGAACTCTCTTAACATACATATAAATGTCTCAACATACATATAAATGCAAATCGTAACAATAGTTTTTAGAGGAATAGCCCTTATGGTGTCCGTTGCATGGTAAGTAAATAAAAATTTCGATATATCAAAATTAAAATTACCCCCATTAACAACAAATGTCTTACCGCATATCAACTCTTGCACGATCGCATAGTGTTTACTCATACAATCTCATTCAAATTGCATTTGCTGAAAATTGGATCTTGAAAGTTTGACAAAACAATTGTAATCAAAAATTGTGTTTTGATTCATTTCAATATTTTTTTAGCGATAGTTACCATACCATGACTTATGCATCTATGCCGCATTATGAATAATCTCTGTTAATCATTCTGAAATGATAGGAATAATCAAATTTACAGGCGATTAAAAAAATGTGTAAATAAATATCGAAGGTTTTATTGATACTTATTTCATTACAAAATTTCGGAGTCCGAATTAGAAATAGACTTTCGAAACTATCGTTTAATTCTTTTAATATATAAAAAATAATCTTAATAGAGCATACTCTTGGTCTATATATAGCATTTTTCTTTAAAAATTCGTAAGTCGAATGCGACGATTTTGAGTTAAGTATATATATTTTTAATCTATCAATAAGGTAAAACGATAATTCGTAAAAACTATTTTCAGTGTAATCTTGGGAAATTCGTAATGAAAACAGTGTGAATGATCAAATTTGTATTTTGTATTGTATTTTATAAAAAATGGAGTTTTTTATTTTGGATTTATGCAATATTTTATGCATTTAGTAGACAGGCTGAGATGCCTTGTGTCTGTATGCTTAATAGCGTACATATGCGTGCGTGTATACGTGTGCCATTGACGAACGGTACATCGACATCCTACTCAGCGCCTAAGAATGGAGAAAAAGGAAAAAGGAAAGGTCTCGTCACAGTTACGTTGAAACGTTTATTCTCCGCTCAATCGATGAAAGCTTCGAAATATTGCAAAATATCTTTATAACGTAGGTTGTACATCTTATCGGGATGTAAAAACGTATAAAGTAATGATGAAAACGCCTAATATAATGTTTACCTAACCCTCACTTTTGTATCAGACTATCCACTCCGGCTCCTAATACGTAGATACTCTGCGTATACGCATATGCACACACTACTGTCATCTAATTCTAGTCTGCTCCAGCCACTTCGTGGTGGTAGCGTCGCTAGACATTGCTTAATTTAAATCGCTATATCTCTGAAACTAGACGGTCAAAATTCATGATTTTTATCCACTTTATCATATGTTCCTCTGTAATTGAGAGTTAAAAAAAATCTGTAGCGAAGTTTCGAAGTTATTGCGTGAAATGTAAAATTTTTTACTGCTCCCCATAAGAACACGTGTAAAGCCGGTGCCACACACATCGCGAATATTCGCGAGTGGAGGCACTCGCGAGTAGTGTGGGAGCGAAAACTCGGAGAGCATCGACACTCGTCCATACTCGTGCTCGTACTCAGCCTTTTTCCGATCAGTGTCGGTAAATTGTCGCGAGTCAAAGAAAAATTTTACTCGTTTTCGTACTCGCCAATCAACGCTCGAAGCACTCGGGAATCCTCGCCACGCTTCGCTAATCCTTACGAGCAGTCAGTTCCAAACGAAGCGCCAACGTTGATGGTTGGTGCGAATCAATTTTAAAAAAATGGAATTATCGTGCGATGCAGTTTTCGAACTACTGGATTTGTACGAGAAAGAGCCAGCTCTATAGAATCCGAAACATGCATTACATCGAAATCGCAATGAAATTCGGGACGGTTGGCAGTGAATTTAGAGTGCCCTTTTCGATGAAGTGCTCTGTTGAAGACGTAAAAAAAAAAGATTCTCTAATGGCGACTTTCCGACCACTTTTGAAGAAAGTGAGAAGCAGCATGAAGTCCGGAGCCGGCTCTTCTGACGTATTCAAACCGACATGGTTTGTTTGGGTTTGCGTCGTTTGATTTTTCTTTTAAGCAAATAACCCGCCGCGATTACTACATACGCAGCCCTAGTTGATATTTCATTTTCTTCACCGCTTTCCATCACTAGAGCGGATTTTGCGCTCTCATAAAAACGATACGTACCCTCGCACAGACCGATACGGACTAGCTAGTGACCATGCTCGTCGAACATCGCGAGTAGAACAGTTGAAGACGAGCGAGAACATCCAAGTACAAGTATGCACAAGTATGTACGAATAGTGTGGGAGATCATATTTGACATTGGCTATACTCATGAATAATTGCACTCGCGGATACTCGCGATGTGTGTGGGACCGGCTTAAAACCATGAAATCATTGATTGCCAATATCTCGAAAACGGAACGGTGAATCCTTTTGAAATTTTGCAGTTATTCATTTAATAGTATGCCGAATGAGTCCTCAAAATAAAATTAAAAATTTACAGAAAAACACCTTGGCGAGACTACTACCTTAAGTAGGAGTTCATTTTACATTAAATTCGCAGCTACTTTACTACATTTATCTCCTATCACTCCGAGGAGTTGCAGAGTCAAAATAGGCTAAAAATTTCGACTCGGAATGGCTTCTCGGTATACGAATATACGAGCAAACAATAGTCGCGAATAATGATCGCACCTTTATTGCGTTGACACAAGCGAACAAAAAACTCGCACAAGAACTTAACAGGCAAAAGAAAGAAATATAGACGCAAAGAGGGCTCGAAGGACAGTGGATCAAAGGGATGTATATCGGAATTGGCGACAGAGAACAATCCTCCATCGATAAAGCCCTTTAGCCGAAGAATATGGATTTGACCTGGAAAACGATCCGGGGAATCCCTGCTTTTTCTCACTGGAGGAGCAAGAAAAAGAACGAGAAAGAGAAAGAGAAAAAAAATTCGAGGCGACCTCTATACGTCGTTTATAGGAGATCGTTGGGTGCGAAGCTCCTAATAAAATTGCTCCACAACTCTAAAGCTCCCTTTCTATTTCCTCTTCCTTTTTCCACCTCTGTTTCTCTCACGCTCTCTCTCTCTCTCTCTCTCTCTCTCTCTCTCTCTCTCTCTCTCTCTCTCTCTCTCTCTCTCTCTCTCTCTCTCTCTCTCTCTCTCTCCCTCTCTCTTTCTCCTTCTCCCTCGTCCAAAAGCACCGAAGAAAGACGAGAATTGGGTCGTTTCCGCAGTCGTCGGGCATTTGGTAGGTCGGAGAAATGCGAGGCCTTATAAAACCGGATGTACATATACGCGAAGTACCTACATTCCTCTCGTACACCTCGCGTACCAAATATACAAATACATACATCACCGACTATGCGGGTCATATGGGCGTATTCGGTAAATTTTCGAGCACTGAATAGCACACGGTACCCAAGCCCTTTATATTTTCAACATTCGATACACACACATATAATGCACTCGCGAATATCAGCGAGCTTCTTTATCTCTCTGCGCTAGAGAGTGCGTTTATTCCTTTTTCCCTAAACCATTTCACGATTCATCGTTCCAAAGCTTAAACCTCTCTGTTCTCTATTTGAGAATATATATTACCTGTATTTCAACAAGGGAAACTGTGCAACTTTATATACATATATACAGCCTTGGCCAAAAGTATTAGGCACCCTGTAAATTTTCTATCCGGACAAATATCGCGGCGAGAAAAAATCGTAAACCAATTTACCAAACGGGGTTTTGAAGCGGACAAAGCCAACTTCATTTTGCTTTTTTATTTTTATTTTCCGATTTTTTTTTGTACCCGGTACGTAATTTTAAACATGCCGGTTTTTCACGATTTTTGCACTTTGCAATATGACGAGCTGGTCTTTGAAAAATAGTAATCTCACTATTTACTTATAAGATCTTTGAAAAGGACCTGCCGTTTTTTTTTTAAAGAACTTCGGAAACCTGCCGTTTTTTCTTGAAAAGAACTTCGGAGACCTGCCGTTTTTTTCTTGAAAAAACGGCAGGTTTCCGAAAAGCAGCATCGTGCGGCCTAACTTTAAAACTATGAGGTTTGAAATATTTTGTATAACGAATAAATAGTTGTAATTTGTTATTTTTGTATCACTAAATTTTTTAAAGATTTTTTCCAAAATTTCTTTGTATTGCTATTTTTGTTATTCATTTATTGCCGTTACTTTGAAACAAAGATGTTTTAATGAAAATATCAAGAGGGAATATCAAAGGTACATACAGCATTGGCCAAAAGTACTAGGCATCCCTACAAAATATTCATATTAAAAAAAAATTATTTCATAATAAGTCTGATAATTTTGCCGGAAAAGTGAAAAAATCTTGAAATGTACTATAAATTCAACTTTGATCGTGAATAACTCTTGAAAGAGTAGATTAATCATAAAACGATACGAGAGCTTTTTTTACAGAGTATTCGATTCCCTGCAAAGTATACCTTGCGCATTATTGTACGTTTATCCGTTGGCGAGTTATAAAATTCAAAAGTAACAAGCAAAGTTTCCTCCATGTTATTAGCATGCGAAATAGAAAACCGCTATGAGCAACCTCTAAATATTAATATTAAGGGCTCATATTTTAACAAGCGCCTTATTTTGCCTTACTGCAAGTACTGAATAGGGGTATTTGAAAGAAAAAATTGTCAATTTTTTGTTATCACCCCAGTATATATGTTTGGTTATATATATATATATATATATATATATATATAGGAGGTTTTATAAAAAAAGCGGATTTTCGTTTTCCTCGAAAAATCTTTATTTATTCATCAACATTAATTTGGTCTCCTTCTGCCAGCGCTTTTTCCAATCTTGGAAGCATTAACGGAACTCATTCTTCGGTATGGCGTTCGGTTCCTTCAGCGATTGTGCCTTTATGTCTTCAATGTTGGCAAAACGTCGTCTTTTCATGGTTTTCTTCAGCTTCAGGAATAGAAAGAAGTCCCAGAGGGGCCATGTCCGGCGAATACGGTGGCTGAGGCATCACAATGGTGTTCTTTTTGGCAAAAAATTCACGAACAAGCAGTGAGGTGTGAGCTAGCGGCATTATCGTGGTGCAATTTCCACGAGTTGTTTTGCCAAAATTCTGGGCGTTTTCGTCGGATTGCTTCACGCAGACGACGCATAACTTCTAGATGGTATTATTTATTGACCGTACGACCATATGGCAGGCATTCATGGTGCACTCCGCCATTGAAGTCGATGGAAACAGTCAGAAGAACCTTTACAATCGATCGAACTTGTCGAATTTTTCAACGTCGTCACGGCTCTCTTTGAAACGATTGTACCATTCGTAAATTCTTGATGTCCTCATAATAGACTCTCCAAAAGCAACAATCAACATTTCGAATGCGGTGCTGCACGTCATTCCATTTTTTAAGCAAAATTTAATACAAATTCCTTCGTCCATTTTTTCCGCAAGTAAAAAATTTCCGAGCACACCAAAACGCATGTAACCTTTTTGACTGCCTACAATAAAGTAAACATCCAATATGGCTACAAATGTCAATATACGTCAGAAACAAGTGCACCAATTCAACAAAAACAAAATTGTGAGAATCGGACTTATACAGCCCGCGATGTTTTTTAATTCTCGTTACTTTTTTACATGTATATACACTAGGCACAGCAATTAAAGGATACGAAAAAATCTCTAAATTTTTAGGTGATTTTCAGAAGAATAACTTGGCGAAAAATGGTCGTAGAGCAATAATAAAAGAAGCAAATTCAAGTTTAAAGTCTCTAGTTTCGAGATCCGGAGGTCAAATATTTTTATCCTTGACCGTTTCTGAGCAAGCTTAAAAAGATCAAAGGAAAAAAAATTTCAAAATTTTTGTCTGTTTTTCAAGAGGTCCACGGGCTTAAATAATTTTTTTTAGCAATGTCATCTTAAAGTTCGGTTAGCTTGATTCTTTCTCTTTAATTTGGGCGGTCCATGAGCTTTGTACGATGACTTTTCGCTGAGTTATCGTTGTTCAAAGCAAAAAAGACCTTTTTGGCTTTGGTAATTCATTACTCGGGAACTAATGATCGTACAGATAATAAAAGGATTGTTTTGAAAACGTCAAAGTATTCTCCATGAGGTATAATAATTGTTTTTGATAAACAATTTTTTTTATGCAAAAACCTTGATTAAAAAGAAGGCTACAATTGCGTTTTTACGGATTTTTGCTAAACTTAAGATAACTCAACAACTAACGGATAGACTAAGGAGAGTTTCAGTTTTTTTTCTAGACTCAAGGTATCCCAAAGAAGCCCTCAAGAATTCGAACCGCTGCGACTTTTCTTTCATTGTGATCCAAACGATTGAAATTGTCACTTTTGCTAAAAGTCAATTAAAGTATACATTTTGAATCTTTTACTCATTTCTTTAAATTGAAAATGTTTTTGTTTGCTAAAATCAATATTTTTTTCATAAAAAAATCTTAGATATTGAAAAAAAAGAAAGAAAAAAAATCAAAAAATTTTTCTTTGAAAAAAAAAGAAAGAAAAATTTTGTTTTTACAATATTCACAACGCTACACTGTCGTCGAAATTTTTTTCAATTCACAATTAAAAATAAGGTGGAAATAACTAACAAGAAAATTTATTTTTAATTTAAAGAAATGAGTAAATAATGCAAAATGTATCCTTTAATTGAGTTTTAGCAAAAGTGACAATTTCAATCGTTTGGAT
Organism: Ophion ventricosus; assembly: GCA_963932345.1. NCBI lineage: Eukaryota > Metazoa > Arthropoda > Insecta > Hymenoptera > Ichneumonidae > Ophion > Ophion ventricosus. The sequence continues at coordinate 12,579,375 of OZ010716.1, read as the reverse complement.
CACAATGAAATAAAAATCGCAGCGACTTGAATTGTTAAGGGCTCCTTTGGGATACTTTGAGATTAGAAAAAAACCGAAACTATCCTTAGTCTTTTGTTGAGTTATCTCAAGTTTAGCAAAAATCCGTAAAAACGCAGTTTTTTACCTTTTTTAAAATCAAGGTTCTTGCATCGAAAAACAATTGTTTATCAAAAAACAATAATTACACCTTATAGAGAATACTTTAAAGTTTTTAAACCCCTCCTTTTAGTTTCTGTACGATCATTAGTTCCCGAGTAATGAATTATCAAAGCCAAAAAGGTCTATTTGCTTTGAACGACGATAACTCAGAGAAAAATTATCGTACAAAGCTCATGAACCGCCCAAATTAAGGAGAAAGAATCAAGCTAACCGAACTTTAAGATGACATTGCTGAAAACAATAATTCAAGCCCGTGAATCTCTTGAAAGACAGGCAAACATTTTGAAATGTTTTTTTCCGCTGATCTCTTCAAGCTTGCTCAGAAACGGTCAATGATAAAAATATTTGACCTCCGGATCTCAAAACTGTCTAGTTGTCTCAGAGCAATAAGAAAAATAGCCGTAGAGCAATAGGAAAAATGGTCGTAGAGCAATAAGCAAAATGGGCATGGAGCAATAAGAAAAAAAGCAAATTCAAACTTGAAGTCTCTACTTTAAGCTTGAATTTGCTTTTTTTTCTTATTGCTCTATCACCATTTTTCGCCAAGTTATATAGCCTTCTGAAAATCACCTAAAAATTTAGAGATTTTTTCGTATCCTCTAATTTTTGTGCCTAGTGTATATTATATATACCAGGTGAATTAATAAAAATGAAATACTCGAATACTCCCATGAATATTGATTTTAGACAAGAATATGTCAAACTAATTGTGGAATGTCTGTCTGGTTCTGCATTTCGGTCCGCTCAGTACTTCTCAAGTGGAGGCGTACCCATTTCAAGGTCAACTCCACTTTAAAAAATGGGTTCCCTTATTTTCGAACATCCACTAAGTCAAAATGTAAAGCCACCTCTGAATACTCGCAAGATCCATTTCTTTTGTAATTCACAAGCCGCTAGCCTTATTGTTAGTTGAACCTACCAAACCCCATTTGTCGAGTTCAGTGCCATGAAGAAGCCTCCATTTGGGCCAGTGTAGCCTCTTTTAGTCCTCCCAAACCTTCTATCGACCCCCAATTTCAGTGAAACGTGCAGAACAAAGGCCTCCTTAACCTGCTTTCGATCTCAAGTTCGTTGCATCGACCCCAGCTAACCTGCTTTGAGCCCAAAATCGATATCTCCTCCATCAACACTCTATTGTAGCTTGATCGGTAACCCGTTTGATGACGAAATAAATACGTTTTCGCTGAATGAAGGGTCCGGAGGGTCTACAATGCGCCTACAGGAGGTTGAATGGAGGGTCCAGAGGGTCTACAGTGCGCCTACAGTAGTCCAAAAGGGGGTCCAGTAGGTTCTGTGGAAGCGCTCGAAGTAGGCCCACTTGGGGTGTCGCAGGTTCAGTTGCGCTCTGCATTAGCCTCCTTTCAGTGACAATGTCCAGTTTCTGCCATTCGGGAGGTTCATCGGAGGCCGTAACGTATTGGTATTCCAAACATTGTACCCTCGTTTAGGTACCCGATAATCCACTATCGCCGATCTCCGCTCAGGGAAGGAGACCTTTATTTTGCGGGTTAAACGCGGCTCGAAAATGTTGACTCGGGATGCTTTGCACTAATTTCATAGCATAATGTGGTGACGAAGACTTCCATATAAGACGAAATCTGTCAGAATAATTGCTTGACGTTCCAGATCTTTGGTATCTATTGGTGTGGGTAGACCAGGTATGATTGATGGGAGAACGTGCCAAAAAGAAGCTTGATCCGAAAAAATTACGTTTTCCCAATCGCGGTCTAAGCTTTCATCCAAGTCAGTCGTTTTTCGACGTGTTTTCCGAATAATAGCGGGTCGTTTGTGACCACGGCCGGATGACTACTGACGTTTCCTATACAAAGCATCGTGGTGGAAGGGCCCTGCTACCTGCTCGCTCTCGAATCTACCCTCTAACGGTTCCGAGGAAAAAATGTAGCCGTACACGCTTTTGTCGAACAGATTATATGTGTGTGAGTGCATGTATTCATGTAAGTATATACATACTCACACACCTACACGTACAAACACTGACCTATACATATGTGTTCGTGTGCGGTTGCAGTTAAAGGAGAATCGACTTTATTACACCACGGTCGAGAAGATCGACAACGAAACTCTTCCGTGAACTTGATATCGCTCCATTGTACTTCTCCTCGAAGCTTTCCTTCTTTCGCAATAAATTGCGTTCGTTTCCCTTTCCCTCTCTCTCCATCTCTCTCTATCTCTCTCTGTGTATGTGTGGCTCGAAAAAACACAGGCGTGCGTAATTATGTCCGTGTGTTTGGACGTTCGAAAAGAGTCATCCGTTTTTTCGGGCCACGAAAGAAGAAAAGGAAACGAAAAAAAGACAGACGAGGGTTTTTCTGTTTTTTTTTGCTTTCTTTTGCACTCTCCCTCGCAACGAGGGTGCAAACAAACGCGAAAAAGAGCGTTTCTCCTGCCATCACACCCGTATGTGAGTGGTATAAGGGCACGATGGTATATGGCCATGTATGGATATCGAATAAGATTGTACTTGGACGTACGAACGGCTGCTAAGAGTAACGGTGGAACTCTTAACAATTTTTGCGTTCATTTATTAAGGTTCAGTTTTTTTTATTACTATATGTATAAATATAGCCTATGTGTATTTATATATATATATATATATATAATCTGTAATCACCGAAGACCTGTCAGCACGATAAAGGGACGGGATGCGAGAGAGAGAGAGAGAGAGAGAGAGAGAGAGAGAGAGAGAGAGAGAGAGAGAGTCAGAGGAAGAGAAAGGTTGGCGCGAATAGTCCCAAGGTTTGCCAATTTCCCAAGATATACTCTTGCTCGCGCTCGGACCCGACGCAATTTGTCTTGCGTCTGTTCTCGTCCCCGCTGAGTTACTTTTCCCTCTACCGTCTGCTGGCCTTCTGCCTTCAATGCTCCAGGATATATCCCAAGAGAAAGAGGGACTGGGAGAAAAAGAGAGAACGAGAGATGGAGCAACGGAGAGAGTTACGGTGACAAACGACCGGGTTTCGTGTGTTTAACCATGGGGTGCTAAATTAGTTGAAAACTATCAGCACCCCCAAGACTCGCGTCCGCGAGCTTTTCTCTCAGGCTCGGCACCTCGGCGTGCATGACACAACACCTGATGCACGAGTTAACGGTACGTTCTTCTTTATTCAACTCCTCGCAATCGCCACTTTTCATTTTTTCTAAAATAACTATATTGTGAAACAGATAACGACACTGGGACTTAGCGTGTTGCTTGCTACAATCATGAGACAGGAAATATCGTCCTCGACTGGTTCGCTCGAGTATAGAGATTCCGACGCCGGTTAGAGGTAAAATGAGCGTGAGTTATCACCTGGTAACGTCACATCGAATTTGGCGAATAAAAAACGAGAAGTCGCCCCTGTCAAGTGCTCGAGAATTATCGCAATTTTGCTAGGTAGCAGCTACAGAGAGGAGCTCGCCAGCGAGTCTACGCGCGACACTTGACCCGAGACGAATGATCTCGATCTGTTAAGAAAATCGTCCTGTTATAAACTGTCTCAATTATCTCAGTCGACGATATGTATTGACTTGTACTAGTCCGCATTTTTGTCTAATTATTGTATAATCAGTTTTGGAAAACTTGGTGAGCGTGTGAGTGTGATTCCAAGCGGAAACTAATTGTCAAAGCGAATCTAGCTACCATGAGGCCTGCATTGCCATATTCGAACGAATTATAAAAGCGGAAAGGAAAGACGTCTGTATCGTATTACTTCGAAGGACGTAATAAAGGAAAAGTTTGTTAACCGTAAACACGAACATAAGTCGTTTTGTCACTCTTTTATTCTACTCTGCTAAATCCTCATTATATCTTTGACTCTGTCATCTTTGGTCCCGCCAACTGAACCTATTTCTCTTGCACTCGCTAGCTGCTAAAGTTTTGTTAGCGTTAATGCTAACTGGCGTCCAAGTGGTGCAGTCTATTAGTAACTTTCGTAAATTGTAACAAAAGGACCCTGTCAACCGAACGGACCTCGGCCGCGGCAGGTGAGGTGTAAAGACAGTAAATGTTATTGCACCTATCCCAATCTGTACATACAAAACAGTTTCGTGATTGACTGCCTGACATTTAGACAAAGCACAGCCTAAACTACTAATGATAGAAACATGAAATTTGGAAGATACGTTCCTTAGACGGGGTAGAGGGGCATTAAGGTAGTAGTCTCGCCACATTAACGTTGATGAGTTTATTCTCCGCTTAATCGCTGAAAACTTCGACATATTGCGAAATATCCTTGTAATGTCGATTGTACATCTTATCGGGATGTAAAAACTTTTAAAGTAATGATGAAAACGCCTAATATAATGTTTGCCTAACCCTCCCTTTTGTATTTGACTATGCATTCCGACTACTACTACGTAGATAGTCTACGTATACGGATATGCACACACTACTGTAATCGAGTTCTAGTCTGCTCAAGTCGCTTCGTGGCGCTAGCGTCGGTAAACATTGCTTAATTTAAATCGCTGTATCTCTTAAACTCGACGGTCAAAATTCATGATTTTTTACCCACTTCGTCATATGTTCCTCTGTTATCGAGATTTAAAAAAAATCTGTAGAAAAGATTCGAACCTATTGCGTGAAATGTGAAATTTTCCACTGCTCCCCATAAGAGCACGTGTAAAACCGTGCAATCTTTGATTGACGATATCTCGAATACACGACAGTGAATCCTTTTGAAATTTGCATGTAATCAAATTAATAATGTCCTGAATGGGTCCTCAAAATAAAAATAAAATCTATAGAAAAACATTTGCGAGACTATACGTCGGCTGTTGGAGAGTATCGAGTGCCCGAAACATAAATGTGCTTGCTGAACACCATAAATCATACAATGTTGTCTACAGAACTATATTGCACAGCCATATAGTTCTATAGGCCACAATGACATTGTACGATACTCGACTTGAAGTTTGGCCCGTTTATTGGCTCCGTGCGCAATTCGAACGCCGGATAACGTTTGTATTTTTGTGGGCTCTATGATTGTGATTATGATATTCTGAAATATTATAAAAATTAAATTCGCGCCTCAATTGCATTAAAATTATTTGCATTCAAATAATTTGTCCGAACAAAGACGGCAAGGAGTGTTTCCTTCCAGTAAAGTGAAAAAAAGTAAGTAAAATTTCCTTAAAACGTATATTTTTATTTTCTTGTAATTTTGTTATAAATCGAAAAAAATGAAACTATATAATCGCTTTTATTTAAATTTAAGAAACATATGATATTGCTGTACCACTAATAATAAATAAAATTTTATTTTCAGACCGAAATGAGCATAATTTAAAAAACCGGCGTTGAGAGTACAACTCACAATATTAATTTCCAACCTTAACCCTTCGTGGTCACCCTGAGTAAAATCGACCTGTCGATCAATTTTTGGCGTAAATATATAATAGTTCCCGGCTTCGAATGGGACTATATTCACCAGCTTACCTGGAGTTTTAAGTATCCACGTACCATAAAATTTACCCTCTTCACATGTCAGAATAAATATCTTTTTTTGGAACGCGCACTATACTACTATTTTTGCCCAAAAGTAGCATATCTAAGGAGTACCACGTTCAAATTTTAGGTAAAAATGTTGAAAATTCACGGAACTATGATTTTTTTAGCGAAAAAGTGTATTTTTTGCGTTTTCGCCTTTTTATGATTTTTTTTAACATGTCGCCATTTTATTTCTCATAAATAAATTTTTCGTAGATCATCTAGAAAGTTCAAAGCATGTTCCGTATTTTTTTAACCACTTCGGACGGATAGTTTGGTCACAATACTTTTTTGAAAATTGACCGGGTAGAAGGATCGAGAATAATATCAGATGAATCAGAGGCAAACTCATTTTATTATCAGTATATTATTAATAGTTCCTAGAGATCGATCTAGTTATTGAACGACCTCAATGAGTTGTCTTCGAAAGCAAAAATTCAGCAATATCTGCTTTTTACGACTTCATGAGGTTTTCGGCAACCGAGAGCAGTAGATCACCGCATTTCATCGAAAAACTTAAGCCCTTTGTCAAGATGTAATTTACAAACGTACGGCCCGACAACTCTTGCTCGTTCAATAGTATGGAATATATGCAAACGTACGGGTGTGTCTGTGTGTGTGGAATACGAAAGATATCCCAAAGCATTTATTGTTCGAGGGAAGAAGAAAATTGACCCGTGAGACCAACGGGCGCCTCGTAAGACGATCGACTGGCATATAAAAGATGGCATTCCCGAAAGAAAAGGAGGGAAAAAAGCGTATAACGGACCATGAAGATAACCGCACGTCTCATAAATACAAAGACAGAGTAAAATAAAAGGGGAGTGAGAAAACTACCCCTAGTCACGCGGGGCCGACTCCATAGCCGAAGAAAAGCCTACAGAGACAGTCTTGGTGCCCTTTGTTTCTCCCTTTTTTCTGCCTTTCCCCTCCTCTTTCTCTTTACCTCGCCCTCTCTCTCTCTCTCTCTCTCTCTCTCTCTCTCTCTCTCATCGCTATTTTATCTCGTAGACGTGAGTTGTTGTGGAGATGCGAAACGGTATAAGAAAGCGCGAGAGGGATCCTCGAGAGGGTCGAACGATAGGGACGATAGAGAGTGAATGGTCATTGCGCGAGAGTTGGCCTTGTCTCATTGTTGGCTGGAGCGAGGCTGGTTAAAAAAAAAGTGGATATCCAGTGTATAAATACACGAGTAATTTGAAATGTCACGGGAGCAACTTTGCCAATAAGAGTTCTGGAACTTTCTTATCCTTGTTTTCTCAAAATGGATAAAAATACGAATTTGCCGATGTCTTGTGCCTTTAGTCATTTTATCTTTATCCCATACATGTCACATCACTATTTCCAGATCTCGAGACACCCCTAGAGTGTCGCTCACGATCGCTATTTCCCAATGCTCAAAACCATTGCCGATACTGGCGGCTATGTTCTACTGAATTTCGTTTGTTTTACCAACGCGAACTCAATGAAACTGCCACCTATAGTCATTAGATGGCGCGCAAGCCAATGCCAGACTACCTAGTCATCCATGTGTTGGACCAGGCTGGGGGGGGGGGGGGGGGTTGACACGAAATCCAGACAAAATGCGTATCATTTTAATGTGTAGGAGTAGTGACTCCTACACATTAAAATGATACGCATTTTGTCTAGATTTCTTAACTCTACCTACCTGACCTGTACGTGGCGCTACTGATCACGTGGAAATATTCTCCTGCGGCTGCACGACATCCACAAGATATACATTTTGATATTCGGAAATGAATTTTTTGTTTTTACTTTTCTCGATGAGAATCATCGGGATGTTGTATTATTGAAAGTGCGAACCGTATGGTGGGATCAGTTAGATGACTCGTTAAGTAATGCTGCCGAATGAAAAAAAGGCAATCATTCTAAGAAAATAGCGGAAAAATACTGTAAGACTTAAGCGTATTGATGGCTGCTAGAAGCATTGTAATGTTGGCTGTCAACAATTGAAAGCAAATAAAATATTCTTTTACGCATCTATGCCCTTTATTTTCTATTACCCTTTTATTTTCGTGTGAATCATGTGACTTCGAATATATGAATTTCTGTCAAGCGAGCAATTACTTATAATTTAAATAGTAAATTAGTAACGTAAGTACTTTATGTGAGTTTAAGGACGGAAGAGGCATATTAAGCAAGTTTGGAATTATCGCGCTGTAATTCCTTAACAGTCTGCCGTATAAAAATGAAACCTATTTTGGTCAATAGGAAATTTATCTGGGAAAAAAGTCTGTAGACGAAATTCCAGTTATCCTTATTGTTTCACAGATAATCGTTATCAAATGACTAAGGCCATATTTGCTCAACCTGCCCTGATAGTGGGGTAAGTTGAGCATGAGTATGAGGTAAGTTGGGCAAAGTAAGAATTGCATTTAAAAAATCAGAGGAATGCTACATGATTTGGTACAATGAACTGATAAACCAACAGTTGCTTGTTAATTAGTTAGGTTTTGAAACATTAACATTAATTGCAATGAACTTTGAAATATTTTTTCTCATACAATGGTAGAAGAAAATCTTTCAATCACGTTTTTATTTACTTTTGGGTGCCAAAATATTGTAATTAAACATCTCGTGTTACCGTCTCGTGCGTCGCATAGGAACGGCCGATGGCGTGATGTGTTCCCCTCTCCCATGCCTCTCTTTCCGCCATTTAATACACCCGCGTGCGGTGCTTAGTTTTCCAGATATTTCGATTGCCCAACTTACCCGACTGCTCAACATGCCCCTCCCTACCTACAGTTTACGTATCCCTACCTACAGTTTACGTATGCCTGTCAACAATGATGAAGGTACGTATGGAAAAATAATTATTTATCACAAAATAATAAATTCCTCAAAATATTGTTACCAAATAAATTTTAAAAAGTGCTCTAGTTATTCTTACATAAGCATATAGTGAGAGCTGGAGCACTTTTTTAAAGTTTAGTAATAATATTTTTATTTATTAGGTCTACGCATAATTCCGTAGTGAAAATCGAGTTAATTTCGAATGCAAAATATTTACCAAAAAAGCGATTTTAATCAACCTAACAGGTTCTATTTTGTTCAATGACTTTCGGCCACCTCTGCATGAGCTTAATTATCCCTCTTTCATAGAAGTCCTGAAACCTTTGGGCAAAGGAGTCATCCAAGTGGACTTTTGGCAACGTCCAGTGAGCTGAAGGTTTTATTGCTCGAATTGTTCTACAGCGCCCGGAACAAGTGATAGTCTGAAGGTACAAGGCCCGGATTATATGGTGGATGGACCAAAACATCCCACCCAAACTGTAATAACTTTTGCCCTTTACGACTTTTGTTGTAATGGAACACAACACCCTTTCTTCTGTTCGATTGCTTGCTTTAATTTAGCTGGTCGTGGGCAACACTTGGTCGGATCAATCGTTCAATTGGGTGGCAGCAGCTCATAATAGATGATTCCTTTCCAATGCCACCGGATACAGAGCATGACCTTCTTCGGGTGTGGTTCAGCCTTTGCGACCATCTGAGCAGCATCCCCGAGCTTCGACCATGATCTTTTTAGACTGACATTGTTGTAGACAATCCACTTTTCATCGCCAGTAATCATTTGCTTTAAAAATGGTTCGTTTTGATGGCGTTTTAGCAGCAAATCGTAAGCTGAAATTCGGTCCATTAAATTCTTTTCGCTCAGTTCTTGCGGCTCCCAAATATCAAGCTTGTTTACCATTCCACGACTCCGTAAATGTCTGCAAACTTGGTCAGTGTTAAGGTTATGCCCCATCACTGTAATCATCAAATGCCGGTTGGAGTCGATTGAAGCCTTGATTTTATTGACATCAGTAGTGACTAGCCAGCCAGGGCAAAGGTCAGCTTAAAGATCAAAATGTTCACAACAAAATTTTGCAATCCGCTTCTGACACACACTTGCGCTTATAGCATTCTCTCTGTACACGGCGCATATCGTTTTGTGAGTTTGCGATGCGTTTTTGCCGGAGATTACAGGGAAATTCATCGCTCGCCATAGCGCATTGAGAACAAAGATCCGAAAGGTTGTAAATCTTCGATGGCAAGCAGTTTTGCTTGACATGGAAAATTGTGGAAGGCTTACATTGCCCGAGTCAAAATTTATAGCCTTCTCTGAACACTCACTGGACCCATTTCTTTTGTAATGCACAAGCCGCCAACCTCCGTTGAACCTACCAAATCCCATTTATCGAGTTCAGTGTCATGAAGAGGCCTCCATTTGATCCAGTGTAGCCTCTGTTAATCCTCCCAAACGTTCTTTCGACCCTCAGTTTTAGTGAAATGCGCAGAACACAGGCCCCCTTAACCCGCTTTCAATCTCAACTCCGTTGCGTCGACCCCGCCCAACCTGATTTGAGCCCAAATTCGATATCTCCTCCATCAACACTCCATTATGGCCTAATCGGCAACCCGTTCGATGACGAAATAAATACGTTTTCGCTCAATGGAGGGTCTGTGGGGTCTACAGTGCGCATACAGTAGGCTGAATAGAGGGTCCAGAGGGTCTTCAGTGCGCCTACAATAGGCCGAAAGGGGAGCCAGTAGGTTCTGCGGGAGCGCCGAAGTAGGCCCATCTGGGGTTTCGCAGGTTCAGTTGCGCTCTGCATTAGCCTCCTTTGAGTGACAATGTCGAGTTTCTGCCATTCGGGAGGTTCATCGCAGGGCCTAACCTGCGATGAACCTCCCACATGAGGTGATCAGATGAGATGATTTTACATGAGGTAATCCTTGAAGTGCAAAAATTTTTCCATCTCCTTTAAGCCTTTCAACAAAGCAGAAAAAAGTTTCCATCAAGTTTAGAAACTTCGTCGATCCAATGAATGTAGCAACAGTCGATCGATGAGGAATTTATCGATTGTTCTCTTGTGCATTCTCTCTCGGTGATTGAAAGCTCCTACGAACGATTTACCAGATACCAAACAATGCGCAATTTTCTGCCGTTCGGGAATATACTATGTAGAAGGTTTCATACCGGGCCTCCATGTTCACCGAGATAATGTAAAGAGAATTAATCTGTGTGAAATTTTAGGTCCTCCAGATACGGAAATTTGTTTTCTCCGACACTTATCAGCAGATAAGAGCCTCGCCATTCATTCTACACGAAAAAAAAGTTAATTAGAACAAGCACTTGTGCCAGTTTTTTGTGGCTATTACCTTGCACCCATAAGTACGATCTTGTACCTGATGGTACAAGGTAGTTTCTCGAGCTTGTTTCACAATGGAGTGCCATTGTGCGTGACAATCTACAAATGGAAATATTTTTCTTCCATTGCTTTCCAACTTATCGATTCTGCATAACAAACATCGATCAGTCTCTTAATGGAAGGAGCAGAAATAACAACAATTTTCCCTATT